>CM059819.1:27939542-29139542 GCA_030435695.1 Brachymystax lenok tsinlingensis | reverse complement strand
ACAGAGACAGAGAGACAGAGAGAGAGACAAAGACAGAGAGAGAGAGAGAGAGAGAGAGAGAGAGAGAGAGAGAGAGAGAGAGAGAGAGAGAGCAGGCCATAGCCTGCAGGACAGAGGGTCATTCCTACCTGAGTATCCAAAGGAAATGCTGGAGATGGGGCTGAGATAGATACCCTTTCCATAGGCTGCACCATGCAGCTTGTGTTGAAAAGAGCAGGGGGAAGAATCACTGAGAGCCCACCAGCAGCGCACACACTCAAGACACACACACACACACACACACACACAGAGACACACTGCCAGAGGAACATACACTCAGAGACACACACGCTCACACACACACACACACACACACACACACACACACACACACACACACACACACACACACACACACACGAGACACACACACAGAGGGGTAGCAGTGCAGAGAGAAGGTAGAAGGTAGAACACAGTGTGCTCTATGTTGAACCACGAGGTAAAGTGCAATAGAAAAAGAAACCTGCCTAAAGTACAATACATTGACTATTGTAGGACCACATAGTCTCCTGTTCTACCTCCCACTAAGACCTCATAAGAGGTTGAGGTGAGGTAACACACGTCCATGTAGAAGTCTTGTGTTGTTCATGTAAATCATCCATAATGACGTCGAACTACATCAGAACGGAGGGCGACAGAACAAGGAAAGGATGAAGAGGATGAAGACGGATGATGAAGACGGGGAATGTTTGATGGACATCCATGGCAGAGCAGAGGGAGTTTCAGCTCCAGTGGAGAGGTGACACCCACATAAATACTTTGTGAGAGTGGAGGAAGAAGAATCACTTCTGAGTTTAGGAGACAGAGACGACATGCATCTGAAGGACATCGTGAGAGAGAGACAGAAACACAATGAGATTTGCTGTACGAGCTGAAGGAGTGACAGAATGAACAAGCAAAGGCTCAAGGTGAAGAGGAGGGAGAGAGCGAGGGATGCAGAACAAGGAGATGAAAGACATGTCTTCAAAGATCTAACAACAAAGGTTCTAATACTGTAATATTTCTCATTATAAACTGCTCACTGACAACAGACACCCTGCTGACTTCTCCCATTCGTACAGCATAATTTAATTACAGGAAGGAGCGAGATGGCGTGTTTCAAAGGTGCATACAGTATAAACCTTAAGAGTCTACAGACATAGAAATAGATTGTCATGCATGTGGTTTAATGTCTTGTACAGTGTCTTGAACTACCAGGAGGTTCAGCCATTTACATATTAAACATCATTATGTTCAGCATAGAGGTAAATAAGAGAGACAGTATAGGTGATGACCGTTACTGACCTTCCTTGGATCCCCACCCACTCACCCACTTTGTGGATCCTCATAGCGAAACAGACATGGGGCGGGGCAGCAGTCGTAACCTCTGACCTAGTCTACTCAGTGCTCTTAGTGGTCAACCCAGGCAGCCACGCCTCCAGCCAGGCCGACTGGTAACCCCCAGCGCCCAGCAGACAACACAGCCCCTCCGCCTGTCTATCAGGACTGGAAGAGGCGTGTCGTCCACTGCTGTCAGAGCAGGAAACAGGAAGTGCTCGACATATGCCAGGGGAAAATTACCGGTGGGCCTGGCATTTTAAAGCGTCCAATACAATGAGAGAGAAACCTGGCATCCGTTACTGTCAAAATGGATCAGCTGGACAGCCAACCTGCACTGTGTGTGAGGAGGACAGACAGGCGCTGTCCAAGGGAGGATGCGTCTTAGTTCAGCCAGCAGCTGGATCTACATACCTGCAGTTTGGTATAAGAGGCATTGACTAGTCCATTTCTCAGAACGGAGTGCCAGTTCTCTATATGGGAACCACTAGAGCAGGTGCAGGGAGAGAGAGAGATAAGGAGAGCTGTGAATACTGAACACTTCTTCCTCAAACAGGGCCTCTCATGTGTGGCCAGTGCTTTCTAAAGGCCAATGCTGTTCAGAGAGCGTTCAAAACAGAATTATTTCCCCTTTTGCATGCCCACCATTTATGGACAGATTGTTATACTGTACCTAGAGTAAAGCATTCATGCCCGTGAGATATCTACATCTTATTGGCAATGCAATAAGTCTGTTTACACTGTGTATTTGGCTGATTGCACGAGGAGATTCTAATTCTATTTGCTAAACTTTGCATGTTTGTTTGCTAAAAACAGCAGAATGGCTGAGGACATACAGCACAAGAACAGCTCAGAAATCTCCTGATATTACATCACCCGTCCTTCTCTTTTCAACAGCAGGATGTTATGTGAATAGAAGTCTCAGTGGGAATACATCAAACTGTACCATCTCTCATCTCTTATTGTCCTCAAATAAACCCCAGGGGTGAAACAGGGTAGCCAAGCTGTTATTCTTAGCAGAGACAATGTTCAAGAGGAGTGGTTGTTGAATTTAAATCAGCTAGCTCCCTGAGGGACAGACAGTTCTGATTGCTTTGAGATAGTCCCATGCATGCTTCTGCTTCGTGCCTTTTGTACAGCAGGGGCATGGCTGTCTGTTGCTCACACCGATAGCTCTACATCAGGGACCCAGTACTGCTGGGAAAGCAGGGTGTGGTGTTTGTTCACTGTGCTGTCAGCTGGTGGATGCTGTAACTACCAGTTATGTGGGACACTATTATGTGTCGTCTCTGTCTATAAGACTGGGCGGCAGGTAGCCTAGAAGTTTGAATCCTGGGTCTGACAGGAAAAAGCAAATCGGTCTGGAAGTGAGCTGACAACCGGAGGATGCTGGTATCTAATCCCAAATGCCGTTCCGTGACATTGTGCCCTTGAGCAAGGCACTTAACCCCCACAACAACTGCTCCACGGGCGCCCAGTGTGGCAGCCCCCTGCTCCAACCTGGATGTGTCTTTGGGAGGAGTTGGGATACATTTCGGTTGGACTTTGTGCACAATTGACGAATAAAGTCATCTCAAACTTAATAAAGCATAGTACCTATTCTGTATGTGGGAGTCTATGGTTAAGGGGAGGTTGGTGCTGCCATATACTGTATATGGGACCACTACAGCGGAGTGGCACCCTTAGGGGAGAGAGAGGGGACTCACTGGAAGGCAAAGGTGCTGCCGTAGAGCTTCTTGGCCGTGCGAAAGCGTGCCTCCTTGGCAGGCGGGCTGCTGAGTAATAGGAACTGGTGGGATGTGTGCATGAACTTCAGTTGCTATAGGAGAGAGAGGCGGAGGGAAGGAGAGAGAGAATAGAGCATCGTGTACTGGAGAACACACGGCAACAGTTACGAGGAAGAGCAGACACCAGAGATCTGTGTTATTCATACCCTACTCAGAGGCAGCTTGACGATATGGGATCTGTTACTGGATATGATCCTGGAGAGGGAGAGGGAGAGAGAGAGAGTGAGGAGAGGAGAGAGGACGGGATAGGGTGGGGAGAAGAAAAACAGGTTAGTGAAAGGCAGAATAGGGTTGGAGGTTTAGATTGCAGGGGGTGTAAGCATAGACCTTCTACCTACCACTGCAGTAGAGGGTGGGCCAAAGGGTCCAGTTTGTCCATCTGTTTCTTAATCTCCAGATATGAGCCCTGGAAAAGACAGTCATTAAAACTCATTTTTAAACCAATCCACAAATTTCTTGTTAACAAACTACAGTTTTGGGAAGTCGGTTAGGACATCTACTTTGTGCATGACACAAGTCATTTTTCCAACAATTGTTTACTGACAGATTATTTCACTTATAATTCACTGTATCACAATTCTAGTGGGTCAGAAGTTTACATACACTAAGTTGACTGTGCCTTTAAACAGCGTGGAAAATTCCAGAAAATGATGTCATGGCTTTATACATTTCTGATAGTCTAATTAACATAATTAGAGTCGATTGGAGGTGTACCTGTGGATGTATTTCAAGGCCTACCTTCAAGCTCAGTGCCTCTTATCTTGACATCATGGGAATATCAAAAGAAATCAGCCAAGACCTCAGAAAAAAAATGTAGACCTCCACAAGTCTGGTTCATCCTTGGGGGCAATTTCCCAATGCCTGAAAGTACCACGTTCATCTGTACAAACAATAATACGCATGTATAAACACCATGGGACCACGCAGCCGTCATACCGCTCAGGAAGGAGACGTGTTCTGTCTCCTAGAGATGAACGTACTTTGGTGCAAAAAGTGCAAATCAATCCCAGAACAACAGCAAAGGACCTTGTGAAGATGCTGGAGGAAACAGGTACAAAAGTATCTCTATCCACAGTAAAACGAGTCCTATATCGACATAACCTGAAAGGACGCTCAGCAAGGAAGAAGCCACTGCTCCAAAACCGCCGAAAAAAAGACAGACTACGGTTTGCAACTGCAAATGGGGACAAAGATCGTACTTTTTGGAGAAATGTCCTCTGGTCTGATGAAACAAAAATAGAACTGTTTGGCCATAATGACCATCGTTATGTTTGGAGGAAAAAGGGGAAGGCTTGCAAGCCGTAGAACACCATCCCAACCGTGAAGCACGGGGGTGGCAGCATCATGTTGTGGGGGTGCTTTGCTGCAGGAGAGACTGGTGCACTTCACCAAATAGATGGCATCATGAGGAAGGAAAATTATGTGGATTTATTGAAGCAACATCTCAAGACCTCTGTCAGGAAGTTAAAGCTTGGCCGCAAATGGGTCTTCCAAACAGACAATGACCCCAAGCATATTTCCAAAGTTGTGGCAAAATAGCTTAAGGACAACAAAGTCAAGGTATTGGAGTGGCCATCACAAAGCCCTGACCTCAATCCCATAGAAAATTTGTGGGCAGAACTGAAAAAGCGTGTGCGAGCAAGGAGGCCTACAAACCTGACTCAGTTACACCAGCTCTGTCAGGAGAAATGGGCCAAAATTCACCCAACTTATTGTGGGAAGCTTGTGGAAGGCTACCCGAAACGTTTGACCCAAGTTAAACAATTTAAAGGCAATGCTACCAAATACTAATTGAGTAAACTTCTGACCCACTGGGAATGTGATGAAAGAAATAAAAGCTGAAATAAATAATTCTCTCTACTATTATTCTGACATTTCACATTATTTTAAGAAAGTGGTGATCCTAACTGACTTAAAACAGGGAATTTTTACTAGGATTAAATGTCAGGAATTGTGAAATACTGAGTTTAAATGTATTTGGCTAAGGTGTATGTAAACTTCCGACTTCAACTGTATATAGTCTCTTTTCACAGCCCAAGTCCAGCACAGGACTGCCCTTCTTTCATCCCGGCCTCCCTCAGCCTCAGTACCTGGGTCATCTCGCGGATGGACATGACACTGTCCAGTGCTTTTTTGCAATCTCTCATAGTTCTTCTTCTGTGACCAGGGAGCAAGATGGAGCCACAGAGACAGGCGTCAGAAGGACAGGGAGAGAGAGAAAAACATTGGATTAATATCTGCAACCCATTCAATGAGCCCAAAGTAATGTTTTAGAATGTTATCACATATGATAACCAGACATCCTGTAACGTGGTGTGTAACCACAGCAACAGTAGTAACCTTTGGGTTGAAGGCCAGAGTCTTGGGGTCGTTGGGGTCGACCACAGATGGGTAGGGTTCAAAGATGATGCTTTTACGAGGAGACTCCAGAGCAGCACGACACATAGCCACCAGCAGATCCACCACCTAGGGATCAACATGAAAGCCGATCAGTTATCACCACATAGACAGGGACAGACAGACAAGACAGTGGGGATAGAGAAAGTGTGTGTGTTGTTAGTCAGGCAGTCACCTCTGCTCCAGTGGCCACCTCCTCTGCTGCTCCTGACATCACACCCAGAGTGTAGAAGGAGAACACACACAGCTCTCTAGTGCACACAGCAGGCTGCGCACCCACACACACACAGACACACACACACACACACACACACACAGGGCAAGTGAAACAAAGAAACTTGCTCATAACTGAATTGAAACGTTTACATTTTAACATTCACTTCACACTGTATGTTTTTTATGTGGTCTACCTTCAACATGGATCCGTTCTGAAAGACGTGCTGCTCGTCACAGACCACACAGTACTCATTGAGAGTGGGGATCCTCTGCTCCGAGTATTTCATTATCTGTCAGGAGACAAAACTTGGTTTTCCTGCCAATCACTCCCTCCTCTCCTCCAGCCCCATATATCACTATCCTATGATGACATCATCAGCTGACTGGGTCTCTTATCAATGTTTTAGTCTGTCACTTTACCCAGGGTTGAAACAAACCCATTATACACACGCACATTGAATACGTTGAATCTAAATCATTTGATAGATAAAACATTTCCTCATTTCAACTTTCATGAATCAATTAAACAGAGGTGGAGACCTTCTTTAAGCACATACTATGTCCTCTACTCTTGTAAGGGTAATTTGACTCTTGATAGTCCTATCAGTGTTTGTGCTTTGGAGTTGTTTTGGAAGGACGTTCAGAGTGAACTAAAAGCCTATTAGGGCCCTAGCTTTGTCCTTGAGGTCTTATCTACCTGTACTAAGAAGCCATACTCCAAGGTAGGGATGTTCTTGCAGTGGCCGCCCGCCTGGGATGAGAAAAACAATTCAATCAGCTGCCTCGTGGTAATCTGCGCTGGGGCCCTGGCCGCCGGGACAGCCACAGTCTGATGGGTACAGTGAAGACAAAGCATTATGGGACACGGCGCCAGCCATGTCAGGTATGGGTAGGGAGAGGTTCAGGAAGGAAGGTAGGTACAGTACTGTAGGTGTGTGTGTTGGTTGGGGAAGGGGAACAGTCAAAGTTCTCAGGTAGTTCAAAACGAGAAAACAATTAGATAGTATGGATAATAAAATGGGGAAATAGTTGCTTGTTACGAGTATTGCTCTGAATTCATGCACTTTCTGATATGGATGATGTATTGGGTTTGACTGTTCTAGCTAGCTGTAAGGTCACAGTGATTCTTTTAATGCAATAGAATACACACCAAAACACACACACGTGCAATTTCATTAGGTGCAATAACTGGGCTCTGTGCAATATGTGTTTAAGTGTTTTACAACTCAAACCTCAACCTCTGGTTTGAAACGTGTCTGCATGTCTTGACTGCTGTTTTGAACATGTCTGATGTATGCATGTTGTCCTTTTGTATATAATGTTTTCCTGTTTATATGTTCACCTGCCAAGGGACTGCAGATGTAAGTTAGCTGTTAGCTAAATCTGGTGCAGTGCATCACTTCTCACTTCTGAGATGTTTTTGTTGTCCAAATAAACGTAATAAATAAAAATAAATAAATATTGTGTTGTCTGTGCTGACGTGTATAGGGGTAAGAGGGCCAGTCAGGAGAGGGGTGTGTCATGGTGGTGGTGAGGCGAGGTGGGCTCCGACCTGGCTGTTGGGGGGGTAGCTGAACAGCTCCCCCTTGGGGTTCTTCATGGTGCAGGAGATGGAGCGATTCATGAGCCGGGTCACCCTCAGCTCTGGAACACTCAGCTTCCCCTTCAGAACCGTGTCCTGGATCAGAGGGTAGCTGGGGGACCTGGGCACACACAGACACACAACCCAGAGACCATTAATGCATAGACCTGGAAGTATACAGTACCTAAACATACAGACAGACATTCAGACACCTACGCAAGAAAATAATACGAACACGAAAGTTCAGAGCAACCAATTAGTGAGTATGTTTACGTGCACACTAATAATTCAATATTAAACTGATTCTGGCAATACTCAGAGTTTGACACTAGTCATGTAAACACCTTACCCATTATCTTAATCGGTGTAAGGTCAAGCAAAGTAAGCATAACCCGGTTAAAACACATTTTCTATCAATCTAGGACATGTATACACCTTTATTGGAGTTTCTGTGTTGTTATTGATCTGAGCGTGTGCTATCACGATCAATGAGAGCCTCCCTCCAGTGAAGTGAGTTCGGAAAATGTCTTTAAAATAGTTTACACATACAAATGTTGTACGTCCAAACTCACACAGGCTTCCCAAAAATAACATGGTCGCTGTGGTAGAATGTTTATTTTGATTGGCAATTTCCAAAATATGTCCATCAGGGAGCCTGACTATGCTCTGTCCATGTTTAGCGGATTCTTCTAGCAAACCATGTAAACGTTTTAATCTAAATATTATATTAATCAGAGTATTCACAATAAATGTATTATTGAATGGATGTAAACATACCCATTGACTACTGAGATGACAGTGATGATGAAATCTGACCAGGATAATGAATGTGAAGCTATAATAGTAGCCGGGATAGTACTAGAAGCTGTAATAGGAGCCATACTTGGGGATGGGAGAGAAGATGCTGAGTCCTGCGCGGAACTTCTTGATGGTTCCCCCGGCCTTGAACCAGCTGTGTCTCTTCTCCTGCTGGGCCTTCAGGAACTCATTACTGAGATGCTTCCACTGCTGGGACGTGAACGTACTCAGGATCCTATAGGGCAGACAGCACAACCAGTCACAATCACTGAATTTTGCCGCAATTAGCAGATGTCATTGACTCTACTGTACATTTAAGTCCATAATATACATTAAATGACCAAAAGTAGGTGGACACCTACTCGTCGAACATCTCATCCAAAATCATGTGCATTAATATTGAGTTGGTCCCCCCTTTGCTGCTATAACAGCCTCCACTCTTGTTGGAACATTGCTGCAGGGACTTCCATTCAGCCACAAGAGCATTAATGAGGTCGGGCACTGATGTTGGGCAATTAGACCTGGCTGGCAGTCTGCATTCCAATTCATCCCAAAGGTGTTCGATGGGGTTGAGGTCAGGGCTCTGTGCAAGCCAGTAAAGTTCTTCCACACAGATCTAGATAAACCATTTCTGTATTGACTGTTGCCACAAAGTTGGAAACACAGAATCGTCTAGAATATCATTGGATGTTAAGATATCCCTGCACTGGAACTAAGGGGCCTAGCCCGAACCATGAAAAACAGCCCCAGACCATTATTCCTCCTCCACCAAACTTTCAGTTGGGATTTTGCATTCGGGCAGGTAACGTTCTCCTGGCCTCCACCAAACACAGATTTGTCCGTCAGACTGCCAGATGGTGAAGCGTGATTCATTACTCCAGAAAACGCGTTTCCACTGCTCCACTGCTCCAGAGTCCAATGGTGGCGAGCTTTACATCACTCCAGTCTACGCTTGGCATTGGGCATGGTGATCTTAGGCTTGTGTGTGGCTGGTCGGCCATGGAAACCCATTTCATGAAGCTCCCAACGAACAGTTCTTGTGCCGACGTTGCTTCCAGAGGCAGTTTGGAACTCGGTAGTGAGTGTTGCAACCAAGGACAGACGATTTTTAGGACAGCACTTGGCGGTCCCGTTCTGTGAGCTTGTGTGGCCTACCACTTCGCAGCTGAGCTGTTGTTGCTCCTAGACGTTTCCCCTGACAATAACAGCACTTACAGTTGACTGGGGTAGCTCTAGCAGGGCAGAAATTTGACTAACTGACTTGTTGGAAAGGTGGCATCCTATGACAGTGCCACATTGAATGTCACTGAGCACTTCAGTAAGGCCATTCTACTGCCAATGTTTGTCTATGGAGATTGCATGGCTGTGTGCTTGATTTTATATACCTGTCAGCAATGGGTATGGCTGAAGGGGTGTCCACATACTTTTGCATATTAAGTGTAAGTTGTATAAGTGTCATTGAAAATTGTGGAAATCTTGTGAAATTAGCGTAGGACCCATGGATAGCCTCTCTGAACCAAAATGTGACGAATCGTGCTGAGTGTCATGTGACTTGGGTAGGACTCACTTCTTGAGCTGCAGGCCCAGGCTGAAGCCCTCTTTATTGGAGGGCTGGAACACCTCCACTGACGGTTCTGAGAATAGATGACTCATTATTTCTCAACCCATAGGACTGAAGAGATCAGCTCTGATTAAACACACACAGGCACACATACAGTACACAGGCAGGCGAACGCATGCACACACACACGCACAGCCACTGGGGCTCACCCGGTCCATCTAGGTACTGGGAGAGAGAGAAGCGTAGTCTCAGAATGATGGGCTCTGTTCGGATGACCTTCCAGGCTGTTGCCACCTCCTCCTGGAACAAACACACACACATATGATATACACATACCCTTTCTACTATGATGAATTGTAATACTGGAATGCCCAAAGAGAATAAAATGAAAACTCACATCCAAGAAACTGATATTAATCTGAAGGTCAATGTCCACATCATCAATGGTTCCATACTCTCTGAAAGAGGAAGAATAGCAAACATTCAGATTTAATAATCACATAAACTGAAAAGGTTACCGCACCAAGAAACTTGACATCTCAGTGGGTCTGATGTTCTCTGTAGCAAACTATTTACTGATCATGATAATAACAGTTAGTGGTCTCGGTTTCCAGTCTTGGCTGTGGAGACTGTGTGTGTACTGTAGTACCTGACAGAGACAGCACTGTCAGTATAGATGTCCTTCACTGCCTCGATGTCTGCATCCAGTTGGGGGTGTCGGTACAGGTCAGCAGCACAGCTCCCCTGGAGGCCGGGAGGGACGCAGGTCAGACCACTGAATTATCAATGGAGATGCTCCTGTAGCATCCATGTACAGTAATATGGGCTAGCACTAATACTAACGTATTCAATGACTGTAGTATAAGACAAGGTACAGGGCCAGTCTCCTGTTCTGCTGTCTCACAGCACTGTATCGGCGTGTCTCTCTCTATCTCTAGTTCCATCTTCTATCTGTCTCGTTCTCACACACATGTATTAGTGCCTACAAACAGGCTCTCATCTCTCAGTAGATGGTCTGATTCTACTGGAGAATAGGCTTTTAAAATCGGACTGAATTTACAGTACTTTCAACTCAATCCTTTAGATTAAGACATTGTGTATGTCACATAGGATTTGATGTAATAAGATTGCAGTTACTGAGGACCCCTAGGGGAATTCTGTAGACCCCAAGTGTTGGTTCTGTTTGTATTGGACCAAAGAGCCTAGTGGGCAAAACTGGTTGAAATTACGTCATTAAGACATAATTTCAACCTGTTTTGTCCGGTTTGCCCTCTGGGAGGGATAGGAGGCCTGGGAGGATGTCATGACGGTACCTGGATCCCATAGAGGAACTGCTCCGACTCATTCTCCCCATCTGATTCCTCATCAGTCCAGGACTGGCCTTTGATGTCCTGCAGGCATACAGACAGATGTGAAACGCCATTATAGTTATTATCGTTTCATCTCCCATCCTTTCTCTAGCTGCCAGTTCTTCAAAGACTTCAAAATAAAGCTTTTTATATCACGTCAAAGGGATGGACGGAGATCCATTTGGATAAACAAAGTACAACTAGACATGAAATAAGCCACATATATTCATTACATTATTTGTAAACCATGTATGATGATTCACTATTATGTTTTTGTTTGGCTTAGTAGTAATCGACAGCAAGACATAACGCCTTATATATCTATTAGATATCTACACACATCAGCCATTCTAACTGTATCTATTATGACAACTGCAGTCTGATGATAAACAGAGACTACAGTATTACGACTATGATACTACCATTGGACATGGTGTTATAAGAGTTGTCTCACCATTGGGTCTGTTGTTCATAGGAGTTTCTCAGACAGGGTTAGGCTTCTCCCATCCATAACAGCTGAGCTCCACGTAGGTGGAGGTTGAAGTCTGGGCTGGTCACTCGGACTTCCTCTCAAACTGTGGTACCTAATCATTTGGCATGAGAGACAGGAGGAACAAGAACAATAAGCTTACAGTGTGTCTCTTGTTTCAGCATTTTCACAAAGCATCTACCTTTAATAAACACAGTTTACCAACACAAGATGCAATGATGTTTTCCGCATTGCCACTTCCTTCTTTTCCCTTTTTCTTTCAATCATCTGCACTCCACCTTGCCATGTATCCTAGCAACAGCCACTTCTGCCATCTGCACCGTCCCATTAATCACAGTGAAGACGGAGAGTGTGTAGGAGAGAGAGGCTTTATGTGTTGTGCTTTGTGCACAATTTTATGTTTAGGTCATCTGAATATTCAACAGAATCTTCATCTAACCTTTTCAATCTGTGTACAAAAGGTAAGGAAAGGGTAGTCCATTTGATAAAATCATTTCATTGTATTACCTGCACTGTCAAGTTTAGGAATAGTCTTTGTTAGGAATAATCATTGGAATTGTGCAAAAGATTTACCAGGCTGAATTAGGAATTAAAGCCAGGAATGGTTATATTTCTCTCAGGGCATTTTTTACATTTTCTCAACACCCTCAAATTGTGATATTTCAATAGAGCAATCATCATCAGCCATTAAGCTCTCAGACCTCACAATGACCTCAGAGGATGAGATCACTGTGCTAGACGGTACCAGGTGTGTACTTTATAAACTGAATCTATGATATATCCCTAACAGCTCCTAACAAAAGCACAATAGTGTTCCAGATTATACCGTCCTTCCCTCCACATATTTCAGCTGCCATATCTTTACATTCAGATGTAAACACATCAGACATTGTGTCCCCTAAGCTAAACACAACATGCACAGAGGGCAATACCTTTTCTACATTGGACAAAATCACAACATAGATGACAAAAGATCTAGAGTGACACATCCAACACAAAAATGAGATTATATCAGTTAAACTGCACAATGGTAATGGACTCCTGTCCGCTCTACGATGCTCATAGTTGAATACAGGTTGTTATCACAGAACACGCTCATAAACACACACTTACAACACATACACAGCCTGTGCCTGTCAGAGTCAACAACAAATCCAACGATGCCTTCTCTACCAGATACGTATGAGTCAATAAAAAATTAAAAATACTATGTCTCTTTTCCTCTCCTTCTCTCTGTCTCTCTCCTTTCTTCTTCTGTGCTTACTCAGTTCAGCGAACTCATCTCTCCCCAAAACTGAGCCATTTTGTTTCACCAGAAGCTGCCACTAGCGAGACCACATTCCATTTCAACTATAGTGTATTTATCATGCGTTCTTTTGCTATTTATGGTTTTCCACATTTCCTGGATGTTCAGCAATCCTCTTTTGGAAAGCCCCCAAACCCACTCACCATTACCCCCTTTCCTCCTCCCATCCTCTCCTGCCTGCATTGCTATGTCGTCGTCCCCCTCTCTGTCATCTCACATACCGATAGAGAAGCAAACTGACCCCCTTCCCTCATCCCCTCAATGAGAATTAAACCCACGCAGAGGCATGCAGCTTTACCCATCCCCCACCTCTCCTCCGGCCGACACGCTTACCTATACAGGAGATGGAGATGGAGGATGGAGATGGAGGATGCTGTCCTTGGTCCTGATCCTTTCCCTCTTAAAGGGAACACCTGCTTTTATATCCCTGCTATGTCCCCCCCGAATGAAAAATGGAAATAAAATGACTTAAAAACAGCAGTGAGAATTGTAAATGCCAAAATGGCTGCCTCCCTCTCTCTCCCTGTCGGTATCAGCCTCACTGCTTCCCGGTGGCTGCTCTATGTCTGTGTTTATCTCTTGCAGATCTCTGCTCATACTGCCCTTATTTTTTGCCTGACAACACTGAGGGGCCTGAGCATGCTCAGTTGGAGCTAGCAGCTGGTCATGTGACTTGCAGCTGACTGTGTTTCTGCTAAGGGGAAAAGGGGGAGAGAAAAATTGAGGAAAATGGCAGTCCTGTTAGTGCTGTGATGACTGTGTGTGTGTGCGTGTGTGTGTTTCTGAGTCTGTTTCTAAGTCTGTGCATGTGTCTCTACCAGAGCAACCACTTTATGAGAAAGAAATGCATGTCTGTTGTCTGATACTATTTTAGGACCATTCTGTCTGTCATGCTCACAAATCACCTTTTCTAAAAGATGAAATGAAAAAAATATATACAGTGAAACCTCAGGAATGAAACCACAAAACATTAAACATATTACATTATAATTAACTCATGAAATGTAGAAGCAATGGTACAGTATTTAATGTATTGCAGTGTGTATAGCAATTATTTAGCAGCATATTGTTTAGGATATTGTATAGTGGCTGAATCAGCGTCTGAGCCAATGGCAATTAGCCTCTGTGCAACAGTCTTAATCAGTGGTTACCCTGGTTAGCTCCCTGCATCGTGGAAAGTACTGACCAATATAATGGACAGATTAGGCTCTGGACGAACTGTCCGTTCGGCTCTGCTTTGTGTCCACTCTTAGTAAGGAGCTTTGTCTCATTCTTTGCTGATGTGTTATGGCAGGAATTCCAAAGCGCAGTGACCTTTGTAAAGATTTTCTGGCTGAAGACAAAAATAGTGTGCAAAGCTGTCATCAAGGCAGGGTGGCTATTTAAAGAATCTCAAATGTAAAATACATTTTGATTTTGACACTTTTTTGGTTCCTACATGATTCCATATGTGTTATTTCATAGTTTTGATGTCTTCACTATTATTCCACAATGTAGAAAATAATAAAAAAACACTTGAATGAGTAGGTGTTCTAAAACTTTTGAGCGGTAGTGTAAGCAAATTTTTATTGAACCTTTATTTAACTAGGCAAGACACTCAGGTACTCAGTACTTTGTTGAAGCACCTTTGGCAGCGATTACAGCATCGAGTCTTCTTGGGTATGACGCTACAAGCTTGGCACACCTGTATTTGGGAGTTTCTCCCATTCTTCTCTGCAGATCATCTCAAGCTCTGTCAGGTTGGATTGGGAGCGTCGCTGCACAGCTATTTTCAGGTCTCTCCAGAGATGTTCAATCGGGTTCAAGTACGGGCTCTGGCTGGGCCACTAAAGGACATTCAGAGACTTTTTCCGAAGCCACTCCTCCGTTGTCTTGGCTGTGTGCTTAGTGTCGTTGTTCTGTTGGAAGGTGAACCTTCACCCCAGTCTGAGGTCCTGAGTGCTCTGGAGCAGGTTTTCATCAAGGATCTCTCTGTACTTTGCTCTGTTCATCTTTCCCTTGATCTTGACTAGTCTCCCAGTCCCTGCTGCTGAAAAACATCGCCACAGCATGATGTTGCCACCCCCATGCTTCACCGTAGGGATGGTGTCTGGTTTCCTCCAGGCATGATGCTTGGCATTCAGGCCAAATAGTTCAATCTTGGTTTCATCAGACCAGAGAATCTTGTTTCCCATGGTCTGAGATTCCTTTAGGTGCCTTTTGACAAACTCCAAGTGGCCTGTCATGTGCCTTTTACTGAGGAGTGGCTTCCATCTGGCCACTGTACCATAAAGGCCTGATTGGTGGAGTGCTGCAGAGATGGTTGTCCTTCTGGAAAGTTTCTCCCAACTCCACAGAGGAACTCTGGAGCTCTGTCAGAGTGACCATCGGGTTCCTGATCACCTCCCTGACCAAGGCCCTTCTCCTCCAACTGCTCAGTTTGGCTGGGCGGCCAGCTGTAGTAAGAGTCTTGGTGGTTCCAAACTTCTTTCATTTAAGAATGATGGAGGCCAATGTGTTCTTTGGAAACTTCAATGCTGCAGACATTTTTGGGTACCCTTCCCCAGATCTGTACCTCGACACAATCCTGTCTCGGAGCTCTATGGACAATTCCTTCGACCTCATGGCTTGGTTTGCTCTGACATGTACTGTCAACTGTTGGACTTTACATAAACAGGTGTGTGCCTTTCAAAATTATGTCCAATCAATTGAATTTACCACAGGTGGACTCTAATCAAGTTGTAGAAACATCTCAAGGATGATCAATGGAAACAAGATGCACCTGAGCTCAATTTTGAATCTCATAGCAAAGAGTCTGAATACTTATATCAATAAGGTATTTCTGTTTTGTTTTTTTATACATTTGCAAACATTTCTAAAAACCTGTTTTCGCTTTGTCATCGTGGGGTATTGTGTGTAGGTTGATGAGAAACATTGTAATTTAATCCAAGGCTGTAACGTAACACAATATGGAATATGGGATGAGTTAGACCGCAGAGTGAAGGAAAAGCAGCCAACAAGTGCTCAGCATGTGGGAACTCCGTCAAGACTGTTGAAAAAGCATTCCAGGTGAAGTTGGTTGAGAGAATGCCAAGAGTGTGCAAAGCTGTCATCAAGGCAAAGGGTGGCTATTTGAATAATCTCAAATGTAAAATATATTTTGATTTGTTTTACACTTTTTTTCAATACATTTGAAAACATTTCTAAAAACCTGTTTTTGCTTTGTCATCATGGAGTATTGTGTGTAAATTGATGTGTATTTAATCCAAGGCTGTAACGTAACAAAATATGGAAAAAGGGAAGGGGTCTAATTACTTTCCGAATGCACTGTACTTCAAGAGCCTATTGTGGGGGAGCATGCCATAATAATTTAATCAACTCAGTTCTACTGCACAGTGCATGACCCTTTCAATAGACATAATTATACAGGACAAATGTACACACCTTCTCAAAGGATGGCTCTAGCTGCATGCATACAGGGGAGACTTGCCAGAGAAATAGAATAGATAGTTCTAGGTCTTTTTAAAAAATGGAATCACTTCAATGAAAAATTATAAAAACTTGATGAAGATTTTACATTATATGAAAATAGTCAGAAAACATATAATCTCACAAATCAAACAATGAATATATCATCACAGCCGCTTATCTAATATCTATATATCTATAGGATTTGACTGAGTTTTTCACCAGGGTGAGGGTTATCTTACTGTACCTCATGGCTGTGGTGTGAGAGACGATAATGCCCTGTGACAGGTGGGGGCTTGGCCAGTGTGGCCAGGTGAGTGGGTTGGAGGGAATGTCCCTCACCTGGGCAGGTGTCCATTGGTCTGAGGGAGCAGAGCAGAGTGCAGGACACAGCCAGAGTCTGGCCGGGGCCAGGGAGAAGCCAACATGGGCAGTGGCAGCAGCTGCAGCAATGTTACTGTTGTGATCAGGTGAGGACTTCTGTAGGAGCGGACAGAGAGGGAGGGGTTACATTCCATGACTGAATGGTGTACATGATGACATGTAAACAATCCCTACACAGTTAGAACACTTCGCCAGTGACAACAGGTAGGAATTTGCCTCTAACTTGGCTTGATGAGGGTTAGGCAGGACATGTAGTCTCACTCCCATCTGTGATAAGAGCTTGAGTTGAGTAGGAATACAACAATTCAGATTGAGTGAAAGGGTTTTTGTTTATATAACTCCTTTACCAAAAATATATTGCATGATATAAAATTAAGAGAAAAGGTTAGAGGGAAACTATCAAAGGTTTGCGCTGGGGGAAGACATATTCAATTGTAGTTCAGCCACAGCAAGCTAAGCCTCAGCTAATACTTTCTTCATAATAAACACTAGAGGGAGCTGTTGATTATAAATGATCTCATCCTCAACTGTTACATTATACCAGAGACTGGCTCCTATCTGTGGTTATACTTGTGCTGCTGACAGACCCCTCTGAATGAAAAGGTGAACTGTTAACGTGGCATGTTGTGGAACTGCCTTGCATGATTAGTAGTATCGTGATGGTAACTACAATTATGTAAAATATCGTCGTCGTCACCATCATCATCAGATACTATGTGTGTGGGTGAGATGAGTGGAGATTGGTAAGGTTGAAGTACTGATTTGTTTGAGAGAGTGAGACACGATCATTTTCTGACACATTTGTTACTTACACAATAATATAACCTTTTAGTCATGGGGCATCCCATGAGGCACTGCGGCTTTGAGGATATACGTGCAATTTTTGGTGTGCCTTTCCTGGGATTTTCACATCTCCAACCACCATGATGGGTATACATTTATGCAACTATTGACTATACAGTGAGATTGGGCATAGTGTCACTGAAATGCAGGTAATTGAATATAAGACCCTATGGTACCCATTCCGATGAGATGTTCAAGAAATTATACCGCATCCCTGAGTCACATGTCGGCCTCATGCTTCAGAGATGCTTCTCGTTCCTGATTGGACATCAGCGGTATCGCATCACCGCACTTTCATGATGTTCCTTTATGTAAACTTCCCCTTGGTTTATAGTTCCAAACCATGGTTTACCGGGTGTTTTTTTTCTTCAAAGAATACATCAGAAATCATACAGAAATACATTCTAAATATGTATGAATTATTTAAACCATATCTTTCAATTGAATTCATGATATACTTGTAATAGCAATTTATTCATCGCGGATGGATACGTGATGCATCGGACCATAATAGTTCCGCTTTAGTTTCCGAGATCACCTTGAGCTTGTGGGTGTAAGAGAAATACGTCAGTCTAGCAGTTGTTCGTCGAGACAAGGTGAGTATCATCACAAGAGTTGTAGCTAGCTAATGACATGATGTACGTTTGTTTTGCTCTACTGCTGTCACCAAATGACCCTTTGATTCAATTGACGTAAACATATTCTGTGGTGTTGCCAGCTGGTTTCTTTAGTGGCATAGTCCAGGCAAGGGATGGATTCCAAAGGAGAACTGTCTAGCTAATGTTACCTAGTAAGAGGTAATAGTAGTGGTCACTTTGAACCATCTTAAACCGTTTAAACTTGCAAGCCATGTGATGCTGCAGTCATACAAAGAATGGTGTCGTTTGTCAGTGAGTAACTCAGTGTGATGCAGTTTTCTCCAATGAACTATTCATACAGGTGAACTAACTAGTTAACTACTATTTTTATGAGTGGAGTTATTTGTCATGAACTAACATGGTATCAGTCTAAAACATGTATTTTAAAGCGGGGAGAATAGTAAAATATACAAGCGAGTTTGTCTTGTCTCGCGTGGTGGGTGTGGTTGCCCGATGAACTTGGAATTCCATTGGCCAGTTTCTCTTCGCGATATCTTAAATTCGAGAAAATGTGACGCAGAGATGGAGACGTGCCCTGTGGCGCATCAGTGGATACATTGTACTGCAAGCGGATGACTGACCATTCTCATGTTACCAATTTAATTAATCGGTTGTTTAAAAAAAAAATGCGATCAGATATGTGCGGTCCTCCTGGCCCCCTGAACAAAACTGTTATTCACACGGTGACATTCAGTGGTGTGGTGTCCTTTTGTTGGAAATAAGTCTACAGCAAGCACCTTTACTGCAGTAGTGTGGCCTCACTGACCTGTCAAACTCTAGGGCCCTATAAAACAGAAAACACATTTTTATAGGGCCCTAACTATGTCTGAATGGATTGGCTTTGTTGACACTGGGGGGGGGAGTCAGTGCAACCTTCTAGAACCCCTCTTATACAGTGCCTGTTTATTGACTAGTCATACATCAATACTGTAGCTCTTTCTATCAGCTAGCCTGCATCAACCCATGACCTCCTCGGTCAGTTCTTCAATTTCTCCCACCTCCCAAATCAAATGGTCATGTAGTCCTGTTTTTTTGGGGGGGATGAAGCCTCTAGACTAACTTGAACCATTTGCAAATTTCATATCAGAAATGTGTGTTAGTCAGTCAAATAACTCGTTTAGGCTTTAAATGAAGGTTTAGTGCTCCTCCTACGTCTAGTTAGGACTATTCCCGAGATGCTCAGCCATTGTTATGTAACAGATTCTTCTGGCCCAGAGCCCTGTGTGAGTGTAGGAGGAAATACAAGCCACCCTGGCCCTATACTTTACACAGCATCAGCCAGGTCACTTGAGGGAGCCGACTTCTATTTAGGGCATAGAAGCACTTCTCAGTAGGTTAGGAATCATGTGTTATCAGTAGGGATAGGAGTGGCTAGGCTATACTATGGTATGTCCCAACATAGTGCTTCTCGTTGGGGTGTGAGGCCTAGATTATAATGTATACGTCAGTGCCCTATCTGGCAGTCTGCTTACCCAGAGTACTGGGCTGGAAGCACGTACGCTGCAGGCCCCACAGTAAATGTCTAAAATAGTCCCAGTATTGTGTCACTTTTAGTAATTTCCTGCTGTAACTTTCCAGAGCTTCAAATATCATGCAATAGCCCCTAGCGGTGCACAGGGAGAATGACTAGGCACCTCTTCCTCTGAAGTTTGTTCTCAATGAGGTGATTAAGAACTCAGAATCCCCAGGTTGAAAACCCCACCTATGACTCACTATTCTGCACAGCATACTCCTGGTCTCCTACTCAACTACAATTGAGAGTTGAGTAAGAAGAAATCTAGCCATGGCTCCTCTGAACTGTCCTTAACCTGCTGCAGTGTTGAGGGGTGTAGGCCTACACTGACTGCATCTGTTTTGCTGCAGTAGTCCTGCTGCAGCTGGTGTCCCTTCCATGCAGTCTGCCATGCATAGTGGTAGCATTGCCTCCTGCTCTTGGCTATGTCTGGCAGTGTGAGACTAGCGTAGTGGCTACAGGTGCTGAGTAACGCTAGGCTGCAGCGCAGTGGATACTATCTGCTGTGTAATGCAATGCAGCACAGAATGCAACTGTGTCACCCACCCAGTGATGTATGACTACTGCCACCCAATGGCAGCATGCAATGCACTAATCCCAGGCTAGCGTTTTGTCCACTACACAGGCTTACCATGTGTTATTATTAGAAATCACATCCACCATTTTAGAGCCCTAGGGGTAATATGACCTAGTGCTGCCAGCATAATATGGCTGTGGTAAACGGCGGGTTTGAAGGTCTCATGTATAGCCGCAGTATCAGGGCACGCAGCCTGCTCCATGGATGCAGCAGCCTGGACTGTGTGTACTGCAGCACGTTATCCTCGCTGAAGAGAAGAGGATTTATTCCTGAGCCGTGCGTAGGCA
This sequence comes from Brachymystax lenok tsinlingensis, assembly GCA_030435695.1. Classification (NCBI taxonomy): domain Eukaryota; kingdom Metazoa; phylum Chordata; class Actinopteri; order Salmoniformes; family Salmonidae; genus Brachymystax; species Brachymystax lenok. Next base: position 29,119,011 of record CM059819.1, on the reverse strand, counting down.
GGCGAGTCACTCTACCAGGAGTTCCTGCTTGTCTGGTTAGCTCTGATGTTTTTCCTGCTGCGCTCTGTGGGGACCGGGGGTCACACAGACAGGGGATCCTCTGGAGGTCTGTAGCAGCTACGTTCTTGTACGTCCCCAGGAGGAACAGAAAGGTCTACTGGTGCGTAATGCCTCATAGCTGGATGATGAGACTGAATCAATGTAGCGCAGGGGGAGAGAGCTGGGCTTCTCTGAGGTCACCAGTGTAGGACTATTGGCTACGTCAGGGTCGTCATGGCTGCTTCTAGGGTGTCATGTGATGTCACTCCTGTAAGGTAACCTCTGGCTATGCTGCCAATGCGCAGTGGAGACATCGCACAGTGTGTGCATGGCATGTGTGAAAGTGAGGGGAGGGGGAAGGGGCAGTACATAGGTAGAGAGGAAGTGCATGGAAAGCAGGGAAGTGTATTCGGTTCCAGTGAGAGGTGGTGTTGGAAAGGTTTGGAAAGGATTGATACCAACAGGGCAGCTCTAAAGTTAGACGTGCACCTGGGTCACTCAGGTTTATTACTGGTGTGTTACTGGCCCCAGGTCAGGCCTAACATACTATACACCATTCATAAGCCTGTGTCAAAGATGTATCTCGATGATAAAGGGTGGATCAGACTGGCCTGGCATGGCCTTGGACTTTAGAGCATCTTTTGGCGAGCCATCATCAGCCTAGCTGTGTGTTTTGTGTTAGTCACAGGGTAGGAAGGGTTTCCTGCAGAAGCATAGCAGGCTGGGTCATGTCAGGACTCCCTCAGGCTGTAGGATAATTCCAAACATGTCCCTGTTCATTTGAAGGAAGGAGTAAAGCCATAGTGACCATATGAACAGCAATTACATTATACAATTACACTGTATATGTTTTATGTAGCTTATGGCACTGATTTAAATGTACATATTTCATTTGCAAATGTTGATCTTGCGACGTCATCGGCAACCTCTTGAGTTTGTCAGCTGTTGTTGGTTACCTTACCAGCCTTTGTGTTGACAGTGAATGTAAGAGCCCCCCCCCTCTGCAGTTTGCTGTAAACAGTGTGTTCCAGGGATAAGAATCTAGGCCTCATTTGAGACAAGGAATTGTATGATTTCTGTTCCTCCCGCTGTAGTCTACACTGTGCTCTACTCTGTGTGGGGGCTACCCCTAGCCCCTGCTGTCTCATGCTGTGTACGCAGTTGAGTCTGGAGAGAGCAGGATGTGACTGTGCTCACGTACAACACTGGGCTGCTGCTTTTGAGGCTCTGTGACATGAGCTGCTGCCTATTGGTTTTACTGCTGCTGTTTGGCAGGGCCCTGTCACGATTAATTTGGGGTGCAGAATACAACATTGGCTAATGTTAGGCTAACAAATTTAGCCTCAGCTAATTCAAACTAGCCTAGTAATTTTGAGAGGAGATATGTGATAGGATTGTGCTGTGTGCTTTGCAGTAAGCGGGGCTACTGAGGGGGATAACATGCTCTCTCTATGCATTCTGCAGATTCTCATCTGTTTTTAAGTAGTGTCTTAAAGGTCTGCCAGAATAGTGAAACTGGCATCTGTTCACCGCAGCAAGGTAGCCTAACAGATGTAGCCTATTAGAAAGCTTAGTATTTCCTAGAAGCTCCACCTTGAAGAAGCAATCAGTGAGCGTGTTCTCTGTTCATGTGAGAGTCACTGTATAATTTAGAATGGGTTAAGTTAAACTCTCCACTGGTTAGTGTTTAGGCTAGTCCAGTTTGGTAACCCTCTCTTGTCTAGGGCAGCCCTCCAGTGATCCCCCTCAGCTTACATACCACAGACAGAATATATAACCCAGGAATGTGGCAATAGATGTCATGTAACCATGGCAACAGCCCCTAAAGCAGAGTTGACTCAGTCTCCACACTATCAAAAGAGATGCTCCACCTTACACAGAGCTACCACATTGACTGTTTAATTTGGTCTTCCCTAAAGCCACTGAGAATTTGGCCTGACCTACAGTACCTGTACAAGGAACCTGTTGTGTAATACTGTCAAGACAGACACTAGAAAAGGGAAGTGTCTTGAGCAAGAACTTCATGGTGCTATGAAGTAACCTATTGGATTTGATGCAGTCCTTCTCGAAATGTCCCCTTGTTTTCAACAGCTCTGCATTGAGCCATGTTGAAAGGGATCTGTCCCGGGCTACGAGGAAGTAATGAAAGCACTGTGCCAGTCAGGGCTGCGGTTGCCATGGGTGACTCAGACCAGGGGAGGAGGGGGAGAACACAATGTGCAAACAGCTCAATGTGCTCCTCAATGAAAGAATGTTACTGGCTAGGAATAACTTTGACTTGTTTCTGTAGCCCAGGCTATATTATAGATCAATTGTATTTAGGCCCATGTCTTGGTCTATGGTGCAGCATGAGAACCAGCAGGGAAGGGCTTCAATCACACTTCCTGTTTTTTCAGATGTAGTCATCTTTTGAAAAGGTTCCTCATTCCACAAACACTGTTATTTGCACAGATGTCAATTGATTCAAAGCCACACACTGTGCCTCAATAAGCTGTTGTGTGCTAATTCCCAGACTGGTGGCTCTAAAGTTGGTTTCATGAACCAGTGTGGTCCTGTGTGTTTAATGTGGCAGTCCAGTCCATGACCTGATAATGCCTGAGATTGGAGACACTGAATTGAGTCTTAGTATGCCTTTCATATCACCTCATCTCACTCTCTCTCCTCCAGGACTTCTTCAAACTCTGCCATCATGCCCGGTTCAAAGTCTCAAGACATGGGCTCTGCCTTCGTCCAGACGCAGCAGCTCGGCGCTGCCATGGCCGACACCTTCCTGGAGCACATGTGCCTGCTGGACATCGACTCGGAGCCCACCACCGCCCGCAACACTGGCATCATCTGCACTATTGGTCAGTGGCCACACACTCACACACTAGGCTTGGGCGGTATCCAGATTGTCATACCTTCATACCGACCTTGTGCCATCCTGGGATATTCGGTAATACCGGCACTGAACACACGGGCTGCTATTTTCAAACTCCACTGAGCCTCTGTAATCCGAAGGTTAGCAATGCTTACAGGTACATGTAAAATCCCATAGAAAATGCTAATGAACACATTGTCAAAAAAAATGTCTCTGACCTGAACTATTTGGAGGACTGACATCCCATCGTCAGCTTCATGGCTAACTAGCTACTAAATTAGTAAACCAAATGCACAACTTGAGAGCATTTAGCACATTTTTAGACAACTTAATAGTTATAAGATATCTAGATGGAAAACAGTTAGTTGTGAATTCCATACTGAAACTAGATCACCTGGCACGTGCTGCACAACAGTGAGTGACTCAAGGCTACGGTCTTGTGGTTGTGTGCTTGTAAACGCCATGTGACTGGGAACTTCTGGTGAGCTTCATAGTGGAAAAGTATGTGACATGAAGAACCTAATCTTTATCACAACTTGACTGCAGGTAGTTACTTAAAGTAGATACAAATATTCAAATGTATAAAAAAAATAAAAAAATAAATAGTTTCAACGCTATTGAAAAAAAATATTGCCTAACACACACAATGGATGCTAGTGTTCAAATGTCTGTAGGCCTATACTATTTTTACATCAGTATTTTAAAGGCCCTCTACTATAGGATGATCCTGTGAAATGCCTACTGTATGACATCACACGTACGTGTGTGTGTGCTGATGTTTAAACCCGACTTCTGTTGTAACAGGGCCAGCCTCCCGCTCCGTGGACATGCTGAAGGAGATGATCAAGTCTGGGATGAACATCGCTCGCATGAACTTCTCCCATGGATCTCACGAGGTGGGTTCCCTAGCATGTCTAGACACCTTGACTGCTACAGTGGAGGATGATCACACACTTCTACACAGACTGGATCCAAACCTAAACCATATATATATATATATGGTTTATCTCTCTGTGTGGGGTCAAGTCGATAGTTACATATCAGGATATTATTTTCATGATGTATCATTTTGACAATCTCTATTTTTGGCTAGTTGGCTGAATCTGCACCAAATCGTCTATTTTTCATTCATACCTTTTAAATTGGGAGCAAATTTATTTTCAGCACTTATTTCCATGACTGATCAAAACATGTTTCTCGTTGAGCCCTCTTGTCCCTCTGCAGCAGACATATGGTGAGCAATATGTTTGAAACATTGAATTGCAATAAAATCACAGTATCGAATCGCGATACATATCGTATCGGCACCAAAGTATTGTGATATCGTTTCGCGATGTCCCTGGCAATTCCCAGTCCTACTGAATAGCACAAACCCACACAGGCTGTTTTGATGACCTTTAGGTCAAGTTTAGCTGCACCAAGGTAATTTATTTTAAACAACAAATCAATACAAAAGTACATGGGGGAACACAAGTGTGTTTTAATTTATTATATATATGGACAATTGGGCTAGCGGGTACAATATCACGTTACACAAGGACCTTAAACTTAGGGAGTAGCGGCGCGCTAGCGGGCCGCTCCAGACAATACCCGGTGAAATGTAAGGCGCCAAATTCCAAATCCAAAAGTTGAATTATTAAACATTCATCAATATACAAGTGTTTCATAGTAATCAAAAGCTCTGCTTCTTGGCAATATCACAGCGTTGTCAGATTTCAAAAAGGCTTTACGGCAAAAGCACAACATTTGATTGTTTGAGGATAGCACCTCATATATTTTCCACATTAGCATAAATTAATATCCAGCGCGGGTCACACAAAACCCATATAAGAGCTAAAAAATATCACTTGCCTTTCTAAGAACTTCTGCTGAGGGCTTCCCAAGTGTCCAACGAAGACATCCAATGGTTCTTTTGTTGGAAAAAGTCATTTATTATATCCATAAATCTCCGTTTGGTTGGCACGTTATGATCAGAAAATCCACCGTTGAGTTGCCCATTGAACCGTGAAGAGAACACGTTCAAATTATACCTATAAACGTTCTACAAACAAATCAAACATTTTGTATGTATCTTTAGGTATCCTTATGTATATTTACTGTAATATTTAAACCGGACGATAACGTGAACAATAGGAAAGGAAAATAATGTGGGGCGTCAAACGTTGACAAAAGTGGTCCCTTCACTACTTCCTCTTCCCATCCGTTCTGCTTAGTGCTAGAGCTTCCAGACACTGTATAAAGACTGCAGTACCTATGGCTTCCACTAGATGTCAACAGTCTCAGTCCTAGTTAAAATAGAAATGAATAGGCAGCCTGGAGAAGGTCATGTACAAAAAAAACTGAAAATCCAGAAGGATTTTCCTCGGGTTTTCACCTGCTATATCAGTTCTGTTATACTCACATACATTATTTTAAAACTTTTAGAAACTAACTTCAGTGTTTCCTATCCAATAGTACTAATTATGTGCATATCCTATTTTCTGGGCCTGAGTGGCAGGCATTTTACTTTGGGCATGCCAGACTCTCCAAAACCCTCACCTCTGCTGCCGCTCCCTAAGAAGTTAAGGGACATAATTAAATACTGTTAGAATAAGTGTTTGTCTTAAAATAAAGTTACATTTCTTTTTGTAAGAAAATGTGTTTGTAAATTTACATTTTGAATATGAAATTTGGCAAAAAAATATGACAATTTTAATTACATAATTGTTTCAACTTATTTCTATCATAGGTTAAAGAATCCAAGCAGTACATCTCCATAATAGTGTAGAATCTTCATAAATGTGTTCACTTATAAATCCTACTGATTCCATTAATGTTTTGTGGTTGGCAGGCTAATTAATTATGAAGAATTTAGAAAGGAACTTCCTTAATTTTGTTAATAAGTGGGTATATGTGTGTGGCAACATCCAAACTTTTTTTCCAACAGACCATTATCAATAAAACCATTTCCAATAAGGCATGACATAAGGTAATAGATGCAACATCCTGCTGAAACAAGGCTCATATAGCTCTGTTGTTGAATGGACCAAAAGAGAAGGAAAAATCTTTGCTACTGATGAGTCAACAGGGTTAATCGTAGGTATGTTCTGAGGGTCAGGTCTTGACACGTTCCTGAATAATAAAGCAACACCTGAGGGAATGGCATCTAAAAGAATTGCAAAATCATGAGGTGTTACAGGGATCTTGTAAGGTGATAAGAATTACCCTCTGCATTCACAAGTTTGCTCACCAATAGGATATTATTTCAGAAACCAATATTCTAAAAACAAATAAGTCTTTTTTTTATACTATGTCCTGATTTCTTCCATATATATTGTGTGGAGAAATTGAGGAGAACCTACCTATGAAAAGCAGTTTCACTGGAACTTTGTCAATATTATAATTACAAACTAACATGACGTTAAGACCACCAAAAGTAGAGAAGACATGATGAGGAATAAAGTTCCACATAAGTGGGTCTAAGGAATTGATTTATCCAATATTTAAATGAGTAAAGTCCAGTAAATTCAGCCCACCATACTCATAAGTGTTCCTTATAACAGTTTTGTTTTCCTAATGTAATGGGTACAGTTTCTCCACAGAAATTAGAGAAGCGTCTGGTCGATCTCTTTGTTTATTTTACTGTAGAGATATCTCTAGACTAACATATGCCGCTCAATAAGAGTGTGCAAAGCTATATATTTTGATTTGTTCAACACTTTTCTTTTGCTACATGATTCCTTGTGTTATTTCATAGTTTTGATGTCTTCACTATTCTATAATGTAGAAAATTAGTAAAGATAAAAAAAAAAACTTTGAATGAGTAGGTGTCAACTTTTGACTTCCATTAAGACCGTTCTCACTTAGAAATAAGTATTAATAACTACATAATAAGTGTAAAGTCAGTCAGAGCAGATCTGTATGCCTCTGTTACTGTATGCATAAAAAAGAAATACAACTTCCAGTCGTCGTGAGTTTGTAAACAAAATAGGCCGCAGTCTGGTCATACAAGAAAAAACAAATAAATGATTGAGGTACCTGAGTAGGGCTGAAAAATTGTCACCTGAGGCTTGTTAGGTAGTCGGTGCAAGGACAATGCGAATACCATGGGTGAAACCGTCGATTTGTTCCTGCTGGTGGGGATGGATTTCCAAACTGTTGAAGCCTCGTCCTCCGTAGTAGGCTGCATTTCGTGCTTTCTTGGTTGTTGGCCACAACTTGCTCTTCGTTTCTATGTCCTCCGGGCTGAGATGCTCGGCGACACGCAGACCATGACTTTGAAGGAACATGTTCTTCCTAACCACTTCCCAGACAGCATCACTGTAGAATCTGGCAGTGAAGAGGATGATACCCCTTGGTCTTCAATCGTTTTGCTTTTTCTTCTTTGCGATGTACAACGCTGATGGTATCACTGACTTTGGTCTTCTCTGCAGGCGTAACTTCTTGGCCGATGCGGATAGCCTCGCGTCACACATCTTCATTCTCCACCTCAGGCATGCCGTATAGTCTCTGGATTCATCTTCTTGTGTATTGCGCCAGATCAGTGAGATGTCAATGGTAGACTTTGTTATTCTGTTTTTATTCCGTCCACTTTTTTCCACACGCTTTTCAACTTTAGCTACTCATTTTCACATCCTTGATTTCACCACATGCAAACTCCAGTCTTTTTCCAGGCTTTGATTACCATGGTGTTTTGCGCCTACCATTTTCTCAATGGCATCAGACCTGGAGTTGATGGGTAAGGAGACGGTAACCAAGATGTCAGAGTCCATGTTGGGTTTTTTGGAGGGTGGAGGTTTGCACGGAGTAACCGGTAAAGAGGGGAACTGGTCATCTTCAACAGCCTTTGAAAGCGTGAGATTTAGGGCAATAGGGCAAGCGTAGTTATGGCAGTTGTCTATAAGAACGTTCCTCTCTTGTTGTTTAGCAATAGAACGGCTAGCTTCTTCCTTTTCTCTTTTTGTCACGGCTTCGCATGGACATGCCAAAATTAATTATCCACTTATCATTCCAGTCACAGGAAGCTCTCATCTTGAGCAAGTAAAAACAATAGGAATGACTGGAAACGTTTCATTTTTTTTTCTCCGCAATCTTTCTGAAGTTGCGCAACTCTCTAAAGCGTCTGTTAAAGCCGCCATTTTGACCGCCTCCCTGCTCCAATGTCATCATAGAGCCACTCGTCATTGTCTGTCAGGCATGCTTCTTTGCAAAGTATCAGCTACCTTCAGAAGATGTCGTTTGAATATGAGATGTACTCTGTGCCAACCAGGGTGTGCAGTTCAAGGGTAGAGTCAGTGTGGCGTTGTCTGCCCAGGATCAAAGGTAGGCCCTAAACTGTGAGATGGAGCAGGCAGACTGCAGTGGAAACCTTACCTGAGGTGGCTTGTGCCACTATAAATACTTAATCTGTGCCTTCATCTTGTAGTTTTGTCACCCTGGGCGGGGAGTCACTCACAGTCACCTGATTGAATTCCCTCTTCAGTAAAGGTCACTCAGCAGGCCAAAGACGCTTCCTCTTCCTCTGTCTTAACCTGCTACTCTCAGGCAGGGGGCCTGAGCCACTCACCTTGTCATCCTATCGGTCTCCTGGATCTCTACTGTATCATGGAGGCTTATCAAAATGTTAGGAAGGGCACCTCCACGTCTTTATTTATAGCTTCATGAAATGCCATTTCCACTCGCTGAAACCATACCCAGTTCTTAGATGACCTGGCTTTGTCTGACTAGCTTCTCTAAGGCATAACTAGATTCTCAGCATATCTTGGTGTAATTTGGCACTGTGCGCTTTTGGTTCCCTTTGATGCCAAGGCTGTTTGTGGTGATGCAGTATAACTGATAGGGCTTCATTTCCATTCTCTCCTTATGTGATTACCTGCCAATTAAGTGCTTAGGTAAAGCTCTGGTTACGTTACCCAGATGGGGAGAAGCAGCATGGGGCAGCTGTCTCCAAGGGCAACGCTAGCACTGCCACTCAAGACCATTAGTATAGTTGTAATGTACATGTGGACAGGCAGGTTGTAGTAGCGTATTTGTAAAGGTCCAGGGCATGCTGTCTGTGAATAAAGTTTTGTTAACCACACAAGTTTACAACTGATAAAGAGTATTGCACGGAGTGAGTAGTCTAATCTGAAATGGGGACTAGCCATAAATCAGGGGTTGACATTAAGCTTTCATGGGCACTTGCTCATCTGGCAAGTTGGGAGCAGTTTTCACATGCCTGAAGATTATGGTTACTTTCCCAACATATTATTTGGTTTTGCACATGCCATAAATGGAATGGTCTTTCATGCCAACGTGAGGGCATGGAATTAAATTCACCAGCCACTGACTTTTTACAAGCCCCCCCAAAAAAGTTTTTTAAAATCTCAACTCCAAAGTATGCTTTCTCTTAACTTGCTGAGAAGGGGTATTCACGATAATAGTAGTCAAGTGGGGAAAAAAAGAGAATTTGGATTTTCGGCAAATGATGAGGCTCCCGTCAATGATGAGGCTCATGAGGGAGTTGCTTTTTCCACAAGCCTTTTTCTCATGGCAAATTCATGAAGCTGTAAACCCACTTCCTAGCTAGCACACTGGGCAGCTAAATCAAATGAATATTCTGTCTAAACAAACACTTGCCTTGAGGTGATTTCCTAAATGAGGGACTGCAAGTGCCACTTGATCCGCAACTCGCGCTACTGAAATAGGTGCATCTTCCTCACTGTTTTGTCCTGTTTTTAACAGGGTGTTTTTCCCTTAGTATTGGGAGTTGAGACATGCAGTTAACAGCATTAGAAAGAGCTTAAATTCACCAGATTTGGTGGGTGTTAATTGGTTTTCCTTGTTTGATTTGAGCTTAAACTTGGTGGGCAGGCTTTTATTAAAAAATAACACAACTTAATGATTCTCAACCTATATGCTCTGACTTATTCCTTTCATATTTCAGTCTGAAACATGCCTAGGTTTAGGGGGGTTGTAACCGATTTTCTTAATGGCACACTAGCAGTTTGCAAAATAGCACCGTAAAATAGACACCAATTATTCAAAGAATTGCAGCTCGTGGTTGGAACACAGGCCTACTTCAATCCACCAGACCATTTTATTTGTGATCAAGCGTTCATGATTTGGCAAGGAATGTAGTTTGTGTATCCCATCAGTTATGTTTTAGAGGCAGTATTTCTGCAGGCCTAATGGGAGCATGTGTAGTCTAGAGCTAGTGGTTGGAATTGTGGGGGAAATAACTGTGTAATGGCTTGGCCTTGGTTTATTTTTTTGGTTGCGAGTCACTAATGCACATTAACAAATGGAACAGTAAAATAAATTTCACCTGTCCAATCGGGTAGCCACAAAGTAGATTTCCCCCTGCTCCTATTCAGTTTACCTGCCAAGGGCAATCGGGCAACCGTTAATGTCCAACTCTGCGAAATGCAATCGCCTTCTTGACTCTCACTGTTTACATAAAATAATTACTCTGTACTGTATGTTGTAGCTGAAAATGTGACCTCTTCCTAGAAATCCGGGGAGAATGTTTTCTATTGCTCTTCAGAACATCTTAGCCTTAATAATTGAAAACCATTTTAACTTTCTCTGTGTTACCTATACAGAGGGTAGCTAGATAGATGTTTGACCTACTGATAACAGTTGTCTAGACTCTATACCACATCCTTGATTCCGTAATGTTTATGACCCTGTTTGTAGTAGTTATAAGCAGTGATGTGGAAAGATTACTAAATTGTGATACTTGAGTAAAAGTAAAGATGCCTTGATAGAAAATGACTCAACTACTTTTACTCAAGTAGTATTTTACTTAAGTATCAAAAGTAAATGGAATTGCTGAAATGTACTTAAGTGTGTGTATATATTTCTAATTCCTTATATTAACTTCTTAGGGAGCGGTGGGGCGCTACCTGGTGAAATGCTAGGCGCCAAATTCAAAAGTTGAATTATTAAACATGCATTAATATACAAGTGTTTCATAGTCATCAAAAGCTCTGCTTCTTCGCAATATCAGTGTTGTCAGATTTCAAAAAGGCTTTACGGCAAAAGCACCACATTTGATTGTTTGAGGATAGCACCCCACATATTTTTTCCATTACCATAAATTCATAAGCCATCACGGTTCACAGAAAACACATTTCATAGCGAAAACAAATCAATTACCTTTTGAAGAACTTCTGCTGAGGGCTTCCCAAGTGTCCAACGAAGACAATCCATGGTTCTTTTGTTAGAAAAAGTAATGTATTATATTCATAAATCTCCGTTTTGTTGGCACATTTTTAATGATAAAATATAGCGTTGACTCCTCCATTGAAACGAAGAGAACTCGTTCAACTTATAAACTTGTCCAAGAACAATCAAACAATTTTAAATGTATCCTTAGGAACACTTATGTATAATATTTCAACCGGAATATAAACTGGGCGATAAGAAAGGAAAAAACCAAAGAGCGCGCCAGCCGTGAACGCGCGTTTTCTTCTATTAACATCTGTGTGGCCACTTCCTTATTAGTCTTCTTCTATGCTCTAAAAGCATCTAAAAAGAATCAGAACACTTTCTCGAGACTGTTGACATCCAGAGGAAGCAATAGGTGCTGCATTCATATGCCCTTATATGGGCATTTTCATAAGGGAGGGGTTCTAAAGGAGGCAGTGTGTCAACCCCTTTTTCCAGGACAGAAATTCCTCGGGTTTTCGCCTGCCATATCCGTTCTGTTATACTCAGACAAAATGTTAACACTTTTAGAAACTTCAGTGTTTCCTATCCAATGGTACTAAATATGTGCATATCCTATTTTCTGGGCCTGAATGGGAGGCATTTTACTTTGGGCACGCCAGGCTCTCCAAAACGGTCACCTCGTGCGCTGCTCCCAAAGAAGTTAAGCAAACCAGACGGCACTTTATTTTATTGACGGATAGCCAGAGGCACTCTGAAATAATTAACAAACAAAGCATTTGTTTAGTGAGTCTGCCAGATCAGATGTGGTAGGAATGACCAGGGATGTTCTCTTGATAAGTGTGTGAATTGGACAATTTTACTGTAAAAATGTAATGATTTCTTTTGGGTGTTAGGGAAAATGTATGCTGTAAAAAGTACGTTATTTTATTTTTGGAATGTAGGAGAAGTTGCCAAAAAAGACTTATGTAGTATTTTTACTTAAGTACTTTACACCACTGGTTATAACACAATCTTATCTTCTTATTGCCCTGCCCTGATATGTTCAGTTGCGTGACTCATTACACCTACACTAGGTTTCTACCCTCCGACATGAGTTTTCCCATGCCTGGGCCATCTCTCACGTTGTCACTGAAATAAAATGTCAATGTCTGGCTGATGCGTTGTTACTTTAGTGTTAAATGTACAAGCCTGATTTCCTTCTTATAGAATTTTTGTTTTTATTATATTCCTCTGTTCCACAGTACCACTGTGAGACCATTAAGAATGTGCGTGAGGCCTGTGAGAGCTTTAAGCCCGGCAGCATCCACTATCGCCCCGTGGCCATCGCTCTGGACACCAAGGGACCGGAGATCAGGACTGGACTTATCAAGGGAGTGAGTAGAACCAACCAACAACACTACACTACCATGTTCCCAGCACGCATCAACTGATTGGAGGCCCTATTCAATGTTTACTACACTCGTTTTGTTGTACTAAATATTCAGTACAGATGTGGGATCTTAATTTGAGCCAGTTTGCTACAGCACAAAAATAATCTTGCAGCAACGGGAAATGTGGATTATAGTTAATAGGCATTTTTGGTGAAATCAAGCCTGAAATTTTAAGTGGAATTACAAATTTCATAAGCCTTTTTAAACCTCAAATATACAACAAGGTTTACATTTCCTGCATTGCAGGAAAGTTCTCCTGCAACCGTGTGATCAAATTAAGATCCTACATCTGTATGAAATATTGAGCGGCTTGTGATAAAGATATCTTGGACTACAAGCTTGAGAGTTTCTTTTCTTGACCAATTTCAAACTCCTTTTACTTCAATGAGCCATTGAGTGGTTGAACCCCCATAGTCATGGTTCCTATTGACTCATCCATGGTCTTTGTGTGTGTCAGAGTGGCACATCTGAGGTGGAGCTGAAGAAGGGCAACATGATCAAGTTGACCCTGGATGATGCCTACCAGGAGAACTGTGATGAAGACAATCTGTGGCTGGACTACAAGAACATCACCAGGGTGGTGGAGCAGGGCAGCAAGATCTACATTGACGACGGACTCGTGTCCCTCCAGGTCAAGGAGATCGGTGAGTTTATGTCTGGCTCCCTCTTAAGAGCTGAATAGACTAGAGAATATTCCTTTGAGGATATATGAGCCCTAGAATCTCCTCACTTACTGAACCTTTTGGGTGGTTAGAGGTTGGACAGATGGTCCTTTCCTATTCTTTATAGCCTGGAGATGTTAACGGTGTCTCCTCCAATGTGTGTCCCCAGGTGATGACTTCCTGATGTGTGAGATTGAGAATGGAGGGACCCTGGGCAGTAAGAAGGGTGTGAACCTGCCGGGTGCTGCTGTGGACCTGCCGGCTGTCTCTGAGAAGGACATCTCTGACCTGACCTTCGGCGTGGAGCAAGGAGTGGACATGGTGTTTGCCTCTTTCATCCGTAAAGCAGCCGACGTGCACGCTGTCAGGAAGGTGCTGGGCGAGAAGGGCAAGAACATCAAGATCATTAGCAAGCTGGAGAACCACGAGGGAGTGCGCAGGTCTGTGTGATTGCAATAAATGCACAGAAATCCAAGCTGATTTTGGACCCTTGGCTAGTAGAAATTGTGCTCGACTGGCCAGTGCCCCAAATCTTTATGTTCCATCACTGAATTCACATTATAATAAATGGCTTTCAGTATGTCTCATCATAGTTTAGTACAATAGTACATCTGAATCCGGTTTCCCGTCCCCTGTGCAGGTTTGACGAAATCATGGAAGCCAGTGATGGCATCATGGTTGCCCGTGGAGACCTGGGAATTGAGATCCCCACAGAGAAGGTGTTCCTGGCCCAGAAGATGATGATTGGCCGCTGCAACAGAGCCGGCAAGCCAATCACCTGCGCCACACAGGTCAGTTTACTTGTGAACGGGAGACATTTCTATTTCCACAGGGATGCTACAGTTTGTTGTGATGTGAAAGGTTGTGCATGTTATTACACTGTTGGTAGCCTGACATTGTGAACCCCTGTCCTTCCCACAGATGTTAGAGAGCATGATCAAGAAGCCCAGGCCCACCCGTGCTGAGGGCAGTGACGTGGCCAACGCCGTGCTGGATGGAGCTGACTGCATCATGCTGAGTGGAGAGACCGCCAAGGGAGACTACCCCCTGGAGGCTGTCCGCACACAGCACATGGTGAGACAGTGCCCCCTACAGTTACCCTCCAGTACTGTCCTTCAGTCTAGATCTCATCAGCCCTCGACTACCACTAGTCCTGACCTACACTGTGTAGACCTATCAACACCAGGGTCAGGGCTACTGGAAGTCATGTTGCAGATGGAAGTCAAACACTCAACATTTCCACTTACACTTTTTTATTTGTTCATGTTTTATTTTGTGATGTTTGTCAGGGTCAGCAAAAACAGGCTGGATTCGGCCGGTATTATATTGAGTCATAATGTTGTAATGATCCATAGAATGGTTGCTCACTAGGTTGAATAGTACAGTGTAGGAAATGGGTGGAGAATCTGGCTGACGCTGCCCTCATTTTCTTCTACTCAGGCCTTTAACAGCTGACCCTTTCCGCTGCTGCACTCCTCTCTGGATGCAGGCAGGAGTGACTCTGCAGTCTTTGAGCAGCTGCCTATGAGCTCACTGCAGCACCAAGTCCTTCACACTCTTAAACATGCTTTCACCTCTTAAGAATGCATTGTGAGTTAACTGAAGGCACTTTCCTACACAAGGACTGACGTTACGCTCCAACTAACTCTGCCTCTTAACAGCTTCTCTTTTACGGTCTTTGAATGTGTTCCCTCTGTTTGTTTTATTGGACTTTGAAAGCTGTTTCTTATTCCTCATTTCCTGTTTGACTATCTCTTCACGTGACTGTACAAGGTGTGCATGTTATAACACCAGTTGGCTATAGTCATCTGCCCATCTCATAAAACCTCTTCACAGCGAACTAGTTTGAATGAGCAAAGTCAGTTTGGGTGATATGTAGTATCGGAATGTAATTCTAACTATAGAATTACCGTAGGATCATGAAAGCAGTTTAGTGTTTTATAATGCTGTGATGTGTTATTGAGGTGTTCGATGCCATGGCTAAATGGACTGGCTGTGGTGGCCCATTGGATGTGTTTTAACATGTGTGTTTTGTTCTTGTCTCACTAAACTGCACTCTGACTAAACCTACATTTCTCTCCTTTCCCTCTGCCTACCTCTCTCCATCTCCTCATCCTATTCCTTTCACCTTAACTTCCTATCCTCCCTCTATCTCGTCTCCTCCCATCACTCTTTCCTCATATCCCAATGGCTGGTGTTCTCCCTGTTTGTCTGCTACATCTTGCCCTCGCCTGTGCCAGATCGCTCGCGAGGCAGAGGCAGCCATGTTTCATCGGCAGGTGTTCGAGGACCTGCGGCGTGCCGCACCACACTCCACCGACCCGGCCGAGGCTATCGCCATCGGAGCCGTGGAGGCCTCCTTTAAGATCTTGTCCTCTGCGTTCATTGTGCTCACTAACTCTGGAAGGTAGGCAGGTGGCTGTAGCACGGCTGTTTGGGAGGGGGACTCAGGAGGTTTGTGAGAAGCCAGAGTAGGGAGAGACAGGGACTGAATGAAAGGGCATGGCACATGTTTACAGGTCCTTACGGTCACAACAAACTGGAGACTACTGAAAGTTTCATCATTATAAGAATGGGCTATATATCTGGTAGTGCCTCTGATTGACAGCCAATGTTTTAGTCGTTACATCCACCTAACTCCGTAAATGAACTGGACCAGGACTGGATAAGCGTTTGCCATGCCTCTCAGGTGCGAGGTGTGCCTCGTGGTGGTGTGACTGAGTGTAACCCCTGTGCCTCGGGCACACCTTCACACTCAGATTGCTCGGGAGGCTGAGGCAGCCACCTTTCACAGACAGCTGTTTGAGGAGCTGCGACGCACCACTCACCTGACCCGGGACCCCTCTGAGGCTGTGGCCTGTGGCGCAGTGGAGTCCTCATTCAAGTGCTGCGCTAGCGCCCTCGTCGTACTCACAAAGACCGGCAGGTAAGAGGGACAGGCAGCGGCAGGTAAGAGGAAGGCAGGGAGGAGAGGGACAGGCAGCAGCAGGTAAGAGGAAGGCAGGGAGGAGAGGGACAGGCGGGTAAGAGGAAGGCAGGGAGGAGAGGGACAGGCGGGTAAGAGGAAGGCAGGGAGGAGAGGGACAGACAGCGGCAGATAAGGGACTCGCAGAACATGCAACTCTGACCCTTAACATCCTATTCCCCTACTTTAGATTGGTGGGTGGAGAGTGCCAGGGTGGGTGGAGACAGTAATGTGAGCTGTAGAAGGGTGGGTGGGGATTGTGTTATGGGTTGCACAGACAGAGGCCACTCTGTAGAGACAGATCTGTAGATAAGAAATACAAGTAGAACATTTTGTATTATTAATTTTAAGAGTCCTCAACATTATTGGGAACACCTACATTTGTAAATCCATACAGTTTCAGGGTAGAAATTTCTGCAGCTGTATTGACAATACACTGCAGGAGTCATTTAATTGTGTTCATCCTCACATCAACTGACCCTTTTGACTGCTCAACCTTGACATTTTCCTAACTATTTTTAACTCTCATTGTGCTGACTTTGTTTGACCGATCTAGAGTGACGGTCTTTGTAACCCCAACAGAACCGACAGGATGAAATGTTGACTTTGGCTTGTATAATGTTCACAATGAGACAAATCCTTAGACTTGGCATGTAATTAAAATGATCTCCCATTGACATCAATGCACACTAGGTTTACGCAAACATTTATTTTACTATAGTAGGGCCTCTACTAATCATATCATTAGTTACCTAATATTTCAGAAATGCATTTAATAAAACGTTTCAGAAATCTACCCCCTTTTTATAGATTTGTGTTGACTTTGTTCAAGCCATATTGCCAGTGTCTGAAATGGGAATGGCAGCAGGCCTTGGGTGTGTCCTTGGCTTGTCTGAGCTGTGTTGTCTGTGTGCAGGTCAGCCCACCTGATCTCCAGGTACAGGCCCCGCGCCCCCATCATTGCTGTGACCCGTAACGGCCAGACCGCCCGCCAGGCCCACCTGTATCGCGGGATCTTCCCCGTCCTCTACAACAAGCCTGCCCACGATGTCTGGGCCGAGGACGTCGACCTCAGGGTCAACTTCGCCATGGAAATGGGTGAGAGTCTGCAGCCATTACATAGATCTTTTCATGAGCTGTAAGATGATCTACTGGATATCTATGGTATTTTGGTGTTTACCAGAAGAAAATCTCTCTCCAAACGGTCTAAACCAGGGGTCTCCAACCTTTTTGTAATATGAGAGCTACTTAAAACATATTTTTTTTTTTAAATCCTAGGTTTCAAATAGGCACACTTCTCCTCTCCCTTGCAACTCTTCCATGTCATTAGTGTACAAGAGAAAATCTTGCACTGTTCTGTCAATATACCTGGTAAAATAATTAAGCACTAAGGCCCGAGGAGATGTGGTATATGGTCAATATACCACGGCTAAGGGCTGTTCTTAAGCACGACGCAACGCGGAGTGCCTGGACACAGCCCTTAGCCGTGGTATATTGGCCATTTATCACAAACCCCTGAGGTGCCTTATTGCTATTACAAACTGGTTACCAATGTAATAAGAGCAGTAAATAAATGTTCTGTCATACCTGTGGTATACAGCTGTCAGCCAATCAGCATTCAGGGCTCCAACCACCTACTTTAATATGGTTAATAAACCGCTCAAGGGGGGGGGGGCCCTATATAACCTCTTCTTCCAAATTCTGTTTTCGGTTTAATTTCTTGGTTTTAGATTATTTTGTTTTTCACTGCATGCATTTGAGACAGATCCAGCTCAGAAGGCCAGCTCATGGGCTCCATTAGCAGCAGATTTTAATTTAGAATGGAAAATGAATGTGTATGCAACAAATGTTGTCACACTGCATCGATTCCTTCCTCTAATCAAACCAAATCGCACAGAATAGTTTCAAACTACAACGTATCGAATTATCTTGAAAGGGAAAGATGCACACCGATACTAACTTTCCTTGCTAGCTTACTGCTCAAGTTAAAATCAATTCACTACCCTAGAACTTGTTTGATTATATGCATTTTTTTTTATTTTATTCAAAGCTAATTGTCACCAAAAACATTCACTGGGTTAGTCTCTCCCTTGCCGAACATGTGCCTTATCAATGACTGTCTTAGAAACAGATTGCTACTTCTATGCAAATGTTGATCAGTACAATAAAGTCCCAAATGGAAGGGAAGCAGATTGTAGCCCCAGGTGAAAAACTGAAATCGGCCAAAAGAAGCTGAACTGAAAGCATCCTGTGAGTAGGCCTAGGCTACATCTTGATTTACAGTTGATCAACAGATTTACTATTCAAATAAATGATTACCTTCATGTTTATATAGTTGGATTGTTTTTACCAAAGTCAAATTGATTGTATAATTGTTTCATACATGGCTGTCATTTTTAAACATTCCAAATGTAACTCAAGATTAAAAAAAAAATGTGCCATTGTATCGCAATACTAAACCTGGTATCAAAGTCAAAATCCTGGTATGGTGACAACACAAGTATGAGTATGGTGTTGACAACTGCACTGTTTTCCAGGCAAGGAGCGAGGGTTCTTCAAGGAGGGAGATGTGGTGATCGTCCTAACCGGTTGGCGCCCAGGCTCTGGCTACACCAACACCATGCGTGTGGTCGTGGTTCCTTGAATTATGACTACCCTCCTTTCCCCTTCTCACCCCTCCACTGTCTATCCCTCCTTGTCCCTCTGCTCACCGCTCCCTGCCCCAACACCAGGCCTCAGACAGACTTGTATAGCCCACAACAAACACCTGGCCTCTTCTTCCTCCCCAAGAACAGGCCAGTGGTGGTGACTTGACCAATAGGAAATCTCCCCACTATAATCCACTCCTCTCCATGGTTCCCCTCACGTAGGTGTGCTGTTTGCCCCAGTCTCCAGGGTATCTGTACGCGCCCACCAGAAACAGCTGTATTTATTCACACAAACAAAACCATGTATGACTCTTACATTCAAACCAGACTGAAAGAGCTGCAACCTAGCCTGTCGGTCTGCGTGTCCCGGGCACCTGTTTTGAGAGGGAGGCAGGGCACACCTTAAGAGAGCCTGCTGTACTGTAACTTGTAAAAAATAAAAATAAACACACCAATTCCTATAACGCAAACAAAATGGTGGCAACCCGAAGCGAACAGCTCTAAGGCCCTGTCACAGTTAAACTCTTCCCCCAAACATAGCCCCTTGTGCTGTCTGTATTTACATCGTGTTCTGTATACTTTCTCTGCACTCCCAATCTACTGTAGACAATGTTACATTCTGTATTATACTTGACTTTTGTGAAAGGTGAATTTAGATTCTGGGCATCCAATACCATGTATATTTTTTCTACCCATAGAGAAATCCTATAATAGTTTGACAACTTTTTTTGTGTGTTGACGTATTCTTAGAAAGCCCTTACATTTTATTTGTATTTTGGTCATAACTAAGTTGGCACTTAAGAACCACTGTATGTATGTAAGCTGCTACATGGTTCTCTCAAATGAATGATGTATGAATTTGGTACCTTTTTTGAGGGCACTGGGGGGGTGGATAAAGGAATGAGATGGACCTCCTGCCCCCCCCTCAACCTATTCTTTGCTCTTGCTCCTGTCTGTCGGTGACCTAGTGTGTATGTGTCTAAATGTCAACTGCTTCTTTGAGTGTGAGGGTAGGGTGTAACATGTTATGGGTAATACAATGTTAACTGGTGTAATGAGTTGTCCTTCATGACTGGATTTCAATCATTAAAAGAGATGAGCACCTGTCTTGTTCCTGTCATGTTTGTATAACTGTAGCCTTAACTGGGTTTATAAGGTCAGATGGCACGTACACAATCCAGGGTCTATCTGACTAGCTTGCCCTTTTTGCTGTGCCTCAGTTCATTTGCTTAATGTGGTCTTATTACTTCAAGGACTCTGATCTCAAGAAATTAGGGAAAGTCAAAATGAGTGTCATCAAAACAAGTACAAAGACAATTTCAGTGGGTCATTTTATTGAACAAAGGTCTGGTCACTGGCAGTCCTGGCTGTAAGCCACCCCCACCTGCCTGCGTGCCTCATCCATCACCTCAGCCAGGAGCAGAGAGTCTGCCTGGGACATCCTGGGGCTCTCCTTCAGGCCTACAGGACACATACGAGAATCACCAGAGATTGCATCGTCTGACACCATGTAATTCTAACACATTGCCAGGAGCCATCAGTGCAGATGTCTTCTCTGCCTAGATAGAGGTACAACTGTGTTCTGAGGAACACAATGTTATTGGTCACTTGCACTGAATGCAACCGGTGTAGACTTTCTCGAGCACATTCCCAACAATGCAGAGTCACAGAAAGATTTGCTAAATGAATCTACTGAACAAAAATAAACAAAGTAGTTTCATGAGCTGAAATAAGACTACATGCACAAAAAGCTTGTAATTGTGTGCACAAATTTGTTTACATCCCTGCTAGTGAGCATTTCTCCTTTGCCAAGATAATCCATCCACCTGACAGGTGTGGCCTATCAAGAAGCTGACTAAACAGCATGATCTTTACAGGTGCACCTTGTGCTGGGGACAAAGGGCCACTCAAATGTGCAGTACCCTCTGTAGTACTTTGCTGAGCAGTTGCCATACCAAGCCGTGATGCAGCTAGTCAGGATCTTTCAGCCTTCTGAGGGGGAAGATGCATTGCCGTGCCCTGTTCACGACTGTTGGTGTGTTTGAACCATAATAGGTGATTTGGGCACTGAGGAACTTGAAGCTCTCATCCCGCTCCACTAGAGCTCCATTGATGTGAATGGGGGTGTGTTCGACCCACAGTTTCCTGTAGTCCAAGATAAGCTCCTTTGTCTTGCCCACATTGAGGGAAAGGTTGTTGTCCTGGCACCACACTGCTCATCGTGATCAGTCCTACCATCGTCGTGTCGACGGCAAACTTAATGATGCGCGGCCACGCAGTCGTGGGTGAACAGGATGGGACTGAGCACGCACCCCTGAGGGGCCCCTTACCACCTGGGGGCAGCCTGTCAAGAAGTCCAGAATCCAGTTGCAGAGGGAGGTGTACAGTCATGGCCAAAAGTTTTGAGAATGACAAATATTAATTCTCACAAAGTCTGTTGCCTCAGTTTGTATGATGGCAATTTGCATATACTCCAGAATGTCATGAAGAGTGATCATATGAATTGCAATTAATTGCAAAGTCCCTCTTTGCCATGCAAATGAACTGAATCCCCAAAAAACATTTCCACTGCATTTCAGCCCTGCCACAAAAGGACCAGCTGACATGTCAGTGATTCTCTCGTTAACACAGGTGTGAGTGACGAGGACAAGGCTGGAGATCACTCATTTTTTATTTCACCTTTATTTAACCAGGTAAGCTATTTGAGAACAAGTTCTCATTTACAACTGCGACCTGGCCAAGATAAAGCAAAGCAGTGCGACACAAACAACAGAGTTATACATGGAATAAACAAGCGTACAGTCAATAACACAATAGAAGAAAAAAAGAAAGTCTATATACAGTGTGTGCAAATGGCGTGAGGAGGTAGGCAATAAATAGGCTATGTAGCAAAGTAAATTACAATTTAGCAGATGATGATGTGCAAGTAGAGATACTAGTGTGCAAAAGAGCAGAAAAGTAAAAAACAGTATGGGGATGAGGTAGTTAGATTGGGTGGGCTATTTACAGATGGATTATGTACAGCTGCAGCGATCGGTTAGCTGCTCAGATAACTGGTGATTAAAGTTAGTGAGGGAGATAAGTCTCCAGCTTCAGTGATTTTTGCAATTCGTTCCAGTCACTGGCAGCAGAGAACTGGAAGGAAAGGCGGCCAAAGGAGGTGTTGGCTTTGGGGATGACCAGTGAGATATACCTGCTGGAGCACGTGCTACGGGTGGGTGTTGTTATCGTGACCAGTGAGCTGAGATAAGGCGGAGCTTTACCTAGCATAGACTTATAGATGACCTGGAGCCAGTGGGTCTGGCGACGGATATTTAGCGAGGGCCAGCCGACTAGAGCATACAGGTCGCAATGGTGGGTGGTATAAGGGGCTTTGGTAACGAAACGGATGGCACTGTGATAGACTGCTGAGTAGAGTATTGGAAGCTATTTTGTAGATGACATCGCCGAAGTCGAGGATTGGTAGGATAGTCAGTTTTACTAGGGTAAGTTTGGCGGTGTGAGTGAAGAAGGCTTTGTTGCGAAATAGAAAGCCAATTCTGGATTTGATTTTGGATTGGAGATGTTTAATATGAGACGAAGGAGAGTTTACTGTCTAGCCAGACACCTAGATATTTGTAGTTGTCCACATATTCTAGGTCAGAACCGTCCATGGTAATGATGCTAGTCGGGCGGGCGGGTGTGGGCAACGAACGGTTGAAAAGCATGCATTTGGTTTTACTAGCGTTTAGGAGCAGTTGGAGGCCAGAGAAGGAGTGCTGTATGGCATTGAAGCTTGTTTGAAAGTTAGTTAACACAGTGTCCAAAGAAGGGCCAGAAGTATACAGAATGGTGTCGTCCGCGTAGAGGTGAATCAGGGAATCACCCGCAGCAAGAGGGACATCATTGATGTATAAAAGGGAAAAGAGAGCCCGAGAATTGAACCCTGTGGTACCCCCATAGAGACTGCCAGAGGTCCGGACAGTAGGCCCTCCGATTTGACACACTGAACTCTGTCTGCAACGTAGTTGGTGAACCAGGCGAGGCACTCATTTGAGAAACCAAGGATATTGAGTCTGACGATAAGAATACGGTGATTGACAGAGTCAAAAGCCTTGGCCAGGTCGATGAAGACGGCTGCAGAGTACTGTCTTTTATCGATGGCGGTTATGATATCGTTTAGTACCTTGAGCGTGGCTGAGGTGCACCCGTGACCAGCTCGGAAACCAGATTGCACAGCAGAGAAGGTATGGTGGGATTCGAAATGGTCAGTGATCTTTTTATTAACTTGGCTTTCGAAGACTTTAGAGAGGCAGGGCAGGATGGATATAGGTCTATAGCAGTTTGGGTCTAGAGTGTCACCCCCTTTGAAGAGGGGGATGATCGCGGCAGCTTTCCAGTCTTTAGGGATCTCGGACGATACGAAAGAGAGGTTGAACAGACTGGTAATAGGGGTTGCAACAATGGCGGCGGATAGCTTTAGAAAGAGAGGGTCCAGATTGTCAAGCCCAGCTGATATGTACGGGTCCAGGTTTTGCAGCTCTTTCAGAACATCTGCTATCCTGATTTGGGTGAAGGAGAAGCTGGGGAGGCTCGGGCAAGTAGCTGCGGGGGGGAGCTGTTGGCCGGGGTTGAGGTAGCCAGGAGGAAAGCATGGCCAGCCGTAGAGAAAAGCTTATTGACATTTTTGATTATAATGGATTTATCGGTGGTGACCATGTTACCTAGCCTCAGTGCAGTGGGCAGCTGGGAGGAGGTGCTCTTGTTCTCCATGGACTTTACAGTGTCCCAAAACTTTTTGGAGTTAGAGCTGCAGGATGCAAATTTCTGTTTGAAAAAGCTAGCTTTTGGTTTCCCGACTGACTGCATGTATTGGTTCCTGACTTCCCTGAACAGTTGCATATCACGGGGACTATTCGATGCTATTGCAGTCCACCACAGGATGTTTTTGTGCTGGTCAAGTGCAGTCAGGTCTGGAGTGAACCAAGGGCTATATCTGTTCTTAGTTCTACATTTTTTGAAAGGGGCATGCTTATTTAAGATGGTGAGGAAATTACTTTTAAAGAACGACCAGGCATCCTTGACTGACGGGATGAGGTCAATATCCTTCCAGGATACCCAGGCCAGGTCGATTAGAAAGGCCTGCTCACAAAAGTGTTTTAGGGAGCGTTTGACAGTGATGAGGGGTGGTCGTTTGACCGCGGACCCATAGCGGATGCAGGCAATGAGGCAGTGATTGAAAACAGGAAAGGTGTATTTGGAGGGCAAGTTGGTCAGGATAACATCTATGAGGGTGCCCATGTTTACGGATTTAGGGTTGTACCATGGTGGGTTCCTTTATGATTTGTGTGAGATTGAGGGCATCTAGCTTAGATTGAAGGACTGCCGGGGTGTTAAGCATATCCCAGTTAGGTCACCTAACAGAACAAGGATAGATGGGGGGCAATCAATTCACATATGGTGTCCAGGGCACAGCTGGGAGCTGAGGGGGGTCTATAACAGGTGGCATCAGTGAGAGACTTATTTCTGGAGAGATTCATTTTTAAAATTAGAAGTTCGAACTGTTTGGGCATAGTCTTAGAAAGTATGACAGAACTTTTCAGGATAACTCCTCCCCCTTTTGCAGTTCTATCTTGACAGAAAATGTTGTAGTTGGGTATGGAAATCTCCGAATTTTTGGTGGCCTTCCTGAGCCAGGATTCAGACACGGCAAGGACATCAGGGTTGGCGGAGTGTGCTAAAGCAGTGAGTAAAACAAACTTAGGCTTCTGTTAACATGCATGAAACCAAAGCTTTTTCGATTACAGAAGTCAACAAATGAGAGTGCCTGCGTGTCCCACGCAGGGCCTGGGTTAAACTCCACATCACCCGAGGAACAGAGGAGTAGGATGAGGGTACGGCTAAAGGCTATCAAAATTGGTCATCTAGTGTGTTGGGGGCAGAGAATAAAAGGAGCAGATTTCTGGGCGTGGTAGAATAGATTCAGGGCATAATGTACAGACAGGGGTATGGTAGGGTGCGGGTACAGTGGAGGTAAGCCCAGGCACTGAGTGATGATAAGAGAGGTTGCATCTCTGGATGCGCTGGTTATACTGGGTGAGGTCACCGCATGTGTGGGAGGTGGGACAAAAGAGGTATCTGAGGCATGTTGAGTGGGACTAGGGGCTCCACTGTAAACTAAAACAATGATAACTATCCTAAACAACAGTATACAAGGCCTATTGACATTTGAAGGGGACATAAAGCGAGGCATAAAGCAATCACATGTGTTGATTGGGAGAGCTAGCTAAGACAACAACAACAGCTAATCAGCTAGGACAACAACAACAGGTAAAATGGCGATGAATGGGCAGAGAGGGTTAGTTAACTACCGACAGGGCCTGAGTTCGGGGATAGGGCCGACAGATAAACAAACAAAAAAATAATAATCAAAATGGAGTACCATGATAAATGAACAGTCCAGCAGAATATCAGCTATGTAGCCAAGTGATCATCGGGTCCAGTGAACAGCAATAGATGGTTACTACGCTAGCACGCGGAAGACACAGCGTTTAAAGTTAGCAGGCCGGGGTGAGTAGAACCGTCTGTGCCAAAGTCCGGCAACGGCCAGTTGAGGGCACAGCGGATGGAATTACGTCTGCGGACCAGTCGTGGTGGTACGGCAAGACGTCATGTCGACAAAGGGTCCCGGGCAGATGGCGAAGAAGGTATTGTAGTAATTTTGATTGCTAGCCTGGATATGCGCCTGGCTCGCGGCTAACTTGTGCTAGCTTCGGGGCAGGGGCGTTAGCCACTATAGCCACTCGGTAGTAGCTAGCTAGCAGCGATGATCCACTGCAAAGGTCCAGAGCTTACGGCAAGTAGCCGGTGGAGTAGTGGATTCTAGCCATGTCCGGGAGGTATCGGCTGGGTAGCCGGGTGATCACAGAGTAGGCCGGCTCAGGACTAGCTTCGGAGCTAGGTCACTCGGTGGCAGCTAGCTAGCTGTGATGATCAGGAGTAATGGTCGCAATCATGCTGATTGAGTTCGATTAACAGACTGGAAGCTTCAAAATGAGGGTGGTGCTTGTAATAAAAAATGATGCAGAAAAATGTATCCATGCTTTTGTCACTTCTAGGTTAGACTACTGCAATGCTCTGCTTTCCGGCTACCCGGATAAAGCACTAAATAAACTTCAGTTAGTGCTAAACACGGCTGCTAGAATCTTGACTAGAACCAAAAAAATGTATCATATTACTCCAGTGCTAGCCTCTCTAAACTAGCTTCCTGTTAAGGCAAGGGCTGATTTCAAGGTTTTACTGCTAACCTACAGAGCATTACATGGGCTTGCTCCTACCTATCTTTCCGATTTGGTCCTGCCGTACATACCTACACGTACGCTACGGTCACAAGACGCAGGCCGCCTTACTGTCCCTAGAATTTCTAAGCAAACCGTGGCGGAGATCTTTGTGGGCTATACTCGGCCTTGTCTCAGGATGGTAAGTTGGTGGTTGGAGATATCCCTCTAGTGGTGTGGGGGCTGTGCTTCGGCAGAGTGGGTGGGGTTATATCCTGCCTGACCGGGGGTATCGTCGGACGGGGCCAAAGTGTCTCCTGACCCCTCCTGTCTCAGCCTCCAGTATTTATGCTGCAGTAGTTTATGTGTTGGGGGGATAGGGTCAGTCTGTTATATCTGGAGTATTTCTCCTCTCTTATCCGGTGTCCTGTGTGAATTTAAGCATGCTCTCTAATTCTCTCCCTCTTTCTCTCTGAGGACCTGAGCCTTAGGACCATTCCTCAGTACTACCTGGCCTGATGACTCGTTGCTGTCCCCAGTACACCTAGCCGTGCTGCTGCTCCAGTTTCAGCTGTTCTGCCTGCGGCTATGGAACCCTGACCTGTTCACCAGACATGCTACCTGTCCCAGACCTGCTGTTTTCAACTCTCTAGAGACAGCAGGAGCGGTAGAGATACTCTGAATGATCGGCTATGAAAAGCCAACTGACATTTACTCCCGAGGTGCTGACCTGTTGACCTGTTGCACCCTTATTCGACCCTGCTGGCCATCTATGAACATTTTACAATACTGGCCATGTTCTGTTATAATCTGTACCCGGCACAGCCAGAAGAGGACTGGTCACAGCCTGGTTCCTCTCTAGGTTTCTTCCTAGGTTCTGGCCTTTCTAGGGAGTTTTTCCTAACCACTGTGCTTTTACACCTGCATTGCTTGCTGTTTGGGGTTTTAGGCTGGGTTTCTGATGTAAAAAGGGCTTTATAAATACATTTGATTGATTGATTGTTCTTCCTCTGTCAACCATGGTTACCTGCGAGGAAACAAGTGTCGTGATCATTGCTTTGCACAAAAAGGGCTTCACAGGCAAGGATATTGCTGCCAGTTAGATTGCACCTAAATCAACCATTTATCGGATCATCAAGAACTTCAAGGAGAGGGGTTCAATTGTTGTGAAGAAGGCTTCAGGAAAGTCCAGCAAGTGCCAGGACTGTCTCCTAAAGTTGATTCAGCTGCGGGATCAGGGCACCACCAGTACAGAGCTTGCTCAGGAATGGCAGCAGGCAGGTGTGAGTGCATCTGCACACACAGTGAGGTGAAGACTGGTGTCAAGAAGGGCATCAAAGAAGCCACTTCTCTCCAGGAAAAACATCAGGGACAGACTGATATTCTGCAAAAGGTACAGGGATTGGACTGTTGAGGACTGGGGTAAAGTCATTTTCTCGGATGAATCCCCTTTCCGATTGTTTGGGGCATCCGGAAAAAATCTTGTCCGGAGAAGACAAGGTGAGCGCTACCATCAGTCCTGTGTCATGCCAACAGTAAAGCATCTTGAGACCATTCATGTGTGGGGTTGCTTCTCAGCCAAGGGAGTGGGCTCACTCACAATTTTGCCTAAGAACACAGCCATGAATAAAGAAGGGTACCAACACATCCTCCGAGAGCAACTTCTCCCAACCATCCAGGAACATTTTGGTGGCGAACAATGCCTTTTCCAGCATGATGGAGCACCTTGCCATAAGGCAAAAGTGATAACTAAGTGGCTCTGGGAACAAAACATAGATATTTTGAGTCCATGGCCAGGAAACTCCCCAGACCTTAATCCCATTGAGAACTTGTGGTCAATCCTCAAGAGGCAGGTGGACAAACAAAAGCCCACAAATTCTGACAAACTCCAAGCATTGATTATGCAAGAATGGGCTGCCATCAGTCAGGATGTGGGCCAGAAGTTAATTGACAGCATGCCAGGGCGGATTGCAGAGGTCTTGAAAAAGAAGGGTCAACATTGCAAATATTGGCTCTTTGCATCAACTTCATGTAATTGTCAATAAAAGCCTTTGACACTTATGAAATGCTTGTAATTATACTTCAGTATTCCATAGTAACATCTGCCAAAAATATCTAAAGACACTGAAGCAGCAAACTTTGTGGAAATTAATATTTGTGTCATTCTCAAAACTTTTGACCATGACTGTATAGTCCCAAGCTCCTTAGCTTAGTGATGAACTTGGATGGCACTATGGTGTTGAACTCTGAGCTGTAGTCAATGAACAACATTCTCACATAAGTGTTCCTTTTGTCCAGGTGGGAAAGGGCAGTGTGGAGTGCAATAAGAGATTACCCCATCTGTGGATCTGTTGGGGCAGTATGCAAATCATCTCACAAATATTCTGTTTCTCCACACAAATATATATTTGTATTATTATTTCATGAAAAGGCCTCAGGAAACATTACAGAAGTCTTGAGCTAGCTGAATGTCAGAGACATGTCGAGGGCATTTCAGATGGTTTGCTCCCCACTTGTGGTGAATTCATACTGAGTAAACAAGACATGGGTCTGTAACTGCTTCAACATTTAGGAGAGGCGGAGAGCTAGTTGAAAGGCAATTCATGTCACACACATACATGGGGAATAGTGGATAATTTTTTTTTATCTATTTATCTATTTTATCTATTTTTTTTTATCTATTGTCTCATCAGTGTACCTTTGAGCAGGCACTGGCGCACCTCCTCTGCCTCATAGCGCATCCCAGTGCTGTTGATGAAGTTGAGGGGGCAGGTAAGGCTCAGGCAGAGGGTATTGAATCTCCTTCCCATTCACCACCAGGGAGGTAGGGCACCACATGTGTTCAGGAACCTAGGTGAATTAACACATACAGTGTACACCGCCACTAGAATACATACTGTATAATTAGACTATGATTCGTTTGAATTAGCTATGATGCGGTATTGATTCAACGTATCAAATGTGTTTTTGGAGGAGTGTGCCCCTTGTAGAACCTACCCTGATGGTGCCCTTGGTGCCAACGATAACAGCGTCGTTGGGAAGCTCCACAGCAATAGAGCAGGTGAACACTGCCATTCTGTTCTTGGAGAACTTCAGGGTGACAACCATGCCTTCATCCACACCTAGCACAAACACAATGACATGGCTGATAAAGAAATACACCTGTTAACATGTTCAACACATATTGACACACTTTCCCTCCCTCTAACATTTCAGTAGTCCTGTAATCATGTCATTTCCACAGACCATATCGTCCAATCAAACTAAAGTGAACACTGGTCTACAGCACTGCATTGTATGGAACATGCACTTGCTTAGTAGCACTGTCGTTGCAGTGAGTCATTAACAGTCCACTTTTGGACTACCTGAATAGCACTAAGAAATATTTTCCTACAGTAAAAGTGATAGAGGTGATAGTGAAGCCTAATCAAAGAAAAACTAGAAAGACTGGCATACTCCCTCTCCCTGGTTAAAAATGACAGAATTTACAGATTCAGTATGTAATACTAAAACATCTGTTGCACAACTTTTGCAAGCTAACCATTGTAAACCTCAAGCTAAACGGTTGTAAAGAAGACCGTTGTAATTTAAACCTCAGTGGCAATGGAATTACCTCTGAGTGAACCCAAAGAGGGCAACAGAACAGACAACAGAGTGTAGGCCGTCATTGTAAATAAGAATTTCATTTTAACTGACTTGCCTAGTTAAATAAAGGTTAAATAAAAATGTTTTTTTATTTTTTTTAAACAGGGAGAAGACTAACACTGATACCACAGGAATATATATCAGAAGTAGGGAGTTGACACAAGGATTAAAATCTAGAAAAGTGGAGGAATATAAAGATATGACCTTAGACATGACCTTCTCTACAATTGCTAGCTGCGGTACAAGGCTATCTCCAATAGCTAAAGCACTAGTAGACTATCCCCAATAGGTAAAGGACTAGTAGACTATCCCCAATAGGTAAAGGACTAGTAGACTATCCCCAATAGGTAAAGGACTAGTAGACTATCCCCAATAGGTAAAGGACTAGTAGACTATCCCCAATAGGTAAAGGACTAGTAGACTATCCCCAATAGGTAAAGGACTAGTAGACTATCCCCAATAGGTAAAGGACTAGTAGACTATCCCCAATAGGTAAAGGACTAGTAGACTATCCCCAATAGGTAAAGGACTAGTAGACTATCCCCAATAGGTAAAGGACTAGTAGACTATCCCCAATAGGTAAAGGACTAGTAGACTATCCCCACAGGTAAAGGACTAGTAGACTATCCCCAATAGGTAAAGGACTAGTAGACTATCCCCAATAGGTAAAGGACTAGTAGACTATCCCCAATAGGTAAAGGACTAGTAGACTATCCCCAATAGGTAAAGGACTAGTAGACTATCCCCAATAGGTAAAGGACTAGTAGACTATCCCCAATAGGTAAAGGACTAGTAGACTATCCCCAATAGGTAAAGGACTAGTAGACTATCCCCAATAGGTAAAGGACTAGTAGACTATCCCCAATAGGTAAAGGACTAGTAGACTATCCCCAATAGGTAAAGGACTAGTAGACTATCCCCAATAGGTAAAGGACTAGTAGACTATCCCCAATAGGTAAAGGACTAGTAGACTATCCCCAATAGGTAAAGGACTAGTAGACTATCCCCAATAGGTAAAGGACTAGTAGACTATCCCCAATAGGTAAAGGACCAGTAGGCTATCCCCAATAGGTAAAGGACTAGTAGGCTATCCCCAATAGGTAAAGGACCAGTAGGCTATCCCCAATAGCTAAAGGACTAGTAGGATATCCCCAATAGGTAAAGGACCAGTAGGATATCCCCAATAGGTAAAGGACCAGTAGGATATCCCCAATAGGTAAAGGACCAGTAGGATATCCCCAATAGGTAAAGGACCAGTAGGATATCCCCAATAGGTAAAGGACCAGTAGGATATCCCCAATAGGTAAAGGACCAGTAGGATATCCCCAATAGGTACACAACTAGTACCCCCAATATCTACAACTAGTATTCCTTCCAATGTCCCATTGCTGTCTCGCTACCTGTATCCAGACAGACACCGGTGGCTTGGATGCACTCAGGCTTCTCTCCATTGTACACCATGCATATAAACTGCAGGCAGTAGATGCCAATGTCCAGCAGCGCCCCTCCTCCCAGCTCCTTCTCCACCGCTCTGGGCACGTGCATGAGGGGCACCCCAAAGTCTGCCTTTACCATCTTCACCTCGCCCACCTCCCCACGAGACAGCAGGCGCTCGATCTCCAGAGAGGCTGGGAAGAAGCGGGTCCACACTGCCTGGAGCATCAAGGGAGGAGGAGGAGGAGGGAGAGCACTATGGTTAAACAAATATACATTATTTAAAAAATATATATATATTTCACCTTTATTTAACAGGTAGGCAAGTTGGGAACAAGTTCTCATTTACAACTGCGACCTGGCCAAGATAAAGCAAAGCAGTTCGACACATACAACAACACAGAGTTACACATTGGAGTAAACAAACATACAGTCAAAAATACAGTAGAAAAAAAAACAAATCTATATACAATGTGTGCAAATGAGGTAAGATAAGGAACGTAAGGCAATAAATAGGCCATGGTGGCGAAGTAATTACAATATAGAAATGTAACACTGGAATGGTAGATGTGCAGTAGATGAATGTGCAAAGTAAAAATACTGGGGTGCAAAGGAGCAAGATAAATAAATGAATACGGTAGGGGAAGAGGTAGTTGGTTGGGCTATTAACAGATGGGCTATGTACAGGTGCAGTGATCTGTGAGCTGCTCTGACAGCTGGTGCTTAAAGCTAGTGAGGGAGATAAGTGTCTCCAGTTTCAGTGCTTTTTGTAGTTCGTTCCAGTCATTGGCAGCAGAGAACTGGAAGGAAAGGTGGCCAAAGGAGGAATTGGCTTTGGGGGTGACCAGTGAGATATACTTGCTGGAGCGCGTGCTACGGTTGGGTGCTGCTATGGGTGGGTGCTGCTATGGTTACCAGCGAGCTGAGATGACTCAAGATGAATAAAGTATTATTTTTAACACATTCACATAGGGCTGCCTTCACCTGTGTGCTGTTGAAACACTGGCTGGGTATGTGACGTGGTCATAATGACACAGGTGTAACAGTCCGTATTACCTCCATGAGAAATACTTTGTTGATCTTAGCAGAGGCCACCAGCTCTTGCACCTCTCTGAGGTTCATGGCCATAGGCTTCTCACACAGCACATTCTTCTGGGCCTTCATGAAGAGCATGCCTACTGGCAGGTGGTATGGGTGGATGGTGCCCACATATACCACCTCTACCCACACACGGTGACAATGAGGAGACAGGATTAAGGATACATTTTAAGGAATTAGAAGAGGAATACATCTTATCACTGAACATGAGGCCATTTGGAAAAATGCCATAATAAAATGCACTAATAAACACTGTTCTGATGCATATTACACACACCGAGAGGGACATTAAGCACCTGAGGTGACGGCTAGATTATGTCTGAGACAAGACACTGACCAATCTCTGGATCTCTGGCCAGCTCCTTATAGCTGCCATAGGCTTGAGGGATGCTGTGCTTCTTTGCAAACTCCTGAGCGTCCTGTAGTTTCCGAGCTGCCACAGCAACAATCTAGGGAAGACCAAAAAGTGGGCTATTTCATTCACTCATCATTTTACATTTTCAACACTTTTAAATAAGCCACTTTCACATTTCTATATTACATTTCCTTCATACTCATTGAGTTCGAGTTTTACGGTAAATCATTCATCTGTGCAGAGTATACCGTGTGGCCGTAAATGAGAATGTAATGTCAGCAAATCGAAAAATGCATTACAATGGGCCACATTGTAACAGTTACAATCTACTTAAAGTTAACTACATGGGTGCAGTGCAACCTTCTGATTTCTGATCATAAAACGGGTGGGTATAATTTGTGGAACATTCCAACAGGAATCTTTTCCAAAAAACTTCGTAAAGTACAAGGTTGCCAACAAACAACGCATACAACAGTTCAGATCATTCACGTCCATTTGAAACTCCACGCCGACGATAGCAAACTGAGGCTTGAACACGACCACAATAAAGTATGTGGTGGTGGGTGTCACTGTCTACTGTAAACGGGTACAAGTACCTGGTGGTCTCCGAGAGGGAGGGTTTTCAGTGCCACTGTAAAATCATGGCTGATTTTCCCGGCGCTACAGATTCCCCACCTGGTTGCCATATTGGTGTTGAAAACATGTAACTATTAGCCAGCAGGTGGAGACAGACTCTGTTTTGATGAAATGACGAGACAGCGTCATTGACGCGAGTAACCAACCAGTCGTGTTCGGAATATTACTAACACATCCGGGTATATCAAGCACACACGTTATAAAACACTGGTGTTGCAGTAATGTGCATGTACCAACAGATGACATCAACGTGCCATTTTACACCCATAACAGACCGAGGTTTGGTGCTGATCGTTATTGTGTCTAATGAATAAATGATGTTCATATTTTGCATTAGGCCTACAACACTTCAACACTTCAAATCTTTAATATAAAATATTTTTATTTATATTGCATTATTTCCCCCCTGAAACCTAAGAGCTGGCCAAGGTAGCCTATGTTGTCAAATGTGCCATTTGTGTTTTATTTAACTAGGCAAGTCAGTTAAAAACAAATTCTTATTTTCAATGACGGCCTAGGAACAGTAGGTTAACTACCTTGTTCAGGGGCAGAACGACAGATTTTTACCTTGTCAGCTCAGGGATTTGATCTTGCAACCTTTTGGTTTCTTGTCCAACGCTCTAACCACTAGGCTACCTGCCACCATATATAAACTTGTTGACTCATCTGGCCTTTATTCCACCAATGACCTTGGGTAGCAAAGTCATTGTTTACTCAGACAATAGTTTTCAATATGGGGGTCCGACAATGTGTCTATGACAATTCGTTTTTTCTCCAATTTGAATGTATTCTGACTGATGATCACCCTCTTAGGATGATCTTGTCACCTCATGAAATAAACCTCACCATGACAATCAATGTCCTTTATTGAACACATCAATCATACACTTCACTGTGACAGACTTTGGTCATTTAACCTGTCAGTCTTAGCAGCTCACAGTAGCCTACTAATCAACTCAGGCTTCCTTGTCTTTATCATCATCGTTTTCAAATTTGTCTCACATCAGGTGCAAGCTGTATAGGGCTAAGTCATGAGGGGATCATATACACTCAGGGCTTGATCCCTCCCTCCTGCCTCACACAGCTCTGTCCATGTCCAGGTCCTGTGGCACAGGTCAGATGGACCACGGTCGAGTGGCGAGTGAGGGGTGGTTATTGGCTGTCCTGGTTGAAGACCACTCCCACTTGTTTCCTGCACTCATCCATAACCTCAGTGAGCAGGGCCGACTCAGACAGGGGCATTTTGGGGCTCTCCTTCAGTCCTGCGGAAGAGAAGGAGAAATTGACTGACTGTATTGTAAGCAAAGGTTCAGGTTGGAAGCAGCATGTATAACAACAATGTTATTGTTTATTTTACTGTTTATTTTCTAGGATCTACCAACAGCATTGCAATTGGATTGTTATTGTATATCTGTTCAAACAAACACTCATCTTAGAACAGAGAAATTGTGTTTTTCTCTGGTAAGACCTTGCGAGCCACCATACCTTTGAGCAGGCACTGCCTGACTTCCTCAGCCTCGTAGCGCAGCCCAGTGCTGTTAGTGAAGTTCAGAGGTAAGGAGGGCTCAGGTAGGGGGGTACTGTGTCATCTTCCCATTCACCTCCAGTGTGGTGGGACAATGCATGGGACCTAGAACCTGAGAGGGCATGAAACAGACATTATTTTGTATGTGTATACTTATCAGTATATGATTTAATAAATAATACAGCTCAATGTAATCTCAATCAGGGACATACTGTAGATAAGACATTGTTTAGCATTTGTTGGCTCTTTCATCACTATATTACATTTCCCATAAAGGAAGATAAAACAGACTGGGCAGTTTAAAGGTTGATTCAGTAGCAACATACCCTGATGGTGCCCTTTGTTCCACTGATGGTGGCGTCGTTAGGAAATGAAACAGCGATGGAGAAGAAACAGATAGCCAGCCTGTTCCTGGGAAACTTCATCACCACCACCATGGACTCATCCACTCCTGTCAATCATCAACAAGTCAAACAGCAAGTTAGCCCTTTACACTTCATAAGTAATTAATTATTGTCGTAGGCCTAGTCAATACTGACCCCAATGCTAATCTGATCCTTGGGTTGTGCCCAATTCCAAACTCATTGTCCCCGTCCCACCCTTTCTGGTTTACTTGACCGGTACTTGGCTTACATGACCAGTGAGTAGTATCTTGTGATAGATTGTTATCTGGCCAGCACGCACAGGACATTTGGTACTACATGTAGATGCCAAGATTAATACCTGAGTTGAGAAGAACTCCAGTGGCATGGATGGACTCTGGCCTCTCCCCATTGAACACCATCAGCACAAACTGCAAGGTGTAGACCCCAATGTCCAGCAGAGCGCCTCCTCCCAGCTCCTTCTCCACCGAGCGGAGGATGTGAAGCTGAGGGGAGCCAAAAGAGGCCTTCACCAGCTTTACTTCCCCGATGGCGTCCTCAGCAAGCAGCCTGCGAACCTCCCTGTGCAGTGGGAAACAACGGGACCAGATGGCCTGGGAGAGGACAAAGAGAGACCAGAGTGGACAGACAGTTCCTTTCTATACCTCAACTTGGACATTTCTACAACAGCCCTCATATGATCAACAAAATCCGGCCATATATTTGCCAGACCTTGGTTCAAATACATGTGTATTAGAGGATCTGGTATTTAAAATACTTTTTTTCTGTGTATTTGAGTATTTTCAAATACACAGCCCAAAACAAGTACTTTTATTTGAATATTTCAGTGGTTATTTGTAAAAACCAAATAGTCTACCAAATTGCATTTAATAGTATTTTCAAATACATTTTTCAAATAATATATTCAAATACCTGGGTTAAATGTATGGGAGTGTATTAGAGTATTTTCAAATACTTTCCAAGTGTATTTCCAAATACTTAGCTACTTGTCTTTTCAAGTAAAATATATCTGAATACTTACTTTGCATGTACAGTATGTGAAAGTAATTTATATATATGAAATAGTATTTGAACCCAGGTCTGATATTTGCTACAGCAATGTGACAAGAGTACAAATGGTGAAAATCAAGCAATAAATCATGTTAACAGACTGAGACACATTTATGGAACCCCCAACTCTCATTGAGCCTTTCCCACACCTCCATGAGAAAGACGTTGGACTTCTTGGAGGCGGCAATGAGGTCCCCCACCTCCCTGGAGTTCATGGCGAAGGGCTTCTCACACAGCATGTTCTTCCCTGCCTGGAGTACCAGCAGGCCCACGCGCCAGTGCTCCGTGTGCAGCACGCCCAGGTACACCATGTCTGCAAGGACAGTCACACAGTACACAGACTGGAGGCTGATTTTCAAACAGTTACGTCATTAAGTCATTATCTGTGGATGCACAGACAGGCCCTACCAGGCTGTTAACCCACCAATCTCTGGGTCGCTGGTCAGCTCTTCATAGCTCCCATAGGCCTTGGGGATGCTGTGCTTCTTGGCAAACTCCTGGGCACGCTCCAGACTCCTCGCAGCCACCGCCACTATCTGGAACGAGAGGGGAAAACACACAGACATTCATCACTTCTAGGCAAGCTGTCAGTGCCGACAGAGTGAGAGAGAGACAGAGGCAGGAGGAAGAGAGACATCCAGCATGTGAATGAAAATAGAATTT
Organism: Brachymystax lenok tsinlingensis; assembly: GCA_030435695.1. Classification (NCBI taxonomy): domain Eukaryota; kingdom Metazoa; phylum Chordata; class Actinopteri; order Salmoniformes; family Salmonidae; genus Brachymystax; species Brachymystax lenok. The sequence goes on along the minus strand of CM059819.1, from coordinate 29,082,229 downwards.
GTTTGCTTGTTTGGGTGGAGTGGGGTACCTGGTGGTCTCCAGGAGGGAGGGTTTTCACGGCCACACTGAAATCGTGGCTGATCTTCCCCGCACCGCAGAGTCCCCACCGGGTCGCCATGTTGAACAGAAGGTAGTTGGCAGGTAAGAGGGGCTGTGCCTGGGCCTTGGGTCAGAGCTGGGGAGAGCGGTTGTGACCTTGTGGAGTGCTGGGTAGTCAGATGTTGTAGAGCTCCACAGCGTGTCCACAGAGCTGGTAGCTTCACCCTGGAGAGCTGCTACTGCATTTATATACTGGAGAGGCTGGGAATGCCAGCTCTCCACTCTGCTGCCCCTCGAGAGGCGGGTGTATCACACACACACTCATACATATACGTAATCATACACACGCACACCCACACACACACAACCCTCGAAGCACCACCACAGGTTAATACAGTCATGTAATGCTGTTGCTGATTCAAGTCTCTTACAACCAGGCCAAAGCGGTTTATACCGGTTGTCTCTGACAATCTGTAACAGAACAGTTCAATGGAATTCTCCAGCAACATCAGCATTATGGGGAACTGGACGGTTTAATGTGTACAGACATACTCACCTTGCCCTCACATAATCACTGTCCCAGAACGCTGCAGGTCAACCCGGGGAAGCTGGAACTATTAGGAAGGAGGTAGGGGACTGTTTCGTTCCCCACTGGGGAGGCGTTAATTAGCCTGCAAAGGCTTGACAGCAGCACACAGGCCAATGGTTAAACTGGACCCCACTGGGACCACTGGGGTGAACAAGTAGGCTATGCAGTGTTCACAAGCTCCCATATGAACACACAGTAGAGCCAAGCACAGCTGTTTAGCTGCTGGTCAATACATTGAGCTAGGATGACTATGGAAATGAGAGAGCTCTGTTGCCCTTGGACTAAATATTAAACCGTTATGAAGCTTGTTATTGTGTAAGATTCATTACCATAACTGACCACTAGATGGCAACATGTTGTAAGTGTAGTTCAGGGATCCTGCAAAGCTCTGAGAATTTCAAATGGATTATTGTTGTGTGTTACATTATAAAAGCATCATCAGGTATCAAACAAGTGTCAACCCGAAAATACAATTGTTGACATTTTTGGAAATGGCCATAGCATCTGATTAGAGAGAAACATGCATTTATTTTGTTTTCTAATTGTTGTGCAACTTATATCATTATTGTATTTCAGGGTGATGTATTTATGACTATTATCACTTTTTATATGATAATAATATGTCCCAATAAGCAAAAAATAAATATATATCTATATATTTTTTACACAGATTCATTACACAGTGTACTTTCTTCCTCTATCTTAATTACATTTCAAACAGATACCTGGAGATTGTATTCAAATGAGAACATTGTCGGAAAACAATTCTCATTGTGAAAAAACTACATTTGTATCAATGTCTCTGACTCTGCTGGTCGGCTGCTTTGCCTTTGTGTCTCACTTCCAAAGGCATTCTGGGAGCTGTGTGCCGTTGTCATAACGACAAGGTACCAGCTGGGCAATTTGTATGCAAATGGTGTCAGGCTTGGCCTAATCTCCCTGCCTATACCACAGGACCTGGTTGCCATGGGAATGCCCATCTCCGCCTTGGGTGAAATGTTACACTTCTTTGTGTAAATTTTGTGTGCAGCAGGAAACGTGCACATAGTGATGTTACTGCCTGGTGGGTAGGGAGAGAAAGAGAGAGAGGGAGAGAAGCAGGAAGAGTGAGTGCTAGTCAGGGCCGTACCTGAGAGGCCTGGTCCATCTGGGTGTTGGAGGTATGGAGGGGAGGATTGGGCCTGGTGGCACTGTGGCAGTGCCAGCTGATGGGGCCAGAGAAATAACCTAGAGCCTCAGGTGATCTGCTGTGGAAGTTCTGGACAGGGCTGGCGCAGAGAAGAAGCCAGGTACTGGGACCCAACTTTCTCCCTCCAAGCTGTGACACTGCCAGCCATAAGAGGGAATGAAAAGCCAAACTTTCTTTGCTGAGACTCGTCAAGACATCTTTCTCTGTTTCCAGCATGGCCCTCAAGGTCAAGAAGAGGGCATGCGTGCCTCTGAACTGAAGACTAGTCAGGCAGGCTCACATATCTGACAGAGATGGGCTGAAGGACAGGAGGGTTGGCATGGTGTGGGGTGGGACCAGGGGCCCTGTGGGGATTGTGTTTGAGATTGGAAGACGAGACGTCATACAGTAAAGATGGAGTTGGCTCCAGGAACAGAGACTGCTGATGAGATGAGCCGAGTCAGGACGTTGGCATGCAGGAAGCCAGGCGGGGGCTTCATTAATTCACAGCAGCCAGGACGATTGCCTTCCATTCCTATCACTTCTCACTGAGTGCTTATTTGATTAAAATTTCATGCATCATCTCTGTCTGACTGTGTCCCTGGCTTTGTCACTGACAAGGCTGGGGGAGTGTTGGGGGCTGGGTGGCTATCAGAGATGTCACCGTGGTTGGTTTCCATGGCAGGAGCCATGTTGTTGTTGTTGTTGTGTGAAGGTGGCTGATCACAAAAGGCACTTTTGTCTTTGCACTCTGTCACATCACTTCATCTTAGCTTTCAGCTGTCAGTAGAAGTGCACTCCTTATGGAGCTGCAATAGCTGTGCAGCTATAGACTTCATCCTACTAAACAACATTTCATCTCTGACTTGAGCTTAATGGGAAATAAAAATGTCCATGCAGGGAGAGACTGTATAATCCTGTTTTGATTTAAAGGGTTTCAATTTCTTCTTAGACACAGCTGTCCATAAGTGAAATATACTGTATATCTAGAGCTGGGTGTATTTGGGGGGACTAGTATCGCTGTATTTAAGGAGCCACCATCTCTCCATCTGTAACTCAAGGTCACTGCAGAGGGAGGAGGGGTGACAGCCAGGCAAGGAGAGGGAGGTGAGCGCCGGGCTGGTGAGGAGAGGAGGTGCCGAGGACAGGGGAGTTTGAGGTGAGGGAGGCTGGGAGGAGAGGAGGTGCCGAGGACGGGGGAGTTTGAGGTGAGGGAGGCCGGGAGGAGAGGAGGTGCCCGAGGACGGGGGAGTTTGAGGTGAGGGAGGCTGAGAGGAGGTGCCGAGGACGGGGGAGTTTTAGGTGAGGGAGGCCGGGAGGAGAGGAGGTGCCGAGGACGGGGGAGTTTGAGGTGAGGGAGGCTGGGAGGAAAGGAGGTGCCGAGGACGGGGGAGTTTGAGGTGAGGGAGGCTGGGAGGAGAGCAAAGTGTGCAGGGGACCAATAAGTAATTTGTCAATGGAACGGGATGTACTGACGTTTGGGGGCTGCAGTTTTTTCTTTCCATTAAAAAAAGTGTGATAGAGCAGAAGGATAGAGCAGAAACATAGAGCTGAGGAAGAGACGAGAAGAGACGAGCTAGAAGGCTGTAATGACAGTCTTTGAGCTTCTGCATTGTGCCAACCTTTTGGGAGTCATATCTGTGTCTGCAGCACATACCCATTGGATGAGACTATACCGTAGCTCACTTAACAGCCCTTCAGTCAGCAGGGAAAGAGAAAGTACAGCCAGCCATAGAGAGAGAGAGAGAGAGAGAGAGAGAGAGAGAGAGAGAGACAATGTATTCACCCTGCACACCATAATTGACAAACAAACAAACAAACCAAAACAAAGGCAAAGTGTTCTCATGCTTTGTTGATTTCAAAATAGCTTTTGACTCAATTTGGCATGAAGGTCTGCTATACAAATTGATGTTAAGCGGTGTTGGGGGAAAAACATACGACATTATAAAGTCCATGTACACAAACAACAAGTATGCAGTTAAAATTGTCAAAAAACACACACATTTCGGCCTCCCGGATGGCGCAGCGGTCTAAGGCACTGCATCACATCGGCCTTCTACTTCATCAAAAAGGAAAAAAAAATTAGGATCTGGCTAAAAAAAATGAATCAGTTATAGAACCCATTGCCCTTTATGGTTGTGAGGTCTGTGGTCCACTCATCAACCAAGAATTCACAAAATGGGACAAACACCAAATTGAGACTCTGCATGCAGAATTCTGCAAAAATATCCTCAGTGTATAACGTAAATCAAATAATGCATGCAGAGCAGAATTAGGCCGATACCCGCTAATGATCAAAATCCAGAAAAGAGCCGTTAAATTCTACAACCACCTAAGAGGAAGTGATTTCCAAACCTTCCATAACAAAGCCATCACCTACAGAGAGATTAATCTAGAGAAGGGTCCCCTAAGCAAACTGATCCTGGGGCTCTGTTCATAAACACAAACAGACCCCACAGAGCCCCAGGACAGCAACAGCAACACAATTAGACCCAAACAAATCATGAGAAAACTAAAAGATAATTACTTAACACATTGGAAAGAATTGACCAAAAACAGAGCAAACTGGAATGCGTTTTTCCCCTAAACAGAGAGTACACACAGTGTCAGTATACCTGACCACTGGGACTCACCCAAAATTAAGGAAAGCTTTGACTATGTACAGATTCAGTGAGCATGGCCTTGCTATTGAGAGAGGCCGCTGTAGGCAGACCTGGCTCTCAATAGAAAACAGACTATGTGCACACTGCCCACAAAATGAGGTTGAAACTGAGCTGCACTTCCCAACCTCCTGCCAAATGTATGACCATATTAGAGACATATGTTTCCTTCAGATTACACAGACCCACAAAGAATTCCAAAACAAATACAATTTTGATAAACTCCCATATCTATTGGGTGAAATACCAGTGTGCCATCACAGCAGCAAGATTTGTGACATGTTGCCACAAGAAAAGGGCAACAAATGAAGAACAAACACCATTGTAAATACAGCCCATATTTGTGTTGATTTATTTTTCCTTTTGTACTTTAACTATTTGCACATCATTATAACACTGTACATAGCCATAATATGGCATTTGAAATGTGGATATTCTTTGAAACTTTGTAATGTTTGTAATGTTTACTGTTAAGTTTTGATTGATTATTTCACTTTTGTTTATTCTCTATTTCACTTGCTTTGGCAATGTAAACATATGTTTCCCATGCCAATAAAGCCCATTGAATTGAGAGAGAGAGAGAGAGAGAGAGAGAGAGAGAGAGATGGGTGGGTGGGTGGGTGGGGGATAGATGATGTGAGTGCTGTTATCAGGAGTGTGACACCTGATACGACTCTTCCTGGCCTGCCATGGATAACGTGCGGTTTCCATAGGTTTGATGTGTTTGATATCATTCCATCCATTACAATGAGCCCGTCCTCCTATAGCTCCTCCCACCAGCCTCCTCTGCAACTATCTGTGGCCACTCGCCTGTGCAGACACTCCTATATGGTGTTCACCCAAATGCACATTATCCATGGCAGGCCAGGAAGAGTCGTGTCAGGTGTCACTCTCCTGATGTGATGTGGTGTGATGTGGATGTCCTTCCACCAGCAGAGGCTGATAACAGCACTCACACCATAGCAGGAGACAGGAAGAAATATTCTGGACTCTGCAGTAGTGATAGGTGCTAGAGGTTTCCTGAGTTGAGGTTAGAGGTGCTTCTCTTTTCTCATCTCCCTCAGAGATGTGGAAATGTGATACTGTGGTTTATTATCTATCGCGTTTTGTACCCGTCTGTAGTAAATGTTAACAAAGCACTGACGCAACTAGTATCTGTCTGTATCATTAAATGGAGCCTGTCCTGCTCAGAGAAACGGTTGTATGTATGACACTGAAGGTAGACACACTGAAACACACACAGTACACAATTTGAGCCCTTCCATTAAAACAGCTGTGTCACTACTATCCCAGTGTACAGTGGAGACACTAGTATCTGCAGACTGACTGAGTACAGATTGTGTAAGGAGATATATACAGAGTCCATCACTAGGCTCCCACTGAGGAGGGAGTGTCAGACATGAGGAGAGCCAAGAAGACACAGAGCAAATACCAACTCCTATCAACCGGTTGATAACAATGTCCTCTTCAGCTTTGGGAGCTTCCATTAGGTCGACCTATCAACCAGCTGATGTGAACATATCAAACAGTAATCTACCAACCAGTTGATAATGTGCCAAGAAACAAGGCTAATGTCAACCTCTATCAACCAGTTGATAGTAATGTCCTCCAGTGCTTGGGAGACGTCCATAACCCTTTGAAGGTCCAGAGTGGTGTATGGAGGTGTTGTATTGGGCATGTCAGTACTCTTCCTGCGGCCCTTCTGGAGCCCTCCTGCTCTGCCCACTCATCTGAACCCTTCCGTGGAAGAGAGAACAATTAAGCAGTCCCCACACTTAGCTGTGTTTCCGTGTTACATTTCCTGATATGGCCTGTAATATTTTATCAGCCGTCCTGTGGCGCAGGGGTGCCATGGGAGGAAGAGTGTGCCCTACGTGTGTGTCATGCCTCGATACACCCCTGACAGCGAAGAGGGAGCTGCCTGCCTCCCTGCCCACGCTTCATGCACCTGCAAGTAAAACACTGACCCAGCACCTCACCCATGGCACATCACAGAACATCCATACTCAAAATAAGCTTATGCTTTATAGAGCTCTATAATCATCATTTCAGAGCTCATTGTGGGTTATTTACTTGCACAGTTTTAATGATTGATTGTTGTGATTGAAGGATGTTTACTGTACATGTTCTATTGACATGGAAGAGACTGCGTCTGCCTCAGGGTTTGGCGCACACACACACACACACACTACACACCTTCCCGCTGGCTGGCAGTTTTATTAACTATATGCTTGTCCAGTCATAGTCGGTTAAGGCTTTGGAGGCTGGTGGAGGGAGAGATGTCGCTGAGAGCACCAGCGAGAGAAGAGAGAGAGGGGGACAGAGGAGCCTGTAATGGAATGCCTGAGCCCACTAACTGTGGACCAAGATAAAAACAGGAAAAACCAATTCTCTCCTTTTGCCAACTGAGCTGTGGCAGGGATTAGAAACTGGAGTCTGCTTCCAGTGTATCTCCCCAGAAGTGTGAGCTGTGTTTTATGTGTGAATTATTGAAATCGTTCATCTTCTCACTCAGTGGCGGCCTGGGTAATTTGATGACATTAGCTCCACACTCTGATTGGACATAGTAAGTTAGTCACGCCGTCTTACAAAGCTACCATCCCTCAACAAAGTGGGCCGAGCCAGAGAGAAATCATGCAAAATGTGCCAAACAGAAATAATAAAAGTCAATCAGTGGAATTCATGACTGAAGCTCATCTATGGAACAAAGGCACCAAAGCATATCCCCCATGTGTTATTATAATGTCTTGGCCAGAAATGTGTGTTTGGGATCTTAAGATCCCAAACACATGGAAAGCACCTATGGAAAGTACCTGGATTTGCGTATGTTCTTCAGCTTTTGTTAAGACCCCAAACACACATTTCTGGCCAAGACATTATAATAACACATGGGGGATATGCTTTGGTGCCTTTGTTCCATAGATGAGCTTCAGTCATGGAAATTGTCCTATATTGATCGGGCCATATGTAAATGTTTGTGGTTTTTGTTTGGAACACAGCCCATCACACAATTATTGTTGTTGTTTAATGTTCCATTATAAATCGCCATCTGGGTTAGGTGGGCATCATTTGAAAGCTTATTCTATTGCCAACATGACTAGCTAAGTTATAAAATGCGATCTGACAGTATAAGGCTGTCAAAAGGCACTTCAGACAGATTGTAATTTTGGTGCGCATAGAATGGAGTCATGAGTGCATTCAAGTGTGTGTTCTGTGGTTCATTTTTCTTCACAATACCACAAACATAGGCTCATTCTGTTCAGGACAACCCAGGGTATAACGCATGTCATCCTTGTGACTGTGGATCAAACATAGAGATCATAAATGTTGATACTGTAAATGACATGAGTTTTCAAATATGGAAATGTGAAGTGCACATTTGGACTCATGGGTGTGTGGTTTGCTTGTATGACATCCAATCTGTATGTACTGTAATTCTCAGCGTCTCATCTTTTGGAACATATCGATTCCTCTCGATTAACAGCATTTTCCACACACACAATAACAATTGTGCAAAAGTACCCCAATTAGCTGGAGGTATCATCTTGTTGTGCGCGTTTCTCAAGTTTATGACGGCTGTCAGTCAAAACCCATACAGCACTGTTAGATGGAGAACCTGAACTCTGACATCATGTATAGCATGTTATGGTACAGCCACTGTGTTCCAATTTAGGCGCTTATTGATGACTAAATCTGCCATTTTCAACCAGTATACGGGATGACAGGGGCTTAGAGTGGAAGGTTCTTCTCAACGTGTTTATTTAAGCATTAAGACATGTATGTTCTTATATTGTATGAATATACAGTGTAAACTCTTTCAATCCAGTAACCAAAGTACCAGAGGTATATCACACTTCAAAAGAAATAGGTCCCTTGAATATGTAAATCAAAAAAAGAAACAACCACATGAATTGGGCAACAGGCATGGAACCAACATGACCATTCCTCAACAGACCCAGAAACATTGCATTCTCTTTCAAGAAAATGAAACAAATAGGATGTGCATTAATTATCTGAATCCCTGTGTAGTTGATTCATAACGATCATGAAATATTCCGAGTTTAACAGTCTCCCTTTTGGGGCAGGATAGTAACAACCAGAACTGGATACCCAAAAACAAACAGACAGACTCTCCCTCGCTCTCTCTCTCTCCCTCCCTCCCTCCCTCCCCAGATCCCCTCTGCTCTATTTTCTGGGTCCTTTTGTTCCGATACTCTCCCTGCCCTCTCACCCAACTTTACCGCCCCCCTCTATTTCTATCCACTCCTCCCTCTCACCCAGTTAATTTTGCTCTGCGGGTCTTGGTACAGTAAGACATCATACTGTGAGATGTGTGGTTTAACATAAATGCTACTGAATGAGTAATGCAAACAAAGACAACCCCTGAAGCCCATCAGAAACACCAGCAGTAGTAACATCAAAGGAAGCTTGGTATATATTAGTTCTAAGAATAGTTGAAGCTAACTATTCTATGCAAATGAGGATCTTCATATTTCAACGCAATACATGCTGTAATGTTAATGGTTCATCCCTGGATCTGGCCAGCTCATTTCAGGGTGATCATACAGTTCATCAACCAGAGAGGAAGAGGCAAAGATTGTAACCCAGACGTGAAAGTAAGAGCTCACAATTTACCCAGATCAATCAGCTTCAAGGCAAGGAATTGGATTGGGGCACACCGGGGTGGGCGAACATTCCATAACTGCAGGTGACAGTAAATCGCCAACCTTGACATTATACCTGTTCAAAGAACACACTCCAGGTGGCAGTATGCACCTTTTCAGTTTGTTTACCAACTCATAGAAGTATTAGAAGAAGAAAATTAACTACTTCAAAATGGAGATGCTGCAATGGCGCTGCCCATGCGCTCATAGACACCGAGGATCGGTTTGAACATTAACATGCATCGCTTGCCGTACGGTTTTGGAAGCACCTTATCTTTCACATCAGCGAGAAATGATTTCCCCCCTTAAAAATGTTAAATTGATACACAACTTGATAGGGTTAGGGTTAGTGTTCCCACATGGCCATATCTCCATGTTACAGTACTTGTTTATAGAAAACAGATTAGCTATCAAGCATGCTCCAAACACCAGTGTGTAAGCGTAACTCGGGAAGTGTAGCAGAAGTATAGTTTTGTTGGATGGAGGCACCCATAGCTGTATGGATCTGTGCAAAACTGCTACAAAAAAGTGTATCTTTTTTATTTTAACCTCTACAGGATCTGTGTTACCCCCGCGGGACGGTTGAGCTAACATAGGCTAATGTGATTACCATGAGGTTGTAAGTAACAAGAACATTTCCCAGGACATTTCTGATATGGGCAGAAAGCTTCAATTCTTGTTAATCTAACTGCACTGTCCAATTTATCGTAGCTATTACAGTGAAATAATACCATGCTATTGTTTGAGGAGAGTGCCAAGTTATGAACATGTATTAATAAACCAATTAGGCACATTTGGGCAGTCTTGATACAACCTTTTGAACAGAAATACAATAGTTCATTGGATCAGTCTAAAACTTTGCACTTACACTGCTGCCATCTAGTGGCCAAAATCTAAATTGCACCTGGACTGGAAAATACATTATGGCATTTCTCTTGCATTTCAAATATAATGGTACCAGATCTAATGTGTTATATTCTTCTACATCAATTTAACATTTCTCCAAACTTCAAAGGGTTTCCTTTCAAATGGTATCAATAATATGCATATCCTTGCTTCAGGTCCTGAGCTACAGGCAGTTAGATTTGGGTATGTCATTTTAGGCGACAATTGAAAAAAAGGGTCCGATCCTTTGGAGGTTTTATGGATTCTTTTTCGCTGATGAAAGATATGGGGCATATGTTTCGAAAGCCGTATCGCAAGCGATGATTATTGACGATTCTAAATGTTGAAACACAGCTTCTGGATTTTAGTTTACATGAGACAGTTGTGGGCAAAGCTAATGGCTGAGAACTGTAGGGAGAATGAGGAATGAGGCCTCTAGTTTTCGAGAGCTAGCCTCACGATATATTTTAGTGATATAAAATAAAAGTGAACTATACCTGACAAGTATGATTGGTTTCCCATCGTTTGTGGGCTCTGGCTGTCAAGCAGCAGAAGGATGTATTTGCCAATGTACTGATAGCTAGCTGATATTGTGTACTTTACAAGTTAGCTAAACATAGTGGTAAGTAGACATAATGTACTTTTTTGTCCAACTAACGTAGGCCTACCTAGAGACGTTATCTAATATCATCCCCTTTTCAACATTGTTTTGAAGAGTGTTTAATCACGAAGGCTGCTGACAGACATGATAGGCTACAATGATTGATGGACCATGTCAAATTGGCTAGCAGGTTAATAACAGATCACGTTAATATGGCTAGTTAACAAGATAACTTTCAGGCAATAAACTATATGGCTGTATATCCAAATATTGTTTGATTTGCTTGCCATCTATAGTGGTGATGACAGTAGTCCGACAACTTTACCAGGACGAGGACTTGCCGATGTCAAACTCTTTCCAAAAGCATAATCTGATTAAGCAAGCTAAATGACACGCTGAAGGTCCTAAACGATATCATAACCGCCATCAATAAGAGACAATACTGTGCAGCTGTATTCATCGACCTGGCCAAGGCTTTCGACTCTGTCAATCACCACATTCTTATCGGCAGACTCAACCGGCTTGGTTTCTCAAATGACTGCCTAGCCTGGTTCACCAACTACTTCTCAGACAGAGTTCAGTGTGTCAAATCGGAGGGCCTGTTGTCCAGACCTCTGGCAGTCTCTATGGGGGTGCCACAGTGTTCAATCCTCAGGCCGACTCTTTTCTCTGTATACATCAATGATGTCGCTCTTGCTGCTGGTGATTCTCTGATACACCTCTATGCAGACGACACCATTCTGTATACTTCTGGCCCTTCTTTGGACACTGTGTTAACTAACCTCCAGACGAGCTTCAATGCCACACAACTCTCCTTCCGTGGCCTCAAACTGCTCTTAAATGCAAGTAAAACTAAATGCATGCTCTTCAACCGATCGCTGCCCACACCTGCCCGCCCGTACAGCATCACTACTCTAGACAGTTCTGACTTAGAATATGTGGACAACTGCAAATACCTAGGTGTCTGGTTAGACTGTAAGCTCTCCTTCCAGACTCACATTAAGCATCTCCAATCCAAAATTAAATATAGAATTGGCTTCCTATTTCGCAACAAAGCATACTTCACTCATGCTGCCAAACATACCCTCGTAAAACTGACTATCCTACCGATCCTTGACTCCGGCGATGTCATTTACAAAATAGCTTCCAACACTCTACTCAGCAAATTGGATGCAGTCTATCACAGTGCCATCCGTTTTGTCACCAAAGCCCCATACACTACCCACCACGCTACATACTCGTCGCCAAACCCACTGGCTCTAGGTCATCTATAAGTCTTTGCTAGGTAAAGTCCCGCCTTATCTCAGCTCACTGGTCACCATAGCAGCACCCACCCATAGCACGCGCTCCAGCAGTTATATTTCACTGGTCACCCCCAAAGCCAATTCCTACTTTGGCCGCCTTTCCTTACAGTTCTCTGCTGCCAATGACTGGAACGAACTGCAAAAATCACTGAAGCTGGAGACTAATTTCTCCCTCACTAGCTTTAAGCACCATCTGTCAGAGCAGCTCACAGATCACTGCACCTGTACATAGCCCATCTGTAAATGCCCATCCAACTACCTCCTCACCATACTGTTATTTATTTTATTTATTTTGCTCCTTTGCACCCCAGTATCTCTACTTGCACACTCATCTTCTGCACATCTATCACTCCAGTGTTTAATTGCTATATGGTAATTATTTCGCCACTATGGCCTATTTATTGCCTTACCTCCCTTATCCTACCTCATTTGCACACACTGTACAGTCGTGGCCAAAAGTTTTGAGAATGACACAAATATTAATTTTCAAAGTCTGCTGCCTCAGTTTGTATGATGGCAATTTGCATATACTCCAGAATGTTATGAAGAGTGACCAGATGAATTGCAATTAATTGCAAAGCCCCTCTTTACCATGCAAATTAACTGAATCCCCCCAACACATTTCCACTGCATTTCAGCCCTGCCACAAAAGGACCAGCTGACATCATGTCAGTGATTCTCTCATCAACACAGGTATGAGTGTTGACGAGGACAAGGCTGGAGATCACTCTGTCATGCTGATTGAGTTAGAATAACAGACTGGAAGCTTCAAAATGAAGGTGGTGCTTGGAATCATTGTTCTTCCTCTATCAAACATGGTTACCTGCAAGGAAACATGTGCTGTCATAATTGCTTTGCACAAAAAGGGCTTCACAGGCAAGGATATTGCTGCCAGTAAGATTGCACCTAAATCAACCATCTATCGGATCATCAAGAACTTCAAGGAGAGCGGTTCAATTGTTGTGAATAAGGCTTCAGGGCGCCCCAAAAAAGTCCAGCAAGCGCCAGGACCATCTCCTAAAGTTGATTCAGCTGTGGGATCGGGGCACCACCAGTACAGAGCTTGCTCAGGAATGGCAGCAGGCAGGTGTGAGTGCATATGCACGCACAGTGAGGCGAATACTTTTGGAGGATGGCCTGGTGTCAAGAAGGGCATCAAAGCCACATCTCTTCAGGAAAAACATCAGGGACAGACTGATATTCTGCAAAAGGTACAGGGATCCGACTGCTGAGGGCTGGGGTAAAGTCATTTTCTCTGATGAATCCCCTTTCCGATTGTTTGGGGCATCCGGAAAAAAGCTTTTCCGGAGAAGACAATGTGAGCGCTACCATCAGTCCTGTGTGATGCCAACAGTAAAGCATCCTGAGACCATTCATGTGTAGGGTTGCTTCTCAGCCAAGGGAGTGGGCTCACTCACAATTTTGCCTAATAACACAGCCATGAATAAAGAATGGTACCAACATATCCTCCGAGAGCAACTTCTCCCAAACATCCAGGAACAGTTTAGTGACGAACAATGCCTTTTCCAGCATGATGGAGCACCTTGCCATAAGGCAAAAGTGATAACTAAGTGGCTCGGGGGAACAAAACATCGAAATTTGGGGTCCATGGCCAGGAAACTCCCCAGACCTTAATCCCATTGAGAACTTGTGGTCAATCCGCAAGAGGCGGGTGGACAAACAAAATTCTGACAAACTCCAAGCACTGATTATGCAAGAATGGGCTGCCATCAGTCAGGATGTGTCCCAGAAGTTAATTGACAGCATGCCAGGGTGGATTGCAGAGGTCTTGAAAAAGAAGGGTCAACACTGCAAATATTGACTCTGCATCAACTTCATGTAATTGTCAATAAAAGCCTTTGACACTTATGAAATGCTTGTGATTATACTTCAGTATTCCATAGTCACATCTGACAAAAATATCTAAAGACACTGAAGCAGCAAACTTTGTGGAAATTAATATTTGTGTCATTCTCAAAACCTTTGGCCACGACTGTATATTGTGGTGGCCAGAAGGAAACACAGTCCCTCGCCACACAGCACAGTCACCTGCAGCACCATGGAGAGCACCATCAGAGGTCGACACAAGGTCTGGGCTAAGCAGAGATGTTCAGGACCAAGGACAGCCCTAACCCAGGTGTGCACAATTTCCCCTTTGACAGGGAGCCTCGGCTGCAGGCTGTTAGGCCCAATTAGTAGCCACATTAAAGAGGACAAAGAAGCCCCAGTGAGGGAAAGGAGAGGCAGGAGGAGAGAGCGGACACGGATTGTTGGAGGTATCCCAGCCCAGGCTTTGGACCAGTCAGAACCCAACCACCCTCTTGGAGATAGAGGCCTAGTGGAGGACGTGAGTAGAATAAATCCACCTTGTCTAATTCTACACCTCTTCTGCCTCCCTTCCAGAAGTAGACGGACGCCAGAAGGAGCAGCCGGCAGAAAGAAGAGTGACCTGAGTTACAGTTTCCTCCCTTTTCACTTTCCCCTCCTTTTGAGAAATAAAGAAACCTAAGTTTACCCCACTGAAACTCTGCCCAGTGAATGATTTTCTGCAACCCCCGGAGTTAAACCCTCCCAGTCCTGAGAGGGGAGGTTACAATATAGACTTGTATTCTATTGTATTATTGACTGTATGTTTGTTTATTCCATGTGTAACTCTGTGTTGTTGTATGTGTCGCACTGCTTTGCTTTATCTTGGCCAGGTCGCAGTTGTAAATGAGAACTTGTTCTCAACTAGCCTACCTGGTTAAATAAAGGTGAAATGAAATAAAAAAAATAAAAGCTAGCTAGCTTTATGCCAAATGGATAGGATTAACCTCACGTATCTGAAAATGCATGATCAATTGATGTTTACTGATCATGTAAAGCCTCCCGTTACTTGCTGTATAACTCTAATGATATAGCTAAATGTGGAAAAGTGTTCTTCTGACTATGCTCTTCAAGAGATGCCGATATTAAAAACAAATAGTTTTAACATTTATTTAACAATCCCTTGTAAACGGTACGTAGTTGCTAATGGTTTTAGCATAGCTGAGGACTCCTTGCATAGTCATGACCTTGTATAGTCATGACCTTGCACTTAATTGCCCCCCCACAAAGAAATCAGGGATGGGACTGTGGATCTGTCTCTGTACATTTGTTCATACGTTTGTTAGTCACACACAATATCTTCGACAGCACTGAGTCGATTTTCACTTGGGTGAATGATGGGTGAATGAAACTTGGGTGAATGATGCGTTTTGCCATAGAGATCCGGCATATACAAAATTAAACAGATTGGTCTTAGGCAGGAGTTCTAGTGAATAACTGAAATGTGTTAGTCTAATGCAAAATCTCAATTGGCCCAAGGGGGGGCGCTGCATCCTTCGTGGGGGACGACATGTTTGCTGTTGCCTTGTTACTCTAGCTCAAGGTCTTTCCCCTCTCTCTCAACCGTCTCTCCTCTCTCTTTCTCTTCTTGCCTTATTTTGTTTTGTATTTTTCATCATCCCTCTGTCTCTTCTCCTCCGCAGCCTATTCATGTTGAAAGGCCTCCTGATTAACTTCTCCAGTCTATTTTCTATATTTTGGACTCCTATGAGTATCAACAGTCACTATTGGGGGAGAATGTATGCAGTGTCAGTAAAGACATCTTTTGTCTCTTCTGTGACCACCTCAGAACACCAGGCTCCCTCCTTCACCTCCCCACCGCTCTTCTCTCCTCCATCTCTCAGTAAGTGTTTCTGTGTCTTCAGTCACTCCTAACGATATCTCAGACAATTCAAACTAATTTGATTTGAGCCCTTGTAGGGTCTGTGACATAATATAACATGACATGTAACATGAGATGATGTTGAACAGAAACTTTCCCTCTGGCTACATACTGTACATTCACATGAACCGCATCACATCTAGTCTGGTGTCTGTGTCTGTTTATGTTGTGGGACTGGGTTAACGAAGTACATTATGGCTACAAATTTCAGAGCACATCAAAATGGGGTAAGATTTCCGACATCAATGTCACGGTCGGTCGGTTCACCTCCTCTCGGATGGATGGATGATGTTTGTTTGTTTATAGGAAGAATGGAGCAGAAAAATTGGTCTCTGACCCATGTGGATTAAGTTAATGAGGCCTTTAGGTTTACTTTCAGTTTTTTGAATACCCATCAAATTCTCTATGGCATTTGGATTCACAACATAAATAGCATGTTTTTTTGTCTATCCTGATGGCTGGCTGGGTTATTAATTTGATCAACAGGTCAAGAGGTGCATTACAGTCTAGGTCGAAAATATACAGGTTAAGACAACGTCATCACAAATCTGGGACCAGCACTGTTGCTAACTAGCATAGCTGGTTCATTGCAAAGAGTTATGGGATATTAGAATCCTGTTGTCTTAACCTTTGTCATCTTCAAACTAGACTACAGTGACATCCATGACGCTGGCTCTGGCTGACAGCAATATGGTTCCGCTCCCTCTCCTTTCCAAGAGAAGCTGCTGCTCTGCTCTGCTCAGTAGAGTGTGGTACTTCTGCCAAACTAATTATGGGAGTCAATGATGGCACTTCAAACAACCTTAATTGTTCTGCACAATGAGCGGATAGCCCTGCACATGTAATTAAGCCCCTCTAGATGCACACTGACGATAATTATTTGATTACCCGGCTAGCTCTTCCTGCTATCTTTCCCTAGCTTGGCCCAAATGAAATGAGATTTCTATATTTCTTAATTAAGGTCAACAATGAATGAGAAAATAACACTAAATTATAAATGAAGATGAACGTAATCCTTTTACTGCTTCATTATCTACATGCATTTATCATGAGATTGATATTCAAACATATTGATGGGAGACTGAACCTGATCCATTATGTTATATAAGTTATATAAGCTAATAATCAAGTAGTCTCTATGACACATATACTGTATAGCAAGTCTCATGAGAGAAAAAGAGACAACATTGCACATCATACAATTCCACCCACTCCATCACAGCACGTGAGGTGGCGGAGGTTCACACACAGAAAGACGTTCACATACATACAGTCACCTCCAAAAGGATTGGCACCCTTGATAAAGACGAGCAAAAAAGACTGTATAAATTAAGCATACAAATACTGAGCTATATCCATCCCAGTGTGTTCTCCAATCTCAGAAAACATTATAGAAAAAGGCTAAGTGCAGTTATCCTCGCAAGGGGTTGTATATTATTATTATTATTGTATTGTATGCTCCAATTTGTCTTTTTACATTTGTTTTTATACTAATACAATTGCTCAGATAAATATATTTTGTTTAACAAGTAATATTGTTTTCTCAAAAAGATAAGGTATCAAAATTATTGGCCTCCCTGCTTTCTATACTTGCGAGGATAACTGCACTTAGCCTTTTTCTATAATGGTTTATGAGATCGGAGAACACACTGGGATTAAACCTTTCTCCATACAGAATCTTTCCAGATCATTCATATCCTTCGGTCTGCGCTTATGGACGGCCCTCTTCAATTCAAATCACAGTTTTTCAATGTGGTTTAAGTCCGGAGACTGACATGGCCCTTGCAAAATGTTGATTTTGTGGTCAATATAGCTAACCATTTGTGGATTTTTATGTGTGCTTGGGGTCATTGACTTGCTGGAAGATCAAAGCAAAACATCCCCATAACATCAAATATCCGCCATATTTTACAGTAGGTTTGAGGTTAATTTCTGAACATGCATCCATCTTTTGACACCATACCCACTGCTAAGAACTCTATTTTGGTCTCATATCACCATAGCACCTGGTTCCAATCCAAATGTCAATACCATTTAGCAAGTTCCAGGTTGTTGGTTATTCTCAATAAAGGCTTTTTTTCTGGCAACCCCTCTAAAGACCATATTGGCATGGAGGTGGCCTCTAATAGCAGATTAAGAGACTTGGTGACCCCAAGATGCGACCAAGTTCTGTAATTCTCCAGCTGTGGCACTTGGACTTTTCTTTGCCTACAGAACCACCTTCCTCACAAGATATACATGCGTCCTCTACCAGGCAAGTTTACCTCTGTTCCAGTGATTTTAAACTTCTTATAGGTCTTGAAAAGTTTAAAAAGACAGGCTGGCCTCCTGAGTGGAGCAGCGGTCTAAGGCACTGCATCACAGTGCTTGGGGTGTCACTACAGACCTGGGTTCGATCCCGGGCTGTGTCGTAGCCGGCTGCGACTGGGAGATCCATGAGGCGGCGCACAATTGGCCCAGCGTCGTCCGGGTTAGGGGAGGGTTTGTCCAGCCGAGATGTCCTTGTCCCATCGTGCTCTAGCAACTCCTGTTCCTCTGACACATTGGTGCAACTGGCTTCTGGGTTAAGTAAGCAGTACGGCTTGGCAGGGTTGTGTTTCGGAGGACGCATGGCTTTTGACATTTGCCTCTCCAGAGTCTGTACGGGAGTTGCAGCGATGAGACAAGACTGTAACTACCAATTGGGGTAAAAAAACATTTTCTTTAAATAAATACAGGCTGAGTGGGCAGGAACTTATATTCTTGAGGTCACCTTGAATGACAGCTCTTTGAAATGCTTATATCAAGCAACTTGGATGCAGTGTTGCAGTAAACTCATCTCAAGCAAATTTGGTGATACACAAAGCAACTCTAACAACATTGAAATTGCATCACTGATATACAGTATATTTTAATAGATCTCCTGTTCGGCATGTCTCTGTGATGTGGTTCACAGCAGCACTGACGGATGTGTTGACATGACAACTGCGTCAGAGTTTTGAACAACCCGTCCACCCCTGTTGTTCCATGCTGGCTGAAGACCTAGCTAGCCAGTAACTAGCTAACACCAGACACAGATGGAAGGGGAAACCTATAAGTATCTTTTCCATAGATTAATAGGGTAAACTTTTAATTATATTTGCTGACACCCTACAGTAAAATGTTGGCACCCGGTAGAGTAGCTATCAAGCTATATAAACTATTCCCCTCTTCAAACACGCCTTCTCCGAAGTTGGTTACAAGGTGGTACTTATTTAAATTAGGTAAGAGAATATCATGTTACCATTGGTGTATTAAAATGAGAGGTAAGGTGATGTCACCTTGTCCCCTTAATAATGAATCCAAGTGTTTGACATGGGGGGAGGGGACCAGTAACTTTATGTTCAAACTTTATCAACGTAGAAGCAACAGTCATTTATCATATGTTTGTCATCATACTTTGATCTGGTTTCCTTCAAATATCATCCAAGTTCATGAAAAACAGGATTTTGACTGTTCATGACCTTTAATTATTGCCTTAATAGTAGTAGGTGGTATATTTCGTTTTTAGATATTGTTTTGTACCCAAATCAATATCTAAAATAGAAGTTTTATAGCTATAGTTTTGATCCTAATAAAATACTAAGGTCAAAAAGCATTCTCTTTTCGTTTGTGAATTCTTTGCCTTTTCCCATGGGGATGGATGACAAATGGATTTTACATGCAGGTTACCAGATTTTTATACCCCAGTGGCACAGGCACTCACACATACACACAAACACACACATACACACACTCACAAATGATCACACATGTACAGTATACATACACATATACTATACACTGCTGCTACTCTCATTCTTATTAATATCTAGCCGATGCTTAGTCCCATTATCCCTGCCTACATGTACATATCTACCTCAATTACCACGGATCCCTGCACATTGATATGGTATTGGTAGTCCTTGTATATAGCTTTTTTTTTTTCATCTTTTTTTTCTCATCATTTTGCATTGTTGGGAAAGACCTTGTGAAAAAGCATTTCACTGTAAGTTCTACACCTGTGGTATTCGGCGCATTGAAGCCATGGAAGTCCACAATACAGTTTCTTATGAAGAGACGATCTTATAAAACCGAACATACATTTTTTTTATCAAGGCTGCCAATAATTTGAGGTGACTGTATAAGAATACTCAATGGGATTTTTCAGAGCTCTCTTCACCCCACTTGTGTGATGACACTTGCGCATGTCTGTCACTTTCGATTTCTCTTAGAACGTCTGATGCCCTTAAATGTGTGTCTGTGGTGATTGTGATGAATGTGCGCTGTTTTCAGTGCCCCCACTTCTCACTGATAAGCGGTGAAAGAGAGACAGATGGAAATTGTGGGCTCTGTGTATCAGAGGCAATTGGTAATCCTATCCTCAGATGCTCTAAACTGCTTCTTGTGGGGCTCAGAGGTTTAGATACAGAAAGAGGCAGTTTTCTCCCCCTGAATAGTTTAAATAAAGGAAGGGTAAAGGCACCATTTCAGGGACACAAGCCTGCCTCCTTTACAGGTGTTCCAGAAGCTCTGCTACAGTAGGTGATATTGGTGTACAAGACCATTTACGATTTCTTCAAATTATTTGAGTCTACGTGATTTATGGTATGGCCATCTAGCCACCCAGGTCTGTTTTCTCCCACTCGGTTCAAGGAAGACCCTGTTACAGAGAAGCTCAAGAGTTTGGGCTAATATGATAAGCAGGGAACTGGGAGCAGGGGACAGTGGGGGCTTCTGTTGAGTAGCATTTACCCTTCTGCCACAAACAGAATGAGAGAGAGAGGAGGGTCAGAAGAGAGGAATCTTTCCAGAGCAGAGCCATGGGGGAGAAAAAAGGCTATGGAGATGGGAAATCCTTCCTCACCATGTCCAGGGCTTAGCTCAGGAAGGTGGGAGGAAGAGGGGCACACTGTGCAGGGATCACCAGCCACGAAGGATTATTGTTATTGAAGTGAAATTAAATAAGAAAATGTTTCTCAAACCAATTTTGTCTATTTCATTTTTTACTCCAAAGTAGCCAATTTTAGAAGTTGACTGAATGATACGGAAATTATCCAGAGCTCAAGAAAATAGTCAAACAAATTAACTGTAGCCAATATGAGTTATAAAAAACAGACAGGCAGTCAGAACTAGAGTTTTAACATTACAGTAACAGGGATGACAGAGTTTATATAGAAGCATTCCTAGAAAAAAGGCAGGAGGGCTATGTAAGGTGAGCATTAACAGACAGGTCACTGTAGATTAGTAGGGTGTAAGGTTTAGTAGTGAACATGGGTTGAAAAGCATGAATATGTTAGCTTAGCATAATATCTGAATTAGCTCTTACCTGTTAAACTGAATTTCACTTAAACTCTGTATGTATTTCTTAATGTGTCTTCTTATTTTGAGTGGCAGCCTACGGGTACATGGTTTATAAATTTATAATTTGAAATGGATAATGTACATGTACCCCCTCCCAAAAAAAAGGCATTCTGTGGGGTTAGCATTAGTAAGCTAGCTAGCTACAGTAGTATTGTGTGCTGGCTGAGTGAGGCAGGCAGGCTCTCATAAACAGACAGTGAGGACTGTTAGCAGACGCGAGGGTAATGATTTGAGCAGTTTGTCCTCGTGTTGCCATCTCTCAGGGGAATGCAGCTCAAGACAGAACATCATTTCTGAAATGGTCCATGAGACAGTGCTATACAGTAGGTGCTGGGACCTCGGATGAATTGAGCACAAGCACATTCAAAGAGATACTATCTCCAATGATTCTAATACTGACCCATGACCTGTACAACAGTAAAATACACCCTAACCTACAATGAAGCTTATGAGTTACGGCACAGCTCCTATGTTGAGCTAATGCTCATGCGAAATGTCACACAATTCCCAGAGCAGCACACGTCATAACAGTAAAGACCTTTTCCCTAAAGTGGACTGACTCACAGATAGTCCAGTTATGTCACTTGTCTCTTTCTCCTTGTTCTAAATAGGGCAGGCATGTGCCCATCCATGACCATCTCAGACAATTTTTAAAGGGAAAATGACAATTTCTGTGTGAAACTGGGGATCAGGTTGGATGGCCTGTGGCCATCTTAATCTCAAGGTTTATCATGCAAACACTTCCCTGAACTCTAATACCCTAAGGAGCTACCCCACAAAATAAACATCGACACAAAAAATGAAAAACTTTCAACCATGCGCATCAAAGGCTGGAGCATTGCTAAGTTGGCCTTTTGACAATATTTACGAACATGCTGGCAGATGTCAAAAGGCTTTGACGGTAGGATTTTATAGGGGTAAAAAACACTAATACGGCTGTGCTGTCGTTTCTGTGTGTGTTACTGAGTGTTCTATGTCTGGGACTGCCAAAAAACAGCGGGGCAGGCCAGCATGCTTCACCACGAGCATGAGAAAATCTGCATAAAAGGGATGAGTAGTCGATCCAAAGCCAGTCTTCTCCTTTTACAAGGGGATATTGGCAAACAAACATAAAATTAAGGATTCTTAACCATATAATGATGAATCTTTGTTGTGCTCATGTGAATTTATATAATGATAGGTTATTCCTTTTGATCCAGAGCAGAACTGTAGCATAGCTCTTAGACTTTCAGCATACTTAAATTTCATCCCTCTGGTTTGTTGAAATCCACTCTAATCCCCATGTCCCCTGAAATGCCACTATGAAAACATTTTAATTCATGTAAAAGTCAAGGCCTGCTTACCGCCCCCTCCATGACCACAGAATGCTCCGGCATAGAGAAAGAGAGAGTCTTAATGGTCATCTGGAAAGGCGGGAAGACTTGAGAGAAACAGACACACACAGCCGCTCTACCCCAGCCTCGGCCTCACAGGGCAATGAGTGGGATTAATTACTGTTGAGTTTGAACCAAGGAGGCCCAGAACAGATTATCCCAGATGCTTCACAAAAAGGCATTAGCACTAGCTGTCCATCCCACTATGGCAGGAGAAACTGAGATGATGGGCTACGAGGCAGTGGGATGGATGTCACTGTGGATGCACACATATATCCATAGTCAGAGGATATGAGAGTCTCACGTCGGAGAAGTGCTACTTACTTACTGGCTTGCTTGCTATGCACAGTTTTGTCTCATTTCTGAACATGGGGTTAGTAGGCAGCCCTATGCCAATCTCTGCACACTCCTCACAGCAGGCGTACATCACTAGAGGTGAATTCTGTATAATTAAAAGAGACAATCTAAAACAAAAGGCTTTCACTTTCAATGAGTTCCTCTCTCTCCTCTCCCCTCCTCCCAGGGAAGGTTACCTCAAGGGGGAATTCTAATGAAACAGATGGCTGAGTGCTCACAGGGGCAGAGTTAGACAGTCCCCCTTTTACAGTCTGCCATGCAGCATAGTATTCTGAGGAGCTTCACCTCTTCTCACTGCCTGCCTGTGTGCATGTGAGTAAGAGAGAGAGAAAGTAAAAGAGAGAGGGGGGGTAAAATGAGAGAGAGGTGTTGAGTGGTGATGACAATATGTGAAAGGCAGGACTGTACTGAACTGTATGGCTACATGTACTAGTGAATGTATTGGTTAGGGCATGTGTGTGCTTGTGGCACAATTCACAGCAAACACTGAATAAAACAATGAATGGGGAAAAAAACTCAAAGCAGTTGTTCCTTATATTTTATTCTATACCTTTTTAATATTATCCAGTATGTGTGCTTATCAACAACCACATTTCTGCTTTGCTCCACCCCCCCAAAATCATTCACATTGTTAGTGGACAGCGCTGGTCGTGCTGATAGCACAGTGTTTGGTAAACACAGCCAGTCACACCATACCTGTACATCTCCCTTATTGCTATATCCCATGGTTCCCATTTTAAAACACAGCAAATATATATTGATATCCATTAATCAATAGCAAAGCAGTCAAAAATACTGTCCTCCGCAGAGATGTGTCTGTGTGAGAGCTGTGGGACTGTCACTGCGGTTACAAAACAGAACAAAGCCATCTGATAGAAGTGATGTACCGTAGCACGTCATGTCCCACTCCTGCACATTACCAACGTCAAAGAGATTATACAATGCAAACAATATGTTTCTTTTAAAAACCATAAAGATGATATGAATCTGTACATACACACAGTTTGGTTACCATTGCTTATCTTTATCATGGTGATGATGACGTCACTTAAGAGTCTAAAATAAATACAGAAATATAAATATGTCCTATGGAAATACAGAAATCTGTATACGTAAATATACATTGACATACGATCCTAAGTAACATCAGAGTATGTGAGATATACATAGTTCAGCAAAATGAAAGCTACAGTGAGAGAGAAGCAGGTTGGTTCTGAGCCCTCACCCCCACTCCATGTACTGTATGCCCTTTCCCCCCTAAGCCAGTGAGGAGAACTGGAGGGTCTTGCCCTAAAGCAGCCTTGTTTAACTAACACCCATGACGCCTCTGTTGCTAGGTGATGCGGTTCTGAATTGCACACTCATGCGTACCACCCATCCTTGATTTGATGCACTATTTTTTTGCTACTCTCTCACTAAACTGGGCCATATCCGGGTTGCACCCTTAAAACTGCTCCCAACAGCATACTTTGGGATTAAACTCACATCATTTTCATGTTATTCTATCTGACCGAAGTAGAGGGGAAAATAGGTCAGTTGCATCAGGCCCTGCCATAAACAGTAGTTTTAACCACATTCGATTTCTCTATTTGAAATATGTTGCTACATGTGCCCCTGCCTCAGATGCCTACATAGGCTGTGATGGTTTGTTTGTTGAAGGTTAAGAATGACTCTGTGGTTCTAAATGAGTTATGAAGGTGTCTAGTAAACACAACGGTTTCTCTCCCCCCAGCCTCCGAAATAGCAGGTTCAATTCTGCTGCTGTTACATCTAATCCTCAATCACTGCAGCTGATTTCATTTTAGTGTGCACCACTGGATTCCCCCACCCACATTCACAGCCCAGTAATACAGCACAATGGGAAGTGGGGAGGCAAAGATTAGGTTCGGAAATTGGGAGTGACCCAAATGGAATCAAAATGTGTTGTGTTACAGAGACCACCATGAATTGGAAATGCTGCTGGGTATGCCAGGAGGAGCTTCTCCAAGTCTCCCGTACAGACAGAGTCCATGATGAAGCACTACAACAGCAGCACAGAATCCCATTCCCTCCACCTCTGGCTAGTGCTAGGACAACAACATGCTAACACACTAAGGCCCTGGAGTGATCTGGACAGAGGTGAACACAATGACATGCATCTGCAGGCAGAAGGAAGGAAAGAGAACAAACTTCCACCCTGTCATTCTACAGTAAACTTGTTTGGTCTGTTTTTACTGAATTACAGAAAGACAACATCCAAGGGTTATGTCTGCCTATCCTGAAATTAATTCAGAATGGAGGGGCTGTTTGTATTTGGATTGAGTAGTCTTTAGTTGCCATGCTCTCACTGTCCTTGATATGTCCTTCATATGCTTTCTCTGGCATTCCACAACACATCAAAGGGAAATGGAATGGAAATAGCTGGAGTCAGTCTCTGTTATGTAGAATTCAAACACGGTTCACTGTTTTGTAGAATTAAGTCTATTTGTAGTCTACTATAGATGGTCTTTATGGATGAGCTCTGAAATCTCCAAGGACATAAAGTTTCTATGCCTCTGTTTGCCTCTGTTCCGCACAGACATCCTTAAAGACAATCTATAGAAAGCTACAAATAGATCAGCAGCAATTAATCAAAGGCCATGTCTAGACTTGACAGTTCATGCAGCTTTTGTGTTCTGATCATGGAGTTCTGATCAATTCCGAACACCTCATGCGTCTACACCTACATTTAAATGTGTCTACTGTGTCCGGATTCCCTTTTCCCTATATTCAAATGCAGTACACATTCTGCAAATGGTGGAACAGGCTAAACCTGATATTAACAAAAACTTGATGGCAGTAGCCAACGACTAACAAGCTAGCTAGCAAAGCTAAAGCGAGTGCAAACGTGTTAGCATAACTCTAGCCAAACAAAATATTGCCATGACCTGTGCCTCCCCTGCCCACCCATCTTCAGACACCGACCACTCCCAGACATCGACCCTGGCACTGGGTTGAGCACGCTGGGCTGAGATCTCTCCTACAGACACATGTACAAACTAACAGGCACACACACCGTTACCTCAGCAACACCCAAAAGCTGCCTCAAATACCCACAAATCAATATCCTCCTCCCTCCCACGAACTTGCACGAGCGCTCAGGAACAATCATAAGGCAGGGGTGACATGCCTTCAACGTCCCCCAGAAAACAAGCAGCTCGTCAGCCTGAGGACCCCATGGGGTGCCTGTCTACCTGTCAGCGCCCTGACCGTCTGTCCAACCACATCATTCCTTCAATATATCAGTGTCTCCTCACATTTACTCCTCTGTCTCAACCACTAGCTCCCTCAACCCCGATCCAAAGTAGTAACATTTCCCAACTTTTAGACTTAATAAGGTCATATTGTGGAAAATAAACAAACCGGTTGAGGTTCTGTTTTTTTTTTTTTTTCAGATGTGAAACAGCCACGGCAGTCTATTAGCTTTGTGTTTTAACAGCTCCAGCAGTCACAGGCTTTAACGATTGCACTGTACACACTACAGACATTAATATTCCTCCACTGGAGCTGATCACTTCCTTGTTCCCTCCCTGTGTACTACCAATCATGCTGCTGAGTGTTCTATCTGAGAGAATAAACGCCTTCCCCCTCCCTCCCGGTCTGTCTGAGGTGATGTCTGTGGGTTTCCCAACGTCAGTCGGCCTGTCAGGGAGTCAGGTGCCACATGTCAGACAGACACCGACAGTGAATAAATATTTCAGAGATTTCTAGATAGATAGCGCCTCGCTGCAGAAGAAGACCAGGTGTAAAACAACAACAACCAGAGGGCGGAAGAGAGAAAAAGAGAGCAGTTTTAAAACCGATACTTTAGAGCTGCAATCACACCAATAGGAGAACAGGACTCATTTTAAAAGCCCTTTTATCAATAGAAATCTTACTGTCCAGTTCAAATTAATTCAATTCAGCACTGCAATTTGCACTGGGAGACTGCCATGGCTTGTGTATGTGTACAGTGGGGAAAAAAAGTATTTAGTCAGCCACCAATTGTGCAAGTTCTCTCACTTAAAAAGATGAGAGAGGCCTGTAATTTTCATCATAGGTACACTTCAACTATGACAGACAAAATGAGGAAAAAAAATCCAGAAAATCACATTGTAGGATTTTTATGAATTTATTTGCAAATTATGGTGGAAAATAAGTATTTGGTCAATAACAAAAGTTTATCTCAATACTTTGTTATATACCCTTTGTTGGCAATGACAGAGGTCAAACGTTTTCTGTAAGTCTTCACAAGGTTTTCACACACTGTTGCTGGTATTTTGGCCCATTCCTCCATGCAGATCTCCTCTAGAGCAGTGATGTTTTGGGGCTGTCGCTGGGCAACACGGACTTTCAAAGATTTTCTATGGGGTTGAGATCTGGAGACTGGCTAGGCCACTCCAGGACCTTGAAATGCTTCTTACGGCCACTCCTTCGTTGCCCGGCGGTGTGTTTGGGATCATTGTCATGCTGAAAGACCCAGCCACGTTTCATCTTCAATGCCCTTGCTGATGGAAGGAGGTTTTTACTCAAAATCTCACGATACATGGCCCCATTCATTCTTTCCTTTACACGGATCAGTCGTCCTGGTCCCTTTGCAGAAAAACAGCCCCAAAGCATGATGTTTCCACCCCCATGCTTCACAGTAGGTATGGTGTTCTTTGGATGGAACTCAGCATTCTTTGTCCTCCAAACACGACGAGTTGAGTTTTTACCAAAAAGTTCTATTTTGGTTTCATCTGACATTCTCCCAATCCTCATCTGGATCATCCAAATGCTCTCTAGCAAACTTTAGACGGGCCTGAACATGTACTGGCTTAAGCAGGGGGACACGTCTGGCACTGCAGGATTTGAGTCCCTGGCGGCGTAGTGTGTTACTGATGGTAGGCTTTGTTACTTTGGTCCCAGCTCTCTGCAGGTCATTCACTAGGTCCCCGTGTGGTTCTGGGATTTTTCCTCACCGTTCTTGTGATCATTTTGACCCCACGGGTGAGATCTTGCGTGGAGCCCCAGATCGAGGAAGATTATCAGTGGTCTTGTATGTCTTCCATTTCCTAATAATTGCTCCCACAGTTGATTTCTTCAAACCAAGCTGCTTACCTATTGCAGATTCAGTCTTCCCAACCTGGTGCAGGTCTACAATTTTGTTTCTGGTGTCCTTTGACAGCTCTTTGGTCTTGGCCATAGTGGAGTTTGGAGTGTGACTGTTTGAGGTTGTGGACAGGTGTCTTTTATACTGATAACAAGTTCAAACAGGTGCCATTAATACAGGTAACGAGTGGAGGACAGAGGAGCCTCTTAAAGAAGAAGTTACAGGTCTGTGAGAGCCAGAAATCTTGCTTGTTTGTATGTGACCAAATACTTATTTTCCACCATTATTTGCAAATAAATTCATAAAAAATCCTACAATGTGATTTTCTGGATTTTTTTTCCTAATTTTGTCTGTCATAGTTGAAGTGTACCTATGATGAAAATTACAGGCCTCTCTCATCTTTTTAAGTGAGAGAACTTGCACAATTGGTGGCTGACTAAATACTTTTTTTCCCCACTGTATGCATGTGCATGAGTGTGTGCATGTCCATGTGTGTGCGTTCCTGTGTGTGTGTGTGTGTGATTAGCCCTTGTTACAGGCCTGCTGAGGGAGGTAGTAATGAGAGACTAGTGTGGTCACTGTGCACTTCTGTCAACAAGCCCATGCTGGCCTGCACGGGTCAGAGGTCAGGGGCTGTGTTGTTAAAAAAGAGTGTTGTGGCTTAGTGGTGTGACTGAGATAGAGATGGACCCAGCTGTCAGAACCCAGCGTAACATGTTGCTCCTTATGATGGGCAGGAGAGCAGGAGAGGGATGGGCTGTGGAGAGAGGCAGAGGTGATTACTGCTACCTATCTATACAGAACACACAACCAGGCATACAGCTGGTTGGTTGAAATGATGTCATGTTATGTTGTTGAAAGGATGTCATGTTATCTGCTTGAAATGAAGTCATGCCATCTGGCTAGAATTACGTCATTTCAACCATTCTTGTCCGCTGGGATTAAGCTCAACATACAGGACTATGAAATTGGCCACAACAACCATTTCTATTCCGTCATATCCCGTCTTTCTGTCTGTACCTCCTTGATGTAAAACCTCATAACCCATATTTATTCAAAATAAAAATAAATGAAATGCAAAAACATTCAACATGTTCAACTCAACACTGGCATTCAATGTGGGAGAATGTATATGTTGACCTTACAGCAGCTGTGGGTAGTAATGTGGAGTGGTAAGATATTTTCTATCAAGCAGCACTTCAACAGGTATCTGATATCATTACAATAATAAACGTAATTGCTTATGTCCAAATTGTCTATTTCCTGTGTGTTTGCTACATTATCTGACTGTGAAGTATGTGTGATTGACGGCTCTGGGAGCTCTAGTGAGCGTAGTCTTTTCTAGCATTAAGAGATTAAAGGGTCCTGGAGGTACACAAGCCTACACACAAGCTGGGATGGTAGTCCTAGTTTTGTGAAAAGGCAAAACCCCCTTGGTTAGTCCGGCAAGATCTTCCCTTGCATTAGACTACTCTCCCTCTCTCTTAAACACACACTCACACTCAGTCACTATCACACACACATACATGCACACACTCTGTCCACTAGCACACAGATTGCAGGGCTCAACTTGTCCTTGTCCATCCAAAACATTTGCGGCATGATGAGCTTGGAAGACAAAGTGAATTTGTTAGGACAGGGTTGAGGACACTGCAGGAAGCCTATCACTAACACATATTTGATGCCTGTCTAACTACAGGGATGGAGGGCCCACTCAACACCCGCCAGTATTATGACAATACAACAATGACACACAGGCCAAAGGGGAGGCAAATTGATCACTCCAGAGGAAAGTATTTTTGGTTTCCTAAAATCGGAAGGTTTCGTAAAGTCTATACAGTGTATAAATAAGTAATCTAATTGATAATAGATGATTAAGGATCAACAATATGTGATCCTGTATAGGATGAAAAAGTCAGTCTGCTCTTATTGAAGCATGTATCTTCCGCTGAAAAGGTTGATTCTGTTCTTTTAAAACACACAAAAAAGCATCTATACATGCAGGTATTAGTGCATAGGTTCCTGCAAAAAAGTACTATTGTGTTGTCCATCTAACCATCAAACCAAACCCCATCATATGAATTTGGCATAGTTAGAAAGAAAGAAATTACCATCTCTTAAATGGATATCATTTTCTGTTCACACCCTCCTGTCCCTTGATTAGCATATATTTTAAATATATTTCTATACGTATGAATAAAAAAGGGAAGAGGACAAAACAAAAACAAATAAAGAGTAGCAGTCTAGGGAGCTCGAAGTTACCTGGTTAAGCGTCATCTTTTAAATCACACTAATATTAAGATGGTGGAAACGATAACGATTAGAACACAGTGAAGCCTAAAAGAGAAATTACATCATACAGGAAGATTGTTTGTGTACTAGTCCAGGGAGGGTGCACAGGAGGGTGTGATCAAACCTCACAAATTGGAGGTTAGTTTGGAGCGGACAGGTTCTAGTTCAGAGTGGGCTGCCGAGCCTTTCCGTGGCGGCAGGGACGGGGAGGCCACGGGGGACTTAGTCTGGTGCTGCAGGTGTCCTGGAGACATCTGGACAGGGACAGGAGGAGCCATGTGTCCTGACACTGAGCTACAGGGTTTGGGCACTAGGATGGGGGAAGAGTAGGGTGAGGAGAGGCAGTATCCTGGCTCCATGGAGGAGCGTGGGGGTGAGGAGCGTGGGGGCGAGGTGCGAGGGGTCGAGGAACGTGGGAGTGAGGAGTATCCCATGGCCTGGGCCACATCCTGGGGCAGGGAGGGGTTAGAACAGGACAATAGTTTCATATCCTCAGAGAAGCTGCCCAGCCCCAGCAGAGACTCACTGCCGGCTGCATGCTGCTGGCTGGGGAGGGAGGTCTGGGGCATGAGCAGAGAGCTGTGGGACCCCGTGGCACTGGAGGAGTCGCTGTAGTGGAAAGTCCTTCCTGTGACTGGGCTTTGGACCGTGGGGCTAGGCCCCAGGGGGGTGTAGCAGGGCGAGCCGTTAGCTGAGCCGTACTGGGCCAACGAGGCCAGGGCAGACCTCTCCAGGGACAGCTGAGGGACCAGGCCAGACTGGAGGCCTGACTGAAGTCCAGACTGTAAGCCTGCCAGGCTGAACTGGGCCAGGGGAGACGGGGAGCCCTCTGGGGCCTGCTGGGTGGAGGAGGAGGATGGGGAACCTGGAGGGGGGGGGTGGTAGAACCCACTAGGAGTCCTGCCCCCGCCTGCAAACTGCTGCAGGGAGCCCACATGTGGAGGCTTTAGGGGCAGCTGGCTGTGGAGCAGCTGACAGGGCTGAATGTTGCTGGATAAACCAGTGGACTGGGGGCTGATACTACAACCAGAACTAGAGGTACCCAGAACTCCAATTGTCATTCCACCTATAGCCCCTCCTATATGCCATCCAGCTGCCCCTCCCATTGCTCCACCAGTAGCTCCTATATGGCCTCCACTAGTTCCTCTAATGTGCCCACCACTAGCCCCTCCTGAGTACCCCCCAGTGGCTTCTCCTATATGCCCTCCAGTAGTATATCCTTCTATAGATCCACGTCTACCCCAACCAGTGGCCCTTCTTATTGTCCCACCCGTGGCCCCCTCATCAGCCCCTCCTATTGCTCCTCCTATTTCACTTCCGGAGGTGCCACCTGAAGACCAACCTGTAGCTCCCCCAGTAGCTCCCCCTGTTGCTCCACCCATCCCTGCCCCCACGGCTCCCTGCTGGAAGAGGGCAGCGAGAGGCGGGGTGGTGCAGCGGAATGGCTGCTGCGTCTGGGGCTGTGAGTGGAGCTGGGCCGTGCTGTGGGAGGGAGAGCCCCCGGAAGAGGAGAAAGGCCCAAAGGGAAAAGCGGAAGCCCCGCTAGGCCCAGGCTGGGTTCCACTGCTGCTGGACACCTGCTGACTGGAGCTGGCTGCCCCTGTCCCCTGAGTCGTGTGGTGGGCCCGGAAGGAGGCCAGCAGGGCTGTGTCCATCCCAGAGCAGTGCAGTTTAGACGAGGTGCTGGAGGGGGAGTCAGGCCCCATGGAGGAGGTGGGCGCCGACGTGTGGAACTTCTTTAGCCGGCCGGGGGGAGGGTCCTGGAGGTTCCTGGAGCCCAGGACCGTGACCGGCGGGCGGAAGAGCGCGGCGGGGAGGTGGGGGAGGTGGGGGTGGTGCGTCAAGGCGATGGCCACAGAGGTGGTGGCAGCAGCAGCCTGCAGGGGTGCCTGGATGAGGGGAGCCCAGATGACGGGGGTGTGCCCCGGAGAGGGGGGCTGAGGTGGAGGAATGTTCTGGAGGAGATGGGCGCAGGTGGCCATGTCTCTGTCATGCTGCACAATCTGCTGGATGATCTCGTTCTCCTGGTAGTTGAGAACACCGGAGCTCAGGTCGTGCTGCACCTTGTGCTGCAGGATGGAGTTCTTCTTCCCTGTGAGACAGACAGACCACACAGAAACAGTACAATCAGCCGGATCGTCCAGTTAGTTAGTTAAACACTCTGGATTTGCATCTGATTTAGAGATTATTTTTTTCACTATACAGTTAGCCACACACTGCCTGGCCCTACTGCACAATAACCAGCTACATCATAATCACCACTGATCCTGTGAACAAGCAACACATTTGCCAACAAAGGCCACTGAGTGTCACTGAGTTTTAGCCCCTAGGCTGCACATTGACTATTAAAGGGCGTCAGAATGGCTGTGATCAGCCTACTCCCAGACTCCTCTTTGATTCCTATTTCACACGGTCGCTGCATTCTGACTTTCCCTAACAGCACCGAGCACAAGGACAGAGCTTGAAAAGAGAAACCTTGGCTGAAATTTGGAGGAGGGAGATAGAGAGAGGGAGGGAGGGAACGTAGCCTACCAAGGGGAATAACACAGAGGAAGCATGATAGCTCCAGCAGGCTCTGTGTGTGTGTGTGTGTGTGTGTGTGTGTGTGTGTGTTTGTTTGACTAGCTCTTATTGTGGAGCCGTAGATAAGAGGCAAAGTGAATGCAGATGAAACA
The DNA here is from genome assembly GCA_030435695.1 of Brachymystax lenok tsinlingensis. Classification (NCBI taxonomy): domain Eukaryota; kingdom Metazoa; phylum Chordata; class Actinopteri; order Salmoniformes; family Salmonidae; genus Brachymystax; species Brachymystax lenok. The sequence goes on along the minus strand of CM059819.1, from coordinate 29,049,424 downwards.
TGGCTCTGAATGGGGACATGGCTGACTGATATGGAAAGAATGAGGGACTGGTCAGTGTTCACACTAACGTCAGTGATTTCACAGTGTAGGGCAGTGCTCCTCTGCTGTCATTGGATGGCTAGAGCTCCATGGCCAGTGGTGGAGGGGTCAGGGGTCAGCCACTCACCAGATTACAGAGACAGGATGGGGATGGCCTGAAATAGCTCACTATGATGAGCTAAGTAACAAATAGCCTTTCTTCAGGAAAAGGTGAACTCAACTCTGGCCCTATCCCTCTTGGGTGGACGTGCCAGCAGTGACAGGGTTAATTCACACGGCCGTTTGTTCTAAAGCACTAATCCTGAAAGGGTTGAAATCGTACAGTACGCTCAGCTCGCTACTGTCAATGCAATTAGGCCCAGATCAATCTCTCTCCATTTCAGATATGAGAGGCTGGCGATTAGGGGGAGCAGTGCTGGGGGCTGTCTCTCGGTCCGACCTGACCCCGACGCCGCTCGCACTCCGCCGTAGCAGGCCCAGTTCTGATCCGATTGCACAGGGTCCATTAAGACAGTAATTAATTAGTAGGGCATCGCTGTGTGAATGACTTCATTATGCAGGAGGGCTGGGGAAAGGTGAACACCATTTTCACCAAAGAAAGAGCCCCCTGCCTGCAGCTATTTTTCAACATTTCATTAGAGACCTACCCAGGGCCATGATGAAGCATGCAGAGATAGTTCAGTTATGATAGAGGCATGCTGACGTTCATTGTGAATCTTTTGTTTTGTCTGGGCTGGTTGGCTGAGAACTGAATGAAGTGTCATATCAGTGCACACACTGTACACATCACTGAAGTGGTGCTAGAATGAAAAGAACCAGTATTCTATGTACTTCAGGGCCAATACAACAGATGTGAGTTGATCCATTCTCTTACTGTTAGCACCACTGTTAGCATTTTATCTGTCACTGTCTGTTATGTAAATTGTATAGAACTAACCAAACAAAATACACTACATTTCACTAGGTCAACTAGGTGAGCTATATATAGTGAGTTCTTCACCACCAGCATGGGTTTTCCCTCTATTTTAACTTACATCACTGTCCCTGCCTGGAAAGATTATCACATAAGATGATAAAATAATATCCTGTAGAATAGAGAGAGTTGTCTCCGCTCTTCTCTCTGTGGTGCCCATCCATCCCTCCTCCCTGGCAGCCAGGGCCCACGGTGCCAGATGTGTGGAGGCCAGCGTGGGAGGGGTGGAGACATCTGAGCTAATATGACATATCTGTTTGCTTGGCCTACTGGTCCAACTGGCCCTGAGCAGGTCACTAACATACACAAACACTGACTGCATGGCCTCCTCTCCTCTTTGCTGGCTGCTCACTTAGCTGGAAACAGCTCCCCTCCAGAGGATTCCTCAGCTTTGGCACATCTGTGTTTGATTCCCAGACAACCTCCATGTACAGTACAGTGACTGGCAGCTGACTCACTTTGTAATTTACTCAGCCAATCCATATCCATTTACTACAACATCACGTTTCATTTGTTCCATCCGGGATTTTAACCAGTGGCAATCTAGCTACCTGGGGACTGTAACACATCTTTGAATACATTCATACTTCATAATACTTGACAATGGAGAGGCAGTTGATTGGCTGTAACGATCAGCTCAATTACAGTATAACATATGGAGTTGAAAGTCATGTTGTAACTATGATGTAGTCTCTTACCTATGCGGTCCAGTCGGTCCAGAGCCACGGTCTCGAAGGCCCGTCTCATCATGGGGTACTCTTCCAGGACCTCGTTGAAGTTGTCCACAGACAGAGAGTACAGACGGCAGTAGGTGTCTGCTCTGACGCTGGCTGTTCTTCTACCCCGCGTCAACAGACAGATCTCTGCACAGAACACAGGAAGAGAGGAACGTTGACACTATGACGTCATGATGACATGTTCACTATGGTCAAGGTAGAGATCCTGTTGTCGAGTAGGGCTGATGTTATGCCAACGTTGTTCTACTTCTTATCAAACATCAGGGAAATCTTTGTGAAGGCTGACAGAAGTATTAAGACCTAATGTTTCCTATGACATGTATCACCCCGACTGAATTCTCTCATGTGTGAACTTGACCTGAAGGGATTACGCACGCTGCTGTGAAAAATAGATAAATATCACTATTGTACCACTTACAGTTTATGATGACGAAAATGGGGAACAAAAAATTGAACCGCTGAACCAGTGGTAAGCAACCGTGTTCCTGGAGTGCCACAGGTACTGCAGGATGTCGTTCCAACTAGGCCCCACACCTGACCAACTGAGCTAATTGATCAGTTCAGTGATTGCCTAAATTCAACACACCTGGTCTTCCAGGTCAAAAACATGAAGCGCTTGCGGCTGAACTGTTTTTTGTCTCTCCTTTTTAGCATTACAAATGAGAATTTTCTGTAATCCACAGCTGAAGCACTTAATGCCATTTTGAAAGATAAGAGGTTTGCTAGACCTCCTCTGTCATGCCAGATCAGGAGAATAAAGTTCCATTTAACAGTCAGCAGTGCTGTGGAGCTCTGGCACCAACAACACCCCTATGCCGTGTGCCTGCCGTGTGTGTGTGAATTTACTGTGTGCTTTTCTGTCACAATCACACACATCCCACTTGTGGGCCACTCTCCAACTCTCACTTTCATCTACTCTCCAACTCTCAGTCCCAATCCCACTATAACACTTTAGTCTTTCTCAGAAAAAGCCTTTTCCAACGCCACACTCTTCTTTTCAATTCTCAGTTGGTGCAAAATGAACTGCCTTTCTCCTGCTCCCTATGTAACATTTACTAGGAATCCCTCTTCTATCATATCACTTTGAATCTCACTTACCACTAATCTGTTTTTCTCTCTCGCTCTCGCTCTCACCCTCTCCTTTTCCCTTTCTTTTCCCTCTCTGTGTATTGTACAGTGCATGGTGGGTTAGAGAGGACCAGGGCTTCTGCCTTCTCTCTAGTGCAGCCAGATACCCAGCCAGCCAAAGCCTCCTTGTCTGACCATGACTGCCCTAATGAAAAACAACATGTGCAGCTCATCTTGTGTGTGTCTGCGCTGCTGGGTAATGCCATTTGTGTGTGTGTGTGTGCGTGCTCCCAGGTCAGCCATGGCTCTGCCTGTGTTGGGGGTCCGTTTTCTGCAGACCTGCTCTGCTCCCAGTAATCCCCTCTGGAGAGGAGCGTCCTGCCCTGCCTGGCTGTGCCTCGTGGCTTTCTGGCTGAAACCAGCACTGCTGAGATGAGACACTGAGCTGCACAGAGCCTTTCTTCCGGCCTTATCTGCCTGTCTTAAGAGAAGAGAATGTAAAGCCCAGACTCTTAGCACTGGTATCTAAACTATTGACTATAGAAGACCCAGCATGGAGCAATGAGTAGCAGCTAGACCTCAATGCTAAACAATGAGAGATTAACACTCAATCCTGGAGAACCAGGGATAAATGGAGGGACAAACCCTACGACCCTGACAGAGGAACACTGAGTTGGACCCATGTCAGAACTACAGATGATAGTCATTATACATGGACGCCTGGTCATATTTGAGGAAATGTGTCGCTCCCTATCCATAGGTATTATTGCTAATAAGCTATTGACTTTAAAAGGCAAAACATCCTCGCGTGGTTCTTTCTGTGTTTAAACATTTGAAAGTCCCAAAGCACTAATTGTAATTGACTAATTGATTTTGCTGGCAGCCTACGTAGGCTATGAAACTAACATTTATTCGATGGTGCATCTACCGGCACTGTGACCTCTGTTCTATCCTGCTCAAGCACAAACTCCTCTTGGTAGTATATCATTAACAGTCAAATGATGTATGAACGGTTTAATCTCTATGCTGACTCACTTTTACAGTCTGACGCAAAAGTGCAAAAATCCTGCATGAAATCACTGAACAGGCTTACTTTGTCCAGCTCTGTGTATATGTTGTAGTGGCGTGTTTTCTTCTCTCGTCTGTCTTAGCTACTCCTGCTGCTCTTTTTTGGTCATCGTGCTGGAACACTTGTACCGCAACTTCAAGGAAGAAAATTGACTTCATAATTTGAGTGAAACGCATACAGCAACAACTGTCTACTACGCTGTGCTTGGAGTACAGCATGAACACATTTAATGACAATGTGGTCATTCAAATGGAATTGCTCCAATTCAAATCGGATGCCTTGTGGAATGGGAGAAACAGGAAGGATGCTGAGCACGACTCCAACACCATCATTTTGCCTATTAGAATTTTTATTTTATTTAACTAGGCAAGTCAGTTAAGAACAAATTCTTATTTTCAATGACAGCCTAGGAACAGTGGGTTAACTGCCTTGTTCAGGGGCAGAACAATGGATTTTTACCTTGTCAGCTCGGGGGATTCGATCTTGCAAACTTTCGGTTACTAGTCCAACGCTCTAACCACTAGACTACCTGCCGCCCCGCCCTGCCCTGCCAATGACGCAACGGTGGTAGGCCTGATCACCGACAACGATGAGACAGCATATATGGAGGAGGTCAGAGACCTGGCAGTGTGGTGCCAGGATAACAACCTCTCCCTCAATGTGGGCAAGACAAAATTAGCTTATTGTGGACTGCATCGATGGGGCTGTAGTGGTGCAGGTCAAGAGCTTCAAGTTCCTCGGTGTCCACATCACTAAGGACCTATTATGGTCCAAACACACCAACACAGCCGTGAAGAGGGCACAACAACACCTCTTGCCCCTAAGGACGCTGAAAAGATTTGGCTTGGGCCCTTAGATCCTCAAAAAGTTATACGGCTGCACCATCGAGAGCATGTTGACTGGCTGCATAACTGCTTGGTATGGAAACCACTCGACATCCAACCGCAAGGTACTACAGAGGGTAGTGCGTACGGCACAGTACATCACTAGGGCCGAACTTCCTGCCATCCAGGATCTCTATACTAGGCGGTGTTAGATGAAGGCCCTAAAAATTGTCAAAGACTCCAGCCACCCAAGTCATAGACTGTTCTCTCTGCTACTGCACGGCAAGTGGTACCAGAGCGCCAAGTCTGGGACCAAAATGCTCATGAACAGCTTCTACTCCCAAGCCATAAGACTGCTGAAAAGTTCATCAAATAGCTACCCAGACTATTTACATTGACCCCTTTATTATAAATGTTTTGTATCTTCCTTTTTTGCACTGACTCTCTTAATTTGATTTGCTGTTGTACAGTACGGTATGACCTTGGTTACACAACACACATAACTGGCTGGCTCACGTTGGAAGGGTTTGGGAAATTACTGGGAAATGATGGGGGTTGGTCTTGGGAAGACTCTGTGTGTGTTTATGTGTGTGTGTATGAGCTGGGTCTCCCATGGTGAGGTATCAGTGTCCTCCGGCCTGGTCTGGGGAGCCTCACCTGGACTCTGGTTCTCTCCTGTCAGCTCCCATCTCCATCGCCCCTGGCAGCCCACAGGCCCTCTGAGAGGACACTCTCTAACCTTTGAAACATCTGCACCGGGCAGCCTGATTCCCCATGACACACCACGCTCGCTCGCTCCCTCCCAGCATTAGCATAGGGAAATTCACACTGGCCTATGATGAGGAGAGGGGTCGGGGAGTGTCTGGTTTAGCCATCACCATAGCTGGTGTCGTGTCACTTCTCATTGCGTCTCCTTCTTCCTCTAATGCTAACAGCAGTAATTGACTGTTATACACTGCTGCTGTTAGATCTGTTAGATTCTGCATGGGGGAACTGCTAGCTTCATTCAAAGGTTAACCGTGTAGCTCAGTGACTATAACACAGTCTTACAGAATAGATTCACTCAGTCCCTGACTCTTTTCCCTTCCCTGTTCCACCTTCTCTAGGAGAAGTGTTAAAATGGGTTAAGGGGCAAGAGGATTACCTGCGACTCCACTGCCAACCCCCCTCAATGACTCACTCAGTCAGGGCAGCCATTTGGCAGCTCTACAGTCTGCTTCTCCACAGAGACAGGGACTGAGACAAGGACAGGGCCAGGGACAGAGACAAATGACAGGGACTGAGACAGGAATGGGGGACAGAGATAGAGACAAGGACTGAGACAGGAATAGGGACATAGGCAGAGACAGGGCTCAGAGCAGAAGCCTGGGTACCAGAAAGCTCTTCTTTCCAGCCTGGACTTTAAGGGCCTAGAGATTAAGAGGAGCCGGCTCAGAGTACAGTTATTCTTTCTTCCTCCTCCTCCACCACCCCAACCCCCAACCCTGCCCACTCCCTCAACCCCGCCGCAGCTCACTTGAAGGAAAAGTGAACCATGTTAGAGGTATGATCAAAGCTGCCTCTTGACAAGCACCAGGGTCTGATGGACATCTACAGACACTGTAAGGTCATTCTACTGATGTAACTGTGCTGTACTATCCAGGAGAGCTGCAGTTCAACCAGTCACACAGTAATTACACAAGGCAACAAAGGATGACCTATACTAACACAATAACACACCCAATCTGGGGAGGGAGCGGGTCTTCTAGATGCTGTCCAGATAAGAGAGTCTGAATGCAGCCCCACAGTGGCAGGTTAATGTGTGTGTGTGTGTGTGTGTGTGTGTGTGTGTGTGTGTGTGTGTGTGTGTGTGTGTGTGTGTGTGTGTGTGTGTGTGTGTGTGTGTGTGTGTGTGTGTGTGTGTGTGAGAGAGAGCCCAGAGGAGAGACCAGTGACTGGGCTTGGCTATGCTCCATGTGTCCTTTGGCTTGAATACTGCAGTCACATTATATGTCCCCTTCCCCTGGATTGCTGTATTTCTGCCCAGCAATTGAATCCACAACATGCCACACGCAATCCCCATATTAGGCTCTCCAGAGCAAGCTGATCCTACAGTTAGTTAACAGGCGCAGACTACTGAGTGTATATTAATAATGCGTAGTATTACTGATGACAAGCATGTACTGTACAGGACGTTAATGAGCTTACACACATACATCTACAGTATAGTCATCAATATAGAAAATGCACACATTGAGAGTGTCCACCCCCCTCTGCCCCTTGGTGTTTGTTTCTTGGAAATCCTCACTCTCTCTCACTTCCTGTTTGGTAGGGCTGAGAGAGAGAGCGAGAGCGAGAGCGAGAGCGAGAGAGACATACAGTGGGGCAAAAAAGTATTTAGTCAGCCACCAATTGTGCAAGTTCTCCAACTTAAAAAGATGAGAGAGGCCTGTAATTTTCATCATAGGTACACTTCAACTATGACAGACGGAAATGAGAAAAAGAAATCCAGAAAATCAAATGTAGGATTTTTTATTTATTTATTTGCAAATGATGGTGGAAAATAAGTATTTGGTCAATAACAAAAGTTTATCTCAATACTTTGTTATATACCCTTTGTTGGCAATGACAGAGGTCAAACGTTTTCTGTAAGTCTTCACAAGGTTTTCACACACTGTTGCTGGTATTTTGGCCCATTCCTCCATGCAGATCTCCTCTAGAGCAGTGATGTTTTGGGGCTGTCGCTGGGCAACACAGACTTTCAACTCCCTCCAAAGATTTTCTATGGGGTTGAGATCTGGAGACTGGCTAGGCCACTCCAGGACCTTGAAATGCTTCTTACGGCCACTCCTTCGTTGCCCAGGCGGTGTGTTTGGGATCATTGTCATGCTGAAAGACCCAGCCACGTTTCATCTTCAATGCCCTTGCTGATGGAAGGAGGTTTTCACTCAAAATCTCACGATACATGGCCCCATTCATTCTTTTCTTTACACGGATCAGTCATCCTGGTCCCTTTGCAGAAAAACAGCCCCAAAGCATGATGTTTCCACCCCCATGCTTCACAGTAGGTATGGTGTTCTTTGGATGCAACTCAGCATTCTTTGTCCTCCAAACACGACGAGTTGAGTTTTTACCAAAAGTTCTATTTTGGTTTCATCTGACCATATGACATTCTCCCAATCCTCATCTGGATCATCCAAATGCTCTCTAGCAAACTTCAGACGGGCCTGAACATGTACTGGCTTAAGCAGGGGGACACGTCTGGCACTGCAGGATTTGAGTCCCTGGCGGCGTAGTGTGTTACTGATGGTAGGCTTTGTTACTTTGGTCCCAGCTCTCTGCAGGTCATTCACTAGGTCCCCGTGTGGTTCTGGGATTTTTGCTCACCGTTCTTGTGATCATTTTGACCCCACGGGTGAGATCTTGCGTGGAGCCCCAGATCGAGGAAGATTATCAGTGGTCTTGTATGTCTTCCATTTCCTAATAATTGCTCCCACAGTTGATTTCTTCAAACCAAGCTGCTTACCTATTGCAGATTCAGTCTTCCCAACCTGGTGCAGGTCTACAATTTTGTTTCTGGTGTCCTTTGACAGCTCTTTGGTCTTGGCCATAGTGGAGTTTGGAGTGTGACTGTTTGAGGTTGTGGACAGGTGTCTTTTATACTGATAACAAGTTCAAACAGGTGCCATTAATACAGGTAACGAGTGGAGGACAGAGGAGCCTCTTAAAGAAGAAGTTACAGGTCAGTGAGAGCCAGAAATCTTGCTTGTTTGTATGTGACCAAATACTTATTTTCCACCATAATTTGCAAATAAATTCATTAAAAATCCTACAATGTGATTTTCTGGATTGTTTCCTCATTTTGTCTGTCATAGTTGAAGTGTACCTATGATGAAAATTACAGGCCTCTCTCATCTTTTTAAGTGAGAGAACTTGCACAATTGGTGGCTGACTAAATACTTTTTTGCCCCACTGTATCCCTGGTGCTCCTCTTACATCAATTAATTTCATGAATGACTAACTCATGTTTGGTAACAAACTCCCTATTGCTGCATGGTGGGCTTGGGTTGGTCGGCCTTGCCTCCCCCTGGAGCAGCCAGTCTGGCCCTGGATGCTAGGAATAGCTGCCGGATAATGGAGTCAAAACCTGCAAAGCCCAGCGCATCTAACGCGTTTGGGAGAAATAATTGCAGAACCAGGGCTTAAATATTTAATAGGAGGCAACCAGTTCCATTCCAAAAACGGTGCATTTGCAGTGGCAGTGGTGCTTTGTGTTGATCCATGCAATTCATGTGTAAGTCAAAAGAAATGTTTACATAGAGAGAAAACAACAACAAAGAAAGATGATGCTTCACTCCTCCCTCACCCAGGGAGACACACCAGGCAGGCTGAAATGTTGATTAATCTTGGCGTGCATACGACACACACACACACACACACACACACACACACACACACACACACACACACACACACACACACACACAGGCAGAGATAGATTGCTTCCCATCTTTCTATTATTTGCGGCGCCCCCCAAGGAGAGGGCACGGAGACGGTCCAGAGCAGGGAGCGGCGTAATTAAACTTCAGCAGGCAGGTCATCTGCTGTTAAATGCTTCACTGCGGTTTCTCATTACTTAAACAGTGTCTTCTCAATGATACACTGTCACTGTCAATGTCCAAATTAATTGGTATTTGGTAAGAGGACTATGGCTAGAGCTAAGTCATACACGTGTCATACACTCCCCGACACCATCAGAAGAGTACAAACTGTCTGACCCTGTTGCGGGAAAGAACAACTAGCACGTGTTATTTCTGGAATACCTTGGAAATGCAGGACTGAAAAGCCTGAAAGCATTTTTAGCCTTAATGACCTTTTGACAAGTATTTTGTCATATTCAGTATACTGTATATCAGGGGTTGGAACCGGTTCAGGGAACAGAACAGAAAACTGGAAAATAATGACATTTTTCAAGGAACAGAAACGCAAGTGATCCATACTGTTCCGTAACAGAACCGTTATTTTAAAAGCATGGGAACAGGTTAATAATGTTATTTTATGATCCAGGCATTTATTTCTAGTCCCATAAAAAAGAAATCAACAAATCTTCTATGCAAATCCCTCACTCTGTAACTCAGAAACGTATTCAAGTGTCTGCCTGCAAGCTGAAAATCTTTGCCAGTATGTGTGTATGTTTAGGCTACCTGCCCCTCCCCCCTCAGAAGCATAGGCTACTGTACGGCTGTTACAAGAGTGATTCAGAAGATAGGGAGAGATATTTACTACAGTTTTACAGTTGACAGTTTAGTCATTTGGCAGACCCTCTTATTCAGAGCGACTTACAGGAGCTATTAGGGTTAAGTGCCTTGGTCAAGGGCACTTTGACAAATTTTTCACCTAGTTAGCTTGGGGAATCTAACCAGCAACCTTTTAGTTACTGGCTCAATGCTCTTAATCGCTAGGCTCCCTGGCACCCATTTTTTAAGCTAGAGAAGAATGGATTCACTTTTTCCAGTGGTGGAAAAAGTACCCAATTGTGATACTGTCCCCTAGAGATGAACGAGCTTTGGTGCGAAAAGTGCAAATCAATCCCAGAACAACAGCAAAGAACCTTGTGAAGATGCTGGAGGAAACAAGTACAACAGTATCTATATCCACAGTAAAATGAGTCCTATATCGACATAACCTGAAAGGCCGCTCAGCAAGGAAGATGCCACTGTTCCAAAACCACCATAAAAAAGCCAGAAGGCTACCTGAAACGTTTGACCCAAGGAGATACTTTAATAGACTCAAGTAAAAGTGAAAGTCACCCAGTAAAATACTACTTGAGTAAAAGTCTAAAGGTATTTTGTTTTAAATATACTTTAGTATCAAAAGTAAATGTAATTGCTAAAATTTATTTAAGTATCAAAAGTAAAAGTATATTTCATTTCAAATTCCTTATATTAACTTGTTAGGGAGTGGCAGCTGAGGGGTCGGTTTTGGAGAGCCTGGCGTGCCCAAAGTAAAATGCCTCCCATTCAGGCCCAGAAAATAGGATATGCACATATTTAATACCATTGGATAGGAAACACTCTGAATTTTCCAAAAGTGTTAACCATTTGTCTGTGAGTGAAAGAGAACGCATATGGCAGGCGAAACCCCGAGGAATTTCTGCCCTAGAAAAAGAGATTTTGACACATTGCTCATTTGGAACCCCTCCCTCATGAAAATGACCATATAAGGGCATATGAATGCAGTACCCATCGCTTCCTTTAGATGTCAACAGTCTCGAGACAGTGTAAATTTTCATTTTGGATGAATTAGACCAGAGAAGAAGAGCAAACCAGGAAGTGTACTTTTTATGTCAACAGTACCCAGTGCGGCGTTCCCGACAAGGCGCGCAGTGTCTTTTTACCGTCTTTATCGATCAGTTTATATTCCGGTTGATTTATAATAGTAAATATACGTAAAAGTGTTCCTAAGGATACATTTAAAACTATGTTTGATTGTTCTTGGACAAGTTTATAGGTATAAGATGAACGAGTTTGCGTCACGTTTCAATTGAGGAGTGGAAGCTGTCGTTTCTGATTATAACGCGCGAACCAAATGGAGATTTATGGATAAAATACATTACTTTTTCTAACAAAAGAACCATGGATTGTCTTCGTTGGACACTTAAGATGACCTCAGCAGAAGTTCTTCAACAGGTAATTGATTTGTTTTTCGCTGTGAAATGTGTTATGTGTGTGCCGTGATGGCTAATCAATTCATGGCTATGGGAAAAATATGTGAGGTGCTACCCTCAAACAATCAAATGTACTGCTTTCGCCGTAAAGCCTTTTTGAAATCTGACAACGCTGTGATATTGCCAAGAAACAGAGCTTTTGATGAGTATGGAACACTTGTATATTGGTGGATGTTTAATAATTCAACTTTTGGATTTTGAATTTGGCGCCTTACATTGCTAGCGCCCCAGCAATCCCTGAGAGGTTAAGCAAACCAGACAGCACGATTTTCTTGTTTTTAAAATTTACGGATAGCGAGGGGCACACTCCAACACTCAGATATAATTTACAAAAGAAGCATTTGTGTTCAGTGAATCCCCCAGATCAGGTAGTAGTGATGACCAGGGATGTTCTCTTGATAAGTGAGTAAATTGGACCATTTTCCTGTCCTGCTAAGCATTCAAAATGTAACAAGTACTTTTGATTGTCAGGGAAAATGTATGGAGTAAAATGTACATTATTTTCTTTGGAATGTAGTGAAGTAAAAGTTGTCAAAAATATTAATAGTAAAGTAAAGTACATATACCAGTAGTACATTAAAGTATTTTTACACCACTGACTTTTTCAATGCTAGTAGTTAGCAAACTATAGGCTTAGTTATCGCGTTGGATTTATTAACTACAACAAGTTTGTTAGCTAGCTAGCTCAACTTTGTTACCCAGCTAGCTCAAGCTTGTTAGCTGGCTAGCTCAAAGGGCATTAAAAGTTACTCCATAGAAGGCGCTCCTCCTAGGTCTAATTCTGTGGACCTAATTCAGATAATGCATGTCATAACAACACGCCCAGAGCTTCAAGTCTCCTCCTCAACCCTCTCTCGCTCTTTCCCCTCTTGCGCTATAGGCTACACTTGTCTGTCCATCACGCATGTAAACAACTAGCTTGCCTGCTCTATCCGCACTTATTGGTGAAGTAATTTAATGAGCTAAATGTAAAAAACTGTTGATTTCACAGGTTATAAAAAATGAACAGAAAGGAACAATAAAAAACAGTACATTTCTGGAGTTCCAACCAGTTCTGAACTTTATTTTTCTGGTCGGAACAGTGGAACTGAACAAAAAAAATTGTGGTTCGGATCAGAACAAATCTATTGGAAAATATTTTGGTTCCAACCCCTGCTGTATATGTCAACTATGTTCTTCTTTGTCATTTGGCATGTTTATGCAATTAAAATACAGCTCATATTGATCATTGGAAGAGTAAACAGCCTCACAAAAAACATAAAATCTGCAGGCACCAAACCATGCAGAATGACAGGCAGAATAATGAGTAGTGCTTAAGACAACCCTGTTATCAGGGCCAGCTCGTGAGAGACAAGAACAGAACAGATATTACATTTACACTAATGCAGTTGTGCAGTGTGTCTGAAAGCAGGCCTAGGCTGACCTATTAAGAAGCTAATTTGTGCTGTTGTGTTTTTCCAGGCCACCATTATGAATATTTAAGCTGAAGAGGTTTAAGCTCTGCAGCATAATGTGTGTGTGACCTTTCTTCTCCCCTGGTACACTATATCTCTTACCCCCGAAGTAGGATCCGTCTGAGAGCTTGGTTTCCTTGTTGCCCTTGGTGAGAACGCTGACCACTCCGTGCTGGATGAAGTACATCTTCTTGCCGATGGTGCCCTCTCTGATGATGTAGTCTCCGGGCTGGAACACCTCGAAGCGCAGCTTGGTCAGCATGGAGGTCACAAAATTGGGGTCCGCGTTGGCAAACAGTGGCATGGAAGCCACCAGCTTTCGACAGTTAAAGTTAATGATTTCCTGCAAACAGGAACACACATACACACACACACACAGAGGAAGATGGATGCTTTAGTAACAGCCCCTCAGAGAGACAGAAAGTGCTCAGAGAATAATTTATCCCACACGAAACAGTGATTATCACCAGTTATGGCACTTTAAATCCACAACCCACACAACAATTTCCCTTTGCGATTAATAAGTATTCTATTTAACACCCACACACAGCCCCCAGCCCTCTCCCACCTCTCTGAGTGGCTCGTTGAGTTCTCCCAGGATGCTCTCCTCGTCAAACATCTTGCCTTGGTAGCGATGCTCGTAGTAGTCATGGATCCTCTGCCTCATATCAGCCGGCAGCTTGTGGAAGGACATGTACTGCTCCACCTGTTTGTACTGCCGGCAAGGGAGAGAGAGACACACAGTTAGAGAGAGACAGAGAGACAGAGAGAGAGAGAGAGAGAGAGAGAGAGAGAGAGAGAGAGAGAGAGAGAGAGAAAACACAATAAGGTCAATCCAAAGTCACCATCCCCACAGCACTGTGACTGAGTCATACCCTACAGGTTACTAAATGCTTAGAGGTCAAGCTCTCCATTACACACAACACATCAGATATACACACAGCACACAAGACTGCTTGTACATTTTGCCCCACACAAAAGAAAAGCTGAAAATAGCAGACTGGTGTTTATAGTACGGTATATTTCCATTCTGAATCTATGCACTGGCTGGGAGCACAGAAGAGGAGGAATAAGAGGATAGAGAGAGATAGAGAGAGAGAGAGAGAGAGAGAGAGAGAGAGAGAGAGAGAGAGAGAGAGAGAGAGAGAGAGAGAGAGAGAGAGAGAGAGAACACGATGTGGAGAGGCACTGATTGGGAACCCATTTCCCTAAGTACTGTACAGTATCTGATTGCAACCAGAATCCATTGATGAGAAAAGGGAGAAGGTTGAAGGGGGAAATCACACAGGAACCTCCTACGCATGCACAACCACGCACAGAACAATCACATGTGGAACGCTAAACACCACAGAGTCATGAGCCGACTCAGCAGAGATCTTGTTAATCGGTGATGCCCCTATGTCTGGGGGGTGGTTGGGTATGCAGGCGGCACAGGTCTATGTGTGGCACGAGATGTGGCGCGGGCCGGGTAGTAGGAGTAATCACAGTTGGGTAATTAGCAGAGTTACTACGGGGCTACAGATGAGGTGAGTGTCATTCAGACCACACACAGAAAGAGATTGTGAGAGCTCCATTTAGTTACAGACACTGGCTTCATTCGGGTTTTGTTTCTCATTGCATCAACTTCTGAGGTGGATGAACAGAGCAGAGGGGGGAAGAAAACATGGCGGTGGGAAGAAAAGAAAGAACAATGCATAGAAGAAAGAGAGAAAGAAAGAGAAATATGAGATTCACAAAAGTTTGAATGAAGGACTCCACTGAGGGAGCTGTGATGGGACAGCATTCAGAGCACGCCTCCAAAACCACTGTCTGCAAACAGAGGAAGAGAGAATAGGAGAGAGAGAGAGCAGTTCAAACAATGGAACAACAGAACAATGCCATGAATTACAAAAATGTCAATACAAGATGCTGGCTGATGGTGTGTGTGTGTGTGTACACACATTTGTGTGTTTTTCCCTCCCTGAGCATGTGTGTGCCTATGTGTCTATGTAAGGTGTTACAATTGGTAACAACAAAATCCCTGTGGCACCTGAGCTAATATCTACTATTGCATGATTCAACCCCCAAAAACCTGACAGAGGAGGAGAGGGGGCTGGTTTTACAGTGAGGACGTGTGTGTGAGGAGGATGAGATCTCTCTGGCCCGATTCTCTTGGACCAGGAGAGAGATCAAAGCACACAGAAATAAGAAACAGCAGCAGGTAGAGGAGCATCACAGACCTTCACTACACTAAACCCTGTCTGAATGGAACGTCACTCTGTCTAATCTACGGTTAAGCCTAGGTTACACTTTGATCATCCCTGATATGCTTCATACAGGCATAATACTGTTACATCGACGGGGACCTTACATAATACTGTTACGGGGATGGGGACCTTACGTGTCTCTTTCCCCAAGCTGAATGTACAGTCAGAGTGAACATCTTCTGAGAATGTTCTCCTAAAAAATAGATAGCCCTGCGTCAGCTCTGTGTCGGAATAATTTACAAATCAGAGAGGACAGGCTATGTAGAAATAATAGACACTAACGTACGGCACACTGTGGCCACAGACCTCATAATAACCACACACTCCCTCTCCTGTTCCACCTGTCTCCCGGAGAGAAACCTGTTACCTCCAGCCACTGACCTCAACCACACACACCCTCTATCTCCCTCCATCCCACCTCTCACCCTCCCTCCCCCTCTCCAGGAGAGAGAGAAACCTGTTACCTCCAGGGAGACATCACTAATGACAGTGGGTAGTGACTGGCTCCCAGAGAATCAGACCCCTGTGATGAGGTGCTCGCAGCAGTGCCTGAAGAGAAACATTAGTGCAGCTTACAAAATGGCACCCTGTTCCCTATAATGCCCTGGGTCCTGGTCAAAAGTATTGCACTATATAGGGATTAGGGTGCCATTTCGAAGGCAACCAGGGCTTGTCCAGTCGAAGGGAGCGGGTCACTCAACGTGAGCGCACAGTGCTCAATGGGCTCACTGCTGTCACTGCTGACGCACACACACACACAAAAACACAAACACACACGTCAAGGCAGAAAAGGAGAGGGAGCCAGCTAATTAAATAATGCTCGCTCTCGCTTCATGGAAGAGCAACAACTGCACATCTCAAATTTTCTCTGTCTCTACATCTCTTTCTCTCTCTCCATCTTTCTCTAGCTCTGTCTCTAAATCTGTTTTTTTCAATCCCCTCTCTGCTCTCCTTTTCAACACTCTCCTTTCAGACTATAATTCGGACCTCCGCTCAGCTTTCACTTCGGTCTTTCACCTCATCCTCAGATGTAGACAAGTCTCTGTCCGTCCGGATCTAGCCAGTGGCTAGCGGACTGCCTTCCGAATCGCATTTCTCCTCCTCCTCCATCTCCTCGCCCTCCTCTCCTCTACAGAATGAAGGACAGTCTGGAGCCCAAATGTGAGCCTGTGCATGCCGATGATGCCGAGCGGTCGACCGTGACCACTCACCTCCAAAATGGTAGCAGGCGGAGGAGCAGGAGCACGGTTGCTATTTAACGTGTTGCATCCCGTGATCACGTTCAAGGCAAACACACACACACGCAAGCACATATACGGATGTACACACACACACACACACACACACACATAATATGTACACCTGAACAAATACTCATGCACGCACACAGATGTGCACACCCACACACACACACAACGCTACAACAGACACAGGAGTTCAAGGGTCGACCATCTGAATTAGGATGATGTAGCTGAAAGTGAAAGGTGGAGCAATCCACACTCAAATATAGACACTAAATGCACCTGATAAAAGACCTCAAAACAACACGGTCAGAACTGGAGGATCATATTCCTTTAATCCTGGTGCTGTGAAAATCGATGAAAAACGTGAATCTGGAAAACTAAATGATGGGACTTCAAAAGAAGAAAGAGAGTCAGAAAAAACATTAAGATATTCATTCCCGGGGCATCTGAGAGATGAATTCTAAGCCTTGCCATGAGCTAAGCATTTTAATCTATCTCTTATCAGGAAGTCTATTCAAATGAAATCCCTTGGTATAAATTTGAACATTTACTGATCTGATGATGAACCAGAATGATTCTAGAAAAATAGCCACATTCTTCCTCTCCTTCAAAGAACTAGTCCTCCTGTCCAATCCTGTCCAACACAATGAGAAAGTACTCCTGTGGTACTCCTAAGCTTCAGCCTCATTGGGTTGTGAACCCAAAATGTGAGCTTGTTTGTGATCCTCTACTGAAGATTACATGTGTAACCTGTCTGTCTGTCTGTCTGTCTGTCTGTCTTTCTCTGTAACCTATCTGCCTGTCTGTCTTTCTCTGCCCTGTTGACATCTCACTGTGGGAACTGGGAAGCATCAGATTTGTCACAGACCTTTGCTCCGTTTCAACGACGACAAAGATTTAGGTTTTCTAGTTGTCTTCTAACCTCCTGTATTCCCATAAAACACTGTCATTGCGGAATTCATCCATTTATCCTTGGCTTTGTAATGCAATACAATTTGATTCCCCTCAGCATGAAAGGGCATTAGCCTGTTTGTGTTGTGAATTACTAGCATATACATTCTTAGAAAAAAAGGTGTTATCTAGAACTTAAAATAGGAGAACCCTTTGAAGAACCGTTTTTGGTTCCACGTATAACCCTTTTGGTTCCAGTTAGAACAGTTTTGGGAAGTGTTCTCCTATGGGGACAACCGAAGAATCCTTTTGTAACCCTTTTTGCTAAGAGTGAAGCAACCGCATAGCCACAGCCACCGTCTCTCTCTCTCTCTGGAGCCCAGGGGAAGAGACACAGTGGACTAGGGAACACACCACTAGGGGATGGATCTCTCTTGAGGAAGTGATGTCGCTGATAACGCCCAGCAAGACAGGAAATGATGGTATATCCTCATAGCCATCACTTCACTAACAGAAGGAACCTTGCTCCTCTTCTTCTGCTACTTAGATAAATCAAATCATTGTCAGTATTGAGAAGCTAATCAGGTCTCCAGGGCATCTACTTTTTAACTGTAAACCTCAGTCAATTCAATCCAACATTCTGTTCCCATGAGAGAAAGGGATTTAGAGCCGTTGATGCTGTTTCACTGCACAATCCTTCCCTCACTCTCTCATCGCTCTCTCCCCACTCTCTCATCTCTCTCTCCCCACTCTCTACCATCTCTCTCTCTCTCCATATGGCCATACTGTGCTCTCACTTTCTTCCTCCTATTACTATGTCTCTGTCTCTGTCTCTCTGCACTCTTAGGTGCTATCTAGAACCAAAAAGCGTTCTCCCATGGGGATAACCGCAGAACCCTTTAAAAAAAAGTATGTCTCTGTCTATATCTCTCCCCAGTACCCCCCTGTACCTCACTCTCTCCTCCTGGACGCAAATCTTTACCAAATAAAACATGCATAATTAATTTCCCAAAAGAGATGTCAGCCACTTAATTATAATTTTGAAACATTTCTTGTCTCCCCCTCTTCTGACTCCCTCTCTCCATCCTTGCCTTCTATATGAGTAAGGTAGACACAGTGTTCATTGAAGCCTTGAACATCGGCACCCTGACACCACCATTCAGAGCTCTCTACAAGGCAACAGAAAATAAAGGAGCGTATTACACTGGCTACACTTCTGATGTCGATCTGAATGTTCTGTGTTAAAGAGAGCTCTAAGTGCGCCATGAAATTTCAATTCAGGACTTTTATGCCATTGTCATGTGGAGGTAGTCTAGATGTAATTGAATTCAGGGCTGTGAGAGCAGAGCAGTCAATGGCAGCAGAAACAGAAGTTAATCCAGCAGCCAGTGACTGTGAGACAACCTGTGAAGGAGGATAAGTGATGCTGGCGGGGTGACTCCTAGACATTTGAGTGTTTCTGGACTCTACAGAGGTATGTTATCTGTGTCCTCTACAGTGGTGTAACTCATATTCTCGGCATACCTGTGATATGGTAGCTTCACTCTTGTAATTGGCTATTTTCATAACCAGGGAGGGGGGGGCTCAGGGACGTTTGGGAATCCTAACCATTTACAAAGCTATGACAAAGAATTACAAGAGTGTTAAAGAATATTCAAATTTCCCCAATGCAGCCTCCCGAGTGGTGCAGCGGTCTAAAGCATTGCATTGCAGTGCTAGCGGCGTCACTACAGATCCGGGTTCGAGCCCGGGCTGTGTCGCAGCCGGCCGTGACCGGGAGACCCATGAGGCAGTGCACAATTGGCCCAGCGTTGTCCGGGTTAGGGGAGCGTTTGGCCGGCTGGGATGTCCTTGTCCCATCATGCTCTAGTGACTTATTGTGGCATCTGAGCGCACGCATGCTGACTTCAGGTCGCCAGCTGTATGGTGTTTCCTTGCTTCTGGGTTAAGTGAGCAGTGTGTCAAGAAGCAGTGTGGCTTGGTGGGTTGGGTTTCGGAGGATGCATGGCTCTCGAATTTCGCCTCTCCCGAATCCATATGTGTCACGGCTCTTGTGTAGCTGGTGCATAAAAGTCAGGTGCAGGAGAACAGTACTGAGTGAGCAAAGTACTTTACTCAACCAAGCTAAACGCGTAATACAAATACACATGCCAAACGCAAAACAGGCGAGGCATAAATAAACTGCACCAGCTGGAAAGAAATGGCTTAACAATAAACAATCACACACAAGGACATGAGGGGAAAACAGAGGGTTAAATACACAACAGATAATGATGGGGAATGCAAACCAGGTGTGTGAAAAACAAGACAAGACAAATGGAAAATGAAAAGTAGATCGTTGATGATTAGAAGACCGGTGACGTCGAACGAGGAGGGGGAACAGACTTCAGTTGAAGTTGTGACAATACGGGAGTTGCAGCGACGGGACAAGACTGTAACTACCAATTGGATATCACGAAATAACAATTATAATATAATAAATAAATACCTTTCCCCAATGCACTATTCAGTATTCAATATATATATATACATATATTATATTACTTTCCTCATTGTATTTTTTACAAGCTGTGAAAATATATGATCAAGCAGCTTACATTTTGAAGGGGTACCTCGGGGCCAATTTCAGAGCCTTAATTCAGCAGTAAGAAGTTTCTCTGAGGAGAGGAAGAGAAGGGACTTTAACCCCCTTCAGATTAACGCCACCAGCCAGGCCCAGGCTAATGACAACAGCTTGTGCAAGGCGCAAGTCGCTCAACTTGTCCACAGCTACTCTTTCTATGAGTGTAGGCTGCTGTATGTCCTTGGTTTGATTGTCTTTCATTAAATAGGAGAAAACAAATAATTCAGTCGACATGCATACCGGTTATAGACTATGGGGATATTGTCTATATGAATGCAGCTGCCACTGTATTGAAGGCATTGGATGCAGTTTATCATAGTGCACTACGTTTTATTATGGATGATAGGTTCAGTACACTGCCTTCTTTCTGTTTCAGAAAGTAGGCTGGCCCTCTTTGAAATCTTGTAGATTAATGCATTGCACTCTTCTTGTTTAAAAAAGCCCTCCTGCATAAATTTCCACCGTACCTTACTTCATTGTTAAGACCCGGCCTCAGGGAGGGCTAACTCTGGAGATCCCTTCGATTCACACGGAGTTAGGTAAATCCGCTTTTAGTTTTTTTGCACCTGACTTGTGGAATAATCTCCAAGGCTCTCTAAAGTTGGATGAATTGGTGCTTCTATGGCAATTCAAAAGGCTGATTGAGGACCTTTTTACTGAAGAATGTGTTTGTTTACTATGATTTTGTTTTGCTTTTAGTGTATTGATGTGAATATTGATGTGTATATTGATGTTTATTATTGATGTGTATAGTGTACAGTGGGGAAAAAAGTATTTAGTCAGCCACCAATTGTGCAAGTTCTCTCACTTAAAAAGATGAGAGAGGCCTGTAATTTTCATCATAGGTACACTTCAACTATGACAGACAAAATGAGGAAAAAAATCCAGAAAATCACATTGTAGGATTTTTTATGAATTTATTTGCAAATTATGGTGGAAAATAAGTATTTGGTCACATACAAACAAGCAAGATTTCTGGCTCTCACAGACCTGTAACTTCTTCTTTAAGAGGCTCCTCTGTCCTCCACTCGTTACCTGTATTAATGGCACCTGTTTGAACTTGTTATCAGTATAAAAGACACCTGTCCACAACCTCAAACAGTCACACTCCAAACTCCACTATGGCCAAGACCAAAGAGCTGTCAAAGGACACCAGAAACAAAATTGTAGACCTGCACCAGGTTGGGAAGACTGAATCTGCAATAGGTAAGCAGCTTGGTTTGAAGAAATCAACTGTGGGAGCAATTATTAGGAAATGGAAGACATACAAGACCACTGATAATCTTCCTCGATCTGGGGCTCCACGCAAGATCTCACCCCGTGGGGTCAAAATGATCACAAGAACGGTGAGCAAAAATCCCAGAACCACACGGGGGGACCTAGTGAATGACCTGCAGAGAGCTGGGACCAAAGTAACAAAGCCTACCATCAGTAACACACTACGCCGCCAGGGACTCAAATCCTGCAGTGCCAGACGTGTCCCCCTGCTTAAGCCAGTACATGTTCAGGCCCGTCTGAAGTTTGCTAGAGAGCATTTGGATGATCCAGATGAGGATTGGAAGAATGTCAGATGAAACCAAAATATAACTTTTTGGTAAAAACTCAACTCGTCGTGTTTGGAGGACAAAGAATGCTGAGTTGCATCCAAAGAACACCATACCTACTGTGAAGCATGGGGGTGGAAATATCATGCTTTGGGGCTGTTTTTCTGCAAAGGGACCAGGACGACTGATCCGTGTAAAGGAAAGAATGAATGGGGCCATGTATCGTGAGATTTTGAGTAAAAACCTCCTTCCATCAGCAAGGGCATTGAAGATGAAACGTGGCTGGGTCTTTCAGCATGACAATGATCCCAAACACACCGCCCGAACGCGAAAGAGTGACTTCAGTAAAAAGCATTTCAAGGTCCTGGAGTGGCCTAGCCAGTCTCCAGATCTCAACCCCATAGAAAATCTTTGAAAGTCCGTGTTGCCCAGCGACAGCCCCAAAACATCACTGCTCTAGAGGAGATCTGCATGGAGGAATGGGCCAAAATACCAGCAACAGTGTGTGAAAACCTTGTGAAGACTTACAGAAAACGTTTGACCTCTGTCATTGCCAACAAAGGGTATATAACAAAGTATTGAGATAAACTTTTGTTATTGACCAAATACTTATTTTCCACCATAATTTGCAAATAAATTTATAAAAAAATCCTACAATGTGATTTTCTGGATTTTTTTTCCTCATTTTGTCTGTCATAGTTGAAGTGTACCTATGATGAAAATTACAGGCCTCTCTCATCTTTTTAAGTGAGAGAACTTGCACAATTGGTGGCTGACTAAATACTTTTTTTCCCCACTGTATATTGATGTTTATAAACTGGGTGGTTCGAGCCCTGAATGCTGATTGGCTGACAGGTGGTATATCAGATCGTATACCACGGGTATGACAAAACGTTCATTTTTACTGCTCTAATTACATTGTTAACCAGTTTATAATAGCAATAAGGCACCTCAGGGGTTTGTGGTACATGGCCAATATACCACGGCTAAGGGCTGTATCCAGGCACTCTGCGTTGCGTTGTGCATAAGAACAGCCCTTAGCTGTGGCATATTGGCCATAGACCACACTCCCCTCGTAACTTCTTGCTTAAGTATAGTGTATATTGATGTGTATTGATGTTTTTGATGTGTACGCAGGGCTCATCTGAGAAAGAGACCTTGGTCTCAGCATGACTCCCTGTCAAAATAAAGGTTAAATCAAATTGTATTGGAGTTCTCTGCCCTATTCCCTTTCTCCTACACCAGGGGTAGGCAACTAGGTCCAGCTGCTGGCCGATTGTTGTCGGAGCGGATGGTCGGGGAGCCGGAACATCATTATAATAATTTGAACACTGCAAATAGAGCCCAGAAAAGCCCTTTCCTACCTTGATTACATTGACACACGATCACGTCTCTTTTTTGATTTGTGGGAATACTTGGGAACGGATTTCCTAAATTAAACTAATTTGAACTGGTGATTTTACAGTCTTTTTTTATATTACCAAAACTAAAATACCCAAGTTGCTCCCTCCCTCCCTCCCTTCCTTCCTTAACCCATTTAATCCAATTAGTCACAATAGTGAGAAAAAATTTACATTTGTACTGTGCCTTCATTTTTAATACATTGAGTCCATGATGCTTGTGGTATATGAAAATATCTTAGAGGTCATATGTGTGACCAATGGGAAAATACAGTGGCTCTTCCTTATTATACAGTGAATTCGGAAAGTATTCAAACCCCTTTACTTTTTCCACTTTTTGTTACGTTACAGCCATATTCTAAAATTGATTAAATTATAATTTTTCCTCATCAATATACACACAATACCCCATTAGGACAAAGCAAAAACGTTTTTTATAAATGTTTGCCAGACATTTTTTGGTACCCTTCCCCAGATCTGTGCCTCAACATAATTCTGTCTCGGAGCTCTACAGACAATTCCTTTGACCTCATGGCTTGGTTTTTGCTCTGATATGCACTGTCAACTGTGGGATCTTATATAGACAAGTGTGTGCCTTTCCAAATCATGTCCAATCAATTGGATTTACCACAGGTGGACTCCTATCAAGTTGTAGAAACATCTCAAGGATGATCAATGGAAACAGGATGCACCTGAGCTAAAATCTCAAAGCAAACGGTCTGAATACTTATGTGAATAAGTGATTTCAGTTTTTTTATTTTAATACATTTGCAACAATTTCTAAAAACCTGTTTTTGCTTTGTCATGATGGGGTAGATTGGTGTAGATTGATGAGGGGAAAGCAATTTAAGAATAAGGCTGTAAAGTAACAAAATGTGGAAAAAGTCAAGGGGTCTGAATACTTTCCAAATGCACTGTATATATTTAATCATAGCAGATTATTAATTTTTTCAGTTGATTGAAGTTGAGTTGGGTTATGGATATATTTGATCAAGACGATCTTATAGATAATTTTACCATTATCCATTAGCCTTTACATACGTTTAAATCAATGATTTTGACTGTAAAACTTCATATTTTGTTAGTTTAAGGAGAATGTATAGACCCATAAACTGAATAAGTATAATCACTTAACAAATATTTTACAGTGGGGAAAAAAAGTATTTAGTCAGCCACCAATTGTGCAAGTTCTCTCACTTAAAAATATGAGAGAGGCCTGTAATTTTCATCATAGGTACACTTCAACTATGACAGACAAAATGAGGAAAAAAAATCCAGAAAATCACATTGTAGGATTTTTTATGAATTTATTTGCAAATTATGGTGGAAAATAAGTATTTGGTCAATAACAAAAGTTTATCTCAATACTTTGTTATATACCCTTTGTTGGCAATGACAGAGGTCAAACGTTTTCTGTAAGTCTTCACAAGGTTTTCACACACTGTTGCTGGTATTTTGGCCCATTCCTCCATGCAGATCTCCTCTAGAGCAGTGATGTTTTGGGGCTGTCGCTGGGCAACACGGACTTTCAAAGATTTTCTATGGGGTTGAGATCTGGAGACTGGCTAGGCCACTCCAGGACCTTGAAATGCTTCTTACAATGACAGCCTCCAAAAAGGGAAAAGTCCTCCGGCGGGGACAGGGGCCTGGGATAAAAAAAAATATAAATATATATATAATATAAATATAGGACAAAACACACATCACAACAAGAGAGACAACACAACACTACATAAAGAGAGACCTAAGACAACAACATAGCAAGGCAGCAACACATGACAACACAGCATGGTAGCAACACAACATAACAACAACATGGTAGCAATACAAGATGGTAGCAGGACAAAACATGGTACAAACATTATTGGGCACAGACAACAGCAAAGGGCAAGAAGGTAGAGACAACAATACATCACACAAAGCAGCCACAACTGTCAGTAAGAGTGTCCATGATTAAGTCTTTGAATGAAGAGATTGAGATAAAACTGTCCAGTTTGAGTGTTTGTTGCAGCTCGTTCCAGTCGCTAGCTGCAGCGAACTAAAAAGAGGAGTTACCCAGGGATGTGTGTGCTTTGGGGACCTTTAACAGAATGTAATTGGCAGAACGGGTGTTGTATGTGGAGAATGAGGGCTGCAGTAGATATCTCAGATAGGGGGGAGTGAGGCCTAAAAAGGTTTTATAAATAAGCATCAACCAGTGGGTCTTGCGACGGGTATACAGAGATTACCAGTTTACAGCGCAGTATAGAGTGCAGTGATGTGTCCTATAAGGAGCATTGGTGGCAAATCTAATGGCGAAAGGTAAAGAACATCTAGCCGCTCGAGAGCACCCTTACCTGCCGATCTATAAATTATGCCTCAGTAATCTAGCATGGCTAGGATGGTCATCTGAATCTGGGTTAGTTTTGCAGCTGGGGTGAAAGAGGAGCGATTACGATAGAGGGGTGTGTACTTAGTCCCCTCCTGTATTCCCTGTTCACCCACGACTGCGTGGCCAAACACGACTCCAGCACCATCATTAAGTTTGCTGACGACACAAAAGTGGTAGGCCTGACCACCGACAATGATAAGACAGCCTATAGGGAGGTCAGAGAACTGGCAGTGTGATGCCAGGACAACAACCTCTCCCTCAATGTGAGCAAGACAAAGGATCTGATCATGGACTACAGGAAAATGCGGGCCGAACAGGCCCCCATTAACATCGACGGGGCTGTAGTGGAGCGGGTCGAGAGTTTCAAGTTCCTTGGCGTCCACATCACCAACGAACTATCATGGTCCAAACACACCAAGACAGTCGTGAAGAGGGCACGATAAAACCTTTTCCCCCTCAACAGCTTCTACCACCAAACCATTAGACTGCTGAACAATTCATAATATCGCCCCTCGGACAATTTACATTGACCCCCCCTCCTCCTCCCCTTTGTACACTGCTGCTGCTACATTGCTGTTTGTTTGTTACCTATGCATAGTCACTTCGCCCCCACCTACATGTACAGATTACCTCAACTAGCCTGTACCCCCGCAGACTGACTCGGTACCGGTGCCCCCCTGTATATAGCCTCGTTATTGTTATTCTTATTGTGTTACTTTTTATTATTACTTTTTATTTTAGTCTACTTGGTAAATATTTTCTTCTTTTTGAACTGCACTGTTGTTTAAGGGCTTGTAAGTAAGCATTTCACAGTAATGTCTACACTTGTTGTATTTGGTGCATGTGACAAATACAGTTTGATTTGATTTGAAACCAAATCTAGATTTTACTTTAGCCTGCAGCTTTGCTATGTGCTGAGAGAAGGACAGTGCACCGTCTAGCCATACTCCCAAGTACTTGTATGAGGTGACTACCTCAAGCTCTAAACCCTCAGAGGTAGTAATCACACCTGTGGGGAGAGGGGCATTCTTCTTACCAAACCACATGACCTTTATTTTGGAGGTGTTCAGAACAAGGTTAAGGGCAGAAAAAGCTTGTTGGACACTAAGAAAGCTTTGTTGTAGAGCTTTAACACAAAATCCAGGGAGGGGCCAGCTGAGTATATCATCTGCATATAAATGGATGAGAGAGCTTCCTACTGCCTGAGCTATGTTGTTGATGTAAATTGAGAAGAGCGTGGGGCCTAGGATCAAGACTTGGGGTACTCATTGGTGATAGGCAGTGGCTGAGACAGCAGATTTTCGGACTTTATACACTGCACTCTTTGAGAGAGGTAGTTAGCTAACCAGCCCAAAGACCCCTCAGAGACACCAATACTCCTTAGCCGGGGAGGGGCTGGAGACTGTGCACCATGCACTCACTGTCATTTGCTTCTAAAGCCATTTGGGGCAGCTGGCATGTCACAACACGCTGCTTAGCCTCCCAACAACACAAGCCCCTTCTGGGGTTCCCTGGCTGCTCTCAGAATCATTACCCAACACCGCCAAGAACAGATAGGATACAAACAAACAAACACAGACACTTAGCAGCAGTGGAAACCCAGGATGCTGGTGTTGTGTGCATTGCTGTCACAACACTACAGTAGCCCCCCCTCCAGATGTGATGTGACATGGTTCACATCAGTAGAATCCCCCCCTCCTCCTACCAGTTTAGTGAGGGATTAACTAGTGAAGAGACACACTGGGCTCTGGCCTGCCTGGGTTCTGGCCTGCCCGGGTTCTGGCCTGCCCGTGCTCTGGCCTGCCTGCCAAACCGCAATGCAGATAGATGTACTGTCAGGGATTTACCATGGTGACTGCCGGCCACCATTTTGTCATTTACTGTAGTTGAGAGAAAATAAGTGACTGTGGAGAGAGGGAGTGTGTGTACTATGCTGTATACTGAGAATGGTGTGATCGTGATGGTCTGGGAATAGTAAACGGTTTGGGGGTCAATATTCTCACTGTCCTGATGCCATAGGACTAGGTTGTGGAATTGACTAAATATCCATCATGATAATGGAAATAACTACATGCTAACAGCAAACATATCAAGGGTTTAGAAAGGTCTTGTTTTTCGGATATCTTGGTAAGAAAATGAGAATATATTTTCCCCTGGTTTCTCTCACTTCCACTGTTACATGGGGTTACATGAGGTTACATGGGTTTACAGACATGCAGTCGGGGAGGGACACAGGCATATGCACAGTCCCATAAAGATGTGCTGCTGCCTGTGCCCTTAATCTGGAGAGACGTAATTCCCTTTGTGTGATATGGGTCTCAACATGCCTTAGCTGTGATGCTGGAATCCATGGGGAAATCTGGAGATGTCTACCCTTTCCAACTCACACCTTAAGATATTGTAGGCTAGCAGAGACACATGCATGGATCACGGTAATACTGGGGGTTTGGAGGGAGGGAAGGGGTGAGCTGAGGAACAATCTCATGCACATATTCCCTTTGTGGGATTGATTGGGGAGAGAGGGACATTGAGAGGCACAGAGTGCGACGTCAACTGGGATGCTCACCCCTCCAGTCAATTCTCAAAATGTTGGGATGTTACAAAAAAAAAGGAAAAAAGAAATACTTGAATGATAAAATCAGCAGAAAGCATTTTCCCTGTTGACTTTGTTTTCCGCTGATTCCGTATGAACTGATTGTCAGATTGTTGTTGGCTAATATGGAAAAAAACCTTGCTTCTGAAATAAATCAAAAGTCTATCTCCTATCTGGCTCCCGTGTCACAGTTCAAGCTACAGCATTTGAGAGTATGATAGCTCAGGCTCTCCAATTTGTACCAGTTACCAGAGTTCCTGCTTCCTTTTAAGAGCTCATTTAAGCTTGCTAGCTTCTGACAGCCTGCCGTTTATCACATGGAGGCACATTGTAATAACTCTCTATTCACAGCAGATTATACCCAGGCTTTCGGATGATCATTTTATTTCCGTCTTTGAGGAGCATTGCAAACGTCCCTCCCATCTTCCTTCTGAACTCTTCACAGATTCGCTTCTCCCTCCCTCCCTCTCGCACTCCCCCCCTCTCTTCCCACTCTCTCTGCCCAGAGGGGATATACTCAGACTGTGTTTCTTGGTCAAGTTAAACTGTTACCAGTATGTCACCTAAAGACTGTCACTATACCCCTCCAGCAGATGGCCTCTCATCTTGCCACAAATGTCCATACATCCCTGTCTGTATACATTCCCTCTCTGCAGCTACTTGTAGCCCCTCCCTTCCTCCCTATGCTCTAATGACTGTAAGAGCCTGTGAATCTGGTCAGAGCCAGAGGGAGGAAGGGAGACAGCTAACTGGGCAGATAAATGTGGCGTGTTGTGTCGTTTGGCTTGGCTGCGCTTCCCTCTTCCCTCTCCTCTCCTCTGTCCTGGTTTCACTCATTGAGCTGAGGCTTCCAGTCTCCTGTGTCCTCTCCTTTCTGTGTAAATGGGAAGGAAGCCTGAACATTGTCCCCTTGGGGTGATCGTGCCTGTTGGTCCACGCCAACAGCAGAACAGAGCAGTTCCACACATAAAGTAGAGTTCTGTCAGAACATAGGCCCACAGACCAACAGTTTAACAGTCCACACGCTTACTGTAGCAATGATGACCTTCTACCCTGTACCATTCTGTCCTGCTACCTTCAAATCTGCAGGCTAATCCCAAAGCGAGAGCCTCATTCTGCAGAGCTACCTCACCTACCGTCACTGCTAATGTGACAACGTAGAACCACACCCAAATTCTCTAATCTAAGCCTCTGGTAGGACAGGGCCAGTGTGATGACTGGGCGAGTTTGTCCATTGGCTGCTGTTGCAGTGTCAGCTGGTTTCTAGGCTGGAGGCCCTAGAGACAGAACAGAAACAGCTGTGCTCTTCCATGACACAGATCAGATGGGCAACAACTGGACCACTGGCTGAACATGGCCACCTGTCCTCCCAAAGCTGCAGGGGATTGTGCTATATGGAGCTTCTTGTCTGGATTATGGCACTAACCTACTACTAGAAATCAGAGTGGATTCTACAGGCCTGGATCCTTTTGTTACACAACACTAACACACACTGACCTAAAAGGCCAATCACATTGTCTGTCTGTGTTTCTAGCATGCTAGCTAGAGAGACCAGCCAACATGTCCTGGCCAGACCACTTCATCTAACACCGCTTGACCTTCAGCACAGCAGTACAGTGGGTGCTAATGGGGGAACTGTCTGGTGTCTAGCTACAGCATCTCACTACATCATGTAGTGGAATTGTCTGGTTTCTAGCTACAGTCTCTAACTACGCCATGTAGTGGAATTGTCTGGTTTCTAGCTACAGCCTCGAACTACACCATGTAGTGAAATTGTCTGGTTTCTAGCTACAGTCTCTAACTACGCCATGTAGTGGAATTGTCTGGTTTCTAGCTACAGCCTCGAACTACACCATGTAGTGGAATTGTCTGGTGTCTAGCTACAGCCTCTGTCTGGTGTTTATCTAGCGTCAGACTACACCATTGAGACAGTGAGCGACAGGGAGCGACAGGGAGAAACAGCGAGCGTCAGTGAGCGACAGGGAGCGACAGGGAGAAACAGCGAGCGACAGGGAGAAACAGCGAGCGACAGGGAGAAACAGCGAGCGACAGGGAGAAACAGCGAGCGACAGGGAGAAACAAGGAGCGACAGGGAGAAACAGGGAGCGACAGGGAGAAACAGCGAGCGACAGGGAGAAACAGGGAGAAACAGCGAGCTATGGAAGGCAGCATCCAGACAGACCGTGCTTAATTACTGGAGCACACAGAAAGATAAATGGGAAAACCCATACTTAAATATTTATTGCAATTCATAGTGCTAATGTTCCTCCAGCCAGACAGAGAGTGGGGAGAGGATTCTAAGAGACGTGGGATGGGGCAGGAAGCTGTGGCCACATGGGAAGACGGCAGCAGGGTGGCATGGTGGCTGAGAATGCCCCCTGCTCCACATGCTGATCTGTGGTGAAGAGTCCCAGGTGGGTCACCTGTTAATAAGCCTAATATTATTGGCAGCAAGCGGAGCACCTCTATAGCAGGAGAGCAGACTAGACTGAGCGCTGAGCTGGGATGGCTGTCTGCTCCCCTCTAGTTCAACAGGAATTCTGCATCCACAGCAATAGTCAGCCAGTTCACATCCATAGCACAGCAGTTTGGTGGTTTTATCTATCTGGAGCCCACATTTGACGCCAGTCTCCTGTCCCTGTTTATCCCTCCAGGTATGAAGGACAGTCTCTAGATTTTTCAAACCCCCACGCAAATATACAATGTCTCAGTGCACACATTACAGTAAGAAGACTCTCGCTCACACACACATGCAGTGGGTATCCAGAGACACTGGTTGGCTCTGCTGATTCAGACCTGAAAAACTCCCTCACCCGTCTCTCTCAGTCTCTCTCTCTCGCCTGGCAACAGGGCTCATTATCGCCTACACTGGGCCCATGGAGAGGCTGGGGCACACTAGAGGGCCCATGGAGAGGCTGGGGCACACTAGAGGTGGGCAGGGAGCTGGAGCTAGGAGCTGGGTAGGGCTTCCACGGCCAACTGCCAAGGCCTTCCCATCCCCACACAGGGGGAGCCTGGCTCTCATGCAGCCCTGAGCACTGCAGCTCACAGGAGTTGAAGGGAGGCAGAAAGCTGCATCAATCTGCCCCCATTTAGGGCTGAAACTGAGCTTAACTGTACTGACTGGCTAATACACCTCTAAAGAGGTCTCATCTTTTCAATGCTTTCGGTGTCCAAATGAAGTCTGGTTGGTTTAATTTGCATTGAGAAGATTTCCTGACTCTCCTTTGGGTACACATATACTGTTCTCCCTACATGTTGATCTCTTGCTGCTTATCCAGTTCCCCAGCTATATATCCATTCTGATCAACGCTACTCACCTTCTCCTGGTACTGCCGACGGGAGGAGTCCAGAGACTGGATGAGTGCGGTGGCGTGACCCACGAACATGGCATAGCAGGTGGCGCCCACGATCATGCTGAGGATGGTGAGCCACACGTCCGTCATGCCCACAGGTGGGTACATGCCGTACCCGATACACAGCATGTGGCTCATAGCTTTGAACAGGGCGTAGGAGTACTGCTGGCCCCATGTGTCGTTCTGGATGGGGGGAGAGAGGAATATAAAAGGTGGCAGAGGGAAGAGAGGGATATGGTGATATGGGGTACTGTTCTCACTCTGCCAGATGTCTGGAGGGAAAAGGTCAGCAAGCACTAAGACCAGAGTCCTTCTTACTTTCATCATCAACGTCATTATCATCATCGTCAACGTTATTATCATCATCGTCAACGTCATTATCACCATCGTCAACGTCATTATCATCATCATCATCATTATCATCATCAACGTCATTATCATCATCATCATCCTAATCACCCTCATCCTCATAGTCATCCTAATAATCATCATCATCATCATGTAAGAGGGCAGCCACAGATGTCCGCTTCATCATGCCTCAATAGGAACATCAGCACTTGGCTACACCAACATACACTCTCCTATATGTAAGTATTCAGGGGGAGAACTGCCTTAGCTGGGCCTTTTCTGCTTGGAGCAGAAACTAAACACAACCATGAGGGTGACTGAATGGATGGAGCCCAAGACACAAGAGGCCTGCAAGGCAAAAAGTAGGTCAGCTATTTAGAAAAATGTGATTTTTCATTTCTTGTTTCTCGTTTGTGGATAAATTGCCCTTTTTTCCTTTAGATCCCGTGGTGGTCCAAGCGGAATCAATATCTGCTCTCTCCTGAGGTGACATGTCCAAATTGCTTTCAAACTCATTTCCAAAGGGCTAAAACCTGAGAGATAGGAAAGTTATTAGTGCCTCCTAAAAAGGTATAAAACGGATGACCCAATAAGATAATGGAGCATCTACTGTAAGGAAAGACAAGAGCCACAGCACCACTACCCTCTCATTCTTATCAGGCCCAATCTACTCTTGGCTAGAAGAAGACATGACAATACCAACAGCTATAGTTCAATTATATTTCTCACTGTACTGTTCCACATTAAAAAGAAAAGTAATGCGATTAAATTAGCCAGTGTTTACTGGATGAAACAAAACAAAACACATTAAGATTTTAATGAGAGAGCGCAGTTTTTCAGTGATAGAATCACAATCCATACGCCATTGTTTTTCATCATGGTGTTGTGTAATGCAGAGCAGGAGTTTAGGTCAAAGCGATCCCTCCCTGACAGTAGACAGCTTGCCATGCCAAAGGTGTTTGCTAGGCTACTGTTTCCACTGACTGCCTACTGGCCTGTCTGTCTTTAATTACCTAATTAGAATTTGATGTAATTGTTTTTTTATTCACAGATCCCAGATTAATCCTCTTTGAGGGCTGGGAGCTGTTCGCATGCCTGCTGTGAGCTCTACAACAAATCCTCATCATAAATCATCTCTCTCTCTCTCAAAAGGCCCTGTTAGTTTGGAACACGGCAGGTTATACTGTGCGTCCGTGTGCCGTGGTTGATTCAGGGTCACACCTCAGGTGTCGCAGGGTCTGGTTATATAACCACAAAGAAAACGTAATTACAGAGGAGAGGGCGGTCATTACGAGAGATTCTCTCTCTCTCTCTCTCTCTCTCTCTCTCTCTCTCTCTCTCTCTCTCTCTCTCTCCTGCAGCAGCAGCGCAGCTAACAATGTGATGAAATTAAAGAACAGCATGAGTGCTTGCTGGGAAATTGTCAATACTTGACCAATATTGGATAAGGGCTTTCTGTCCTCTGAAAGTCATTATTTCATACGAGGCCAAGCTCACCGTCTAGCTCTCAATTGATGAATATAGATAACCAAACCATACAGAGCTGGTGGAGAGAGAGAGCTCCAAATAACTGAAGAACAAGCACCAAATTGAATAAATGTTGGCAAATAAAGGAGAAAGAAAAAAAAATTGACAGATACGCAAGGCAGCCATTTCCCATGATGCTACAGGCTTCGTACAGTAATTACAGCGTGGCACCAGAGCCTAGTAGTGCACTTCCTAGATATTAGGGTACCATTTTGGATGCTCACCTAGTATAGGAGCACAGCAAAGCACTACTTACCACCATTTTGTTTTTGGACACCCAGCAGTCCTGGGGGAAGTCCTGCAGCATGGGAACCAGGAACTGCAGACATCCATCCCAGTGGCATAGCAGCAGCATCATACCAATCAGGTTGACGATACGCACCATGGCACTGGCCAGGTCATAGGTCATATGGAAGATCTGAAGAGCAGGACAGGAAGAGGAAAGGACTGTGTTAGGACATAGGTCATATGGAATACAATACAATACATTATTGTCCATTTTGTGAGAAACACAAATGTGTCTTCTGTTTATCGCAAACCCTCACACATACACGCTCAGAAGCACAGGGTCAGTCACAGAGCAGCGCTCCTGGATGAGAGGAATTGTGTTAGAGCACCACGACATGTGTAGGCTGGCAGACAAAGCCCTGGCCTGAACTGTTCTGGATTACAAAGCCCTTTTTCTCCAGGGGTGTTGTCTGTTTACTTTGTTCGATACTTTTCATAGTCAAGGTGAGCCAGAGCACGTTGAGTCTGAATCTGAGCATACGTTCTAGTCCGAGGCCACAGTGTTCCCCATCATGCAGGACCCTAGCCTCAACGTACAGCAACCTAACGAACATCATCTTTGATGTAACACTTGTGCTTTTTACAGACGTTGACATGAGTGGTCTGTAACGGATGGTCATGTGAGTATGGCTTGGCCTATGGGGGAGGCTTTAGTGAATCACTCTAATCAACCCCTTAGGTAAGCACACTAATACAAAGTGGATGGAGGGATGGGCAGGTGTGTGTATGCGTCCCTGCAGACTCGCACGGGCGAGCTTGTTAATCCTAATGATAAATATACTCATAAGCAGCTACAGGACGCCTACTCTACGCTGGTGTGGGTTTTAATGGCTTCGACAATTTAAAGCCACTTAATCCCATTGAGGGCCGCGGTGTGCACTGTTAACTGCTGTTCTCTTTATTAAAAGCCACTCAGCGGTGTTTAAAAGCTTAAGGCTGAGAGAGGGATATCTCTCGTCTTTGTTGGCAAATGGTGGGAAGACGGGAGAAGAGAAGCCAGCCACACACTGCCACAGTCACACACAGACAGTCGCTCTCCACCATTCCTTCTGACCCAGGCTAGATGTCTCCGGTTGCCTCCTAAAGCCCAGTGCTTGTTGATCTGTTTCTATCTGAGTGGCTGTGTGGAAACAACACACAGGGACCAGGGACTAGTACTGAGACAGGCTGTGTGACGGGCCTCTATGGGACAGTGTGGACGCTGGGCCATCACATCAAATCCCCTCCGTCAGAGGGGCGAGCCAGAAAGGGGAGAGCCAAAAATGTCCCCAAGAAGACTTGTTTCTGCTGGGGTACGAGGGAAGCGTCAGGACGCCAGGCTCCAGGGTGAGTGCACGGCGGAGACATTGCAGATACAGCTCTGGGCTCTTGTTCAAAGTGTTTAGTCTGGGGGCGTATTTACATAATCTGAGCCGAGTCATTCACCCGGCTGCGTCCTTCTCACTTAATCTACCAAACCACTCGCTTCTTCTTCTTCACCTCCTCTCTCCCTCTCTCCTCCACAGATGCGTCCCACTCCAAACACAAGGAAGAGATATTGGTTTTTAAAGAGCCCACTCTCTTTCCAAACACAATAATGGTTATGGTAGCTGATACGAGGCAATATATTGTGATGTTGATTCTCCAGCTGGAACTAAATGACATTCCATGACATTAAAGAGCTGTCAAAATCCCCATGTGTGTCAAATGAATAAATCATGAACTACCCCATCCAGTCTCACACTTGAGATTTTTCATTTGTAAAAGTGTGAGCTCTCTGATACAGTGGATGCGTTTGTAATGTATTTAAATGTAGACATTTCCTGCCCATTAAAAATGTATGATTTAAAACACACATTGTTCAAGCCCACAGTATCTCGGTCAAACAGCAAAACATTGAATGAATTATCCGTTCACATTTCCCGTCTGAGCATCTATGTCATTTGCATGCTAATATCACAGGAGTCATGGAGCTAGTCAACATGAAGTGTCAAGCTGATAGAGCTAAGAAGGTCGCTTGTTCTATATATATTGTTCTA
The DNA here is from genome assembly GCA_030435695.1 of Brachymystax lenok tsinlingensis. Taxonomy (NCBI): domain Eukaryota; kingdom Metazoa; phylum Chordata; class Actinopteri; order Salmoniformes; family Salmonidae; genus Brachymystax; species Brachymystax lenok. The sequence continues at coordinate 29,014,105 of CM059819.1, read as the reverse complement.
TTTGAGTAGGGAAGCTACATATGTTAGATACTAATAGCTGTCCAAGACTACTAGTACTGTACAAAGAAAACTCTACTGTCAAATCCCTGTACCTGTAGAAGTTCCATCCCGCTGGGCACACACTGCTTGAATCAATGTTGTCTTCACGTCATTTCAATGAAATTATGTTGAACCAACATAAAATAGACGTTGAATTGACGTCTGTGCCCAGTGGGATGTGCCCTTAAAATACTTTTTGAACTTCTGTACTGAATGGAGAATAAAGCTCTCCTGACTTGTTCAGAATAATGCAATGCAAATCTCCAGATAGTACTGGCAAATGAGACAGAGAAAGAGAGCAGGGGCTTTAAATAGTGCATTTCAGTGGTGATTCCTAGCTATATTTCTTCATGCCTATATCTTCTCTCAGCCTTAACTCAATTACCCCCCAAAACTTCCCATTCCCAACTAAATGGAGAACAAAAACTATTCCAATATATGGCTATTTAGGCTTATTATTTATTGTGAGGCTAAAGGAGAAGGCATGTATCTCTCTCTCTCTCTCTCTCTCTCTCTCTCTCTCTCTCTCTCTCTCTCTCTCTCTCTCAAATCATTTCATACATTCACATATCTCTCTTTAGCTGAATTCCTGGTGATTTGACAGTCTTTTATTAAAAACTTTAATTGCCAAGTATTAATTAGAGATTTACAGGGGAAGGGGCTGTACACTGTACACCATTCACTCACAGTAATTTGCTTCTAAAGTCATTTGAGGCTTCTGGCATGTCACAACACGCAGCTTAGCCACACATAGACACACACACGCAGACAGACACACACTGCATTGTAGAGTCCATCACATTAAAGGGATGATGGATGGCTGGCCTGTTCATTTTAATTGATAGGGACATGACTATCTGGCTAAACAACATAGCCATGAATGATGAGGGCCCCCAGACAATCCACAAAGATATCTTAAGGGCAGGGGTTCTGACGTTGGCAGCCATGTTACTCTAACACCTAACCTCATCAGTGCTCTCAATGGAGAGAGCTATGGACGAGCTCTACTCTGTTTGAAACCAAGGCTTTTACCACCTAGGTGACCTTCAATGTCCCTTACATTACTACGGTTAATAGCTAAGGAATGTCATCAACAGAACTAATGACATATCTAACTGTTATGTGTCTGTGTTGTGGTCAAGATTACATCTAATGCATTACACAACAATGAATACAAAATTATACAGTTTCATATATTCACATGTACATCATCGTTGTCTTCTAAACAAATCGTAAATGTGGAAGGATCATTTGTGTTTTGTTTCTTTTAGATTTAAAGAAAGTTAAATTGCCATAGACATTACAGTGAAAAAACAAGGATCCAGTCCAGAAAGACAGACACGCCCAGACAAGACATCCACTTGATCAATAGGGAGACAGCTGATTGTGTCAGGAAGCTATCTGGGACACACAGGCAGTCACAGTCACAGCTGCAGAGTCATCTCAGACAGATGGAGGGAGAGAAAAGTGTGGTCCAGGTGAGAGAGAGAGAGCGAGAGAGAAAGAGAAAGAGAATAGCTGCATACGTCAGTGGGTGAGACACAGCCAATGTAATGCTATGCTGCGGCATCTGGTGTTTGCCGTCCAGGCTGCTAATGATGATGAATGCCTGGCATCATGTGTCTCCACCAAATCCAAGAAAAATCTCATTCCTGTTGTTTCACTGATGCCGCTTTCATATTGCCACCCACCCCCCTTTTCTGATTTTAGTTCAACATTGGGCTGGAATTCAGTATAAAAGGACAACATGGGTTACACAGTAAAATGCCCTGACAAAATGCCAGACCTTCATCCACACTGTAATGGTAGACAAGGGAGTTGTGTAGATAAAGAAATGGGGGCGACAGAGAGAAAGAACCACATGGGGCACTCTTTCATCAGCTGTCTATACAAGCCTTGGCCTGGAGGGCTGTTGAGGAAGCCACAGAATGCTTCATTCAGCTTCCTACCGAGAAGCATGGATGGGTGCGTGCCGGATTACACATTTTAATGTGGAAGTCTTCTAAGGGGCCCTGCTGTGGGTATTAATATCACACAAGGCACATTCACAGACAGTCTTTAGGACCTGTCACTCTTGCTGTCAAGCCTCATTGTGCACTCAATAATAACCCATTAAACCTTTTCTTCTTTCTTATCTGTGAAACAGCAGTCCTTGGCCAAGGTACGGGTCACCAAGTGGAGGACTGATTGGCTGATTTGTGTTATTTGCATATTTTGTGTGTGCAGATTTATTGGGTGGAAAATGAATGGAAGTGCTCTCCCTCCCTTGCGGCGTGCCTGCCTGTCTGGCGACCACGTGGCTCACTCTTATCGAAGCACCTTGGGATTTCTTTCTGTGGCATATCGGATCCTCCCCCCCATCCTGCACACAGCCAGTTGGGCAGAAAAGCTATCCATCTTAACAATCCCAGATGCCAATATTAATAGAGATGGACTCCCTGCCCCCATGCACTAAACAAACACAGATGGTAGTTCTCCAAAAGATCCTGACACCAAGTTCAAAACACTGTGGAGTTGTCTGCCATGTTGAAAATGATCCACCACCGCCCATGTATGTTATTCTTGTTAACCTCTTCCAGCTAGGGTCCCATTTTCCGAATTTTCGCCTGTCTGACGTGCCCAAAGTTAAATGCCTACCACTCATGGCCAGAAACTAGGATATTTACATATTTAGTACTATTGGATAGGAAACACTCTGAAGTTTATAAAACCATTAAGATATAGTCTGTGGCTATTCCAGAACAGATTTAGCAGGCAAAAACCAGAGAAATTTCTGTCCGGAATTTATTTTTCTTTGGCTCTCCTCTCATTTTGAAGCCCATGTAATATTTTTCTATGGGGAATAGGACCGAGGTTGCAGTACTTATGGCTTCCACTAGATGTCAACAGTCTCTGGAAAGGGTATGGAGGAAAAAGCTCTGACCAGATCCTTAGAGAGAGAATTACTACGGGTAGGGAAAATAGGTAAACAGACGTGCACGTTCACGAGAACGTGAACGCGCCAGCGCGACCAACTTTCTTTTCGTCTTTTAACGTTTCACTTACCGTTCTTGTAAAATATGATCGCTATTATTCATAAAAGAATACATAAGGATGCATTATTAATGATATTTGATTTGTTTGTGAAAAGATGAGAGGTATAATTTGAACGCGATCCCTTCACTGTAAAACGGGCGAGTAGACTGACAATGCTTGGTGGAGTAGCTGAGCGTAACGTGCCAAAAACAACGGATATTTATGGATATAATTATTTACTTTTTCTAACAAAAGAACCATGGATTATCTTGTTTGGACACTTGGGAAGACCTCAGAAGAAGTTATTTGAAAGGTAAGCGATTTATATTAGCTGTGATATGGATATTTTGAGAACCGAGCTGGATATGAATTTATGCTAATGTGGAAAATATGTGAGGTACTAGCCTCAAACAATCAAATGTAGTGCTTTCGCCGTAAAGCCTTTTAAAATCTGACAACGCAGTGATATTGCCAAGAAGCAGAGCTTTTGATGGCTATGCAACACTATGCAACACTTGTATATCGAAGTTAAATATTATGAATATGTATTACGAATATGTATTTTGAATTTGGCGCGTTATGTTTGCTCTGAAAACGATCCCGCTAAAGGGATCGGCGCGCTAAGAGGTTAACTCGGAGTCTGAAAAGTATTTAAGGATGCTCTTTCTCTCTTTCTGTGAAATTAAGTGCAGCTAAGCTAACTGAGGTTTTCAAAAAAATCTGGGGCTTGATGCTTTGCCTTTTAAACTATTTCCTCATCAAGGCCCCAAATGCCTCTGCATCCCTGCTAAAAGCAGCAAGCGGGGGTGATGTTGAAGACATCTGGCATGGGAGCCACTCTCACAAATTAGTCATTAGTGCATTCGTTTGAGTTTAATTTAATAACATGTTGACTAATTTAATTCAAGTCACTGGGTTTGTCTACAAGAGACAACTCCGATGAGGAGGATATTCGGCCAGCGTCTCATTTTTATCCCAATGAAATATGACAATGAGTACAGCCCAGCTGTCTAGACAGAGAGAGATGGGGATAGGAGGACAGACAGAGAGAGATGGGGATAGGAGGACAGACAGGAGAGATGCCATAGCACTGATTGCAGCCTCCTCCCTTTGATATGATGGATATCTGCACACCACTTAGAATAGCATTATCTTTAACAGCGTTATCGCCCCCCACCGCCACCGCCACCGCCACCACCACCATCAACCACCACCACCAACCACCGCCTGTTTGTAAGCTGTAAAACACTGTAGTTCACTAAGCCCTCTCAGCTATTATGTCTTGGAATGGAATCTTTGATCAATGTTTTTATTCTGTAAGCGTTTATTATTGGTTAGTTAATGTTGTGTGGTTTAATAGACAGCTGTTTAAAACTTGTGACGCTGATTTGATAGGATGGGAAGTCCTTTGTGCCATGCAACAAAGGGTCATAGTTGACTACGGGCACCAATCAAGACTTGAGAATCTGCCCCTAAACACATGTTACAGTAGCAAGTCATGTAAGCACACAGGCACACGCACACACAGAAAATAAAGCACATGACATCTCCACAGCCAGGGGGTTCATTTAACCCTTAATGTCAGGGTGTGTGTGGGCCTGGATGTTAGAATATCATCTGTAATTAGAGAAGACTAGGGGCTGAGCTGTTCTGTTGACTGTGACAGTGCTACGGGGAGCTGTCTTGCAGAGGCATTTGTCTTCTGTTCACTGTGACAGGTGAGAACATGAAGCCTTCCTTCCCTCAGCAGGTCAGAGGGCATCAGACGTCTCCAGGACCAACTATGACAGAGCAGCGAGCAATGTCGCTGTGCTGGGGAAGCAACGGAGTCAACAACATCAAAGACCTTGCAAGTTAAACAGGAAGTACTGTATATTCTATGGCGCTGTGGATTGCTCTTCAGCTACCAATAGATATGAATAGTTCAGCTATGAATTCCAGCAATTTAAAAATATATAAAAATATATATTAAAACTCAAATGGTGACGCAGTTTAAAACATATGATGTCATTTGAAATGTAGTTGCCATCGCGAAAAAGTCCAAAAGTTAGTCAGGTGGTGAGATGTGGTCGACAAGTTATTCGGAGATATTTCTGTGAGGTTATCGCTGTAGTGTTCCAGTACCGAGGCAGAGCTGGCCTTTGGCAGAGCCTGCCTACCCAGTGCCGATCAGCACGCCTCGTACACACACACACGCATACTGTATAGAATCTGCCTCTGTGATTGGCTATCGCCTCATATCAGCCCCAGTTCCCAGTTAACAGGAAGAAGCAAAGACAAATGGTTTGATGGTGATGGGTTTAATTTACTAGCAATGCTGCCTCTTTGATGTAGAGTTCACAACCTGAGTGGTATTCTGCCTCAAACTGTGGTTGAAAGGCACCTTTTAAAATTCCCCTAGGTATGGTGTTGTTTAGTGTTGTGGTTTGGTTGGCAATCAGCCAGCTATTCAAACTCCCCCCCCATTGTTCATGCAAAGTAAAACTCTCAGGTGAACACACCCAGCAGGGATTTGAAGGCATTTTACAACAACTGTGAAAGAGAGTACCTCAGTTGGTTTTGAGAGCTGAATAGAGCCGTGATCAAAACACCTTCTAGGGATGGACACAATCATTCTGTCTAAGTGTAGAAGAGAGAAAGTGAGGGAACCTGTCCTGACAAACATTTCAATGAAACAAACAATGAAGGATGAGACTAAAAACAAACAAAAGATAACTATTGTAAAATATACTGTGTCAGTAAAATGTATATACTGTTGCATGTATAAGCCTAAGTGTTGTTGTCCATTAGTTTACTCCGATTAGGGGGAGGGGTGGTAGGGTTAGGGGAAAATAATAAAGGAAAATATATGATACATATATATATATAATTAAAATAATATATTTACAAAAATATATTTCAGATTGGAAATGATGTAGACAATTACATTGATAGAAGCCACAATCTATCTGCAAAATTAAAATAAATAATAAACAATAGTCCACACTCTTTGGAAAAATTATGCTATCTAGAACCTAAAAGGATTATTCGGCTGTCCCCATAGGAGAACCCTTTGAAGAACGCTTTTGTGTTCCAGGCAGAACCCTATTAGGTTCCATGTAGAAACCTTTCCCGATAGGGTTCTACATGGAACCAAAAAGGGTTCTCCTATGGGGACAGCCGAATAATCCTTTTAGGTTCTAGATAGCACCTTTTTTTCAAATGTGCAGTTTAGACAAACACACAACTATTGTAGATGCTAGAGCTAGAATGACAGAGGTTGGGCAGGGAGCCCCATCTGTTGGCTGGTATGTAAATTCACTGTGGCGGTGCCTGGGTCTGTGTGCGCCCTGCTTTCCTGGTGGTGGAGGAGTGTCTCTGTCTCCTTACTGACTGACTGACTGACTGACTGACTGAATGCATCTCCTGCTGGGCTCTTCTGCTTCACTTTGCACCTCTTACTTCTGGGACAGTGCTCAAGGATACACCCAGAGAGGGACGGGAACATTTCTACTTATTACAGCAATTATAATCATCCCAGTATTTCAGCAGCAGCAGAGGCTCTCTCTCTCTCTCTCTTTCTCTCTCTCTGGACTCCCTTCGTCAGACTGGTAGATAGACTGCTGCTGCAACAGAACAGTAATCAGCGTTTCTCTCTTCATCATCTCACTGGTGGATGAGGTAAAGGAAAAAGCCTCTTCCCCTTGCCTCACTTGTGGATCTAAATCAGACACAGCTAGCTAGTGTATCTTCCTCTGGCCCGACCCCAGGGGAAAGGTAATACATTATGGATCTCTGTAAACAACATTATCTCTCTCCGAGGAGCTATACTCTATAGAGGACAGTCGAGTGTAGTAAAGATGGTCTGTGTTCATGTGTAGGTATTCTGTGTTTGGTTGATGTACTATGGATTATAATAATCTCGCCTCTCTCACACACACACGTATGTAGCTAAAAACCCTCACAAACTTTTACAGATGCACAATTGAGAGCATCCTGTCGGGCTGTATCACCGCCTGGTACGGCAACTGTACTGTCCGCAACTGCAGGGCCCTCCAGAGGGTGGTCTGCCCAACGCATCACCGGGAGCAAACTACCTGCCCTCCAGGACACCTACAGCACCCGATGTCACAGGAAGGCCAAAAAGATCATCAAGGACAACAACCACCCGAGCCACTGCCTGTTCACCCCGCTATCATCCAGAAGGCGAGGTCAGTACAGGTGCATCAAAGCTGGGACCGAGAGACTGAAAAACAGCTTCTATCTCAAGGCCATCAGACTGTTAAATAGCCATCACTAGCACATTAGAGGCTGCTGCCCTATACATAGACTTGAAGTCACTGGCCACTTCAATAAATGGAACACTAGTCACTTTAATAATGTTTACATATTTTGCATTACTCATCTCATATGTATAACTGTATTCTATTATATTCTACAGTATCTTCAAAGTCAAAGTCAAAGTCACCATTATTAGTCAGTTGTACAACCGAATGCCTTCAACTGAAATGTGTCTTCCGCATTTAACCCAACCCCTCTGAATCAGAGAGGTGCGGGGGGGCTGCCTTAATCGACATCCACGTCTTCGGCGCCCGGGGAACAGTGGGTTAACTGCCTTAGTCAATGCCGCTCTGACATTGCTCGTCAATATACTTATATATTCTTAATTCCATTCCTTTGCTTAGATTTGTGCGTATTGGGTATATGTTGTGAAATTGTTAGATATTACTGCACTGTCGGAGCTAGAAACACAAGCATTTCACTACACCCGCAATAACATCTGCTAAACACGTGTATGTGACCAATAAAATTTGATTTGATGTACGAACACACCCCACAAACACACACCCTCCTACAGCACCCTACCTCCTCCCACTGGTGGATGTATCTGATGAGCCTGGACAGCCTGAGCAGTCTGAGCAGGCTGAGGATCTTGGTGAAGCGGACGATCCTCAGCGCCCGGGCCGTCTTGTAGAAGTCTGAGTCGATGCGCGTCTCCACGATGAGGAAGATGTAGTCCACAGGTATGGAGGAGATGAAGTCCACCACGAACCAGCTCCTCAGGTACTTGATCTTGATCTGTTGTGGGTCCAGGATGATCTCTGTGTTGTCCTCCTTGACGATGCCCGTGCGGAAGTTGAGCACCAGGTCCATGAGGAAGAAGGTGTCTGAGATCACGTTGAAAATGATCCAGGGGGGAGTGTGCTCGTCTTTGAAGAAGGTGATGCCCACCGGAATGACGATCAGGTTCCCCACCATCAGCAGCAGCATGGTTAGGTCCCAGTAGAACCTAGAACAGATGGAACCACAGAGAGCTTAGAACCTGGGAGAGAATAGGGGGAACCACAGAGAGCTTAGAACCTTGGAGAGAACATGAAGAACCACAGACGGCTTAGAGCCTGGGAGAGAACAGGAGGAACCACATAGGGATGTTGATCGGGTTCCCCACTATCAGAGGCAGTATAGTCAACTCCAGCAGCACCTGGGAGAGACAGGAATTGGGTAGAGAGGATTTAGGAGAAAAGAAGATCAATAGCTACCTCTCCCTGAGAAGTACTGATACCACTGATCACATTAAATGTACATACTGTAAGCTACAGCAGCAATCTAAGATGAGCGGTTAGTTTTAAACTATCACATAGACTGTACTGAACTGCTTTATACTGCCACTGACATTCAACATTTTCAATAATGAACGTGGTTTAGGATTGTGTACACTGTGGCCATGTGTCTTGACACGCCACTAAATCCTGTCTTTGAAGGCCTTTTTTAAAAATGTAATATAAAATATTTAATTAAACTAACTGTTAAATCCCCGATACGGCCAGTTTGAACCTGTGTGACTCATGGCTGTCACAACGTGTTCACATGTTATCCTACTGTGGCTCTCATGAAGGAGTAATGGTCCACACATGCAGCCTAGCCTACATCTCCCAGTCTGTGATGCGTAACCAATTCGTCTCCTGCTTGTGGTTGCTGGGCGCACATTTAAAAAGGTCAATGAGTGTTAAATGTTGATTACAAAGTGTGGTGTGACCTTGTCCATCTTCCCAGTCGCACAGTTTGGTTATAAATTACACTCTCCGCCCGCTTTGTAATTGAATCCAGATTGGTTGTATTGTATAAAGAATGATATACAGTATCCTTGGTGCTCTATAGATGGCACCGAGGGAGAGGGTCCCGCATTGTGAACTGGTTCTTGTGGGTAGGGCAGGATGATTTAACCACTCAAGTTTAACTGGCCCCATAAAAATCCATCTCAGAGCAAAACCAATTTAAAGCAGAGACCCAGAAAAAAATGAAAAATATACTATTCACAATGTTGATGGTTTCTTTGCTGTGATGCCTCTCAGTGGAGATGAACATTCCAATTGCCTCTGAGATCACTGTGCTGCCTGTCTGTGGACACATTACATTACTTTGAAATAAACATTAATTACAGGGATCTTACACACACAGCTGTCTAAGACAGTTGAGCCGCATTGTGCCATGGATTATGGTTTACAAAAAACATAAATACACACACACATACGCGACCGTGCACACACGCACACACACACACTCTCCCACACACACACTGACACACACTAAACCCCCTCTCGCTTACACACTGACACACGAAACAGTGACAGTAATTGGAATTCTTCAAAGTAAAAGGGTATCCACGGTTTCAGTTTCTTGTCAAGCAGAGTTATATTTAGAAAGACGTTTCTGCCACTGTTTGCTCATGTTAAGATTTAAAGCCCAAGAGGACAAGACAAAACTTCAAAGGAAATAACATGTACACGGGTAATGACATTTACTCTTCGAATTCTTCCCATTCCCTCGTATTCCCCATGTCAGGAAGAAGCATGTGAGTTAACATCATGAACACAAAACAGCTTGCTAACAGGCTGGAGGTGCACCAACAGCCCTTAATGCCGCTGCAATCACTATGTGCTAACATATCAATTTATTTTCGTACTAAAACACCTGCTCATTGTCCTCGCCACTTTTCTGCCAGTTTCATGGTGACCTCAGAGGACTTGACTGTCGCGAAGAAACAAACACAGACATCAGGAAGTAGAAAAAGCCCAGCTGGCAGACTGTCTTGCCTGTTTGGACAGCGGAGGCTGAGAAGAGACCAGGGGAGGCTGTGGAGAGGCAGGGCAGGGCAGGGCTCCTCCACATGTTTAAGGGTCTCAGAGAGAGGGATGGAAGGGTATGCAAGCTACTATCAGGATCCCCTGTAGGGCCTGGGGCCAAGAGAGGGGACACACACCTGTGTGAACTCCACCTGTTCCCTTTGATGAAGAAATGGGGTATTTGTGGCCAACAGCCTTCCCAAGCTTCTGGTCATGTATTGTACATACTATAGCCTACTAGGGTCGGACAAACAAAACACGCCAGCCAAGGTGGGATCTTTTTGTGTCTGTTAAAATGTATTATGCAAGAAATGGCAGTGGAAACGCCTTTATGCTCAAATATTGATATAATAAGTCAACTAGGAGGATGATATGTTGTGTGGTCCTCCCACTACGACTCCGGAAAGCATGCTGTTTATTAAACTACAGATTAAATATGATGAATTTCACTGGATGGTGAAAGTGCACGGTGATGAGCTTGATGCTCCTTTCCAATAAATGTTAAGGGTCTTATTCTGGTGACATTTTGACAAATAAAACTAATCTCTCTTTGTCCATAATAATCTCATCATGAAGTAGTCTATACCTGCACTGTATCTGTGACCTGTTGGCTAAAGCATGCGTGCCAAGACCAAAGTGGGCACATTTGCTATATAACGCAATAGATTTTTGTGGCAAAACCATCAGTAGAGCTGAAAATGCGATGGAAACCTTCTTCAATTGTGTTTTTGAATCAGTACATGGGAATTTCAACGCAAAAGTTATTTTTATGTGCACTACATTATCACGCACAGCGTTTTATATGCAACAAGTCCATTTGATAGAAACATATTGTTTTTATGCGGACTTTAGAGTATTCGCACTACCATCTGTGCGCCAATTGGATGGAAATCTAGCTACTAACCAGGTTTCCATCCAACATTTTTATGTTGGATAAAAACAATTCAAGACAGGCCTGATGGAAACAGCAAATTTGTCGGTAAACTTTCCAAATGTCGACAAAACAAAACACACTAGACAAGGTGGGATCTTTTTGTGTCCGTAAAATTATCTATGCAAGAAATATGTATCTGTATGCGCAAATATTGATATAATAACCATCATATCAAAGTAAACTTGAAGGCACGCAATGATATGTTGTGTGGCCCTTCCACTACGACTCAAGAAACCATGCAGTTTATTAAGCTACAGATGAAATAAGTTATGAACTTCACAGGGTTGTGATTGTACACAATGATCTTGAAGCTCCTTTCCAATAATTATTGATGGTCTGATTCTGGTGACATGATGATCGATGCTTGGCTGCAGTTTGACAAATACAAATTATCTTGCTCTTGTCCATAATAATCTCATCATGTAGGCTAAAAACGGTTAACAGGAGTACACATGCCAAGACCAGAGCGGGCACATTTGCTTTATAACACACATTGTTTTAGTGACAAAACCATCGGTTTGACGGAAAGACATCTCTGATGGGAAAATGCGCATATTGTTTTTATGTAGATTTTAGAAAATGTCTCCAATTGGATGGAAACCTGCACTATATATTCAAAATTATGTGAACACCCCTTGAATTATTTCAGCCACACCATTGCTGACAGGTGTATAAAAATCGAGCACACCACCATGCAATCTCCATAGACAAACATTGACAGTAGATTGGCCTTACTGAAGAGCTCTGTGAATTTCAACGTGGCACCATCATAAGATGCCACCTTTCCAACAAGTGAGTTCGTCAAATGACTGCCCTTCTAGAGCTGCCCCGGTCAGCTGTAAGCTCTGTTATTGTGAAGTGGAAAGGCCAAGGAGCAACAACGGCTCAGCCGCAAAGTGTTAGGCCACACAAGCTCACAGAACAGGACCGCTGAAGCGCGTAGCGCATAAAAATCGCCTGTCCACAGTTGCAACACACACTACCGAGTACCAAACTGCCTCTGGAAGCAAAGTCAGCACAATAACTGTTTGTCTGGGGCTTCATGAAATGGCTTTCCATGGCCGAACAGCCCCACACAAGCCTAAGATCACCATGCGCAATGCCAAGCATCGGCTGGAGTGGTGTAAAGCTTGGCGCCATTGGACTCTGGAGCAGTGGAAACGCGTTCTCTGAAGTGATGAATCTTGCTTCACCATTTGGCAGTCCGACAGACGAATATGGGTTTGGTGGATGCCAGGAGAACGCTACTTGCCCGAATGCATAGTGCCAACTGTAAAGTTTGGTGGAGGAGGAATAATGGTCTAGAGCTGTTTGCATGGTTCGGGCTAGGCCCCTTACTTCCAGTGAAGGGAAATCTTAACGTTATAGCATACAATGACATTTTAGGCGATTCTGTGCTTCCAATTTTGTGGCCCTTTCCTGTTTCAGAATGACAATGCCCCTGTGCACAAAGCGAGGTCCATACAGAAATGTTTTTTTCAGGATGCAATTTTCAAGATCAGTGTGGAAGAAATTGACTGGCCTGCACAGAGCCCTGACTTCAACCCCATCGAACACCTTTGGGATGAATTGGAATACCGACTGCAAGCCAGGCCTAATCGCCCAACATCAGTGCCCGAACTCACTAATGCTCTTGTGGCTGAATGGAAGCAAGCCCCCGCAGTAATGTTCCAAAATCTAGTGGAAAGCCTTCCGAGAAGAATCGAGGCTGTTATAGCAGCAAAGGGGGGACCAACTCCATATTAATGATCTTGATTTTGGAATGAAATGTTTGATGAGCAGGTGTCCACATACTTTTGGTCATGTAACGTACGTATTGGTATTTATACTCAAGAATCAAGGACACACATCTTGTTCTGTGGAAATGTGCGTGAGTTGTGTCTGTGTGTGTGTGTGTGTATGTGTGTGTGCTCTTTTTCCTTTTCACGCTTGCTATTGCCTTCTAATGGAGGTCAGTCCACCTAAACATAGCAGGGATCCATTTACTGTGTTTTATTATGCATTGGGATCCTGACATAGAGGAACATTGTTCTATAAATATATATAGACTGAGCAGCGAGCGCAGGGCAGGGCAGGGTGGTGGACGAAGATCGCAAAGGCACAAAATCCCTATCTCTATGTCTGTCTGAAAGCACTGACTTGTGGATTGATAGCTTTTCCCTTTATAAAACAAAAGGCAGTGTCCTTCATGGTGATATCAGTGCAGGCAGGGGTACGCTGCTGCGGTGTAGGGAAAGAGAGGGGGAGGAGAAGGATGATAGGGAGAGAGCCATAGAGAGAGGGAGAGTTTGAGGGAGGAGAGAGAGATCCAGAGAAGGAGGGAGCGATAGATAGGGGAAATGACCCCAGTTGCATAGCTTACACCTGAGTTGTTATAGTGCTGGGGAGGGACTGCTCACTGTCATGACGACAGACCGTGACATTTCAATGTCTGCTCATCTACAGAGACAGAGGTACGGTCCACACCACACCGTCTGCTCTCCTGGGAAGAGATCAAGGACTGCAGCCCATGTTTTTACCCTCAGAGTGCCTCCTGCTACAAGATAAACCTCTCTCCCACTCGCCACCCTGTCCTGGAGATGGCTACCTGGGGCCACACTAGCCCAGCCTGGTGTCACCGTCACACGGGGGGCTCTGACATCACCCACAGAGGGCTAGAGTACTGCACGTACTCACACACACTCCTATCACCCAATATGAACATGTTGAAAAGGCATAAAGGATCTACAGCCGGTTTGTTTGTGTGTGTGTGTGCGTGCGTTGCCCGCGGGGTGCCGTCTCTACCTGTTGGCAGACACGCTGGGAGAGTGATGGCATGGCATCCAGGTAGGTTGTCTGTCATGTCAGGTGCACTAGCCTTGCAGACAGAGACAGCCATGAGGAGCAGTGTGTGTGTGTGTGTGTGCTCCTCTTCATTCGGTATGGCGTCTGACTGAATGAGGACAGTAGAACAACAATGTGTGGTGTTCCTGTTCCTCCCCGCTCTTCCTTCCCAGAGAGCAGCAGCACAATCATTCCCACTATAAATGTGACTCTGGCTGATTGAATGATTGATGTTGATCTATTTATGAATATGAAAAGCAGTTCCCCTCTTGAATAATTCATGTCCTTTTTTTTTCTCCTTTATAGTTTCTTGTGAGTTGCTGTTTTGTATGGGGATGAGGAATCCTCGTCAGAAGTGCTGATTCGCCATTTGCCTGAGGATGCTGCCCCATGTCACATTAGACACAAGCAGCACACACTGCCTGCATCAATTTGACCACTGGCTACTCTAACCCGTCTTAGGGGTGTCACTACTGTACTAAGGGGACAGTGAACAGTTGGCTTGACTGTGCGTGTGTGTGTGTGTGTTTGCATGTTTGTGTCTGTTGGTTTGTGCAGTGGCGGGAATTCATTAACCCTTAAGGCCTCTTCTGACAGTCTATTACAAGGACAACACAGCCATACATTTTCAAGACACACACACACACACACACACACACACACACACACACACACACACACACACACACACACACACACACACACACACACACACACACACACACACACACAAGGCTACAAAACACCTTGCATAGCCGTTGTGCAAGACAGTTCTCCATTGGGCCAGTCGGCATACCATGAGACAATAACAGGAGAAAATTGAAGTGTCCAGGAGAAAATCGGGTTAAAAGGGTTAATCCTATTTTTGTTGACACCCCGCTCCGATGAACTGCAATGACGGCACTGACTTTGCTAAGCACAGCCGGCGGGCTCACTGCGAGAACATCACTGACACTGGGGCTACGTAGTCGAAGGTGGCTATTTTTAGGTGAGACTGACCGCTTTACCAGTCCTGAGCACTGCCGCTATTGTAAGAAGAATTCACCGGAGAGAAAGCACCAAATCTCCCCAACCTTGGGGTGAGGAAAATCAGATGATTTACTAAACACCAACATTATAAAGGGGGAATCTAATGAATGGAACGGCCCTTTCCTAATACTGCAAAACATATGAATAATACCATTAATAAGATTACAATAGCCAGGTGATGATGGACCACAGCAGGATTTTCATCCAGCTAAAAAAAACTGTTCTGTAAGAGTCTCCCAGCTGCACTTAAACTCCAGAGCAGAGACAGGTTTGACCTCTGATGCAGGTGCTGGAAGAGATCTATAATGTCTAAGGCCTTGTCTATATTCAAGTCAGAGTTAATAGAGTGCATATTCTGGGATTTGACAGCTAAGAAGAGTCCAAACCTTTTGCATATAGACTGAGAATGCATACTGGTAACTGTCAAGCGCATAATGACCTCCACTGTGACCAGTGACTGGAAAACACATGCAATGTACCGCTTATTCATGAAATATGAACCACTTCCAATGACAAATACTAATAAAAATGTTCACATGCGCCGAATACAACAGGTGTAGACCTTACAGTGAACTGCTTACTTACAAGCCCTTAACCAACAACGCAGTTTTAAGAAAATACCTTTAAAAAAGTAAGAGATATGAATAACAAATAATTAAATAGCAGCAGTAAATAACAATAGCGGGGCTATATACAGGGGGTACCGGTACAGAGTCAAAGTCAATGTGCGAGGGCACCGGTGTCAAGGTAATTGAGGTAATATGTACATGGGGGGCAATGCAAATAGTCTGGGTAGCCATTGATTAGCTGTTCAGGAGTCTTATGGCTTGGGGTAGAAGCTATTTAGGAGCCTCTTGGACATAGACTTGACGCTCCGGTACCGCTTGCCGTGCGGTAGCAGAGAGAACAGTCTATGACTAGGGTGGCTGGAGTCTGACAATTTTTAGGGCCTTCCTCTGACACCGCCTGGTATAGAGGTCCTGGATGGCAGGAAGCTTGGCCCCGGTGATGTACTGGGCTGTATGCACTACCCTCTGTAGTGCCTTTTGGTCGGAGGCCAAGCAGTTGCCGTACCAGGCAGTGATGCAACACGTCAGGATGCTCTCAATGGTGCAGCTGTAAAACCTTTTGAGAATCTGAGGACACATGCCAAATATTTTCAGTCTCCTGAGGGGGAATAGGTTTTGTCGTGCCCTCTTCACGACTGTCTCGGTGTGCTTGGACAATGTTAGTTTGTTGGTGATATGGACGCCAAGGAACTTGGAGCTCTAAATCTTCTCCACTATAGCCTCGTCTATGAGAATGGGGGGCGTGCTCAGTCCACCTTTTCCTGTAGTCCACAATCATTTATTTTGTCTTGATCACGTTGAGGGAGAGGTTGTTGTCCTTGCTCCACACGGTCAGGTCTCTGACCTCCTCCCTATAGGCTGTCTCATCGTTGTTGGTGATCAGGCCTACCACTGTTGTGTCATCAGCAAACTTAATGATGGTGTTGGAGTCGTGCAGTCATGAGTGAACAAGGAGTACAGGAGGGGACTGAGCACGCACCCCTGAGGGGCCCCCGTGTTGAGGATCAGCGTGGCGGATGTGTTGTTACCTACTCTTACCACCTGGGGGGCGGCCCGTCAGGAAGTCCAGGATCCAGTTGCAGAGGGAGGTGTTCAGTCCCAGGGTCCTTAGCTTAGTGATGAGCTTTGAGGGCACTATGGTGTTGAATGCTGAGCTGTAGTCAATGAATAGCATTCTCACATAGGTGTTCCTTTTGTCCAGGTGTGAAAGGGGAGTATGGAGTACAATAGAGATCGCATCATCTGTGGATCTGTTGGTGCGATATGCAAATTGGAGTGGGTCTAGGTTTTTCTGGGATAATGGTATTGATGTGAGCCATGACCAGCCTTTCAAAGCAGTTCATGGCAATAGACGTGAGTGCTATGGGTCGGTAGTCATTTAGGCAGGTTACCTTAGTGTTCTTGGGCACAGGGACTATAGTGGTCTGCTTGAAACATGTTGGTATTACAGACTCAGACAGGGAGAGGTTGAAAATGTCAGTGAAGACACTTGCCAGTTGGTCAGCGCATGCTCGGAGTACACGTCCTGGTAATCCGTCTGGCCCTGCGGCCTTGTGAATTTTGATCGGTTTAAAGGTCTTACTCACATCAGCTGCGGAGAGCATGATCACACAGTTGTCTGGAACAGCTGATGCTCTCATGCATGTTTCAGTGTTACTTGCCTCGAAGCGAGCATAGAAGTTATTTAGCTTGTCTGGTAGGCTTGTGTCACAGGGCAGCTCTCGGCTGTGCTTCCCTTTGTAGTCTGTAATAGTTTGTGAGCCCTGCCACATCTGACATGCATCGAAGCCGGTGTAGTATGATTCGATCTTAGTCCTGTATTGACGCTTTGCCTGTTTGAATGGTGTGTCGGAGTCCATAGCGGGATTTCTCATAAGCTTCCGGATTAGAGTCCTGCTCCTTGAAAGCGGCAGCTCAACCCTTTAGCTCAGTGCGAATGTTGCCTGTAATCCATGGCTTCTAGTTGGGGTATGTACTTACAGTCACTGTAGGGACGACGTCCTCGATGCACTTATTGATAAAGCCAGTGACTGATGTGGTGTACTCCTCAATGCCATCGGAAGAATCCCGGAAACATATTCCAGTCCGTGCTAGCAAAGCAGTCCTGTAGTTTAGCATCGGCTTCATCTGACCACTTTTTATAGACCGAGTCACTGGTGCTTCCTGCTTTAATTTGAGCTTGTAAGCAGGAATCAGGAGGATAGAATTATGGTCAGATTTGCCAAATGGAGGGAGAGGGAGAGCTTTGTACGTGTCTCTGTGTGTGGAGTAAAGGTGGTCTAGAATGGTTTTTCCTCTAGTTGCACATTTAACATGCTGATAGAAATGAGGTAAAACAGATTTAAGTTTCTGGATGGCGTTTTCCTGTTTGCTTATGGCGGTATACAGCTCATTGAGCGTGGTTTTAGTGCCAGCATCGGTCTATGGTGGTATGTAGACAGCTACAAAAAAATACAGATGAAAACTTTCTAGGTAGACTTCCTTAGATATCGTGCACCAGCTGTTCACATATATGCATAGGCCTCCGCCCTGTGTCTTACCAGAAGCTGCTGTTCTGTCCTGCCGATGGAGTGTATAACCCGCCAGCTGTATGTTCTTAATGTCGTCGTTCAGCCAAGACTCTGTGAAATAAGATATTACAGTTTTTAATGTCCCGTTGGTAGGATATACATGCTTTCAGCTCATCCCATTTATTTTCCAGTGATTGAACATTAGCTAGCAGGATGGAAGGCTAGGGAAGACTAGCCACTTGTCGCCTGATCCTCGCAAGGCACCCTGATCTTTTTCCACAAAATATCTGTTTCCTTCTCTAGCGAATCACGAGGATCTGGGCCTGGTCGGGTGTCTGTAGTAGTATATCCCTCCCGTCCGACTCATTAAAGAAGAACTCTTCATCCAGTTTGAGGGGAGCAATCGCAGTTCTGATGTCCAGAAGCTCTTTTCGGTCATAAGAGACAGTAGCAGCAATATTATATACAAAACAAGTTACGAACAACGCGAAAAAACGAACAAAATAGCATGGTTGGTTAAGAGCCGATAAAACAGCAACCCTCCCCTCCGGCGCCATCCTTCCCTAAGATCCCATAATTAAAACAAAGCCACACAACAAAGCTAGAGCTAAGTCCATCCTAAATATGTATCAGTTTTGGATACTCAATCTTTCTCTTATGAATATCAACAATCTAATCAACGTAGCCACTGCAGAATAAACAGCAGTATAAGGGAGACCGAACGTTTGAAAGAGTCGAAGAGGACTTTCTCCACCGCCCAGCACCCCTGTAGCATATGACAATTTTTTTCTATTAAAAAGGTGCTGCTGGCTGGCGCACCAGTAGAGAGAGGCACAGTGTCCGTGTCCCTGTCGCTGTCCTTGTCCCTGGTCGCAGTGCACAGAGTCCTTCACACACAACAGAGTCCCTGCCCAGAGCAGAGCAGAGTAGTTACCTGCTCGGGTGAATAAAAGACTCCACAAGGATACTCCGCAAGCAGCGCAGTCATCAACTCACTGTGCCCTCCTCAAAAACAAAAGGACCGCTGTGCACAGTCCATAGGCCTACCAGAGGAGAACACAGTCCACAGGCCTACCAGAGGAGAACGAACACAGTCCATAAGCCTACCAGAAGAGAACTAACACAGTCCATAGGCCTACCAGAGGAGAACACATTGCATAGGCCTACCAGAGTAGAACACAGTTCATAGGCCTACCAGAGGAGAGCACAGTCCATAGGCCTACCAGAGGAGAACACAGGGAATAGGCCTACCAGAAGAGAACACAGTCCATAGGCCTACCAGAGGAGAACACAGGGCATAGGCCTACCAGAGGAGAACACAGTCCACAGGCCTACCAGAGGAGAACACAGTCCACAGGCCTACCAGAGGAGAACACAGTCCACAGGCCTACCAGAGGAGAACACAGTCCATAGGCCTACCAGAGGAGAACACAGGGCATAGACACAGGCTGTGTCTGAAATGGCATCCGATTCTATATAAATAGTGTACTACCTTCGACCAGGACCTATAGAATAGTGTGCCATTTGAGATGCACCCACAGACTGCTCTCCAGCCTGCTCTCATCCCCCTGACTTCATGCATCTGGATCTCCATTCTCTACTTCCTGCCTGCTTGCCATTTCGCCCTCTAATTGCGTCCATCTTTATTATCATGATCCATTGTTATCTATGTACTGTATCTCCCAAGAGGTCTTGTTGGATGTCATGTCTAGGGTTCTTCTATCAGTCAACCACTGAGTGTTGATGTGGGGGAGTGAACAGCGCACAGTGCTGGGTGCCTCCTATACACACATCCCCCTGTTCCCCAGGAGAGAGAGTGAACAGCTGTCTCCTAAACCAGATGAAGAGCTAACCTAATGTACTACCGTAGCTGCCATTATATTAGCATTATATTAGGCAGTCACATTGTAGGCCACACTGTCACCTTGCCGCTCACTTCCCCAGCCCCCAATCTCAACCCCCAGCCCCATGTAGCCCCAGCCCCACTTCCAGGCACCAGCCTTATACCCCAGCCTCGGCCCCAGAGCCCCCCTCACTACTCAGCCCTAGCCTAGCTCAAGCCCCAGCCCTCCCCCCTACCACCAGCCCCCTCACTCCCCTAGCCTCGACCCTGTCAATTATCTTCCCCAACCAGGTGATGTAATCAGCAAACGGAGCCGCAGAAATGAAATCCTTTCTATCCATCTCAGAGATGTTGATCCAGGGTCAGAGTGAGAGCGAGAGAGAAAGGGTGAGAAAAAATGTGGAACACGGAGAGAGAGAGAGGGATCCGAGAGTGAAAACAAGATGGTGCGAAACAAATGAGTGGGAGAGAAAGGTTGAGGAGAGAATGAGGGAGGAATAATTAATCTCCTTATATTCTGCTCAGTGGATAAAGGAGCACATAATCTCTCCTCTTTTCATATACTGAGCCCTGTTGCTCGAAACTACACAGAAATTGTAAGCACATTTTATCCCACCCTCCCCCCAAAAAGATATGGGTAAGAGGGAAAAATATAGCCAACATTAATGCAGCTTAAAACCCAGCAGTTTATGGAGTACCCTTACTAAGAAGTCGTTTTAAGCATAAAATGAAATAAAAATGTGGGACGTGATGCAGAGTTGATCTGGTCTGCGTGAGAAGGCAAAAGCAGAGGCTTATCTGACTGTTAAATCAAATAGGACCGGATTTATCTTGTTTATTTGTTATTTCTGTCATTTCTTGAGTGTATGTGCTAAATAGTGCAAATGCATTTGATTTAAACATATTTCCCTGCCACCAGATAATCGAACTGATTTACAAATAACAGGGGGAAGAAGATGTCTTTGGAGACGGGGAAGAGAAATGGGAGAGTCACACCAACACAGCATGTCTCTTAATCCAGCAATTTTTATGAATCTTCAAGTCAGATGGCAAGGGAAGCGTGAGGGTGGGAGGAGGCGAAACACATTGCGGCTGGGGAACGGGGAAGTACTTCCTGTGAATCATGGCAACCACACAGAAAGGGCTCTTTATTCTGCTAGACTCCACTCAGGCCCTCCATAAGTGGAGAGGTTGTTGCACTGAGTAGGAGCCCCACTGGTTCCCTATGGTTTAGTAGTACTCTAGCAGGCAGCAATGCTACTGCTGCCAAAGGCGTGGTGAATAGAGGCCAAGTCTGTTTCTCAAACATAACTGGTCTGAGAAAAGGCAAGATAAACATTTTGCAAGACGGTCCTTCTATCAGTCAAACACTTATAGTGGACACTATCTAAAGACACTCACTATCTACAGATACTATCTATAGATTACCTAACTATCTATAGACACAATCTATAGACACTCACTATCTATAAACACTCACTATCTACAGACACTATCTATAGACACCTACTATCTATAGACACTATCTATAGACACTCACTATCTATAAACACTCACTATCTATAGACACTCACTATCTACAGACACTCACTCTCTACAGACACTCACTATCTACAGACACTCACTATCTACAGACACTCACGA
Organism: Brachymystax lenok tsinlingensis; assembly: GCA_030435695.1. Classification (NCBI taxonomy): domain Eukaryota; kingdom Metazoa; phylum Chordata; class Actinopteri; order Salmoniformes; family Salmonidae; genus Brachymystax; species Brachymystax lenok. Next base: position 28,992,596 of record CM059819.1, on the reverse strand, counting down.
TCTACAGACAGACATTATCTATAGACACTCACTATCAATAGACACTCACTATCAATATATACTCACTCTCTACAGACACTCACTCTCTACAGACACTCACTCTCTATAGACACTCACTCTCTATAGACACTCACTCTCTATAGACATTCACTCTCTACAGACACTATCTATAGACACTCAATATCTACAGACACTCACTATCTACAGACAATCACTATCTTTAGACACTCACTCTCTACAGACACTATCTATAGAAACTCACTATCTATAGACACTCACTATCTACAGAGACTCACTATCCACAGACACTCGCTATCCACAGAAACACTCGCTATCCACAGACACTATCTATAGACACTCACTATCTACAGACAATCACTATCTACAGACAATCACTATCTACAGACACTCACTATCTATAGACACTCACTATAAACAGACACTCACTATAAACAGACACTCACTATCTACAGACACTCGCTATCTACAGACACTCGCTATCCACAGACACTAGCTATCCACAGACACTATATCTATAGACACTCACTATCAATAAACATTCAATATCAATAGACACTCACTCTCTACAGACACCCACTCTCTACAGACACTATCTGAAGAAACTCACTATCTATAGACACTCACTATCTACAGACACTCGCTATCCACAGGCACTCACTATCCACAGACACTAGCTATCCACAGACACTATCTACAGACACTCACCATCTTTAGACACTCACAATCTATAGACACTCACTATCTATAAACACTCACTATCTATAGACACTTTCTACAGACACTCGCTATCCACAGACACTCGCTATCCACAGACACTCGCTATCCACAGACACTCGCTATCCATAGACACCCACTCTCTACAGACACTCACTCTCTACAGACACTCACTCTCTACAGACACTCACTCTCTACAGACATTCACTCTCTACAGACACTCACTCTCTACAGACACTCACTCTCTACACTCACTCTCTATAGACACTATCTATAGACACTCACTATCTAAAAACACTCACTTTCTACAGACACTCACTATCTACAGACACTCACTATCTATAAACACTCACTATCTACAGACAATCACTCTCTACAGACAATCACTCTCTACAGACACTATCTATAAAAACTCACTATCTGCAGACACTCACTATCTTTAGACACTCACTCTCTACAGACACTATCTACAGACACTCACTATCTACAGACACTCGCTATCTACAGACACTCGCTATCTACAGACACTCGCTATGAGTATATCCACAGACACTATATCTATAGACACTATATCTATAGACACTCACTCTCTACAGACACTCACTCTCTACAGACACTCACTATCTACACTCACTCTCTATAGACACTATCTATAGACACTCACTATCTAAAAACACTCACTTTCTACAGACGCTCACTATCTACAGACACTCACTATCTATAGACACTCACTATCTATAAACACTCACTATCTATAAACACTCACTATCTACAGACACTCACTATCTATAAACACTCACTATCTATAGACACTAACTCTCTACAGACACTCACTCTCTACAGACACTCACTATCTACACTCACTCTCTATAGACACTATCTATAGACACTCACTATCTAAAAACACTTATTTTCTACAGACACTCACTATCTACAGACACACACTATCTATAGACACTCACTGTCTATAGACACTCACTATCTATAAACACTCACTATCTATAAACACTCACTATCTACAGACACTCACTATCTATAAACACTCACTATCTATAGACACTATCTACAGACACTTACTCTCTACAGACACTATCTATAGAAACTCACTATCTATAGACACTCACTATCTACAGACACTCGCTATCCACAGACACTCACTATCCACAGACACTAGCTATCCACATACACTATCTACAGACCCTCACCATCTTTAGACACTCAACATCTATAGACACTCACTATCTATAGACACTCACTATCTATAAACACTCACTATCTATAAACACTCACTATCTACAGACACTCACTATCTATAAAAACTCACTATCTATAGACACTATCTACAGACACTTACTCTCTACAGACACTATCTATAGAAACTCATTATCTATAGACACTCACTATCTACAGACACTCGCTATCCACAGACACTCACTATCCACAGACACTAGCTATCCACAGACACTATCTACAGACCCTCACCATCTTTAGACACTCACCATCTATAGACACTCACTATAAACAGACACTCACTATCTACAGACACTCACTATCTACAGACACTCACTATCTACAGACACTCGCTATCTACAGACACTCGCTATCCACAGACACTCGCTATCCACAGACACTCGCTATCCACAGACACTCGCTATCCACAGACACTATATCCAAAGACACTATATCTATAGACACTCACTCTCTACAGACAATCACTCTCTACAGACACTCACTCTTTACAGACACTCACTCTCTACAGACACTCACTCTCTACAGACACTCACTCTCTACAGACACTCACTATCTACACTCACTCTCTATAGACACTATCTATAGACACGCACTATCTAAAAACACTCACTTTCTACATACACTCACTATCTACAGACACTCACTATCTATAAACACTCACTATCTACAGACAATCACTCTCTACAGACAATCAATCTCTACAGACACTATCTATAAAAACTCACTATCTTTAGACACTCACTCTCTACAGACACTATCTATAGACACGCACTATCTAAAAACACTCACTTTCTACATACACTCACTATCTACAGACACTCACTATCTATAAACACTCACTATCTACAGACAATCACTCTCTACAGACAATCAATCTCTACAGACACTATCTATAAAAACTCACTATCTTTAGACACTCACTCTCTACAGACACTATCTACAGACACTCACTATCTACAGACACTCGCTATCTACAGACACTCGCTATCTACAGACACTCACTATCCACAGACACTCACTTTCCACAGACACTCGCTATCCACAGACACTCGCTATTCACAGACACTCACTATCTACAGACACTCGCTATCTACAGACACTCGCTATCTACAGACACTCACTATCCACAGACACTCACTTTCCACAGACACTGCTATCCACAGACACTCGCTATTCACAGACACTCACTATCCACAGACACTAGCTATCCACGGACACTTTCTACAGACATCCACAATCTTTAGACACTCCCCATCTTTAGACACTCACCATCTATAGACACTCACTATAAACAGACACTCACTATAAACAGACACTCACTATCTACAGACACTCGCTATCTACAGACACTCGCTATATACAGACACTCACTATCCACAGACACCCGCTATCCACAGACACTATATCCACAGACACTATATCTATAGACACTATATCTATAGACACTCACTCTCTACAGACACTCACTCTCTACAGACACTCACTCTTTACAGACAATCACTATACAGACACTCACTCTCTACAGACACTCACTCTCTACAGACACTCACTCTCTACAGACACTCACTATCTACACTCACTCTCTATAGACACTATCTATAGACACTCACTTTCTACAGACACTCACTATCTACAGACACTCACTATCTATAGACACTCACTATCTATAGACACTCACTATCTATAAACACTCACTATCTATAAACTCTATCTACAGACACTTACTCTCTACAGACACTATCTATAGAAACTCACTATCTATAGACAATCACAATCTACAGACACTCGCTATCCACAGACACTCACTATCCACAGACACTAGCTATCCACTGACACTATCTACAGACCCTCACCATCTTTAGACACTCACCATCTATAGACACTCACTATCTATAGACACTCACTATCTATAGACACTCACTATCTATAAACACTCACTATCTATAGACACTATCTACAGACACGTACTCTCTACAGACACTATCTATAGAAACTCACCATCTATAGACACTCACTATCTACAGACACTCGCTATCCACAGACACTAGCTATCCACAGACACTAGCTATCCACAGACACTATCTACAGACCCTCACCATCTTTAGACACTCACCATCTATAGACACTCACTATAAACAGACACTCACTATCTACAGACACTCACTATCTACAGACATTCACTATCTACAGACATTCGCTATCTACAGACACTCGCTTTCCACAGACACTCGCTATCCACAGACACTCGCTATCCACAGACACTCGCTATCCACAGACACTCGCTATCCACAGACACTCGCTATCCACAGACACTATATCCAAAGACACTATATCTATAGACACTGGTTCCCTATGGTTTAGTAGTACTCTAGCAGGCAGCAATGCTACTGCTGCCAAAGGCGTGGTGAATAGAGGCCAAGTCTGTTTCTCAAACATAACTGGTCTGAGAAAAGGCAAGATAAACATTTTGCAAGACGGTCCTTCTATCAGTCAAACACTTATAGTGGACACTATCTAAAGACACTCACTATCTACAGATACTATCTATAGACACGAACTATCTATAGACACAATCTATAGACACTCACTATCTATAAACACTCACTATCTACAGACACTATCTATAGACACCTACTATCTATAGACACTATCTATAGACACTCACTATCTACAGACACTCGCTATGAGTATATCCACAGACACTATATCTATAGACACTATATCTATAGACACTCACTCTCTACAGACACTCACTCTCTACAGACACTCACTCTCTACAGACACTCACTCTCTACAGACACTCACATTCTACAGACACTCACATTCTACAGACACTCACTATCTACACTCACCATCTATAGACACTATCTATAATCACTCACTATCTATAAACACTCACTATCTACAGACACTCACATTCTACAGACACTCACATTCTACAGACACTCACATTCTACAGACACTCACTATCTACACTCACCATCTATAGACACTATCTATAGACACTCACTATCTATAAACACTCACTATCTATAAACACTCACTATCTACAGACACTCACTATCTATAAACACTCACTATCTATAGACACTTTCTACAGACACTCACTCTCTACAGACACTATCTATAGAAACTCACTATCTATAGACACTCACTATCTACAGACACTCGCTATCCACAGGCACTCACTATCCACAGACACTAGCTATCCACAGACACTATCTATAGACACTCACTATCTATAGACACTCACTATCTATAGACACTCACTATCTATAAACACCCACTATCTATAGACACTATCTACAGACACGTACTCTCTACAGACACTATCTATAGAAACTCACCATCTATAGACACTCACTATCTACAGACACTCGCTATCCACAGACACTAGCTATCCACATACACTAGCTATCCACAGACACTATCTACAGACCCTCACCATCTTTAGACACTCACCATCTATAGACACTCACTATAAACAGACACTCACTATCTACAGACACTCACTATCTACAGACATTCACTATCTACAGACACTCGCTATCTACAGACACTCGCTTTCCACAGACACTCGCTATCCACAGACACTCGCTATCCACAGACACTCGCTATCCACAGACACTCGCTATCCACAGACACTCGCTATCCACAGACACTATATCCAAAGACACTATATCTATAGACACTGGTTCCCTATGGTTTAGTAGTACTCTAGCAGGCAGCAATGCTACTGCTGCCAAAGGCGTGGTGAATAGAGGCCAAGTCTGTTTCTCAAACATAACTGGTCTGAGAAAAGGCAAGATAAACATTTTGCAAGACGGTCCTTCTATCAGTCAAACACTTATAGTGGACACTATCTAAAGACACTCACTATCTACAGATACTATCTATAGACACGAACTATCTATAGACACAATCTATAGACACTCACTATCTATAAACACTCACTATCTACAGACACTATCTATAGACACCTACTATCTATAGACACTATCTATAGACACTCACTATCTACAGACACTCGCTATGAGTATATCCACAGACACTATATCTATAGACACTATATCTATAGACACTCACTCTCTACAGACACTCACTCTCTACAGACACTCACTCTCTACAGACACTCACATTCTACAGACACTCACATTCTACAGACACTCACTATCTACACTCACCATCTATAGACACTATCTATAATCACTCACTATCTATAAACACTCACTATCTACAGACACTCACATTCTACAGACACTCACATTCTACAGACACTCACATTCTACAGACACTCACTATCTACACTCACCATCTATAGACACTATCTATAGACACTCACTATCTATAAACACTCACTATCTATAAACACTCACTATCTACAGACACTCACTATCTATAAACACTCACTATCTATAGACACTTTCTACAGACACTCACTCTCTACAGACACTATCTATAGAAACTCACTATCTATAGACACTCACTATCTACAGACACTCGCTATCCACAGGCACTCACTATCCACAGACACTAGCTATCCACAGACACTATCTACAGACACTCACCATCTTTAGACACTCACAATCTATAGACACTCACTATCTATAGACACTCACTATCTATAAACACTCACTATCTATAAACACTCACTATCTACAGACACTCACTATCTATAAACACTCACTATCTATAGACACTATCTACAGACACTTACTCTCTACAGACACTATCTATAGAAACTCACTATCTATAGACACTCACTATCTACAGACACTCGCTATCCACAGACACTCACTATCCACAGACACTAGCTATCTACACTCACACTCTATAGACACTATCTATAGACACTCACTATCTACAGACACTCACTATCTATAGACACTCACTATCTATAGACACTCACTATCTATAAACACTCACTATCTATAAACTCTATCTACAGACACTTACTCTCTACAGACACTATCTATAGAAACTCACTATCTATAGACACTCACAATCTACAGACACTCGCTATCCACAGACACTCACTATCCACAGACACTAGCTATCCACTGACACTATCTACAGACCCTCACCATCTTTAGACACTCACCATCTATAGACACTCACTCTCTACAGACACTCACTCTCTACAGACACTCACTCTCTACAGACACTCACTCTCTACAGACACTCACTCTCTACAGACACTCACTATCTACACTCACTCTCTATAGACACTATCTATAGACACTCACTATCTACAGACACTCACTATCTATAGACACTCACTATCTATAAACACTCACTATCTATAAACTCTATCTACAGACACTTACTCTCTACAGACACTATCTATAGAAACTCACTATCTATAGACACTCACAATCTACAGACACTCGCTATCCACAGACACTCACTATCCACAGACACTAGCTATCCACTGACACTATCTACAGACCCTCACCATCTTTAGACACTCACCATCTATAGACACTCACTATAAACAGACACTCACTATCTACAGACACTCACTATCTATAGACATGAACTATCTATAGACACAATCTATAGACACTCACTATCTATAAACACTCACTATCTACAGACACTATCTATAAAAACTCACTATCTGCAGACACTCACTATCTTTAGACACTCACTCTCTACAGACACTATCTACAGACACTCACTATCTACAGACACTCGCTATCTACAGACACTCGCTATCTACAGACACTCGCTATGAGTATATCCACAGACACTATATCTATAGACAATATATCTATAGACACTCACTCTCTACAGACACTCACTCTCTACAGACACTCACTATCTACACTCACTCTCTATAGACACTATCTATAGACACTCACTATCTAAAAACACTCACTTTCTACAGACGCTCACTATCTACAGACACTCACTATCTATAGACACTCACTATCTATAAACACTCACAATCTATAAACACTCACTATCTACAGACACTCACTATCTATAAACACTCACTATCTATAGACACTAACTCTCTACAGACACTCACTCTCTACAGACACTCACTATCTACACTCACTCTATATAGACACTATCTATAGACACTCACTATCTAAAAACACTTATTTTCTACAGACACTCACTATCTACAGACACACACTATCTATAGACACTCACTGTCTATAGACACTCACTATCTATAAACACTCACTATCTATAAACACTCACTATCTACAGACACTCACTATCTATAAACACTCACTATCTATAGACACTATCTACAGACACTTACTCTCTACAGACACTATCTATAGAAACTCACTATCTATAGACACTCACTATCTACAGACACTCGCTATCCACAGACACTCACTATCCACAGACACTAGCTATCCACATACACTATCTAAAGACCCTCACCATCTTTAGACACTCAACATCTATAGACACTCACTATCTATAGACACTCACTATCTATAAACACTCACTATCTATAAACACTCACTATCTACAGACACTCACTATCTATAAAAACTCACTATCTATAGACACTATCTACAGACACTTACTCTCTACAGACACTATCTATAGAAACTCATTATCTATAGACACTCACTATCTACAGACACTCGCTATCCACAGACACTCACTATCCACAGACACTAGCTATCCACAGACACTATCTACAGACCCTCACCATCTTTAGACACTCACCATCTATAGACACTCACTATAAACAGACACTCACTATCTACAGACACTCACTATCTACAGACACTCGCTATCTACAGACACTCGCTATCTACAGACACTCGCTATCCACAGACACTCGCTATCCACAGACACTCGCTATCCACAGACACTCGCTATCCACAGACACTATATCCAAAGACACTATATCTATAGACACTCACTCTCTACAGACAATAACTCTCTACAGACACTCACTCTTTACAGACACTCACTCTCTACAGACACTCACTCTCTACAGACACTCACTCTCTACAGACACTCACTATCTACACTCACTCTCTATAGACACTATCTATAGACATCCACTATCTAAAAACACTCACTTTCTACATACACTCACTATCTACAGACACTCACTATCTATAAACACTCACTATCTACAGACAATCACTCTCTACAGACAATCAATCTCTACAGACACTATCTATAAAAACTCACTATCTTTAGACACTCACTCTCTACAGACACTATCTACAGACACTCACTATCTACAGACACTCGCTATCTACAGACACTCGCTATCTACAGACACTCACTATCCACAGACACTCACTTTCCACAGACACTCGCTATCCACAGACACTCGCTATTCACAGACACTCACTATCCACAGACACTAGCTATCCACGGACACTTTCTACAGACATCCACAATCTTTAGACACTCCCCATCTTTAGACACTCACCATCTATAGACACTCACTATAAACAGACACTCACTATAAACAGACACTCACTATCTACAGACACTCGCTATCTACAGACACTCGCTATATACAGACACTCACTATCCACAGACACCCGCTATCCACAGACACTATATCCACAGACACTATATCTATAGACACTATATCTATAGACACTCACTCTCTAAAGACACTCACTCTCTACAGACACTCACTCTTTACAGACAATCACTATACAGACACTCACTCTCTACAGACACTCACTCTCTACAGACACTCACTCTCTACAGACACTCACTATCTACACTCACTCTCTATAGACACTATCTATAGACACTCACTTTCTACAGACACTCACTATCTACAGACACTCACTATCTATAGACACTCACTATCTATAGACACTCACTATCTATAAACACTCACTATCTATAAACTCTATCTACAGACACTTACTCTCTACAGACACTATCTATAGAAACTCACTATCTATAGACAATCACAATCTACAGACACTCGCTATCCACAGACACTCACTATCCACAGACACTAGCTATCCACTGACACTATCTACAGACCCTCACCATCTTTAGACACTCACCATCTATAGACACTCACTATCTATAGACACTCACTATCTATAGACACTCACTATCTATAAACACTCACTATCTATAGACACTATCTACAGACACGTACTCTCTACAGACACTATCTATAGAAACTCACCATCTATAGACACTCACTATCTACAGACACTCGCTATCCACAGACACTAGCTATCCACAGACACTAGCTATCCACAGACACTATCTACAGACCCTCACCATCTTTAGACACTCACCATCTATAGACACTCACTATAAACAGACACTCACTATCTACAGACACTCACTATCTACAGACATTCACTATCTACAGACACTCGCTATCTACAGACACTGCTTTCCACAGACACTCGCTATCCACAGACACTCGCTATCCACAGACACTCGCTATCCACAGACACTCGCTATCCACAGACACTCGCTATCCACAGACACTATATCCAAAGACACTATATCTATAGACACTGGTTCCCTATGGTTTAGTAGTACTCTAGCAGGCAGCAATGCTACTGCTGCCAAAGGCGTGGTGAATAGAGGCCAAGTCTGTTTCTCAAACATAACTGGTCTGAGAAAAGGCAAGATAAACATTTTGCAAGACGGTCCTTCTATCAGTCAAACACTTATAGTGGACACTATCTAAAGACACTCACTATCTACAGATACTATCTATAGACACGAACTATCTATAGACACAATCTATAGACACTCACTATCTATAAACACTCACTATCTACAGACACTATCTATAGACACCTACTATCTATAGACACTATCTATAGACACTCACTATCTACAGACACTCGCTATGAGTATATCCACAGACACTATATCTATAGACACTATATCTATAGACACTCACTCTCTACAGACACTCACTCTCTACAGACACTCACTCTCTACAGACACTCACATTCTACAGACACTCACATTCTACAGACACTCACTATCTACACTCACCATCTATAGACACTATCTATAGACACTCACTATCTATAAACACTCACTATCTACAGACACTCACATTCTACAGACACTCACATTCTACAGACACTCACATTCTACAGACACTCACTATCTACACTCACCATCTATAGACACTATCTATAGACACTCACTATCTATAAAAACTCACTATCTATAAACACTCACTATCTACAGACACTCACTATCTATAAACACTCACTATCTATAGACACTTTCTACAGACACTCACTCTCTACAGACACTATCTATAGAAACTCACTATCTATAGACACTCACTATCTACAGACACTCGCTATCCACAGGCACTCACTATCCACAGACACTAGCTATCCACAGACACTATCTACAGACACTCACCATCTTTAGACACTCACAATCTATAGACACTCACTATCTATAGACACTCACTATCTATAAACACTCACTATCTATAAACACTCACTATCTACAGACACTCACTATCTATAAACACTCACTATCTATAGACACTATCTACAGACACTTACTCTCTACAGACACTATCTATAGAAACTCACTATCTATAGACACTCACTATCTACAGACACTCGCTATCCACAGACACTCACTATCCACAGACACTAGCTATCTACACTCACACTCTATAGACACTATCTATAGACACTCACTATCTACAGACACTCACTATCTATAGACACTCACTATCTATAGACACTCACTATCTATAAACACTCACTATCTATAAACTCTATCTACAGACACTTACTCTCTACAGACACTATCTATAGAAACTCACTATCTATAGACACTCACAATCTACAGACACTCGCTATCCACAGACACTCACTATCCACAGACACTAGCTATCCACTGACACTATCTACAGACCCTCACCATCTTTAGACACTCACCATCTATAGACACTCACTCTCTACAGACACTCACTCTCTACAGACACTCACTCTCTACAGACACTCACTCTCTACAGACACTCACTATCTACACTCACTCTCTATAGACACTATCTATAGACACTCACTATCTACAGCCACTCACTATCTATAGACACTCACTATCTATAAACACTCACTATCTATAAACTCTATCTACAGACACTTACTCTCTACAGACACTATCTATAGAAACTCACTATCTATAGACACTCACAATCTACAGACACTCGCTATCCACAGACACTCACTATCCACAGACACTAGCTATCCACTGACACTATCTACAGACCCTCACCATCTTTAGACACTCACCATCTATAGACACTCACTATAAACAGACACTCACTATCTACAGACACTCACTATCTATAGACATGAACTATCTATAGACACAATCTATAGACACTCACTATCTATAAACACTCACTATCTACAGACACTATCTATAGACACCTACTATCTATAGACACTATCTATAGACACTCACTATCTACAGACACTCGCTATCTACAGACACTCGCTATCTACAGACACTCGCTATGAGTATATCCACAGACACTATATCTATAGACACTATATCTATAGACACTCACTATCTACAGACACTCGCTATCCACAGACACTCACTATCCACAGACACTAGCTATCCACTGACACTATCTACAGACCCTCACCATCTTCAGACACTCACTATCTATAGACACTCACTATCTATAGACACTCACTATCTATAGACACTCACTATCTATAAACACTCACTATCTATAGACACTATCTACAGACACGTACTCTCTACAGACACTATCTATAGAAACTCACCATCTATAGACACTCACTATCTACAGACACTCGCTATCCACAGACACTAGCTATCCACAGACACTAGCTATCCACAGACACTATCTACAGACCCTCACCATCTTTAGACACTCACCATCTATAGACACTCACTATAAACAGACACTCACTATCTACAGACACTCACTATCTACAGACACTCACTATCTACAGACACTCGCTATCTACAGACACTCGCTATCCACAGACACTCGCTATCCACAGACACTCGCTATCCACAGACACTCGCTATCCACAGACACTCGCTATCCACAGACACTCGCTATCCACAGACACTATATCCAAAGACACTATATCTATAGACACTGGTTCCCTATGGTTTAGTAGTACTCTAGCAGGCAGCAATGCTACTGCTGCCAAAGGCGTGGTGAATAGAGGCCAAGTCTGTTTCTCAAACATAACTGGTCTGAGAAAAGGCAAGATAAACATTTTGCAAGACGGTCCTTCTATCAGTCAAACACTTATAGTGGACACTATCTAAAGACACTCACTATCTACAGATACTATCTATAGACACGAACTATCTATAGACACAATCTATAGACACTCACTATCTACAGACACTCGCTATCTACAGACACTCGCTATCTACAGACACTCGCTATGAGTATATCCACAGACACTATATCTATAGACACTATATCTATAGACACTCACTCTCTACAGACACTCACTCTCTACAGACACTCACTCTCTACAGACACTCACTCTCTACAGACACTCAAATTCTACAGACACTCACATTCTACAGACACTCACTATCTACACTCACCATCTATAGACACTATCTATAGACACTCACTATCTATAAACACTCACTATCTACAGACACTCACATTCTACAGACACTCACATTCTACAGACACTCACATTCTACAGACACTCACTATCTACACTCACCATCTATAGACACTATCTATAGACACTCACTATCTATAAACACTCACTATCTATAGACACTCACTATCTATAAACACTCACTATCTATAAACTCTATCTACAGACACTTACTCTCTACAGACACTATCTATAGAAACTCACTATCTCACAATCTACAGACACTCGCTATCCACAGACACTCACTATCCACAGACACTAGCTATCCACTGACACTATCTACAGACCCTCACCATCTTTAGACACTCACCATCTATAGACACTCACTATAAACAGACACTCACTATCTACAGACACTCACTATCTACAGACACTCGCTATCCACAGACACTCGCTATCCACAGACACTCGCTATCCACAGACACTCGCTATCCACAGACACTCGCTATCCACAGACACTATATCCAAAGACACTATATCTATAGACACTGGTTCCCTATGGTTTAGTAGTACTCTAGCAGGCAGCAATGCTACTGCTGCCAAAGGCGTGGTGAATAGAGGCCAAGTCTGTTTCTCAAACATAACTGGTCTGAGAAAAGGCAAGATAAACATTTTGCAAGACGGTCCTTCTATCAGTCAAACACTTATAGTGGACACAATCTAAAGACACTCACTATCTACAGATACTATCTATAGACACGAACTATCTATAGACACAATCTATAGACACTCACTATCTACAGACACTCGCTATCTACAGACACTCGCTATCTACAGACACTCGCTATGAGTATATCCACAGACACTATATCTATAGACACTATATCTATAGACACTCACTCTCTACAGACACTCACTCTCTACAGACACTCACTCTCTACAGACACTCACATTCTACAGACACTCACATTCTACAGACACTCACTATCTACACTCACCATCTATAGACACTATCTATAAACACTCACTATCTATAAACACTCACTATCTATAAACACTCACTATCTACAGACACTCACATTCTACAGACACTCACATTCTACAGACACTCACATTCTACAGACACTCACTATCTACACTCACCATCTATAGACACTATCTATAGACACTCACTATCTATAAACACTCACTATCTATAAACACTCACTATCTACAGACACTCACTATCTATAAACACTCACTATCTATAGACACTTTCTACAGACACTCACTCTCTACAGACACTATCTATAGAAACTCACTATCTATAGACACTCACTATCTACAGACACTCGCTATCCACAGGCACTCACTATCCACAGACACTAGCTATCCACAGACACTATCTACAGACACTCACCATCTTTAGACACTCACAATCTATAGACACTCACTATCTATAAACACTCACTATCTATAGACACTTTCTACAGACACTCGCTATCCACAGACACTCGCTATCCACAGACACTCGCTATCCACAGACACTCGCTATCCACAGACACTCGCTATCCAATGACACTATATCCATAGACACCCACTCTCTACAGACACTCACTCTCTACAAACACTCACTCTCTACAGACATTCACTCTCTACAGACACTCACTCTCTACAGACACTCACTCTCTACAGACACTCACTCTCTACAATCACTCTCTATAGACACTATCTATAGACACTCACTATCTAAAAACACTCACTTTCTACAGACACTCACTATCTATAAACACTCACTATCTACAGACAATCACTCTCTACAGACAATCACTCTCTACAGACAATCACTCTCTACAGACACTATCTATAAAAACTCACTATCTACAGACACTCACTATCTTTAGACACTCACTCTCTACAGACACTCGCTATCTACAGACACTCGCTATCTACAGACACTCGCTATGAGTATATCCACAGACACAATATCTATAGACACTATATCTATAGACACTCACTCTCTACAGACACTCACTCTCTACAGACACTCACTCTCTACCGACACTCACTATCTACACTCACTCTCTATAGACATTATCTATAGACATTCACTATCTAAAAACACTCACTATCTACAGACACTCACTATCTATAGACACTCACTATCTATAAACACTCACTATCTACAGACACTCACTATCTATAAACACTCACTATCTATAGACACTAACTCTCTACAGACACTCACTCTCTACAGACACTCACTATCTACACTCACTCTATATAGACACTATCTATAGACACTCACTATCTAAAAACACTCATTTTCTACAGACACTCACTATCTACAGACACACACTATCTATAGACACTCACTATCTATAGACACTCACTATCTATAAACACTCACTATCTATAAACACTCACTATCTACAGACACTCACTATCTATAAACACTCACTATCTATAGACACTATCTACAGACACTTACTCTCTACAGACACTATCTATAGAAACTCACTATCTATAGACACTCACTATCTACAGACACTCGCTATCCACAGACACTCACTATCCACAGACACTAGCTATCCACAGACACTATCTACAGACCCTCACCATCTTTAGACACTCACCATCTATAGACACTCACTATAAACAGACACTCACTCTCTACAGACACTCGCTATCTACAGACACTCGCTATCTACAGACACTCACTATCCACAGACACTCGCTATCCACAGGCACTATATCCACAGACACTATATCTATAGACACTATATCTATAGACACTCACTCTCTACAGACACTCACTCTCTACAGATACTCACTCTTTACAGACACTCACTCTATACAGACACTCACTCTCTACAGACACTCACTCTCTACAGACACTCACCCTCTACAGACACTCACTATCTACACTCACTCTCTATAGACACTATCTATAGACACTCACTTTCTACAGACACTCACTATCTATAGACACTCACTATCTATAGACACTCACTATCTATAAACACTCACTATCTATAAACACTATCTACAGACACTTACTCTCTACAGACACTATCTATAGACACTCACTATCTACAGACACTCGCTATCCACAGACACTCACTATCCACAGACACTAGCTATCCACTGACAGTATCTACAGACCCTCACCATCTTTAGACACTCACCATCTATAGACACTCACTATCTATAGACACTCACTATCTATAGACACTCACTATCTATAAACACTCACTATCTATAGACACTATCTACAGACACATACTCTCTACAGACACTATCTATAGAAACTCACCATCTATAGACACTCACTATCTACAGACACTCGCTATCCACAGACACTAGCTATCCACAGACACTAGCTATTCACAGACACTAGCTATCCAATGACACTATATCCATAGACACCCACTCTCTACAGACACTCACTCTCTACAGACACTCACTCTCCACAGACACGCACTCTCCACAGACGCTCACTCTCCACAGACGCTCACTCTCCACAGACGCTCACTCTCCACAGACGCTCACTCTCCACAGACGCTCACTCTCTACAGACGCTCACTATCTTTAGACGCTCACTCTCTACAGACGCTCACTCTCTACAGACACTCACTATCTACAGACACTCACTATCTACAGACACTC
The DNA here is from genome assembly GCA_030435695.1 of Brachymystax lenok tsinlingensis. Classification (NCBI taxonomy): domain Eukaryota; kingdom Metazoa; phylum Chordata; class Actinopteri; order Salmoniformes; family Salmonidae; genus Brachymystax; species Brachymystax lenok. The sequence continues at coordinate 28,975,380 of CM059819.1, read as the reverse complement.
ACTATCCACAGACACTCACTATCCACAGACACTATCTACAGACACTATCTACAGACACAATCTGAAGAAACTCACTCTATACAGACACTCACTTACCACAGACACTCACGCTCTACAGACACTCACTCTCCACAGACACTCACTCTCCACAGACGCTCACTCTCCACAGACGCTCACTCTCCACAGACGCTCACTCTCTATAGACGCTCACTATCTTTAGATGCTCACTCTCTACAGACACTCACTCTTTATAGACACTCACTCTCTACAGACAACCACTCTCTACAGACACCAACTCTCTACAGACACTCACTCTCTACAGACACTCACTCTCTACAGACACTCACTATCCACAGACACAATCTACAGACACTAACTATCTACAGACACTATCTATAGAAACTCACTCTCCACAGACACTCACTCTCCACAGACGCTAACTCTCCACAGACGCTCACTCTCCACAGACGCTCACTATCTACAGACACTCACTATCTACAGACACTATCTATAGATGCTCACTATCTTTAGACGCTCGCTCACTACAGAAACTCACTCTCTACAGACACTCACTTACCAAAGACACTCACTCTCTACAGACACTCACTCTCCAGACACCAACTCTCTACAGACACTCACTCTCTACAGACACTCACTCTCTACAGACACTCACTCTCTACAGACACTCACTCTCTACAGACACTCACTCTCTACAGACACTCACTCTCTACAGACACGTACTCTCTACAGACACTCACTCTCTACAGACACTCACTCTCTATAGACACTCACTATCTACAGACGCTCCATATCCACAGACGCTCCCTATCCACAGACACTCCCTATCCACAGACACTATCTACAGACACTCACTATCTACAGACACTATCTGAAGAAACTCACTCTCTACAGACACTCACTAACCACAGACACTCACTCTCTACAGACACTCACTCTCTACAGACACTCACTCTCTACAGACACTCACTCTCTACAGACACTCACTTTCTACAGACACTCACTTTCTACAGACACTATCTATCTACAGACGCTCACTATCTTTAGACATTCAATACCTATAGACACTCACTATCTACAGACACTCACTCTCTACAGACACTATCTCTCCACAGACACTCAGTCTCTACAGACACTCACTCTACAGACACTATCTACAGACACAATCTGAAGAAACTCACTCTATACAGACACTCACTTACCACAGACACTCACGCTCTACAGATACTCACTCTCCACAGACACTCACTCTCCACAGACGCTCACTCTCCACAGACGCTCACTCTCCACAGACGCTCACTCTCTATAGACGCTCACTATCTTTAGATGCTCACTGTCTACAGAAACTAACTCTCTACAGACACTCACTATCTACAGACACTTACTATGTACAGACACTCACTATCTACAGACACTCACTATCTACAGACACTATCTGAAGAAACTCACTCTCCACAGACACTCACTTACCACAGACACTCACTCTCTACAGACACTCACTCTCTACAGACACTCACTCTTTATAGACACTCACTCTCTACAGACAACCACTCTCTACAGACACACACTCTCTACAGACACTCACTCTCTACAGACACTCACTCTCTACAGACACTCACTATCTACAGTCACTCACTATCTACAGACACTTACTATCTATAGACACTCATACTCTACAGACACTATCTGAAGAAACTCACTCTCTACAGACATTCACTTACCACAGACACTCACTCTCTACAGACACTCACTCTCTACAGACACTCACTCTTTATAGACAATCACTCTCTACAGACAACCACTCTCTACAGACACGCACTCTCTACAGACACTCACTATCCACAGACACTCACTATCCACAGACACTATCTACAGACACTATCTACAGACACAATCTGAAGAAACTCACTCTATACAGACACTCACTTACCACAGACACTCACGCTCTACAGACACTCACTCTCCACAGACGCTCACTCTCCACAGACGCTCACTCTCCACAGACGCTCACTCTCTATAGACGCTCACTATCTTTAGATGCTCACTCTCTACAGAAACTAACTCTCTACAGACACTCACTATCTACAGACACTTACTATGTACATACACTCACTATCTACAGACACTCACTATCTACAGACACTATCTGAAGAAACTCACTCTCTACAGAAACTCACTTACCACAGACACTCACTCTCTACAGACAATCACTCTTTATAGACACTCACTCTCTACAGACAACCACTCTCTACAGACACGCACTCTCTACAGACACTCACTCTCTACAGACACTCACTCTCTACAGACACTCACTCTCTACAGACACTCACTATCTACAGTCACTCACTATCTACAGACACTTACTATCTATAGACACTCATACTCTACAGACACTATCTGAAGAAACTCACTCTCTACAGACATTCACTTACCACAGACACTCACTCTCTACAGACACTCACTCTCTACAGACACTCACTCTTTATAGACACTCACTCTCTACAGACAACCACTCTCTACAGACACGCACTCTCTACAGACACTCACTCTCTACAGACACTCACTCTCTACAGACACTCACTCTCTACAGACACTCACTATCTACAGTCACTCACTATCTACAGACACTCACTATCTATAGACACTCATACTCTACAGACACTATCTGAAGAAACTCACTCTCTACAGACACTCACTTACCACAGACACTCACTCTCTACAGACACTCACTCTCTACAGACACTCACTCTTTATAGACACTCACTCTCTACAGACAACCACTCTCTACAGACACCAACTCTCTACAGACACTCACTCTCTACAGACACTCACTCTCTACAGACACTCACTCTCTACAGACACTCACTCTCTACAGACACTCACCTACCACAGACACTCACTCTCTACAGACACTCACTCTCTACAGACGCTCACTCTCTACAGACACTCACTTTCTACAGACACTCACTTTCTACAGACACTATCTGTCTATAGACGCTCACTATCTTTAGACATTCAATATCTATAGACACTCACTATCTACAGACACTCACTCTCTACAGACACTAACTCTCCACAGACACTCAGTCTCTACAGACACTCACTCTCTACAGACACTCACTATCTACAGACACTATCTATAGACACTAACTATCTACAGACACTATCTACAGACACTCACTCTCCACAGACACTCACTCTCCACAGACGCTCACTCTCCACAGAAACTCACTCTCTACAGACACTCACTTACCACAGACACTCACTCTCTACAGACACTCACTCTCCACAGACACTCACTATCTATAGACACTCACTCTCCACAGACACTCACTCTCCACAGACACTCACTCTCCACAGACACGCACTCTCCACAGACGCTCACTCTCCACAGACGCTCACTCTCCACAGACGCTCACTCTCCACAGACGCTCACTCTCCACAGACGCTCACTCTCTACAGACGCTCACTATCTTTAGACGCTCACTCTCTACAGACGCTCACTCTCTACAGACACTCACTATCTACAGACACTCACTATCTACAGACACTCACTATCCACAGACACTCACTATCCACAGATACTATCTACAGACACTATCTACAGACACAATCTGAAGAAACTCACTCTATACAGACACTCACTTACCACAGACACTCACGCTCTACAGACACTCACTCTCCACAGACACTCACTCTCCACAGACGCTCACTCTCCACAGACGCTCACTCTCCACAGACGCTCACTCTCTATAGACGCTCACTATCTTTAGATGCTCACTCTCTACAGACACTCACTCTTTATAGACACTCACTCTCTACAGACAACCACTCTCTACAGACACCAACTCTCTACAGACACTCACTCTCTACAGACACTCACTCTCTACAGACACTCACTATCCACAGACACAATCTACAGACACTAACTATCTACAGACACTATCTATAGAAACTCACTCTCCACAGACGCTAACTCTCCACAGACGCTCACTCTCCACAGACGCTCACTATCTACAGACACTCACTATCTACAGACACTATCTATAGATGCTCACTATCTTTAGACGCTCGCTCACTACAGAAACTCACTCTCTACAGACACTCACTTACCAAAGACACTCACTCTCTACAGACACTCACTCTCCAGACACCAACTCTCTACAGACACTCACTCTCTACAGACACTCACTCTCTACAGACACTCACTCTCTACAGACACTCACTCTCTACAGACACTCACTCTCTACAGACACTCACTCTCTACAGACACGTACTCTCTACAGACACTCACTCTCTACAGACACTCACTCTCTATAGACACTCACTATCTACAGACGCTCCATATCCACAGACGCTCCCTATCCACAGACGCTCCCTATCCACAGACACTATCTACAGACACTCACTATCTACAGACACTATCTGAAGAAACTCACTCTCTACAGACACTCACTAACCACAGACACTCACTCTCTACAGACACTCACTCTCTGAAGACACTCACTCTCTACAGACACTCACTCTCTACAGACACTCACTTTCTACAGACACTCACTTTCTACAGACACTATCTATCTACAGACGCTCACTATCTTTAGACATTCAATACCTATAGACACTCACTATCTACAGACACTCACTCTCTACAGACACTATCTCTCCACAGACACTCAGTCTCTACAGACACTCACTCTACAGACACTATCTACAGACACAATCTGAAGAAACTCACTCTATACAGACACTCACTTACCACAGACACTCACGCTCTACAGACACTCACTCTCCACAGACACTCACTCTCCACAGACGCTCACTCTCCACAGACGCTCACTCTCCACAGACGCTCACTCTCTATAGACGCTCACTATCTTTAGATGCTCACTGTCTACAGAAACTAACTCTCTACAGACACTCACTATCTACAGACACTTACTATGTACAGACACTCACTATCTACAGACACTCACTATCTACAGACACTATCTGAAGAAACTCACTCTCTACAGACACTCACTTACCACAGACACTCACTCTCTACAGACACTCACTCTCTACAGACACTCACTCTTTATAGACACTCACTCTCTACAGACAACCACTCTCTACAGACACACACTCTCTACAGACACTCACTCTCTACAGACACTCACTCTCTACAGACACTCACTATCTACAGTCACTCACTATCTACAGACACTCACTATCTATAGACACTCATACTCTACAGACACTATCTGAAGAAACTCACTCTCTACAGACACTCACTTACCACAGACACTCACTCTCTACAGACACTCACTCTCTACAGACACTCACTCTTTATAGATACTCACTCTCTACAGACAACCACTCTCTACAGACACCAACTCTCTATAGACACTCACTCTCTACAGACACTAACTTACCACAGACACTCACTCTCTACAGACACTCACTCTCTACAGACACTCACTCTCTACAGACACTCATCTACCACAGACACTCACTCTCTACAGACACTCACTCTCTACAGACGCTCACTCTCTACAGACACTCACTTTCTACAGACACTCACTTTCTACAGACACTATCTGTCTATAGACGCTCACTATCTTTAGACATTCAATATCTATAGACACTCACTATCTACAGACACTCACTCTCTACAGACACTAACTCTCCACAGACACTCAGTCTCTACAGACACTCACTCTCTACAGACACTCACTATCCACAGACACTATCTATAGACACTCACTATAAACAGACACTATCTACAGACACTAACTATCTACAGACACTATCTACAGACACTCACTCTCCACAGACACTCACTCTCCACAGACGCTCACTCTCCACAGAAACTCACTCTCTACAGACACTCACTTACCACAGACACTCACTCTCTACAGACACTCACTCTCCACAGACACTCACTATCTATAGACACTCACTCTCCACAGACACTCACTCTCCACAGACACGCACTCTCCACAGACGCTCACTCTCCACAGACGCTCACTCTCCACAGACGCTCACTCTCCACAGACGCTCACTCTCCACAGACGCTCACTCTCTACAGACGCTCACTATCTCTAGACGCTCACTCTCTACAGACGCTCACTCTCTACAGACACTCACTATCTACAGACACTCACTATCTACAGACACTCACTATCCACAGACACTCACTATCCACAGACACTATCTACAGACACAATCTGAAGAAACTCACTCTATACAGACACTCACTTACCACAGACACTCACGCTCTACAGACACTCACTCTCCACAGACGCTCACTCTCCACAGACGCTCACTCTCCACAGACGCTCACTCTCTATAGACGCTCACTATCTTTAGATGCTCACTCTCTACAGACACTCACTCTTTATAGACACTCACTCTCTACAGACAACCACTCTCTACAGACACCAACTCTCTACAGACACTCACTCTCTACAGACACTCACTCTCTACAGACACTCACTATCCACAGACACTATCTATAGACACTCACTATAAACAGACACAATCTACAGCCACTAACTATCTACAGACACTATCTATAGAAACTCACTCTCCACAGACACTCACTCTCCACAGACGCTCACTCTCCACAGACGCTCACTCTCCACAGACGCTCACTATCTACAGACACTCACTATCTACAGACACTCACTATCTACAGACACTATCTATAGATGCTCACTATCTTTAGACGCTCGCTCACTACAGAAACTCACTCTCTACAGACACTCACTTACCACAGACACTCACTCTCTACAGACACTCACTCTCCAGACACCCACTCTCTACAGACACCCACTCTCTACAGACACCCACTCTCAACAGACACTACCTCTCTATAGACATTCACTATCTTTAGACACTCAAAATCTACAGACACTATATATAGACACTCACTCTCTATAGACACTCACTCTCTACAGACACTCACTCTCTACAGACACTCACTCTCTACAGGCACTCACTCTCTACAGACACTATATATAGACACTCACTCTCTACAGACACTCAAACTCTATACAGACACTCACTCTCTACAGGCACTCACTCTCTACAGACACTATATATAGAAACTCACTCTCTACAGACACTCACTCTCTACAGACACTCACTCTCTACAGACACTATATATAGAACACTCACTCTCTACAGACACGCACTCTCTACAGACACTCACTTTACAGACACTATCTATAGACACTCACTCTCTCCAGACAGACACTCTCTATAGACACTCATGATCTACAGACACTATATATAGACACTCACTCTCTACAGACACTCACTCTCTACAGACACTCACTCTCTACAGGCACTAACTCTCTACAGACACTGTATATAGACACTCACTCTCTACAGACACTCACTCGCTACAGACACTCACTCTCTACAGACACTCGCTCTCTACAGACACTCGCTCTCAACAGACACTCACTCTCTACAGACACTCACTCTCTATCGACACTCACTCTCTATAGACACTCACTCTGTATAGACACTCACTCTCTACAGACACTCACTCTCTACAGACACCCACTCTCTACAGACACAAACTCTCTACAGACACTCACTTTCTACAGACACTCACTCTCTATAGACACTCACTAACTATAGACACTCACAATCTACAGACACTATATATAGACACTCACTCTCTAAAGACACTCACTCTCTACAGACACTCGCTCTCTACAGACACTCACTCTCTACAGGCACTCACTCTCTACAGACACTCACTCTCTACAGACACTCACTCTCTACAGACACTCACTCTCTACAGACACTCACTCTTTATAGACACTCACTCTCTCCAGACAACCACTCTCTACAGACACCAACTCTCTACAGACACTCACTCTCTACAGACACTCACTCTCTACAGACACTAACTTACCACAGACACTCACTCTCTACAGACACTCACTCTCTACAGACACTCACTCTCTACAGACACTCACCTACCACATACACTCACTCTCTACAGACACTCACTCTCTACAGACGCTCACTCTCTACAGACACTCACTTTCTACAGACACTCACTTTCTACAGACACTATCTGTCTATAGACGCTCACTATCTTTAGACATTCAATATCTATAGACACTCACTATCTACAGACACTCACTATCTACAGACACTCACTCTCTACAGACACTAACTCTCCACAGACACTCAGTCTCTACAGACACTCACTCTCTACAGACACTCACTATCCACAGACACTATCTATAGACACTCACTATAAACAGACACTATCTACAGACACTAACTATCTACAGACACTATCTATAGAAACTCACTCTCCACAGACACTCACTCTCCACAGACGCTCCTCTCCACAGAAACTCACTCTCTACAGACACTCACTTACCACAGACACTCGCTATCTACAGACACTCACTCTCTACAGACACTAACTCTCCACAGACACTCAGTCTCTACAGACACTCACTCTCTACAGACACTCACTATCCACAGACACTATCTATAGACACTCACTATAAACAGACACTATCTACAGACACTAACTATCTACAGACACTATCTATAGAAACTCACTCTCCACAGACACTCACTCTCCACAGACGCTCACTCTCCACAGAAACTCACTCTCTACAGACACTCACTTACCACAGACACTCACTCTCTACAGACACTCACTCTCCACAGACACTCACTATCTATAGACACTCCACCTCCACAGACACTCACTCTCCACAGACACGCACTCTCCACAGACGCTCACTCGCCACAGACACTCACTCTCTACAGACACTCGCTCTCTACAGACACTCGCTCTCTACAGACACTCACCCTCTACAGACACTCACTCTCCACAGACACTCACTCTCCACAGACGCTCACTCTCCACAGAAACTCACTCTCTACAGACACTCACTTACCACAGACACTCACTCTCTACAGACACTCACTCTCCACAGACACTCACTATCTATAGACACTCACTCTCCACAGACACTCACTCTCCACAGACACGCACTCTCCACAGACGCCACTCTCCACAGACGCTCACTCTCCACAGACGCTCACTCTCCACAGACGCCACTCTCTACAGACGCTCACTATCTTTAGACGCTCACTCTCTACAGACGCTCACTCTCTACAGACACTCACTATCTACAGACACTCACTATCTACAGACACTCACTATCCACAGACACTCACTATCCACAGACACTATCTACAGACACAATCTGAAGAAACTCACTCTATACAGACACTCACTTACCACAGACACTCACGCTCTACAGACACTCACTCTCCACAGACGCTCACTCTCCACAGACGCTCACTCTCTATAGACGCTCACTATCTTTAGATGCTCACTCTCTACAGACACTCACTCTTTATAGACACTCACTCTCTACAGACAACCACTCTCTACAGACACCAACTCTCTACAGACACCAACTCTCTACAGACACTCACTCTCTACAGACACTCACTCTCTACAGCCACTAACTATCTACAGACACTATCTATAGAAACTCACTCTCCACAGACACTCACTCTCCACAGACGCTCACTCTCCACAGACGCTCACTCTCCACAGACGCTCACTATCTACAGCCACTCGCTATCTACAGACACTCACTATCTACAGACACTATCTATAGATGCTCACTTTAGACGCTCGCTCACTACAGAAACTCACTCTCTACAGACACTCACTTACCACAGACACTCACTCTCTACAGACACTCACTCTCCAGACACCCACTCTCTACAGACACCCACTCTCTACAGACACCCACTCTCTACAGACACTACCTCTCTATAGACATTCACTATCTTTAGAAACTCAAAATCTACAGACACTATATATAGACACTCACTCTCTATAGACACTCACTCTCTACAGACACTCACTCTCTACAGACACTCACTCTCTACAGGCACTCACTCTCTACAGACACTATATATAGACACTCACTCTCTACAGACACTCAAACTCTATACAGACACTCACTCTCTACAGGCACTCACTCTCTACAGACACTATATATAGAAACTCACTCTCTACAGAAACTCACTCTCTACAGACACTCACTCTCTACAGACACTATATATAGACACTCACTCTCTACAGACACGCACTCTCTACAGACACTCACTTTACAGACACTATCTATAGACACTCACTCTCTCCAGACAGACACTCTCTATAGACACTCACGATCTACAGACACTATATATAGACACTCACTCTCTACAGACACTCACTCTCTACAGACACTCACTCTCTACAGGCACTAACTCTCTACAGACACTGTATATAGACACTCACTCTCTACAGACACTCACTCGCTACAGACACTCACTCTCTACAGACACTCGCTCTCTACAGACACTCGCTCTCAACAGACACTCACTCTCTACAGACACTCACTCTCTATCGACACTCACTCTCTATAGACACTCACTCTGTATAGACACTCACTCTCTACAGACACTCACTCTCTACAGACACTCACTCTCTACAGACACAAACTCTCTACAGACACTCACTTTCTACAGACACTCACTCTCTATAGACACTCACTAACTATAGACACTCAAAATCTACAGACACTCACTCTCTACAGACACTCACTCTCTATAGACACTCACTCTCTACAGACACTCACTCTCTACAGACACTCACTCTCTACAGGCACTCACTCTCTACAGACACTATATAGACACTCACTCTCTACAGACACTCAAACTCTATACAGACACTCACTATCTATAGACACTCACTACTCTACAGACACTATCTGAAGAAACTCACTCTCCTACAGACACTCACTTACTCACAGACACTCACTCTCTACAGACACTACTCTCTACAGACACTCACTCTTTATAGATACTCACTCTCTACAGACAACCACTCTCTACAGACACTAACTCTCTACAGACACTACTCTTTATAGATACTCACTCTCTACAGACAACCACTCTCTACAGACACTCAACTCTCTATAGACACTCACTCTCTACAGACACTCACTCTCACAGACACTCACTCTCTACAGACACTCACTCTCTACAGACAACCACTCTCTACAGACACCAACTCTCTATAGACACTCACTCTCTACAGACACTAACTTACCACAGACACTCACTCTCTACAGACACTCACTCTCTACAGACACTCACTCTCTACAGACGCTCACTCTCTACAGACACTCACTTTCTACAGACACTCACTTTCTACAGACACTATCTGTCTATAGACGCTCACTATCTTTAGACATTCACTCTATAGACACTCACTCTCTACAGACACTCACTCTCTACAGACACTCACTCTCCACAGACACTCAGTCTCTACAGACACTCACTCTCTACAGACACTCCTATACAGACACTCACTCTCTACAGACACTCACTCTCTATAGACACTCACTATAAACAGACACTATCTACAGACACTAACTATCTACAGACACTATCTACAGACACTCACTCTCCACAGACACTCACTCTCCACAGACACTCACTCTCTACAGAAACTCACTCTACAGACACTCACTCTACCACAGACACTCACTCTCTACAGACACTCACTCTCACAGACACTCACCATCTACAGACACTCACTCTCTACAGACACTCACTCTCCACAGACACTCACTCTCCACAGACACTACTCTCCTACAGACACTAACTCTCTACAGACGCTCACTATCTTTAGACGCTACTCTACAGACACTCACTCTCTACAGACACTCACTATCTACAGACACTCACTCTCTACAGACACTCACTCTCCACAGACACTCACTATCCACAGACACTATCTACAGACACAATCTAAAGAAACTCACTCTATACAGACACTCACTCTACCACAGACACTACGCCTCTACAGACACTCACTCTCCACAGACGCCACTCTCCACAGACGCTCACTCTCCACAGGACGCCACTCTATAGACGCTCACTATCTTTAGATGCTCACTCTCTACAGACACTCACTCTTTATAGACACTCACTCTCTACAGACAACCACTCTCTACAGACACCAACCTCTACAGACACTCACTCTCTACAGACACTCACTCTCTACAGACACTCACTATCCACAGACACTATCTATAGACACTCACTATAAACAGACACAATCTACAGCCACTAACTATCTACAGACACTATCTATAGAAACTCACTCTCCACAGACACTCCTCTCCACAGACGCTCACTCTCCACAGACTCCTCTCCACAGACGCTCACTATCTACAGACACTCACCATTCACAGACACTCACTATCTACAGACACTATCTATAGATGCTCACTATCTTTAGACGCACTACCTCACTCTCTACAGACACTCACTTACCACAGACACACTCTCTACAGACACTCACTCAGACACCCACTCTCTACAGACACCCACTCTCTACAGACACCCACTCTCAACAGACACTACCTCTCTATAGACATTCACTCATCTTTAGACACTCAAAATCTACAGACACTATATATAGACACTCACTCTCTATAGACACTCACTCTCTACAGACACTCACTCTCTACAGACACTCACTCTCTACAGGCACTCACTCTCTACAGACACTATATATAGACACTCACTCTCTACAGACACTCAAACTCTATACAGACACTCACTCTCTACAGGCACTCACTCTCTACAGACACTATATATAGAAACTCACTCTCTACAGACACTCACTCTCTACAGACACTCACTCTCTACAGACACTATATATAGAACACTCACTCTCTACAGACACGCACTCTCTACAGACACTCACTTTACAGACACTATCTATAGACACTCACTCTCTCCAGACAGACACTCTCTATAGACACTCATGATCTACAGACACTATATATAGACACTCACTCTCTACAGACACTCACTCTCTACAGACACTCACTCTCTACAGGCACTAACTCTCTACAGACACTGTATATAGACACTCACTCTCTACAGACACTCACTGCTACAGACACTCACTCTCTACAGACACTCGCTCTCTACAGACACTCGCTCTCAACAGACACTCACTCTCTACAGACACTCACTCTCTATCGACACTCACTCTCTATAGACACTCACTCTGTATAGACACTCACTCTCTACAGACACTCACTCTCTACAGACACTCACTCTCTACAGACACAAACTCTCTACAGACACTCACTTTCTACAGACACTCACTCTCTATAGACACTCACTAACTATAGACACTCACAATCTACAGACACTATATATAGACACTCACTCTCTAAAGACACTCACTCTCTACAGACACTCGCTCTCTACAGACACTCACTCTCTACAGGCACTCACTCTATACAGACACTCACTCTCTACAGACACTCACTCTCTACAGACACTCACTCTCTACAGACACTCACTCTCTACAGACACTCCACCTTTATAGACACTCACTCTCTACAGACAACCACTCTCTACAGACACCAACTCTCTACAGACACTCACTCTCTACAGACACTCACTCTCTACAGACACTAACTTACCACAGACACTCACTCTCTACAGACACTCACTCTCTACAGACACTCACTCTCTACAGACACTCACCTACCACATACACTCACTCTCTACAGACACTCACTCTCTACAGACGCTCACTCTCTACAGACACTCACTTTCTACAGACACTCACTTTCTACAGACACTATCTGTCTATAGACGCTCACTATCTTTAGACATTCAATATCTATAGACACTCACTATCTACAGACACTCACTATCTACAGACACTCACTCTCTACAGACACTAACTCTCCACAGACACTCAGTCTCTACAGACACTCACTCTCTACAGACACTCACTATCCACAGACACTATCTATAGACACTCACTATAAACAGACACTATCTACAGACACTAACTATCTACAGACACTATCTATAGAAACTCACTCTCCACAGACACTCACTCTCCACAGACGCTCACTCTCCACAGAAACTCACTCTCTACAGACACTCACTTACCACAGACACTCGCTATCTACAGACACTCACTCTCTACAGACACTAACTCTCCACAGACACTCAGTCTCTACAGACACTCACTCTCTACAGACACTCACTATCCACAGACACTATCTATAGACACTCACTATAAACAGACACTATCTACAGACACTAACTATCTACAGACACTATCTATAGAAACTCACTCTCCACAGACACTCACTCTCCACAGACGCTCCTCTCCACAGAAACTCACTCTCTACAGACACTCACTCTACCACAGACACTCACTCTCTACAGACACTCACTCTCCACAGACACTCACTATCTATAGACACTCACTCTCCACAGACACTCACTCTCCACAGACACGCACTCTCCACAGACGCTCACTCGCCACAGACACTCACTCTCTACAGACACTCGCTCTCTACAGACACTCGCTCTCTACAGACACTCACCCTCTACAGACACTCACTCTCCACAGACACTCACTCTCCACAGACGCTCACTCTCCACAGAAACTCACTCTCTACAGACACTCACTTACCACAGACACTCACTCTCTACAGACACTCACTCTCCACAGACACTCACTATCTATAGACACTCACTCTCCACAGACACTCACTCTCCACAGACACGCACTCTCCACAGACGCTCACTCTCCACAGACGCTCACTCTCCACAGACGCTCACTCTCCACAGACGCTCACTCTCTACAGACGCTCACTATCTTTAGACGCTCACTCTCTACAGACGCTCACTCTCTACAGACACTCACTATCTACAGACACTCACTATCTACAGACACTCACTATCCACAGACACTCACTATCCACAGACACTATCTACAGACACAATCTGAAGAAACTCACTCTATACAGACACTCACTTACCACAGACACTCACGCTCTACAGACACTCACTCCACAGACGCTCACTCTCCACAGGCGCTCACTCTCTATAGGCGCTCACTATCTTTAGATGCTCACTCTCTACAGACACTCACTCTTTATAGACACTCACTCTCTACAGACAACCACTCTCTACAGACACCAACTCTCTACAGACACCAACTCTCTACAGACACTCCTCTCTACAGACACTCCTCTCTACAGCCACTAACTATCTACAGACACTATCTACAGAAACTCACTCTCCACAGACACTCACTCTCTGAGCTCACTCTCCACAGACGCTCACTCTCCACAGACGCTCACTATCTACAGCCACTCACTATCTACAGACACTCACTATCTACAGACACTATCTATAGATGCTCACTTTAGGCAGCTCGCTCACTACAGAAACTCACTCTCTACAAACACTCACTTACCACAGACACTCACTCTCTACAGACACTCACTCTCCAGACACCCACTCTCTACAGACACCCACTCTCTACAGACACCCACTCTCTACAGACACTACCTCTCTATAGACATTCACTATCTTTAGACACTCAAAATCTACAGACACTATATATAGACACTCACTCTCTATAGACACTCACTCTCTACAGACACTCACTCTCTACAGACACTCACTCTCTACAGGCACTCACTCTCTACAGACACTATATATAGACACTCACTCTCTACAGACACTCAAACTCTATACAGACACTCACTCTCTACAGGCACTCACTCTCTACAGACACTATATATAGAAACTCACTCTCTACAGACACTCACTCTCTACAGACACTCACTCTCTACAGACACTATATATAGACACTCACTCTCTACAGACACGCACTCTCTACAGACACTCACTTTACAGACACTATCTATAGACACTCACTCTCTCCAGACAGACACTCTCTATAGACACTCACGATCTACAGACACTATATATAGACACTCACTCTCTACAGACACTCACTCTCTACAGACACTCACTCTCTACAGACACTAACTCTCTACAGACACTGTATATAGACACTCACTCTCTACAGACACTCACTGCTACAGACACTCACTCTCTACAGACACTCGCTCTCTACAGACACTCGCTCTCAACAGACACTCACTCTCTACAGACACTCACTCTCTATCGACACTCACTCTCTATAGACACTCACTCTGTATAGACACTCACTCTCTACAGACACTCACTCTCTACAGACACTCACTCTCTACAGACACAAACTCTCTACAGACACTCACTTTCTACAGACACTCACTCTCTATAGACACTCACTAACTATAGACACTCAAAATCTACAGACACTATATATAGACACTCACTCTCTATAGACACTCACTCTCTACAGACACTCACTCTCTACAGACACTCACTCTCTACAGGCACTCACTCTCTACAGACACTATATATAGACACTCACTCTCTACAGACACTCAAACTCTATACAGACACTCACTCTCTACAGGCACTCACTCTCTACAGACACTATATATAGAAACTCACTCTCTACAGACACTCACTCTCTACAGACACTCACTCTCTACAGACACTATATATAGACACTCACTCTCTACAGACACTCACTCTCTACAGACACTCACTCTCTACAGGCACTAACTCTCTACAGACACTGTATATAGACACTCACTCTCTACAGACACTCACTCTCTACAGACACTCACTCTCTACAGACACTCGCTCTCTACAGACACTCGCTCTCAACAGACACTCACTCTCTACAGACACTCACTCTCTATCGACACTCACTCTCTATAGACACTCACTCTGTATAGACACTCACTCTCTACAGACACTCACTCTCTACAGACACTCACTCTCTACAGACACAAACTCTCTACAGACACTCACTTTCTACAGACACTCACTCTCTATAGACACTCACTAACTATAGACACTCACAATCTACAGACACTATATATAGACACTCACTCTCTAAAGACACTCACTCTCTACAGACACTCGCTCTCTACAGACACTCACTCTCTACAGGCACTCACTCTATACAGACACTCACTCTCTACAGACACTCACTCTCTACAGACACTCACTCTCTACAGACACTCACTCTCTACAGACACTCACTCTTTATAGACACTCACTCTCTACAGACAACCACTCTCTACAGACACCAACTCTCTACAGACACTCACTCTCTACAGACACTCACTCTCTACAGACACTAACTTACCACAGACACTCACTCTCTACAGACACTCACTCTCTACAGACACTCACTCTCTACAGACACTCACCTACCACATACACTCACTCTCTACAGACACTCACTCTCTACAGACGCTCACTCTCTACAGACACTCACTTTCTACAGACACTCACTTTCTACAGACACTATCTGTCTATAGACGCTCACTATCTTTAGACATTCAATATCTATAGACACTCACTATCTACAGACACTCACTATCTACAGACACTCACTCTCTACAGACACTAACTCTCCACAGACACTCAGTCTCTACAGACACTCACTCTCTACAGACACTCACTATCCACAGACACTATCTATAGACACTCACTATAAACAGACACTATCTACAGACACTAACTATCTACAGACACTATCTATAGAAACTCACTCTCCACAGACACTCACTCTCCACAGACGCTCACTCTCCACAGAAACTCACTCTCTACAGACACTCACTCTACCACAGACACTGCTATCTACAGACACTCACTCTCTACAGACACTAACTCTCCACAGACACTCAGTCTCTACAGACACTCACTCTCTACAGACACTCACTATCCACAGACACTATCTATAGACACTCACTATAAACAGACACTATCTACAGACACTAACTATCTACAGACACTATCTATAGAAACTCACTCTCCACAGACACTCACTCTCCACAGACGCTCACTCTCCACAGAAACTCACTCTCTACAGACACTCACTTACCACAGACACTCACTCTCTACAGACACTCACTCTCCACAGACACTCACTATCTATAGACACTCACTCTCCACAGACACTCACTCTCCACAGACACGCACTCTCCACAGACGCTCACTCGCCACAGACACTCACTCTCTACAGACACTCGCTCTCTACAGACACTCGCTCTCTACAGACACTCACCCTCTACAGACACTCACTCTCCACAGACACTCACTCTCCACAGACGCTCACTCTCCACAGAAACTCACTCTCTACAGACACTCACTTACCACAGACACTCACTCTCTACAGACACTCACTCTCCACAGACACTCACTATCTATAGACACTCACTCTCCACAGACACTCACTCTCCACAGACACGCACTCTCCACAGACGCTCACTCTCCACAGACGCTCACTCTCCACAGACGCCACTCTCCACAGACGCTCACTCTCCACAGACGCCACTCTCTACAGACGCTCACTATCTTTAGACGCTCACTCTCTACAGACGCTCACTCTCTACAGACACTCACTATCTACAGACACTCACTATCTACAGACACTCACTATCCACAGACACTCACTATCCACAGACACTATCTACAGACACAATCTGAAGAAACTCACTCTATACAGACACTCACTTACCACAGACACTCACGCTCTACAGACACTCACTCTCCACAGACGCTCACTCTCCACAGACGCTCACTCTCTACAGACACTACCTCTCTATAGACATTCACTATCTTTAGACACTCAAAATCTACAGACACTATATATAGACACTCACTCTCTATAGACACTCACTCTCTACAGACACTCACTCTCTACAGACACTCACTCTCTACAGGCACTCACTCTCTACAGACACTATATATAGACACTCACTCTCTACAGACACTCAAACTCTATACAGACACTCACTCTCTACAGGCACTCACTCTCTACAGACACTATATATAGAAACTCACTCTCTACAGACACTCACTCTCTACAGACACTCACTCTCTACAGACACTATATATAGACACTCACTCTCTACAGACACGCACTCTCTACAGACACTCACTTTACAGACACTATCTATAGACACTCACTCTCTCCAGACAGACACTCTCTATAGACACTCACGATCTACAGACACTATATATAGACACTCACTCTCTACAGACACTCACTCTCTACAGACACTCACTCTCTACAGACACTAACTCTCTACAGACACTGTATATAGACACTCACTCTCTACAGACACTCACTCGCTACAGACACTCACTCTCTACAGACACTCGCTCTCTACAGACACTCGCTCTCAACAGACACTCACTCTCTACAGACACTCACTCTCTATCGACACTCACTCTCTATAGACACTCACTCTGTATAGACACTCACTCTCTACAGACACTCACTCTCTACAGACACTCACTCTCTACAGACACAAACTCTCTACAGACACTCACTTTCTACAGACACTCACTCTCTATAGACACTCACTAACTATAGACACTCAAAATCTACAGACACTATATATAGACACTCACTCTCTATAGACACTCACTCTCTACAGACACTCACTCTCTACAGACACTCACTCTCTACAGGCACTCACTCTCTACAGACACTATATATAGACACTCACTCTCTACAGACACTCAAACTCTATACAGACACTCACTCTCTACAGGCACTCACTCTCTACAGACACTATATATAGAAACTCACTCTCTACAGACACTCACTCTCTACAGACACTCACTCTCTACAGACACTATATATAGACACTCACTCTCTACAGACACTCACTCTCTACAGACACTCACTTTACAGACACTATCTATAGACACTCACTCTCTCCAGACAGACACTCTCTATAGACACTCACGATCTACAGACACTATATATAGACACTCACTCTCTACAGACACTCACTCTCTACAGACACTCACTCTCTACAGGCACTAACTCTCTACAGACACTGTATATAGACACTCACTCTCTACAGACACTCACTCGCTACAGACACTCACTCTCTACAGACACTCGCTCTCTACAGACACTCGCTCTCAACAGACACTCACTCTCTACAGACACTCACTCTCTATAGACACTCACTCTCTATAGACACTCACTCTGTATAGACACTCACTCTCTACAGACACTCACTCTCTACAGACACAAACTCTCTACAGACACTCACTTTCTACAGACACTCACTCTCTATAGACACTCACTAACTATAGACACTCACAATCTACAGACACTATATATAGACACTCACTCTCTAAAGACACTCACTCTCTACAGACACTCCCTCTCTACAGACACTCACTCTCTACAGGCACTCACTCTATACAGACACTCACTCTCTACAGACACTCACTCTCTACAGACACTCACTCTCTACAGACACTCACTCTCTACAGACACTCACTCTTTATAGACACTCACTCTCTACAGACAACCACTCTCTACAGACACCAACTCTCTACAGACACTCACTCTCTACAGACACTCACTCTCTACAGACACTAACTTACCACAGACACTCACTCTCTACAGACACTCACTCTCTACAGACACTCACTCTCTACAGACACTCACCTACCACATACACTCACTCTCTACAGACACTCACTCTCTACAGACGCTCACTCTCTACAGACACTCACTTTCTACAGACACTCACTTTCTACAGACACTATCTGTCTATAGACGCTCACTATCTTTAGACATTCAATATCTATAGACACTCACTATCTACAGACACTCACTATCTACAGACACTCACTCTCTACAGACACTAACTCTCCACAGACACTCAGTCTCTACAGACACTCACTCTCTACAGACACTCACTATCCACAGACACTATCTATAGACACTCACTATAAACAGACACTATCTACAGACACTAACTATCTACAGACACTATCTATAGAAACTCACTCTCCACAGACACTCACTCTCCACAGACGCTCACTCTCCACAGAAACTCACTCTCTACAGACACTCACTTACCACAGACACTCGCTATCTACAGACACTCCTCTCTACAGACACTAACTCTCCACAGACACTCAGTCTCTACAGACACTCACTCTCTACAGACACCCACTATCCACAGACACTATCTATAGACACTCACTATAAACAGACACTATCTACAGACACTAACTATCTACAGACACTATCTATAGAAACTCACTCTCCACAGACACTCACTCTCCACAGACGCTCACTCTCCACAGAAACTCACTCTCTACAGACACTCACTTACCACAGACACTCACTCTCTACAGACACTCACTCTCCACAGACACTCACTATCTATAGACACTCACTCTCCACAGACACTCACTCTCCAGACACTGCACTCACTCTCTACAGGCGCTCACTCTCCACAGACACTCACTCTCCACAGACGCTCACTCTCCACAGACGCTCACTCTCTACAGACGCTCACTATCTTTAGACGCTCACTCTCTACAGACGCTCACTCTCTACAGACACTCACTATCTACAGACACTCACTATCTACAGACACTCACTATCCACAGACACTCACTATCCACAGACACTATCTACAGACACAATCTGAAGAAACTCACTCTATACAGACACTCACTCTACCACAGACACTCACGCTCTACAGACACTCACTCCACAGACACTCACTCTCCACAGACACTCACTCTCTACAGACACTCACTCTCTATAGACATTCACTATCTTTAGACACTCAAAATCTACAGACACTATATACAGACACTCACTCTCTATAGACACTCACTCTCTACAGACACTCACTCTCTACAGACACTCACTCTCTACAGGCACTCACTCTCTACAGACACTATATACAGACACTCACTCTCTACAGACACTCAAACTCTATACAGACACTCACTCTCTACAGGCACTCACTCTCTACAGACACTATATATAGAAACTCACTCTCTACAGACACTCACTCTCTACAGACACTCACTCTCTACAGACACTATACCATAGACACTCACTCTCTACAGACACTCACTCTCTACAGACACTCACTATACAGACACTATCTACAGACACTCACTCTCTCCAGACAGACACTCTCTATAGACACTCACGATCTACAGACACTATATATAGACACTCACTCTCTACAGACACTCACTCTCTACAGACACTCACTCTCTACAGACACTAACTCTCTACAGACACTCACTCTTATATAGACACTCACTCTCTACAGACACTCACTCTACAGACACTCACTCTCTACAGACACTGCTCTCTACAGACACTCACTCTCAACAGACACTCACTCTCTACAGACACTCACTCTCTACAGACACTCACTCTCTATAGACACTCACTCTGTATAGACACTCACTCTCTACAGACACTCACTCTCTACAGACACTCACTCTCTACAGACACAAACTCTCTACAGACACTCACTCTCTACAGACACTCACTCTCTATAGACACTCACTAACTATAGACACTCAAAATCTACAGACACTATATATAGACACTCACTCTCTATAGACACTCACTCTCTACAGACACTCACTCTCTACAGACACTCACTCTCTACAGGCACTCACTCTCTACAGACACTATATATAGACACTCACTCTCTACAGACACTCAAACTCTATACAGACACTCACTCTCTACAGGCACTCACTCTCTACAGACACTATATATAGAAACTCACTCTCTACAGACACTCACTCTCTACAGACACTCACTCTCTACAGACACTATATATAGACACTCACTCTCTACAGACACTCACTCTCTACAGACACTCACTTTACAGACACTATCTATAGACACTCACTCTCTCCAGACAGACACTCTCTATAGACACTCACGATCTACAGACACTATATATAGACACTCACTCTCTACAGACACTCACTCTACAGACACTCACTCTCTACAGGCACTAACTCTCTACAGACACTGTATATAGACACTCACTCTCTACAGACACTCACTCGCTACAGACACTCACTCTCTACAGACACTCGCTCTCTACAGACACTCGCTCTCAACAGACACTCACTCTCTACAGACACTCACTCTCTACAGACACTCACTCTCTATAGACACTCACTCTGTATAGACACTCACTCTCTACAGACACTCACTCTCTACAGACACAAACTCTCTACAGACACTCACTTTCTACAGACACTCACTCTCTATAGACACTCACTAACTATAGACACTCACAATCTACAGACACTATATATAGACACTCACTCTCTAAAGACACTCACTCTCTACAGACACTCGCTCTCTACAGACACTCACTCTCTACAGGCACTCACTCTCTACAGACACTCACTCTCTACAGACACTCACTCTACAGACACTCACTCTCTACAGACACTCACTCTCTACAGACACTCACTCTTTATAGACACTCACTCTCTACAGACAACCACTCTCTACAGACACCAACTCTCTACAGACACTCACTCTCTACAGACACTCACTCTCTACAGACACTAACTTACCACAGACACTCACTCTCTACAGACACTCACTCTCTACAGACACTCACTCTCTACAGACACTCACCTACCACATACACTCACTCTCTACAGACACTCACTCTCTACAGACGCTCACTCTCTACAGACACTCACTTTCTACAGACACTCACTTTCTACAGACACTATCTGTCTATAGACGCTCACTATCTTTAGACATTCAATATCTATAGACACTCACTATCTACAGACACTCACTATCTACAGACACTCACTCTCTACAGACACTAACTCTCCACAGACACTCAGTCTCTACAGACACTCACTCTCTACAGACACTCACTATCCACAGACACTATCTATAGACACTCACTATAAACAGACACTATCTACAGACACTAACTATCTACAGACACTATCTATAGAAACTCACTCTCCACAGACACTCACTCTCCACAGACGCTCACTCTCCACAGAAACTCACTCTCTACAGACACTCACTTACCACAGACACTGCTATCTACAGACACTCACTCTCTACAGACACTAACTCTCCACAGACACTCAGTCTCTACAGACACTCACTCTCTACAGACACTCACTATCCACAGACACTATCTATAGACACTCACTATAAACAGACACTATCTACAGACACTAACTATCTACAGACACTATCTATAGAAACTCACTCTCCACAGACACTCACTCTCCACAGACGCTCACTCTCCACAGAAACTCACTCTCTACAGACACTCACTTACCACAGACACTCACTCTCTACAGACACTCACTCTCCACAGACACTCACTATCTATAGACACTCACTCTCCACAGACACTCACTCTCCACAGACACGCACTCTCCTACAGACGCTCACTCGCCACAGACACTCACTCTCTACAGACACTCGCTCTCTACAGACACTCGCTCTCTACAGACACTCACCCTCTACAGACACTCACTCTCCACAGACACTCACTCTCCACAGACACTCACTCTACAGAAACTCACTCTCTACAGACACTCACTCTACAGACACTCACTCTCTACAGACACTCACTCTCCACAGACACTCACTATCTATAGACACTCACTCCACAGACACTCACTCTCCACAGACACGCACTCTCCACAGACACTCACTCTCCACAGACACTCACTCTCCACAGACGCTCACTCTCCACAGACGCTCACTCTCCACAGACGCTCACTCTCTACAGACGCTCACTATCTTTAGACGCTCACTCTCTACAGACGCTCACTCTCTACAGACACTCACTATCTACAGACACTCACTATCTACAGACACTCACTATCCACAGACACTCACTATCCACAGACACTATCTACAGACACAATCTGAAGAAACTCACTCTATACAGACACTCACTTACCACAGACACTCACGCTCTACAGACACTCACTCTCCACAGACGCTCACTCTCCACAGACGCTCACTCTCTATAGACGCTCACTATCTTTAGATGCTCACTCTCTACAGACACTCACTCTTTATAGACACTCACTCTCTACAGACAACCACTCTCTACAGACACCAACTCTCTACAGACACCAACTCTCTACAGACACTCACTCTCTACAGACACTCACTCTCTACAGACACTCACTATCCACAGACACTATCTATAGACACTCACTATAAACAGACACAATCTACAGCCACTAACTATCTACAGACACTATCTATAGAAACTCACTCTCCACAGACACTCACTCTCCACATACGCTCACTCTCCACAGACGCTCACTCTCCACAGACGCTCACTATCTACAGACACTCACTATCTACAGACACTCACTATCTACAGACGCTATCTATAGATGCTCACTATCTTTAGGACACTCGCTCACTACAGAAACTCACTCTCTACAAACACTCACTTACCACAGACACTCACTCTCTACAGACACTCACTCTCCAGACACCCACTCTCTACAGACACCCACTCTCTACAGACACCCACTCTCTACAGACACTACCTCTCTATAGACATTCACTATCTTTAGACACTCAAAATCTACAGACACTATATATAGACACTCACTCTCTATAGACACTCACTCTCTACAGACACTCACTCTCTACAGACACTCACTCTCTACAGGCACTCACTCTCTACAGACACTATATATAGACACTCACTCTCTACAGACACTCAAACTCTATACAGACACTCACTCTCTACAGGCACTCACTCTCTACAGACACTATATATAGAAACTCACTCTCTACAGACACTCACTCTCTACAGACACTATATATAGACACTCACTCTCTACAGACACTCACTCTCTACAGACACTCACTTTACAGACACTATCTATAGACACTCACTCTCTCCAGACAGACACTCTCTATAGACACTCACGATCTACAGACACTATATATAGACACTCACTCTCTACAGACACTCACTCTCTACAGACACTCACTCTCTACAGGCACTAACTCTCTACAGACACTATATATAGACACTCACTCTCTACAGACACTCACTCTACAGACACTCACTCTCTACAGACACTCACTCTCTACAGACACTCTCCTCAACAGACACTCACTCTCTACAGACACTCACTCTCTACAGACACTCACTCTCTATAGACACTCACTCTGTATAGACACTCACTCTCTACAGACACTCACTCTCTACAGACACTCACTCTCTACAGACACAAACTCTCTACAGACACTCACTATCTACAGACACTCACTCTCTATAGACACTCACTAACTATAGACACTCACAATCTACAGACACTATATATAGACACTCACTCTCTAAAGACACTCACTCTCTACAGACACTCGCTCTCTACAGACACTCACTCTCTACAGGCACTCACTCTCTACAGGCACTCACTCTCTACAGACACCTACTCTCTACAGACACTCACTCTCTACAGACACTCACTCTTTATAGACACTCACTCTCTACAGACAACCACTCTCTACAGACACCAACTCTCTACAGACACTCACTCTCTACAGACACTCACTCTCTACAGACACTAACTTACCACAGACACTCACTCTCTACAGACACTCACTCTCTACAGACACTCACTCTCTACAGACACTCACCTACCACAGACACTCACTCTCTACAGACACTCACTCTCTACAGACGCTCACTCTCTACAGACACTCACTTTCTACAGACACTCACTTTCTACAGACACTATCTGTCTATAGACGCTCACTATCTTTAGACATTCAATATCTATAGACACTCACTCTCTACAGACACTCACTCTCTACAGACACTCACTCTCTACAGACACTAACTCTCCACAGACACTCAGTCTCTACAGACACTCACTCTCTACAGACACTCACTATCCACAGACAGTATCTATAGACACTCACTATAAACAGACACTATCTACAGACACTAACTATCTACAGACACTATCTATAGAAACTCACTCTCCACAGACACTCACTCTCCACAGACGCTCACTCTCCACAGAAACTCACTCTCTACAGACACTCACTTACCACAGACACTCACTCTCTACAGACACTCACTCTCTACAGACACTCACTATCCACAGACACTATCTATAGACACTCACTATAAACAGACACTATCTACAGACACTAACTATCTACAGACACTATCTATAGAAACTCACTCTCCACAGACACTCACTCTCCACAGACGCCACTCACTCTCACAGAAACTCACTCTCTACAGACACTCACTTACCACAGACACTCACTCTCTACAGACACTCACTCTCACAGACACTCACTATCTATAGACACTCACTCTCCACAGACACTCACTCTCCTACAGACACACACTCTCCACAGACGCTCACTCGCCACAGACACTCACTCTCTACAGACACTCGCTCTCTACAGACACTCGCTCTCTACAGACACTCACCCTCTACAGACACTCACTCTCTATAGACACTCACTCTCTATAGACACTCACTCTGTATAGACACTCACTCTCTACAGACACTCACTCTCTACAGACACTCACTCTCTACAGACACAAACTCTCTACAGACACTCACTTTCTACAGACACTCACTAACTATAGACACTCACTAACTATAGACACTCACAATCTACAGACACTATATATAGACACTCACTCTCTAAAGACACTCACTCTCTACAGACACTCTGCTCTCTACAGACACTCACTCTCTACAGGCACTCACTCTCTACAGGCACTCACTCTCTACAGACACTCACTCTCTACAGACACTCACTCTCTACAGACACTCACTCTTTATAGACACTCACTCTCTACAGACAACCACTCTCTACAGACACCAACTCTCTACAGACACTCACTCTCTACAGACACTCACTCTCTACAGACACTAACTTACCACAGACACTCACTCTCTACAGACACTCACTCTCTACAGACACTCACTCTCTACAGACACTCACCTACCACAGACACTCACTCTCTACAGACACTCACTCTCTACAGACACAAACTCTCTACAGACACTCACTCTCTACAGACACTCACTAACTATAGACACTCACTAACTATAGACACTCACAATCTACAGACACTATATATAGACACTCACTCTCTAAAGACACTCACTCTCTACAGACACTCGCTCTCTACAGACACTCACTCTCTACAGGCACTCACTCTCTACAGGCACTCACTCTCTACAGACACTCACTCTCTACAGACACTCACTCTCTACAGACACTCACTCTTTATAGACACTCACTCTCTACAGACAACCACTCTCTACAGACACCAACTCTCTACAGACACTCACTCTCTACAGACACTCACTCTACAGACACTAACTCTTACAGACACTCACTCTCTACAGACACTCACTCTCTACAGACACTCACTCTCTACAGACACTCACCTACCACAGACACTCACTCTCTACAGACACTCACTCTCTACAGACACAAACTCTCTACAGACACTCACTTTCTACAGACACTCACTAACTATAGACACTCACTAACTATAGACACTCACAATCTACAGACACTATATATAGACACTCACTCTCTAAAGACACTCACTCTCTACAGACACTCGCTCTCTACAGACACTCACTCTCTACAGGCACTCACTCTCTACAGGCACTCACTCTCTACAGACACTCACTCTCTACAGACACTCACTCTCTACAGACACTCACTCTTTATAGACACTCACTCTCTACAGACAACCACTCTCTACAGACACCAACTCTCTACAGACACTCACTCTCTACAGACACTCACTCTCTACAGACACTAACTTACCACAGACACTCACTCTCTACAGACACTCACTCTCTACAGACACTCACTCTCTACAGACACTCACCTACCACAGACACTCACTCTCTACAGACACTCACTCTCTACAGACGCTCACTCTCTACAGACACTCACTTTCTACAGACACTCACTTTCTACAGACACTATCTGTCTATAGAAGCTCACTATCTTTAGACATTCAATATCTATAGACACTCACTATCTACAGACACTCACTATCTACAGACACTCACTCTCTACAGACACTAACTCTCCACAGACACTCAGTCTCTACAGACACTCACTCTCTACAGACACTCACTATCCACAGACACTATCTATAGACACTCACTATAAACAGACACTATCTACAGACACTAACTATCTACAGACACTATCTATAGAAACTCACTCTCCACAGACACTCACTCTCCACAGACGCTCACTCTCCACAGACACTCACTCTCTACAGACACTCACTCTCCACAGACACTCACTCTCTACAGACACTCACTCTCCACAGACACTCACTATCTATAGACACTCACTCTCCACAGACACTCACTCTCCACAGACACGCACTCTCCACAGACGCTCACTCGCCACAGACACTCACTCTCTACAGACACTCGCTCTCTACAGACACTCGCTCTCTACAGACACTCACCCTCTACAGACACTCACTCTCTATAGACACTCACTCTCTATAGACACTCACTCTGTATAGACACTCACTCTCTACAGACACTCACTCTCTACAGACACTCACTCTCTACAGACACAAACTCTCTACAGACACTCACGTTCTACAGACACTCACTCTCTATAGACACTCACTCTCTACAGACACTCGCTCTCTACAGGCACTCACTCTCTACAGACACTCACTCTCTACAGGCACTCACTCTCTACAGACACTCACTCTCTACAGACACTCACTCTCTACAGACACTCACTCTACAGACACTCACTCTCTACAGACACTCACTCTCTACAGACACTCAACTCTCTACAGACACTCACTCTACAGACACTCACTCTCTACAGACACTCACTCTCTACAGACACTCACTCTCTACAGACACTCACTCTCTACAGACACTCACTCTCTACAGACACTCCACTCTCTCTCCACAGACACTCACTCTCTACAGACACTCACTCTCTACAGACACTATCTATAGACACTCCAATCTCTACAGACACTCACTCTCTACAGACACTCACTCTATAGACACTCACTATCTATAGACACTCACAATCTACAGACACTATATATAGACACTCACTCTCTACAGACACTCACTCTCTACAGACACTCACTCTCTACAGACACTCACTCTCTACAGACACTCACTCTCTACAGACACTCACTCTCTACAGACACTCACTCTACAGACACTCACTCTCTACAGACACTCACTCTACAGACACTCACTCTCTACAGACACTCACTCTCTACAGACACCAACTCTCTACAGACACTCAACTCTCTACAGGCACTCTACAGGCACACTACAGACACTATCTACAGACACTCACTATCTATAGACACTCATACTCTACAGACACTATCTGAAGAAACTCACTCTCTACAGACACTCACTTACCACAGACACTCACTCTCTACAGACACTCACTCTCTACAGACACTCACTCTCTATAGACACTCACTCTCTACAGACACTCACTCTCTACAGACACTCACTCTCTACAGACACTCACTCTCTACAGACACACACTCTCTACAGACACTCACTCTCTATAGACACTCACTAACTATAGACACTCACAATCTACATACACTATATATAGACACTCACTCTCTACAGACACTCACTCTCTACAGACACTCACTCTCTACAGACACACTCTCTACAGGCACTCGCTTACTACAGACACTATCTACAGACACTCACTATCTATAGACACTCATACTCTACAGACACTATCTGAAGAAACTCACTCTCTACAGACACTCACTCTCTACAGACACTCACTCTCTACAGACACTCACTCTCTACAGACACTCACTCTTTATAGACACTCACTCTCTACAGACAACCACTCTCTACAGACACCAACTCTCTACAGACACTCACTCTCTACAGACACTCACTCTCTACAGACACTAACTTACCACAGACACTCACTCTCTACAGACACTAACTCTCTACAGACACTCACTCTCTACAGACACTCACCTACCACAGACACTCACTCTCTACAGACACTCACTCTCTACAGACGCTCACTCTCTACAGACACTCACTTTCTACAGACACTCACTTTCTACAGACACTATCTGTCTAAAGACGCTCACTATCTTTAGACATTCAATATCTATAGACACTCACTATCTACAGACACTCACTATCTACAGACACTCACTCTCTACAGACACTAACTCTCCACAGACACTCAGTCTCTACAGACACTCACTCTCTACAGACACTCACTATCCACAGACACTATCTATAAACACTCACTATAAACAGACACTATCTACAGACACTAACTATCTACAGACACTATCTATAGAAACTCACTCTCCACAGACACTCACTCTCCACAGACGCTCACTCTCCACAGACGCTCACTCTCCACAGACGCTCACTATCTACAGACACTCACTATCTACAGACACTATCTATAGATGCTCACTATCTTTAGACGCTCACTCACTACAGAAACTCACTCTTTATAGACACTCACTCTCTACAGACAACCACTCTCTACAGACACCAACTCTCTACAGACACTCACTCTCTACAGACACTCACTCTCTACAGACACTCACTCTCTACAGACACTAACTCTCTACAGACACTCACTCTCTACAGACACTCACCTACCACAGACACTCACTCTCTACAGACACTCACTCTCTACAGACACTCACTCTCTACAGACGCTCACTTCTCTACAGACGCTCACTCTCTACAGACACTCACTCTCTACAAGACCTCACTCTCTACAGACCTCACTTTCTACAGACACTCACTTTCTACAGACACTATCTGTCTAAAGACGCTCACTATCTTTAGACATTCAATATCTATAGACACTCACTATCTACAGACACTCACTCTCTACAGACACTCACTATCCACAGACACTATCTATAAACACTCACTATAAACAGACACTATCTACAGACACTAACTATCTACAGACACTATCTATAGAAACTCACTCTCCACAGACACTCACTCTCCACAGACGCTCACTCTCCACAGACGCTCACTCTCCACAGACGCTCACTATCTACAGACACTCACTATCTACAGACACTATCTATAGATGCTCACTATCTTTAGACGCTCGCTCACTACAGAAACTCACTCTTTATAGACACTCACTCTCTACAGACAACCACTCTCTACAGACACCAACTCTCTACAGACACTCACTCTCTACAGACACTCACTCTCTACAGACACTAACTTACCACAGACACTCACTCTCTACAGACACTCACTCTCTACAGACACTCACCTACCACAGACACTCACTCTCTACAGACACTCACTCTCTACAGACGCTCACTCTCTACAGACACTCACTTTCTACAGACACTCACTTTCCACAGACACTATCTGTCTAAAGACGCTCACTATCTTTATACATTCAATATCTATAGACACTCACTATCTACAGACACTCACTCTCTACAGACACTAACTCTCCACAGACACTCACTCTCTACAGACACTCACTATCCACAGACACTATCTATAAACACTCACTATAAACAGACACTATCTACAGACACTAACTATCTACAGACACTATCTATAGAAACTCACTCTCCACAGACACTCACTCTCCACAGACGCTCACTATCTACAGACACTCACTATCTACAGACACTCACTATCTACAGACACTATCTATAGATGCTCACTATCTTTAGACGCTCGCTCACTACAGAAACTCACTCTCTACAGACACTCACCTACCACAGACACTCACTCTCTAGACACACACTCTCTACAGACACTCACTCTCTATAGACACTCACTCTCTATAGACACTCACGATCTACAGACACTATATATAGACACTCACTCGCTACAGGCACTCACTCTCTACAGACACTCACTCTCTACAGACACTCACTCTCTACAGACACTCACTCTATAGACATGCACTCTCTATAGACACTAACTCTCTATAGACACTCACTCTCTATAGACACTCACTCTCTAAAGACAGTCACTCTCTACAGGCACTCACTCTCCACAGACACTCACTCTCCACAGACACTCACTCTCTACAGACACTCACTCTCTACAGACACTCACTCTCTACAGACACCAACTCTCTACAGACACTCACTCTCTACAGGCACTCACTCTCTACAGACACTATATATAGACACTCACTCTCTACAGGCACTCACTCTCTACAGGCACTCACTCTCTACAGACACTCGCTCTCCACAGACACTCGCTCTCTACAGACACTCACTCTCTAGACACACACTCTCTACAGACACTCACTCTCTATAGACACTCACTCTCTATAGACACTCACGATCTACAGACACTATATATAGACACTCACTGCCACAGGCACTCACTCTCTACAGACACTCACTCTCTACAGACACTCACTCTCTACAGACACTCACTCTATAGACATGCACTCTCTATAGACACTAACTCTCTATAGACACTCACTCTCTATAGACACTCACTCTCTAAAGACAGTCACTCTCTACAGGCACTCACTCTCCACAGACACTCACTCTCCACAGACACTCACTCTCTACAGACACTCACTCTCTACAGACACTCACTCTCTACAGACACCAACTCTCTACAGACACTCACTCTCTACAGGCACTCACTCTCTACAGACACTATATATAGACACTCACTCTCTACAGGCACTCACTCTCTACAGGCACTCACTCTCTACAGACACTCGCTCTCCACAGACACTCGCTCTCTACAGACACTCACTCTCTAGACACACACTCTCTACAGACACTCACTCTCTATAGACACTCACTCTCTATAGACACTCACGATCTACATACACTATATATAGACACTCACTCGCTACAGGCACTCACTCTCTACAGACACTCACTCTCTACAGACACTCACTCTCTACAGACACTCACTCTATAGACATGCACTCTCTATAGACACTAACTCTCTATAGACACTCACTCTCTATAGACACTCACTCTCTAAAGACAGTCACTCTCTACAGGCACTCACTCTCCACAGACACTCACTCTCTACAGACACACACTCTCTACAGACATACACTCTCTACAGACACTCACTCTCTACAGACACACACTCTCTACAGACATACACTCTCTACAGACACACACTCTCTACAGACACTATATATAGACACTCACTATCGACAGTAACTATCTTTAGACACTCACTATCTACAGACACTCACTCTCTACAGACACTCACTCTCTACAGACACTCACTCTCTACAGACACTCACACTCTACAGACACCCACACTCTACAGACACCCACTCTCTACAGACACCCACTCTCTACAGACACTCCCTCTCTATAGACATTCACTATCTTTAGACACTCAAAATCTACAGACACTATATATATACACTCACTCTCTACAGGCACTCACTCTCTACAGACACTCACTCTCTACAGGCACTCACTCTCTACAGGCACTCACTCTCTACAGACACTCACTCTCTACAGGCACTCACTCTCTACAGACACTCGCTCTCTACAGACACTCGCTCTCTACATACACTCACTCTCTAGACACACACTCTCTACAGACACACACTCTCTACAGACACTCACTCTCTATAGACACTCACTCTCTTTAGAAACTCACGATCTACAGACACTATATATAGACACTCACTCGCTACAGACACACACTCTCTACAGACACTCACTCTCTACAGACACTCACTCTCTACAGACACACACTCTCTACAGACACACACTCTCTACAGACACTATATATAGACACTCACTATCGACAGTAACTATCTTTAGACACTCACGATCTACAGACACTCACTCTCTAAAGACACTCACCCTCTACAGGCACTCACTCTCTACAGACACTCACTCTCTACTGACACTCACTCTCCACAGACACTCACTCTCCACAGACACTCACTCTCCACAGACACTATCTATAGACACTCACTCTCCACAGACACTCACTCTCCACAGACACTCACACTCTACAGACAATCACACTCTACAGACGCTCACTATCTATAGACGCTCACTATAAACAGACTCTCACTATCTACAGACACTCACTATCTACAGACACTCACTCTCCACAGACACTCACTATCCACAGACACTCACTCTCTACAGACACTCACTCTCTACAGACACTCACACTCAACAGACACTCACACTCAACAGACACTCACACTCTACAGACACTATCTTTAGACACTCATTATCTTTAGACACTCACTCTCTACAGACACTCACTCTCTACAGACACTCACTCTCTACAGACACCCACTCTCTTCAGACACCCACCCTCTACAGACACCAACTCTCTTTAGACACTCAAAATCTACAGACACTATCTTTAGACACTCACTATCTTTAGACACTCACTATCTTTAGACACTCACTATCTATAGACACTCACTATCTATAGACACTCACTATCTACAGACACTCACTATCTACAGTAACTATCTTTAGAGACTCACTATCTACACACTCACTATCTACAGACACTTACTCTCTACAGACACTCACTCTCTCTCACTCACTCTCTAGACACACACTCTCTACAGACACACACTCTCTACAGACACTCACTCTCTATAGACACTCACTCTCTATAGAAACTCACGATCTACAGACACTATATATAGACACTCACTCGCTACAGGCACTCACTCTCTACATACACTCACTCTCTATAGACACTCACTCTCTATAGAAACTCACGATCTACAGACACTATATATAGACACTCACTCGCTACAGGCACTCACTCTCTACAGACACTCACTCTCTACAGACACTCGCTCTCTACAGACACTCACTCTCTAGACACAAACTCTCTACAGACACTCACTCTCTACAGACACTCACTCTCTATAGACACTCACTCTCTATAGAAACTCACGATCTACAGACACTATATATAGACACTCACTCGCTACAGGCACTCACTCTCTACAGACACTCACTCTCTACAGACACTCACTCTCTACAGACACTCACTCTCTAGACACACACTCTCTACAGACACTCACTCTCTATAGACACTCACTCTCTATAGACACTCACGATCTACAGACACTATATATAGACACTCACTCGCTACAGGCACTCACTCTCTACAGACACTCACTCTCTACAGACACTCACTCTCTACAGACACTCACTCTATAGACATGCACTCTCTATAGACACTAACTCTCTATAGACACTCACTCTCTATAGACACTCACTCTCTAAAGACAGTCACTCTCTACAGGCACTCACTCTCCACAGACACTCACTCTCCACAGACACTCACTCTCCACAGACACTCACTCTCTACAGACACACACTCTCTACAGACATACACTCTCTACAGACACTCACTCTCTACAGACACACACTCTCTACAGACATACACTCTCTACAGACACACACTCTCTACAGACACAATATATAGACACTCACGATCTACAGACACTATATATAGACACTCACTCGCTACAGGCACTCACTCTCTACAGACACTCACTCTCTACAGACACTCACTCTCTACAGACACTCACTCTCTAGACACACACTCTCTACAGACACTCACTCTCTATAGACACTCACTCTCTATAGACACTCACGATCTACAGACACTATATATAGACACTCACTCGCTACAGGCACTCACTCTCTACAGACACTCACTCTCTACAGACACTCACTCTCTACAGACACTCACTCTATAGACATGCACTCTCTATAGACACTAACTCTCTATAGACACTCACTCTCTATAGACACTCACTCTCTAAAGACAGTCACTCTCTACAGGCACTCACTCTCCACAGACACTCACTCTCCACAGACACTCACTCTCCACAGACACTCACTCTCTACAGACACACACTCTCTACAGACATACACTCTCTACAGACACTCACTCTCTACAGACACACACTCTCTACAGACATACACTCTCTACAGACACACACTCTCTACAGACACAATATATAGACACTCACTATCGACAGTAACTATCTTTAGACACTCACTATCTACAGACACTCACTCTCTACAGACACTCACACTCTACAGACACCCACACTCTACAGACACCCACTCTCTACAGACACCCACTCTCTACAGACACTCCCTCTCTATAGACATTCACTATCTTTAGACACTCAAAATCTACAGACACTATATATAGACACTCACTCTCTACAGGCACTCACTCTCTACAGACACTCACTCTCTACAGGCACTCACTCTCTACAGGCACTCACTCTCTACAGACACTCACTCTCTACAGGCACTCACTCTCTACAGACACTCGCTCTCTACAGACACTCGCTCTCTACATACACTCACTCTCTAGACACACACTCTCTACAGACACACACTCTCTACAGACACTCACTCTCTATAGACACTCACTCTCTTTAGAAACTCACGA
Organism: Brachymystax lenok tsinlingensis; assembly: GCA_030435695.1. Lineage (NCBI taxonomy): Eukaryota > Metazoa > Chordata > Actinopteri > Salmoniformes > Salmonidae > Brachymystax > Brachymystax lenok. The sequence goes on along the minus strand of CM059819.1, from coordinate 28,938,048 downwards.
TCTACAGACACTATATATAGACACTCACTCGCTACAGACACACACTCTCTACAGACACTCACTCTCTACAGACACTCACTCTCTACAGACACTCACTCTCTATAGACAATCACTCTATAGACACTCACACTCTATAGACACTCACTCTCTATAGACACTCACTCTCTATAGACACTCACTCTCTAAAGACAGTCACTCTCTACAGGCACTCACTCTCCACAGACACTCACTCTCTACAGACACTCACTCTCTACAGACACTCACTCTCTACAGACACACACTCTCTACAGACACACACTCTCTACAGACACTATATATAGACACTCACTATCGACAGTAACTATCTTTAGACACTCACTATCTACAGACACTCACTATCTACAGACACTCACTCTCTACAGACACTCACTCTCTACAGACACTCACTCTCTACAGACACTCGCTCTCTAGACACACACTCTCTACAGACACACACTCTCTACAGACACTCACTCTCTATAGACACTCACGATCTACAGACACTCACTCTCTAAAGACACTCACCCTCTACAGGCACTCACTCTCTACAGACACTCACTCTCTACTGACACTCACTCTCCACAGACACTCACTCTCCACAGACACTCACTCTCCACAGACACTATCTATAGACACTCACTCTCCACAGACACTCACTCTCCACAGACACTCACACTCTACAGACAATCACACTCTACAGACGCTCACTATCTATAGACGCTCACTATAAACAGACTCTCACTATCTACAGACACTCACTATCTACAGACACTCACTCTCCACAGACACTCACTATCCACAGACACTCACTCTCTACAGACACTCACTCTCTACAGACACTCACTCTCTACAGACACTCACACTCAACAGACACTCACACTCTACAGACACTATCTTTAGACACTCATTATCTTTAGACACTCACTCTCTACAGACACTCACTCTCTACAGACACTCACTCTCTACAGACACCCACTCTCTTCAGACACCCACCCTCTACAGACACCAACTCTCTTTAGACACTCAAAATCTACAGACACTATCTTTAGACACTCACTATCTTTAGACACTCACTATCTTTAGACACTCACTATCTATAGACACTCACTATCTATAGACACTCACTATCTACAGACACTCACTATCTACAGTAACTATCTTTAGACACTCACTATCTACACACTCACTATCTACAGACACTTACTCTCTACAGACACTCACTCTCTCACTCACTCTCTAGACACACACTCTCTACAGACACACACTCTCTACAGACACTCACTCTCTATAGACACTCACTCTCTATAGACACTCACTCTCTAAAGACAGTCACTCTCTACAGGCACTCACTATCTACAGACACTCACTCTCCACAGACACTCACTCTCTACAGACACTCGCACTCTACAGACACCCACACTCTACAGACACCCACTCTCTACAGACACCCACTCTCTACAGACACTCCCTCTCTATAGACATTCACTATCTTTAGACACTCAAAATCTACAGACACTATATATAGACACTCACTCTCTACAGGCACTCACTCTCTACAGACACTCGCTCTCTACATACACTATATATAGACACTCACTCGCTACAGGCACTCACTCTCTACAGACACTCACTCTCTACAGACACTCGCTCTCTACAGACACTCACTCTCTAGACACAAACTCTCTACAGACACACACTCTCTACAGACACTCACTCTCTATAGACACTCACTCTCTATAGAAACTCACGATCTACAGACACTATATATAGACACTCACTCGCTACAGGCACTCACTCTCTACAGACACTCACTCTCTACAGACACTCACTCTCTACAGACACTCACTCTCTATAGACAATCACTCTATAGACACTCACACTCTATAGACACTCACTCTCTATAGACACTCACTCTCTATAGACACTCACTCTCTAAAGACAGTCAATCTCTACAGGCACTCACTCTCCACAGACACTCACTCTCTACAGACACTCACTCTCTACAGACACTCACTCTCTACAGACACACACTCTCTACAGACACACACTCTCTACAGACACTATATATAGACACTCACTATCGACAGTAACTATCTTTAGACACTCACTATCTACAGACACTCACTATCTACAGACACTCACTCTCTACAGACACTCACTCTCTACAGACACTCACTCTCTACAGACACTCGCTCTCTAGACACACACTCTCTACAGACACACTCTCTCTACAGACACTCACTCTCTATAGACACTCACGATCTACAGACACTCACTCTCTACAGACACTCACTCTCTACTGACACTCACTCTCTACAGACACTCACTCTCCACAGACACTATCTATAGACACTCACTCTCCACAGACACTCACTCTCCACAGACACTCACACTCTACAGACAATCACACTCTACAGACGCTCACTATCTATAGACGCTCACTATAAACAGACTCTCACTATCTACAGACACTCACTATCTACAGACACTCACTCTCCACAGACACTCACTATCCACAGACACTCACTCTCTACAGACACTCACTCTCTACAGACACTCACTCTCTACAGACACTCAACAGACACTCAAACTCTACAGACACTATCTTTAGACACTCATTATCTTTAGACACTCACTCTCTACAGACACTCACTCTCTACAGACACTCACTCTCTACAGACACCCACTCTCTTCAGACACCCACTCTCTTCAGACACCCACCCTCTACAGACACCCACTCTCTACAGACACCAACTCTCTTTAGACACTCAAAATCTACAGACACTATCTTTAGACACTCACTATCTTTAGACACTCACTATCTTTAGACACTCACTATCTATAGACACTCACTCTCTATAGACACTCACTATCTACAGTAACTATCTTTAGACACTCACTATCTACAGACACTCACTCTCTATAGACACTCACTCTCTATAGAAACTCACGATCTACAGACACTATATATAGACACTCACTCGCTACAGGCACTCACTCTCTACAGGCACTCACTCTCTACAGACACTCGCTCTCTACAGACACTCGCTCTCTACAGACACTCACTCTCTAGACACAAACTCTCTACAGACACACACTCTCTACAGACACTCACTCTCTATAGACACTCACTCTCTATAGAAACTCACGATCTACAGACACTATATATAGACACTCACTCGCTACAGGCACTCACTCTCTACAGACACTCACTCTCTACAGACACTCACTCTCTACAGACACTCACTCTCTACAGACACTCACTCTCTACAGACACTCACACTCTACAGACACCCACACTCTACAGACACCCACTCTCTACAGACACTCCCTCTCTATAGACATTCACTATCTTTAGACACTCAAAATCTACAGACACTATATATAGACACTCACTCTCTACAGGCACTCACTCTCTACAGACACTCACTCTCTACAGGCACTCACTCTCTACAGGCACTCACTCTCTACAGACACTCACTCTCTACAGACACTCGCTCTCTACAGACACTCGCTCTCTACATACACTCACTCTCTAGACACACACTCTCTACAGACACACACTCTCTACAGACACTCACTCTCTATAGACACTCACTCTCTTTAGAAACTCACGATCTACAGACACTATATATAGACACTCACTCGCTACAGACACACACTCTCTACAGACACTCACTCTCTACAGACACTCACTCTCTACAGACACTCACTATCTATAGACAATCACTCTATAGACACTCACACTCTATAGACACTCACTCTCTATAGACACTCACTCTCTATAGACACTCACTCTCTAAAGACAGTCACTCTCTACAGGCACTCACTCTCCACAGACACTCCCTCTCTACAGACACTCACTCTCTACAGACACTCACTCTCTACAGACACACACTCTCTACAGACACTATATATAGACACTCACTATCGACAGTAACTATCTTTAGACACTCACTATCTACAGACACTCACTATCTACAGACACTCACTCTCTACAGACACTCACTCTCTACAGACACTCACTCTCTACAGACACTCGCTCTCTAGACACACACTCTCTACAGACACACACTCTCTACAGACACTCACTCTATATAGACACTCACGATCTACAGACACTCACTCTCTAAAGACACTCACCCTCTACAGGCACTCACTCTCTACAGACACTCACTCTCTACTGACACTCACTCTCCACAGACACTCACTCTCCACAGACACTCACTCTCCACAGACACTATCTATAGACACTCACTCTCCACAGACACTCACTCTCCACAGACACTCACACTCTACAGACAATCACACTCTACAGACGCTCACTATCTATAGACGCTCACTATAAACAGACTCTCACTATCTACAGACACTCACTATCTACAGACACTCACTCTCCACAGACACTCACTATCCACAGACACTCACTCTCTACAGACACTCACTCTCTACAGACACTCACTCTCTACAGACACTCACACTCAACAGACACTCACACTCTACAGACACTATCTTTAGACACTCATTATCTTTAGACACTCACTCTCTACAGACACTCACTCTCTACAGACACTCACTCTCTACAGACACCCACTCTCTTCAGACACCCACCCTCTACAGACACCAACTCTCTTTAGACACTCAAAATCTACAGACACTATCTTTAGACACTCACTATCTTTAGACACTCACTATCTTTAGACACTCACTATCTATAGACACTCACTATCTATAGACACTCACTATCTACAGACACTCACTATCTACAGTAACTATCTTTAGACACTCACTATCTACACACTCACTATCTACAGACACTTACTCTCTACAGACACTCACTCTCTCTCACTCACTCTCTAGACACACACTCTCTACAGACACACACTCTCTACAGACACTCACTCTCTATAGACACTCACTCTCTATAGACACTCACTCTCTAAAGACAGTCACTCTCTACAGGCACTCACTATCTACAGACACTCACTCTCCACAGACACTCACTCTCTACAGACACTCGCACTCTACAGACACCCACACTCTACAGACACCCACTCTCTACAGACACCCACTCTCTACAGACACTCCCTCTCTATAGACATTCACTATCTTTAGACACTCAAAATCTACAGACACTATATATAGACACTCACTCTCTACAGGCACTCACTCTCTACAGACACTCGCTCTCTACATACACTCACTCTCTATAGACACTCACTCTCTATAGAAACTCACGATCTACAGACACTATATATAGACACTCACTCGCTACAGGCACTCACTCTCTACAGACACTCACTCTCTACAGACACTCGCTCTCTACAGACACTCACTCTCTAGACACAAACTCTCTACAGACACACACTCTCTACAGACACTCACTCTCTATAGACACTCACTCTCTATAGAAACTCACGATCTACAGACACTATATATAGACACTCACTCGCTACAGGCACTCACTCTCTACAGGCACTCACTCTCTACAGACACTCACTCTCTACAGACACTCGCTCTCTACAGACACTCACTCTCTAGACACAAACTCTCTACAGACACACACTCTCTACAGACACTCACTCTCTATAGACACTCACTCTCTATAGAAACTCACGATCTACAGACACTATATATAGACACTCACTCGCTACAGGCACTCACTCTCTACAGACACTCACTCTCTACAGACACTCACTCTCTACAGACAATCACTCTATAGACACTCACACTCTATAGACACTCACTCTCTATAGACACTCACTCTCTATAGACACTCACTCTCTAAAGACAGTCAATCTCTACAGGCACTCACTCTCCACAGACACTCACTCTCTACAGACATTCACTCTCTACAGACACTCACTCTCTACAGACACACACTCTCTACAGACACACACTCTCTACAGACACTATATATAGACACTCACTATTGACAGTAACTATCTTTAGACACTCACTCTCTACAGACACTCACTCTATACAGACACTCACTCTCTACAGACACTCACTCTCTACAGACACTCGCTCTCTAGACACACACTCTCTACAGACACACACTCTCTACAGACACTCACTCTCTATAGACACTCACGATCTACAGACACTCACTCTCTACAGACACTCACTCTCTACTGACACTCACTCTCTACAGACAATCACTCTCCACAGACACTCACTCTCCACAGACACTATCTATAGACACTCACTCTCCACAGACACTCACTCTCCACAGACACTCACACTCTACAGACAATCACACTCTACAGACGCTCACTATCTATAGACGCTCACTATAAACAGACTCTCACTATCTACAGACACTCACTATCTACAGACACTCACTCTCCACAGACACTCACTGTCCACAGACACTCACTCTCTACAGACACTCACTCTCTACAGACACTCACTCTCTACAGACACTCACTCTCCACAGACACTCACTGTCCACAGACACTCACTCTCTACAGACACTCACTCTCTACAGACACTCACTCTCTACAGACACTCACTCTCTACAGACACTCACACTCAACAGACACTCACACTCTACAGACACTATCTTTAGACACTCATTATCTTTAGACACTCACTCTCTACAGACACTCACTCTCTACAGACACTCACTCTCTACAGACACCCACTCTCTTCAGACACCCACCCTCTACAGACACCCACTCTCTACAGACACCAACTCTCTTTAGACACTCAAAATCTACAGACACTATCTTTAGACACTCACTATCTTTAGACACTCACTATCTTTAGACACTCACTATCTATAGACACTCACTCTCTATAGACACTCACTATCTACAGTAACTATCTTTAGACACTCACTGTCTACAGACACTCACTATCTACAGGCACTCACTATCTACAGGCACTCACTCTCTACAGACACTCGCTCTCTACATACACTCACTCTCTAGACACACACTCTCTACAGACACACACTCTCTACAGACACTCACTCTCTACAGACACTCACTCTCTATAGAAACTCACGATCTACATACACTATATATAGACACTCACTCGCTACAGGCACTCGCTCTCTACAGACACTCACTCTCTACAGACACTCGCTCTCTACAGACACTCACTCTCTAGACACAAACTCTCTACAGACACACACTCTCTACAGACACTCACTCTCTATAGACACTCACTCTCTAAAGAAACTCACGATCTACAGACACTATATATAGACACTCACTCGCTACAGGCACTCACTCTCTACAGACACTCACTCTCTACAGACACTCACTCTCTACAGACACTCACTATCTATAGACAATCACTCTATAGACACTCACACTCTATAGACACTCACTCTCTATAGACACTCACTCTCTATAGACACTCACTCTCTAAAGACAGTCAATCTCTACAGGCACTCACTCTCCACAGACACTCACTCTCTACAGACACTCACTCTCTACAGACACTCACTCTCTACAGACACACACTCTCTACAGACACACACTCTCTACAGACACTATATATAGACACACACTCTCTACAGGCACTCACTCTCTACAGGCACTCACTCTCTACAGACACTCGCTCTCTATAGACACTCACTCTCTATAGAAACTCACGATCTACAGACACTATATATAGACACTCACTCGCTACAGGCACTCACTCTCTACAGACACTCACTCTCTACAGACACTCACTCTCTACAGACACTCACTCTCTATAGACAATCACTCTATAGACACTCACACTCTATAGACACTTACTCTCTATAGACACTCACTCTCTATAGACACTCACTCTCTAAAGACAGTCACTCTCTACAGGCACTCACTCTCAACAGACACTCACTCTCTACAGACACTCACTCTCTACAGACACTCACTCTCTACAGACACACACTCTCTACAGACACTCACTATCCACAGACACTATCTATAGACACTCACTATAAACAGACACTATCTACAGACACTAACTATCTACAGACACTATCTATAGAAACTCACTCTCCACAGACACCCACTCTCCACAGACGCTCACTCTCCACAGAAACTCACTCTCTACAGACACTCACTTACCACAGACACTCACTCTCTAAAGACACTCACTCTCCACAGACACTCACTATCTATAGACACTCACTCTCCACAGACACTCACTCTCCACAGACACGCACTCTCTACAGACACTCGCTCTCTACAGACACTCGCTCTCTACAGACACTCATCCTCTACAGACACTCACTCTCTATAGACACTCACTCTCTATAGACACTCACTCTGTATAGACACTCACTCTCTACAGACACTCACTCTCTACAGACACTCACTTTCTACAGACACTCACTAACTATAGACACTCACTAACTATAGACACTCACAATCTACAGACACTATATATAGACACTCACTCTCTAAAGACACTCACTCTCTACAGACACTCGCTCTCTACAGACACTCACTCTCTACAGGCACTCACTCTCTACAGGCACTCACTCTCTACAGACACTCACTCTCTACAGACACTCACTCTCTACAGACACTCACTCTTTATAGACACTCACTCTCTACAGACAACCACTCTCTACAGACACCAACTCTCTACAGACACTCACTCTCTACAGACACTCACTCTCTACAGACACTAACTTACCACAGACACTCACTCTCTACAGACACTCACTCTCTACAGACACTCACTCTCTACAGACACTCACCTACCACAGACACTCACTCTCTACAGACACTCACTCTCTACAGACGCTCACTCTCTACAGACACTCACTTTCTACAGACACTCACTTTCTACAGACACTCACTCTCTACAGACACTAACTCTCCACAGACACTCAGTCTCTACAGACACTCACTCTCTACAGACACTCACTATCCACAGACACTATCTATAGACACTCACTATAAACAGACACTATCTACAGACACTAACTATCTACAGACACTATCTATAGAAACTCACTCTCCACAGACACTCACTCTCCACAGACGCTCACTCTCCACAGAAACTTACTCTCTACAGACACTCACTTACCACAGACACTCACTCTCTACAGACACTCACTCTCCACAGACACTCACTATCTATAGACACTCACTCTCCACAGACACTCACTCTCCACAGACACGCACTCTCCACAGACGCTCACTCGCCACAGACACTCACTCTCTACAGACACTCGCTCTCTACAGACACTCGCTCTCTACAGACACTCACCCTCTACAGACACTCACTCTCTATAGACACTCACTCTCTATAGACACTCACTCTGTATAGACACTCACTCTCTACAGACACAAACTCTCTACAGACACTCACTTTCTACAGACACTCACTCTCTATAGACACTCACTAACTATAGACACTCACAATCTACAGACACTATATATAGACACTCACTCTCTACAGACACTCACTCTCTACAGACACTCACTCTCTACATACACTCACTCTCTACAGGCACTCACTCTCTACAGGCACTCACTCTCTACAGACACTCACTCACTACAGACACTCACTCTCTAGACACACACTCTCTACAGACACACACTCTACAGACACTCACTCTCTATAGACACTCACTCTCTATAGAAACTCACGATCTACAGACATTATATATAGACACTCACTCGCTACAGACACTTACTCTCTACAGACACTCGCTCTCTACAGACACTCACTCTCTACAGACACTCACTCTCTACAGACACTCACTCTCTATAGACAATCACTCTATAGACACTCACACTCTATAGACACTCACTCTCTATAGACACTCACTCTCTATAGACACTCACTCTCTAAAGACAGTCACTCTCTACAGGCACTCACTCTCAACAGACACTCACTCTCTACAGACACTCACTCTCTACAGACACTCACTCTCTACAGACACACACTCTCTACAGACACTCACTATCCACAGACACTATCTATAGACACTCACTATAAACAGACACTATCTACAGACACTAACTATCTACAGACACTATCTATAGAAACTCACTCTCCACAGACACTCACTCTCCACAGACGCTCACTCTCCACAGAAACTCACTCTCTACAGACACTCACTTACCACAGACACTCACTCTCTACAGACACTCACTCTCCACAGACACTCACTATCTATAGACAGTCACTCTCCACAGACACTCACTCTCCACAGACACGCACTCTCTACAGACACTCGCTCTCTACAGACACTCGCTCTCTACAGACACTCATCCTCTACAGACACTCACTCTCTATAGACACTCACTCTCTATAGACACTCACTCTGTATAGACACTCACTCTCTACAGACACTCACTCTCTACAGACACTCACTTTCTACAGACACTCACTAACTATAGACACTCACTAACTATAGACACTCACAATCTACAGACACTATATATAGACACTCACTCTCTAAAGACACTCACTCTCTACAGACACTCGCTCTCTACAGACACTCACTCTCTACAGGCACTCACTCTCTACAGGCACTCACTCTCTACAGACACTCACTCTCTACAGACACTCACTCTCTACAGACACTCACTCTTTATAGACACTCACTCTCTACAGACAACCACTCTCTACAGACACCAACTCTCTACAGACACTCACTCTCTACAGACACTCACTCTCTACAGACACTAACTTACCACAGACACTCACTCTCTACAGACACTCACTCTCTACAGACACTCACTCTCTACAGACACTCACCTACCACAGACACTCACTCTCTACAGACACTCACTCTCTACAGACGCTCACTCTCTACAGACACTCACTTTCTACAGACACTCACTTTCTACAGACACTCACTCTCTACAGACACTAACTCTCCACAGACACTCAGTCTCTACAGACACTCACTCTCTACAGACACTCACTATCCACAGACACTATCTATAGACACTCACTATAAACAGACACTATCTACAGACACTAACTATCTACAGACACTATCTATAGAAACTCACTCTCCACAGACACTCACTCTCCACAGACGCTCACTCTCCACAGAAACTCACTCTCTACAGACACTCACTTACCACAGACACTCACTCTCTACAGACACTCACTCTCCACAGACACTCACTATCTATAGACACTCACTCTCCACAGACACTCACTCTCCACAGACACGCACTCTCCACAGACGCTCACTCGCCACAGACACTCACTCTCTACAGACACTCGCTCTCTACAGACACTCGCTCTCTACAGACACTCACCCTCTACAGACACTCACTCTCTATAGACACTCACTCTCTATAGACACTCACTCTGTATAGACACTCACTCTCTACAGACACAAACTCTCTACAGACACTCACTTTCTACAGACACTCACTCTCTATAGACACTCACTAACTATAGACACTCACAATCTACAGACACTATATATAGACACTCACTCTCTACAGACACTCACTCTCTACAGACACTCACTCTCTACATACACTCACTCTCTACAGGCACTCACTCTCTACAGGCACTCACTCTCTACAGACACTCACTCACTACAGACACTCACTCTCTAGACACACACTCTCTACAGACACACACTCTACAGACACTCACTCTCTATAGACACTCACTCTCTATAGAAACTCACGATCTACAGACATTATATATAGACACTCACTCGCTACAGACACTTACTCTCTACAGACACTCGCTCTCTACAGACACTCACTCTCTACAGACACTCACTCTCTACAGACACTCACTCTCTATAGACACTCACGATCTACAGACACTATATATAGACACTCAATCTCCACAGACACTCACTCTCCACAGACACTATCTATAGACACTCACTATAAACAGACACTATCTATAGACACTCACTCTCCACAGACACTCACTCTCTACAGACACTCACTCTCCACAGACACTCACACTCTACAGACAATCACACTCTACAGACGCTCACTATCTATAGACACTCACTATAAACAGACGCTCACTATAAACAGACACTCACTATCTACAGACACTCACTATCTACAGACACTCACACTCTACAGACACTCACTCTCCACAGACACTCACTCTCCACAGACACTCACTCTCCACAGACACTCACTCTCCACAGACACTCACTCTCTACAGACACACACTCTCTACAGACACACACTCTCTACAGACACACACTCTCTACAGACACTCACTCTCTATAGACACTCACTCTCTATAGACACTCACTCTCTACAGACACTCACGATCTACATACACTATATATAGACACTCATTCGCTACAGACACTATATATAGACACTCACTCTCTACAGGCACTCACTCTCTACAGACACTCACTCTCTACAGGCACTCACTCTCTACAGACTCTCACTCTCTACAGACACTCACTCTCTACAGACACTCACTCTCTACAGACACACACTCTCTACAGACACACACTCTCTACAGACACTATATATAGACACACACTCTCTACAGGCACTCACTCTCTACAGGCACTCACTCTCTACAGACACTCGCTCTCTACAGACACTCGCTCTCTATAGACACTCACTCTCTATAGAAACTCACGATCTACAGACACTATATATAGACACTCACTCGCTACAGGCACTCACTCTCTACAGACACTCACTCTCTACAGACACTCACTCTCTACAGACACTCACTCTCTATAGACAATCACTCTATAGACACTCACACTCTATAGACACTCACTCTCTATAGACACTCACTCTCTATAGACACTCACTCTCTAAAGACAGTCACTCTCTACAGGCACTCACTCTCAACAGACACTCACTCTCTACAGACACTCACTCTCTACAGACACTCACTCTCTACAGACACACACTCTCTACAGACACTCACTATCCACAGACACTATCTATAGACACTCACTATAAACAGACACTATCTACAGACACTAACTATCTACAGACACTATCTATAGAAACTCACTCTCCACAGACACTCACTCTCCACAGACGCTCACTCTCCACAGAAACTCACTCTCTACAGACACTCACTTACCACAGACACTCACTCTCTACAGACACTCACTCTCCACAGACACTCACTATCTATAGACACTCACTCTCCACAGACACTCACTCTCCACAGACACGCACTCTCTACAGACACTCGCTCTCTACAGACACTCGCTCTCTACAGACACTCACCCTCTACAGACACTCACTCTCTATAGACACTCACTCTCTATAGACACTCACTCTGTATAGACACTCACAATCTACAGACACTATATATAGACACTCACTCTCTAAAGACACTCACTCTCTACAGACACTCGCTCTCTACAGACACTCACTCTCTACAGGCACTCACTCTCTACAGGCACTCACTCTCTACAGACACTCACTCTCTACAGACACTCACTCTCTACAGACACTCACTCTTTATAGACACTCACTCTCTACAGACAACCACTCTCTACAGACACCAACTCTCTACAGACACTCACTCTCTACAGACACTCACTCTCTACAGACACTAACTTACCACAGACACTCACTCTCTACAGACACTCACTCTCTACAGACACTCACTCTCTACAGACACTCACCTACCACAGACACTCACTCTCTACAGACACTCACTCTCTACAGACACTATCTGTCTAAAGACGCTCACTATCTTTAGACATTCAATATCTATAGACACTCACTATCTACAGACACTCACTCTCTACAGACACTCACTCTCTATAGACACTCACTCTCTACAGACACTCACGATCTACATACACTATATATAGACACTCATTCGCTACAGACACTATATATAGACACTCACTCTCTACAGACACTCACTTTCTACAGACACTATCTGTCTAAAGACGCCACTATCTTTAGACATTCAATATCTATAGACACTCACTATCTACAGACACTCACTCTCTACAGACACTAACTCTCCACAGACACTCAGTCTCTACAGACACTCACTCTCTACAGACACTCACTATCCACAGACACTATCTATAAACACTCACTATAAACAGACACTATCTACAGACACTAACTATCTACAGACACTATCTATAGAAACTCACTCTCCACACTCACTTTCTACAGACACTATCTGTCTAAAGACACTATCTGAAGAAACTCACTCTCTACAGACACTCACTTACCACAGACACTCACTCTCTACAGACACTCACTCTCTACAGACACTCACTCTTTATAGACACTCACTCTCTACAGACAACCACTCTCTACAGACACACACTCTCTACAGACACTCACTCTCTACAGACACACACTCTCTACAGACACTCACTCTCTATAGACACTCACTAACTATAGACACTCACAATCTACATACACTATATATAGACACTCACTCTCTACAGACACTCACTCTCTACAGACACTCACTCTCTACAGACACACTCTCTACAGGCACTCGCTTACTACAGACACTATCTACAGACACTCACTATCTATAGACACTCATACTCTACAGACACTATCTGAAGAAACTCACTCTCTACAGACACTCACTTACCACAGACACTCACTCTCTACAGACACTCACTCTCTACAGACACTCACTCTTTATAGACACTCACTCTCTACAGACAACCACTCTCTACAGACACCAACTCTCTACAGACACTCACTCTCTACAGACACTCACTCTCTACAGACACTAACTTACCACAGACACTCACTCTCTACAGACACTAACTCTCTACAGACACTCACTCTCTACAAACACTCACCTACCACAGACACTCACTCTCTACAGACACTCACTCTCTACAGACACTCACTCTCTACAGACACTCACTCTCTATAGACAATCACTCTATAGACACTCACACTCTATAGACACTCACTCTCTATAGACACTCACTCTCTATAGACACTCACTCTCTAAAGACAGTCACTCTCTACAGGCACTCACTCTCAACAGACACTCACTCTCTACAGACACTCACTCTCTACAGACACTCACTCTCTACAGACACACACTCTCTACAGACACTCACTATCCACAGACACTATCTATAGACACTCACTATAAACAGACACTATCTACAGACACTAACTATCTACAGACACTATCTATAGAAACTCACTCTCCACAGACACTCACTCTCCACAGACGCTCACTCTCCACAGAAACTCACTCTCTACAGACACTCACTTACCACAGACACTCACTCTCTACAGACACTCACTCTCCACAGACACTCACTATCTATAGACACTCACTCTCCACAGACACTCACTCTCCACAGACACGCACTCTCTACAGACACTCGGTCTCTACAGACACTCGCTCTCTACAGACACTCACCCTCTACAGACACTCACTCTCTATAGACACTCACTCTCTATAGACACTCACTCTGTATAGACACTCACTCTCTACAGACACTCACTCTCTACAGACACTCACTCTCTACAGACACAAACTCTCTACAGACACTCACTTTCTACAGACACTCACTAACTATAGACACTCACTAACTATAGACACTCACAATCTACAGACACTATATATAGACACTCACTCTCTAAAGACACTCACTCTCTACAGACACTCGCTCTCTACAGACACTCACTCTCTACAGGCACTCACTCTCTACAGGCACTCACTCTCTACAGACACTCACTCTCTACAGACACTCACTCTCTACAGACACTCACTCTTTATAGACACTCACTCTCTACAGACAACCACTCTCTACAGACACCAACTCTCTACAGACACTCACTCTCTACAGACACTCACTCTCTACAGACACTAACTTACCACAGACACTCACTCTCTACAGACACTCACTCTCTACAGACACTCACTCTCTACAGACACTCACCTACCACAGACACTCACTCTCTACAGACACTCACTCTCTACAGACACTATCTGTCTAAAGACGCTCACTATCTTTAGACATTCAATATCTATAGACACTCACTATCTACAGACACTCACTCTCTACAGACACTCACTCTCTATAGACACTCACTCTCTACAGACACTCACGATCTACATACACTATATATAGACACTCATTCGCTACAGACACTATATATAGACACTCACTCTCTACAGACACTCACTTTCTACAGACACTATCTGTCTAAAGACGCTCACTATCTTTAGACATTCAATATCTATAGACACTCACTATCTACAGACACTCACTCTCTACAGACACTAACTCTCCACAGACACTCAGTCTCTACAGACACTCACTCTCTACAGACACTCACTATCCACAGACACTATCTATAAACACTCACTATAAACAGACACTATCTACAGACACTAACTATCTACAGACACTATCTATAGAAACTCACTCTCCACACTCACTTTCTACAGACACTATCTGTCTAAAGACACTATCTGAAGAAACTCACTCTCTACAGACACTCACTTACCACAGACACTCACTCTCTACAGACACTCACTCTCTACAGACACTCACTCTTTATAGACACTCACTCTCTACAGACAACCACTCTCTACAGACACACACTCTCTACAGACACTCACTCTCTACAGACACAGACTCTCTACAGACACTCACTCTCTATAGACACTCACTAACTATAGACACTCACAATCTACATACACTATATATAGACACTCACTCTCTACAGACACTCACTCTCTACAGACACTCACTCTCTACAGACACACTCTCTACAGGCACTCGCTTACTACAGACACTATCTACAGACACTCACTATCTATAGACACTCATACTCTACAGACACTATCTGAAGAAACTCACTCTCTACAGACACTCACTTACCACAGACACTCACTCTCTACAGACACTCACTCTCTACAGACACTCACTCTTTATAGACACTCACTCTCTACAGACAACCACTCTCTACAGACACCAACTCTCTACAGACACTCACTCTCTACAGACACTCACTTTCTACAGACACTCTCTACAGACGCTCACTCTCTACAGACACTCACTTTCTACAGACACTCACTTTCTACAGACACTATCTGTCTAAAGACGCTCACTATCTTTAGACATTCAATATCTATAGACACTCACTATCTACAGACACTCACTCTCTACAGACACTCACTATCCACAGACACTATCTATAAACACTCACTATAAACAGACACTATCTACAGACACTAACTATCTACAGACACTATCTATAGAAACTCACTCTCCACAGACACTCACTCTCCACAGACGCTCACTCTCCACAGACGCTCACTCTCCACAGACGCTCACTATCTACAGACACTCACTATCTACAGACACTATCTATAGATGCTCACTATCTTTAGACGCTCACTCACTACAGAAACTCACTCTTTATAGACACTCACTCTCTACAGACAACCACTCTCTACAGACACCAACTCTCTACAGACACTCACTCTCTACAGACACTCACTCTCTACAGACACTAACTTACCACAGACACTCACTCTCTACAGACACTCACTCTCTACAGACACTCACCTACCACAGACACTCACTCTCTACAGACACTCACTCTCTACAGACGCTCACTCTCTACAGACACTCACTTTCTACAGACACTCACTTTCTACAGACACTATCTGTCTAAAGACGCTCACTATCTTTATACATTCAATATCTATAGACACTCACTATCTACAGACACTCACTCTCTACAGACACTAACTCTCAACAGACACTCCCTCTCTACAGACACTCACTATCCACAGACACTATCTATAAACACTCACTATAAACAGACACTATCTACAGACACTAAATATCTACAGACACTATCTATAGAAACTCACTCTCCACAGACACTCACTCTCCACAGACGCTCACTATCTACAGACACTCACTATCTACAGACACTCACTATCTACAGACACTATCTATAGATGCTCACTCTCTACAGACACTCACTTACAACAGACACTCACTCTCTACAGACACTCACTCTCTACAGACACTCACTCTCTACAGACACTCACTCTATAGACATGCACTCTCTATAGACACTAACTCTCTATAGACACTCACTCTCTATAGACACTCACTCTCTATAGACAATCACTCTCTATAGACACTCACTCTCTATAGACACTCACTTTCTAAAGACAGTCACTCTCTACAGGCACTCACTCTCTACAGACACTCACTCTCTATAGACACTCACACTCTATAGACACTCACTCTCTATAGACAATCACTCTCTATAGACACTCACTCTCTATAGACAATCACTCTCTATAGACACTCACTCTCTATAGACACTCACTTTCTAAAGACAGTCACTCTCTACAGGCACTCACTCTCTACAGACTTTTCTGTAGAGAGACACTCACTCTCTACAGACACTCACTCTCTACAGACACTCACTCTCTATAGACAATCACTCTATAGACACTCACTATCTACAGACACTCACTCTCTACAGACACTAACTCTCCACAGACACTCAGTCTCTACAGACACTCACTCTCTACAGACACTCACTATCCACAGACACTATCTATAAACACTCACTATAAACAGACACTATCTACAGACACTAACTATCTACAGACACTATCTATAGAAACTCACTCTCCACAGACACTCACTCTCCACAGACGCTCACTCTCCACAGAAACTCACTCTCCACAGACACTCACTCTCTATAGACACTCACACTCTATAGACACTCACTCTCTATAGACAATCACTCTCTATAGACACTCACTCTCTATAGACAATCACTCTCTATAGACACTCACTCTCTATAGACACTCACTTTCTAAAGACAGTCACTCTCTACAGGCACTCACTCTCTACAGACTTTTCTGTAGAGAGACACTCACTCTCTACAGACACTCACTCTCTACAGACACTCACTCTCTATAGACAATCACTCTATAGACACTCACTATCTACAGACACTCACTCTCTACAGACACTAACTCTCCACAGACACTCAGTCTCTACAGACACTCACTCTCTACAGACACTCACTATCCACAGACACTATCTATAAACACTCACTATAAACAGACACTATCTACAGACACTAACTATCTACAGACACTATCTATAGAAACTCACTCTCCACAGACACTCACTCTCCACAGACGCTCACTCTCCACAGAAACTCACTCTCCACAGACGCTCACTATCTACAGACACTCACTATCTACAGACACTCACTATCTACAGACACTATCTATAGATGCTCACTATCTTTAGACGCTCGCTCACTACAGAAACTCACTCTTTATAGACACTCACTCTCTACAGACAACCACTCTCTACAGACACCAACTCTCTACAGACACTCACTCTCTACAGACACTCACTCTCTACAGACACTAACTCTCTACAGACACTCACTCTCTACAGACACTCACCTACCACAGACACTCACTCTCCACAGACACTCACTCTCCACAGACGCTCACTCTCCACAGACGCTCACTCTCCACAGACGCTCACTATCTACAGACACTCACTATCTACAGACACTATCTATAGATGCTCACTATCTTTAGACGCTCGCTCACTACAGAAACTCACTCTTTATAGACACTCACTCTCTACAGACAACCACTCTCTACAGACACCAACTCTCTACAGACACTCACTCTCTACAGACACTCACTCTCTACAGACACTAACTACAGACACTCACTCTCTACAGACACTCACTCTCTACAGACACTAACTTACCACAGACACTCACTCTCTACAGACACTCACTCTCTACAGACGCTCACTCTCTACAGACACTCACTTTCTACAGACACTCACTTTCTACAGACACTATCTGTCTAAAGACGCTCACTATCTTTATACATTCAATATCTATAGACACTCACTATCTACAGACACTCACTCTCTACAGACACTAACTCTCCACAGACACTCACTCTCTACAGACACTCACTATCCACAGACACTATCTATAAACACTCACTATAAACAGACACTATCTACAGACACTAACTATCTACAGACACTATCTATAGAAACTCACTCTCCACAGACACTCACTCTCCACAGACGCTCACTATCTACAGACACTCACTATCTACAGACACTCACTATCTACAGACACTATCTATAGATGCTCACTATCTTTAGACGCTCGCTCACTACAGAAACTCACTCTCTACAGACACTCACTTACCACAGACACTCACTCTCTACAGACACTCACTCTCTACAGACACTCACTCTCTACAGACACTCATCTACCACAGACACTCACTCTCTACAGACACTCACTTACCACAGACACTCACTCTCTACAGACACTCACTCTCTACAGACACTCACTCTCTACAGACACTCACTCTATAGACATGCACTCTCTATAGACACTAACTCTCTATAGACACTCACTCTCTACAAACAGTCACTATCTACAGACACTATATATAGACACTCACTCGCTACAGGCACTCACTCTCTACAGACACTCACTCTCTACAGACACTCACTCTCTATAGACACTCACACTCTATAGACACTCACTCTCTATAGACAATCACTCTCTATAGACACTCACTCTCTATAGACAATCACTCTCTATAGACACTCACTCTCTATAGACACTCACTTTCTAAAGACAGTCACTCTCTACAGGCACTCACTCTCTACAGACTTTCTGTAGAGAGACACTCACTCTCTACAGACACTCACTCTCTACAGACACTCACTCTCTATAGACAATCACTCTATAGACACTCACACTCTATAGACACTCACTCTCTATAGACACTCACTCTCTATAGACACTCACTCTCTAAAGACAGTCAATCTCTAAAGGCACTCACTCTCCACAGACACTCACTCTCTACAGACACTCACTCTCTACAGACACTCACTCTCTACAGACACACACTCTCTACAGACACACACTCTCTACAGACACTATATATAGACACTCACTATCGACAGTAACTATCTTTAGACACTCACTATCTACAGACACTCACAATCTACAGACACTCACTCTCTACAGACACTCGCTCTCTAGACACACACTCTCTACAGACACACACTCTCTACAGACACTCACTCTCTATAGACACTCACGATCTACAGACACTCACTCTCTACAGACACTCACTCTCTACAGGCACTCACTCTCTACAGACACTCACTCTCTACTGACACTCACTCTCTACAGACACTCACTCTCCACAGACACTCACTCTCCACAGACACTATCTATAGACACTCACTCTCCACAGACACTCACTCTCCACAGACACTCACTCTCCACAGACACTCACACTCTACAGACAATCACACTCTACTGACGCTCACTATCTATAGACGCTCACAATAAACAGACTCTCACTATCTACAGACACTCACTATCTACAGACACTCACTCTCCACAGACACTCACTATCCACAGACACTCACTCTCTACAGACACTCACTCTCTACAGACACTCACTCTCTACAGACACTCAAACTCAACAGACACTCACACTCTACAGACACTATCTTTAGACACTCATTATCTTTAGACACTCACTCTCTACAGACACTCACTCTCTACAGACACTCACTCTCTACAGACACCCACTCTCTTCAGACACCCACCCTCTACAGACACCCACTCTCTACAGACACCAACTCTCTTTAGACACTCAAAATCTACAGACACTATCTTTAGACACTCACTATCTTTAGACACTCACTATCTTTAGACACTCACTCTCTATAGACACTCACTATCTACAGTAACTATCTTTTGACACTCACTATCTACAGACACTCACTATCTACAGACACTTACTCTCTACAGACACTCACTCTCTACAGACACTCACTCTCTACAGGCACTCACTCTCTACAGACACTATATATAGACACTCACTCTCTACAGGCACTCACTCTCTACAGGCACTCACTCTCTACAGACACTCGCTCTCTACAGACACTCGCTCTCTACAGACACTCACTCTCTAGACACACACTCTCTACAGACACACACGATCTACAGACACTATATATAGACACTCACTCGCTACAGGCACTCACTCTCTACAGACACTCACTCTCTACAGACACTCACTCTCTACAGACACTCACTCTATAGACACTCACTCTCTATAGACCCTAACTCTCTATAGACACTCACTCTCTATAGACACTCACTCTCTAAAGACAGTCACTCTCTACAGGCACTCACTCTCCACAGACACTCACTCTCCACAGACACTCACTCTCTTTAGACACTCACTATCTACAGACATTCACTATCTACAGACACTCACTATCTACAGACACTCACTCTCTAGACACACACTCTCTACAGACACACACTCTCTACAGACACTCACTCTCTATAGACACTCACTCTCTTTAGAAACTCACGATCTACAGACACTATATATAGACACTCACTCGCTACAGACACTCACTCTCTACAGACACTCGCTCTCTACAGACACTCACTCTCTACAGACACTCACTCTCTATAGACACTCACACTCTATAGACACTCACTCTCTATAGACAATCACTCTCTATAGACACTCACTCTCTATAGACACCCACATTCTAAAGACAGTCACTCTCTACAGGCACTCACTCTCCACAGACACTCACTCTCTACAGACACTCGCTCTCTACATACACTCACTCTCTAGACACACACACTCTCTACAGACACACACTCTCTACAGACACTCACTCTCTATAGACACTCACTCTCATTAGAAACTCACGATCTACAGACACTATATATAGACACTCACTCGCTACAGACACTCACTCTCTACAGACACTCACTCTCTACAGACACTCACTCTCTATAGACACTCACACTCTATAGACACTCACTCTCTATAGACACTCACATTCTAAAGACAATCACTCTCTACAGGCACACACTCTCTACAGACACTATATATAGACACTCACTATCGAGTGTAACTATCTTTAGACACTCACTATCTACAGACACTCACTATCTACAGACACTCACTATCTACAGACACTCACTCTCTACAGACACTCACTCTCTACAGACACTCACACTCTACAGACACCCAAACTCTACAGACACCCACTCTCTACAGACACCCACTCTCTACAGACACCCACTCTCTACAGAACCTCCCTCTCTATAGACATTCACTATCTTTAGACACTCAAAATCTACAGACACTATATATAGACACTCACTCTCTACAGGCACTCACTCTCTACAGACACTCACTCTCTACAGGCACTCACTCTCTACAGGCACTCACTCTCTACAGGCACTCACTCTCTACAGACACTCACTCTCTACAGACACTCGCTCTCTACATACACTCGCTCTCTAGACACACACTCTCTACAGACACACACTCTCTACAGACACTCACTCTCTATAGACACTCACTCTCTTTAGAAACTCACGATCTACAGACACTATATTTAGACACTCACTCGCTACAGACACTCACTCTCTACAGACACTCGCTCTCTACAGACACTCACTCTCTACAGACACTCACTCTATAGACACTCACTCTCTATAGACCCTAACTCTCTATAGACACTCACTCTCTATAGACACTCACTCTCTAAAGACAGTCACTCTCTACAGGCACTCACTCTCCACAGACACTCACTCTCCACAGACACTCACTCTCTACAGACACTCACTCTCTACAGACACACACTCTCTACAGACACACACTCTCTACAGACACACACTCTCTACAGACACTATATATAGACACTCACTATCGAGTGTAACTATCTTTAGACACTCACTATCTACAGACACACACTCTCTACAGACACTCACTCTCTATAGACACTCACTCTCTATAGAAACTCACGATCTACAGACACTATATATAGACACTCACTCACTACAGGCACTCACTCTCTACAGACACTCACTCTCTACAGACACTCACTCTCTACAGACACTCACTCTATAGACACTCACTCTCTATAGACCCTAACTCTCTATAGACACTCACTCTCTATAGACACTCACTCTCTAAAGACAGTCACTCTCTACAGGCACTCACTCTCCACAGACACTCACTCTCCACAGACACTCACTCACTACAGACACTCACTCTCTACAGACACACACTCTCTACAGACACACACTCTCTACAGACACACACTCTCTACAGACACTATATATAGACACTCACTATCGAGTGTAACTATCTTTAGACACTCACTATCTACAGAAACTCACTATCTACAGACACTCACTCTCTACAGACACTCACTCTCTACAGACACTCACACTCTACAGACACCCACACTCTACAGACACCCACTCTCTACAGACACTCCTCTCTATAGACATTCACTATCTTTAGACACTCAAAATCTACAGACACTATATATAGACACTCACTCTCTACAGGCACTCACTCTCTACAGACACTCGCTCTCTACATACACTCACTCTCTAAACACACACTCTCTACAGACACACACTCTCTACAGACACTCACTCTCTATAGACACTCACTCTCTTTAGAAACTCACGATCTACAGACACTATATTTAGACACTCACTGCCACAGACACTCACTCTCTACAGACACTCGCTCTCTACAGACACTCACTCTCTACAGAAACTCACTCTCTATAGACACTCACACTCTATAGACACTCACTCTCTATAGACAATCACTCTCTATAGACACTCACTCTCTATAGACACCCACATTCTAAAGACAGTCACTCTCTACAGGCACTCACTCTCCACAGACACTCACTCTCCACAGACACTCACTCTCTACAGACACTCACTCTCTACAGACACACACTCTCTACAGACACACACTCTCTACAGACACACACTCTCTACAGACACTATATATAGACACTCACTATCGAGTGTAACTATCTTTAGACACTCACTATCTACAGACACTCACTATCTACAGACACTCACTCTCTACAGACACTCACTCTCTACAGACACTCACACTCTACAGACACCCACACTCTACAGACACCCACTCTCTACAGACACCCACTCTCTACAGACACTCCCTCTCTATAGACACACACTCTCTACAGACACTCACTCTCTATAGACACTCACTCTCATTAGAAACTCACGATCTACAGACACTATATATAGACACTCACTCGCTACAGACACTCACTCTCTACAGACACTCACTCTCTACAGACAATCACTCTCTATAGACACTCACTCTCATTAGAAACTCACGATCTACAGACACTATATATAGACACTCACTCGCTACAGACACTCACTCTCTACAGACACTCACTCTCTACAGACACTCACTCTCTATAGACACTCACTATCGTTAGACACTCAAAATCTACAGACACTATATATAGACACTCACTCTCTACAGGCACTCACTCTCTACAGACACTCACTCTCTACAGGCACTCACTCTCTACAGACACTCACTCTCTACAGGCACTCACTCTCTACAGACACTCACTCTCTACAGACACTCGCTCTCTACATACACTCACTCTCTAGACACACACTCTCTACAGACACACACTCTCTACAGACACTCACTCTCTATAGACACTCACTCTCATTAGAAACTCACGATCTACAGACACTATATATAGACACTCACTGCTACAGACACTCACTCTCTATAGACACTCACACTCTATAGACACTCACTCTCTATAGACAATCACTCTCTATAGACACTCACTCTCTATAGACACTCACATTCTAAAGACAGTCACTCTCTACAGGCACACACTCTCTACAGACACTATATATAGACACTCACTATCGAAAGTGTAACTATCTTTAGACACTCACTATCTACAGACACTCACTCTCTACAGACACTCACTCTCTACAGACACTCACACTCTACAGACACCCACACTCTACAGACACCCACTCTCTACAGACACCCACTCTCTACAGACACCCACTCTCTACAGACACTCCCTCTCTATAGACATTCACTATCTTTAGACACTCAAAATCTACAGACACTATATATAGACACTCACTCTCTACAGGCACTCACTCTCTACAGACACTCACTCTCTACAGGCACTCACTCTCTACAGGCACTCACTCTCTACAGACACTCACTCTCTATAGACACTCACTCTCATTAGAAACTCACGATCTACAGACACTATATATAGACACTCACTCGCTACAGACACTCACTCTCTACAGACACTCACTCTCTACAGACACTCACTCTCTATAGACACTCACTATCGTTAGACACTCAAAATCTACAGACACTATATATAGACACTCACTCTCTACAGGCACTCACTCTCTACAGACACTCACTCTCTACAGGCACTCACTCTCTACAGACACTCACTCTCTACAGGCACTCACTCTCTACAGACACTCACTCTCTACAGACACTCGCTCTCTACATACACTCACTCTCTAGACACACACACTCTCTACAGACACACACTCTCTACAGACACTCACTCTCTATAGACACTCACTCTCATTAGAAACTCACGATCTACAGACACTATATATAGACACTCACTGCTACAGACACTCACTCTCTATAGACACTCACACTCTATAGACACTCACTCTCTATAGACAATCACTCTCTATAGACACTCACTCTCTATAGACACTCACATTCTAAAGACAGTCACTCTCTACAGGCACACACTCTCTACAGACACTATATATAGACACTCACTATCGAGTGTAACTATCTTTAGACACTCACTATCTACAGACACTCACTCTCTACAGACACTCACTCTCTACAGACACTCACACTCTACAGACACCCACACTCTACAGACACCCACTCTCTACAGACACCCACTCTCTACAGACACCCACTCTCTACAGACACTCCCTCTCTATAGACATTCACTATCTTTAGACACTCAAAATCTACAGACACTATATATAGACACTCACTCTCTACAGGCACTCACTCTCTACAGACACTCACTCTCTACAGGCACTCCTCTCTACAGGCACTCACTCTCTACAGACACTCACTCTCTACAGACACTCACTCTCTACAGACACTTCTCTACATACACTCGCTCTCTAGACACACACTCTCTACAGACACACACTCTCTACAGACACTCACTCTCTATAGACACTCACTCTCTTTAGAAACTCACGATCTACAGACACTATATATAGACACTCACTCGCTACAGACACTCACTCTCTACAGACACTCACTCTCTACAGACACTCACTCTCTACAGACACTCACTCTATAGACACTCACTCTCTATAGACCCTAACTCTATATAGACACTCACTCTCTATAGACACTCACTCTCTAAAGACAGTCACTCTCTACAGGCACTCACTCTCCACAGACACTCACTCTCCACAGACACTCACTCTCTACAGACACTCACTCTCTACAGACACACACTCTCTACAGACACACACTCTCTACAGACACACACTCTCTACAGACACTATATATAGACACTCACTATCTACAGACACACACTCTCTACAGACACTCACTCTCTATAGACACTCACTCTCATAGAAACTCACGATCTACAGACACTATATATAGACACTCACTGCTACAGGCACTCACTCTCTACAGACACTCACTCTCTACAGACACTCACTCTCTACAGACACTCACTCTACAGACACTCACTCTCTATAGACCCTAACTCTCTATAGACACTCACTCTCTATAGACACCCACATTCTAAAGACAGTCACTCTCTACAGGCACTCACTCTCCACAGACACTCACTCTCCACAGACACTCACTCTCTACAGACACTCACTCTCTACAGACACACACTCTCTACAGACACACACTCTCTACAGACACTATATATAGACACTCACTATCGAGTGTAACTATCTTTAGACACTCACTCTCTACAGACACTCACTCTCTACAGACACTCACACTCTACAGACACCCACACTCTACAGACACCCACTCTCTACAGACACCCACTCTCTACAGACACCCACTCTCTACAGACACTCCCTCTCTATAGACATTCACTATCTTTAGACACTCAAAATCTACAGACACTATATATAGACACTCACTCTCTACAGGCACTCACTCTCTACAGACACTCACTCTCTACAGGCACTCACTCTCTACAGACACTCACTCTCTACAGGCACTCACTCTCTAGACACACACTCTCTACAGACACACACTCTCTACAGACACTCACTCTCTATAGACACTCACTCTCTTTAGAAACTCACGATCTACAGACATTATATATAGACACTCACTATCTACACACACTCACTATCTACAGACACTCACTATCTACAGACACACACTCTCTACAGACACACACTCTCTACAGACACTCACTCTCTATAGACACTCACTCTCTATAGACACTCACGATCTACAGACACTATCTTTAGACACTCACTCTCTACAGACACCCACCCTCTACAGCCACCCACTCTCTACAGACACCAACTCTCTTTAGACACTCAAAATCTACAGACACTATCTTTAGACACTCACTATCTTTAGACACTCACTATCTATAGACACTCACTCTCTATAGACACTCACTATCTACAGTAACTATCTTTAGACCCTCACTATCTACAGACACTCACTATCTACAGACACTTACTCTCTACAGACACTCACTCTCTACAGACACTCACTCTCTACAGACACTTACTCTCTACAGACACCCACTCTCTACAGGCACTCACTCTCTACAGACACTCATATAGACACTCACTCTCTACAGGCACTCACTCTCTACAGGCACTCACTCTCTACAGACACTCGCTCTCTACAGACACTCGCTCTCTACAGACACTCACTCTCTAGACACACACTCTCTACAGACACACACTCCACAGACACTATCTACAGACTCTATTTACAGACACTCACTCTCCACAGACACTCACTCTCCACAGACACTCACTCTCCACAGACACTCCCTCTCTATAGACATTCACTATCTTTAGACACTCAAAATCTACAGACACTATATATAGACACTCACTCTCTTTAGACACTCACTCTCTACAGACACTCACTCTCTATAGACACTCACGATCTACAGACACTATATATAGACACTCACTCTCTACAGACACTCACTCTCTACAGGCACTCACTCTCTACAGACACTATATATAGACACTCACTCTCTACAGACACTCACTCTCTACAGGCACTCACTCTCTACAGACACTATATATAGACACTCACTCTCTACAGACACTCACTCTCTAAAGACAGTCACTCTCTACAGGCACTCACTCTCTACAGACACTCACTCTCTACAGACACTCACTCTCTACAGACACTCACTCTCTACAGACACACACTCTCTACAGACACACACTCTCTACAGACACACACTCTCCACAGACACTCACTCTCTATAGACACTCACTCTCTATAGACACTCACGATCTACAGACACTATATATAGACACTCACTCTCTATAGACACTCACTCTCTACAGACACTCACGATCTACATACACTATATATAGACACTCATTCGCTACAGACACTATATATAGACACTCACTCTCTACAGGCACTCACTCTCTACAGACACTCACTCTCTACAGGCACTCACTCTCTACAGACTCTCACTCTCTACAGACACTCACTCTCTACAGACACACACTCTCTACAGACACACACTCTCTACAGACACTCACTCTCTACAGACACACACTCACTATAGACACTCACAATCTAGAGACACTATATATAGACACTCACTCTCTACAGACACTCACTCTCTACAGACACTCACTCTCTACAGGCACTCACTTTCTACAGACACTATATATAGACACTCACTCTCTACAGACACTCACTCTCTACAGGCACTCACTCTCTACAGGCACTCACTCTCTACAGGCACTCACTCTCTACAGGCACTCACTCTCTACAGACACACACTCTCTACAGACACACACTCTCTACAGACACACACTCTACAGACACTCACTCTCTATAGACACTCACTCTCTAAAGAAAATCACGATCTACAGACACTATATATAGACACTCACTCGCTACAGACACTCACTCTCTACAGACACTCGCTCTCTACAGACACTCACTCTCTACAGACACTCACTCTCTATAGACACTCACACTCTATAGACACTCACTCTCTATAGACAATCACTCTCTATAGACACTCACTCTCTATAGACACTCACTCTCTACAGACACTCACTCTCTACAGACACTCACTCTCTACAGACACACACTCTCTACAGATACTCACTCTCTACCGACACTCACTCTCTACAGACACTCACTCTCTACAGACACTCACTCTCTACAGACACTCACTCTATAGACACTCACTCTCTATAGACCCTAACTCTCTATAGACACTCACTCTCTATAGACACTCACTCTCTAAAGACAGTCACTCTCTACAGGCACTCACTCTCCACAGACACTCACTCTCCACAGACACTCACTCACTACAGACACTCACTCTCTACAGACACACACTCTCTACAGACACACACTCTCTACAGACACACACTCTCTACAGACACTATATATAGACACTCACTATCGAGTGTAACTATCTTTAGACACTCACTATCTACAGACACTCACTATCTACAGACACTCACTCTCTACAGACACTCACTCTCTACAGACACTCACACTCTACAGACACCCACACTCTACAGACACCCACTCTCTACAGACACTCCCTCTCTATAGACATTCACTATCTTTAGACACTCAAAATCTACAGACACTATATATAGACACTCACTCTCTACAGGCACTCACTCTCTACAGACACTCGCTCTCTACATACACTCACTCTCTAAACACACACTCTCTACAGACACACACTCTCTACAGACACTCACTCTCTATAGACACTCACTCTCTTTAGAAACTCACGATCTACAGACACTATATTTAGACACTCACTCGCTACAGACACTCACTCTCTACAGACACTCGCTCTCTACAGACACTCACTCTCTACAGAAACTCACTCTCTATAGACACTCACACTCTATAGACACTCACTCTCTATAGACAATCACTCTCTATAGACACTCACTCTCTATAGACACCCACATTCTAAAGACAGTCACTCTCTACAGGCACTCACTCTCCACAGACACTCACTCTCCACAGACACTCACTCTCTACAGACACTCACTCTCTACAGACACACACTCTCTACAGACACACACTCTCTACAGACACACACTCTCTACAGACACTATATATAGACACTCACTATCGAGTGTAACTATCTTTAGACACTCACTATCTACAGACACTCACTATCTACAGACACTCACTCTCTACAGACACTCACTCTCTACAGACACTCACACTCTACAGACACCCACACTCTACAGACACCCACTCTCTACAGACACCCACTCTCTACAGACACTCCCTCTCTATAGACACACACTCTCTACAGACACTCACTCTCTATAGACACTCACTCTCATTAGAAACTCACGATCTACAGACACTATATATAGACACTCACTTTACAGACACTCACTCTCTACAGACACTCACTCTCTACAGACAATCACTCTCTATAGACACTCACTCTCATTAGAAACTCACGATCTACAGACACTATATATAGACACTCACTCGCTACAGACACTCACTCTCTACAGACACTCACTCTCTACAGACACTCACTCTCTATAGACACTCACTATCGTTAGACACTCAAAATCTACAGACACTATATATAGACACTCACTCTCTACAGGCACTCACTCTCTACAGACACTCACTCTCTACAGGCACTCACTCTCTACAGACACTCACTCTCTACAGGCACTCACTCTCTACAGACACTCACTCTCTACAGACACTCGCTCTCTACATACACTCAATCTCTAGACACACACTCTCTACAGACACACACTCTCTACAGACACTCACTCTCTATAGACACTCACTCTCATTAGAAACTCACGATCTACAGACACTATATATAGACACTCACTCGCTACAGACACTCACTCTCTATAGACACTCACACTCTATAGACACTCACTCTCTATAGACAATCACTCTCTATAGACACTCACTCTCTATAGACACTCACATTCTAAAGACAGTCACTCTCTACAGGCACACACTCTCTACAGACACTATATATAGACACTCACTATCGAGTGTAACTATCTTTAGACACTCACTATCTACAGACACTCACTCTCTACAGACACTCACTCTCTACAGACACTCACACTCTACAGACACCCACACTCTACAGACACCCACTCTCTACAGACACCCACTCTCTACAGACACCCACTCTCTACAGACACTCCCTCTCTATAGACATTCACTATCTTTAGACACTCAAAATCTACAGACACTATATATAGACACTCACTCTCTACAGGCACTCACTCTCTACAGACACTCACTCTCTACAGGCACTCACTCTCTACAGGCACTCACTCTCTACAGACACTCACTCTCTATAGACACTCACTCTCATTAGAAACTCACGATCTACAGACACTATATATAGACACTCACTCGCTACAGACACTCACTCTCTACAGACACTCACTCTCTACAGACACTCACTCTCTATAGACACTCACTATCGTTAGACACTCAAAATCTACAGACACTATATATAGACACTCACTCTCTACAGGCACTCACTCTCTACAGACACTCACTCTCTACAGGCACTCACTCTCTACAGACACTCACTCTCTACAGGCACTCACTCTCTACAGACACTCACTCTCTACAGACACTCGCTCTCTACATACACTCACTCTCTAGACACACACTCTCTACAGACACACACTCTCTACAGACACTCACTCTCTATAGACACTCACTCTCATTAGAAACTCACGATCTACAGACACTATATATAGACACTCACTCGCTACAGACACTCACTCTCTATAGACACTCACACTCTATAGACACTCACTCTCTATAGACAATCACTCTCTATAGACACTCACTCTCTATAGACACTCACATTATAAAGACAGTCACTCTCTACAGGCACACACTCTCTACAGACACTATATATAGACACTCACTATCGAGTGTAACTATCTTTAGACACTCACTATCTACAGACACTCACTCTCTACAGACACTCACTCTCTACAGACACTCACACTCTACAGACACCCACACTCTACAGACACCCACTCTCTACAGACACCCACTCTCTACAGACACCCACTCTCTACAGACACTCCCTCTCTATAGACATTCACTATCTTTAGACACTCAAAATCTACAGACACTATATATAGACACTCACTCTCTACAGGCACTCACTCTCTACAGACACTCACTCTCTACAGGCACTCACTCTCTACAGGCACTCACTCTCTACAGACACTCACTCTCTACAGACACTCACTCTCTACAGACACTCGCTCTCTACATACACTCGCTCTCTAGACACACACTCTCTACAGACACACACTCTCTACAGACACTCACTCTCTATAGACACTCACTCTCTTTAGAAACTCACGATCTACAGACACTATATATAGACACTCACTCGCTACAGACACTCACTCTCTACAGACACTCGCTCTCTACAGACACTCACTCTCTACAGACACTCACTCTATAGACACTCACTCTCTATAGACCCTAACTCTATATAGACACTCACTCTCTATAGACACTCACTCTCTAAAGACAGTCACTCTCTACAGGCACTCACTCTCCACAGACACTCACTCTCCACAGACACTCACTCTCTACAGACACTCACTCTCTACAGACACACACTCTCTACAGACACACACTCTCTACAGACACACACTCTCTACAGACACTATATATAGACACTCACTATCTACAGACACACACTCTCTACAGACACTCACTCTCTATAGACACTCACTCTCAATAGAAACTCACGATCTACAGACACTATATATAGACACTCACTCGCTACAGGCACTCACTCTCTACAGACACTCACTCTCTACAGACACTCACTCTCTACAGACACTCACTCTACAGACACTCACTCTCTATAGACCCTAACTCTCTATAGACACTCACTCTCTATAGACACCCACATTCTAAAGACAGTCACTCTCTACAGGCACTCACTCTCCACAGACACTCACTCTCCACAGACACTCACTCTCTACAGACACTCACTCTCTACAGACACACACTCTCTACAGACACACACTCTCTACAGACACTATATATAGACACTCACTATCGAGTGTAACTATCTTTAGACACTCACTCTCTACAGACACTCACTCTCTACAGACACTCACACTCTACAGACACCCACACTCTACAGACACCCACTCTCTACAGACACCCACTCTCTACAGACACCCACTCTCTACAGACACTCCCTCTCTATAGACATTCACTATCTTTAGACACTCAAAATCTACAGACACTATATATAGACACTCACTCTCTACAGGCACTCACTCTCTACAGACACTCACTCTCTACAGGCACTCACTCTCTACAGACACTCACTCTCTACAGGCACTCACTCTCTAGACACACACTCTCTACAGACACACACTCTCTACAGACACTCACTCTCTATAGACACTCACTCTCTTTAGAAACTCACGATCTACAGACATTATATATAGACACTCACTATCTACACACACTCACTATCTACAGACACTCACTATCTACAGACACACACTCTCTACAGACACACACTCTCTACAGACACTCACTCTCTATAGACACTCACTCTCTATAGACACTCACGATCTACAGACACTATCTTTAGACACTCACTCTCTACAGACACTCACTCTCTACAGACACTCACTCTCTACAGACACCCACTCTCTTCAGACACCCACCCTCTACAGCCACCCACTCTCTACAGACACCAACTCTCTTTAGACACTCAAAATCTACAGACACTATCTTTAGACACTCACTATCTTTAGACACTCACTATCTATAGACACTCACTCTCTATAGACACTCACTATCTACAGTAACTATCTTTAGACCCTCACTATCTACAGACACTCACTATCTACAGACACTTACTCTCTACAGACACTCACTCTCTACAGACACTCACTCTCTACAGACACTTACTCTCTACAGACACCCACTCTCTACAGGCACTCACTCTCTACAGACACTATATATAGACACTCACTCTCTACAGGCACTCACTCTCTACAGGCACTCACTCTCTACAGACACTCGCTCTCTACAGACACTCGCTCTCTACAGACACTCACTCTCTAGACACACACTCTCTACAGACACACACTCCACAGACACTATCTACAGACTCTATTTACAGACACTCACTCTCCACAGACACTCACTCTCCACAGACACTCACTCTCCACAGACACTCCCTCTCTATAGACATTCACTATCTTTAGACACTCAAAATCTACAGACACTATATATAGACACTCACTCTCTTTAGACACTCACTCTCTACAGACACTCACTCTCTATAGACACTCACGATCTACAGACACTATATATAGACACTCACTCTCTACAGACACTCACTCTCTACAGGCACTCACTCTCTACAGACACTATATATAGACACTCACTCTCTACAGACACTCACTCTCTACAGGCACTCACTCTCTACAGACACTATATATAGACACTCACTCTCTACAGACACTCACTCTCTAAAGACACTCACTCTCTACAGACACTCACTCTCTACAGACACTCACTCTCTACAGACACTCACTCTCTACAGACACACACTCTCTACAGACACACACTCTCTACAGACACACACTCTCCACAGACACTCACTCTCTATAGACACTCACTCTCTATAGACACTCACGATCTACAGACACTATATATAGACACTCACTCTCTATAGACACTCACTCTCTACAGACACTCACGATCTACATACACTATATATAGACACTCATTCGCTACAGACACTATATATAGACACTCACTCTCTACAGGCACTCACTCTCTACAGACACTCACTCTCTACAGGCACTCACTCTCTACAGACTCTCACTCTCTACAGACACTCACTCTCTACAGACACACACTCTCTACAGACACACACTCTCTACAGACACTCACTCTCTACAGACACACACTCACTATAGACACTCACAATCTAGAGACACTATATATAGACACTCACTCTCTACAGACACTCACTCTCTACAGACACTCACTCTCTACAGGCACTCACTTTCTACAGACACTATATATAGACACTCACTCTCTACAGACACTCACTCTCTACAGGCACTCACTCTCTACAGGCACTCACTCTCTACAGGCACTCACTCTCTACAGGCACTCACTCTCTACAGACACACACTCTCTACAGACACACACTCTCTACAGACACACACTCTACAGACACTCACTCTCTATAGACACTCACTCTCTAAAGAAAATCACGATCTACAGACACTATATATAGACACTCACTCGCTACAGACACTCACTCTCTACAGACACTCGCTCTCTACAGACACTCACTCTCTACAGACACTCACTCTCTATAGACACTCACACTCTATAGACACTCACTCTCTATAGACAATCACTCTCTATAGACACTCACTCTCTATAGACACTCACTCTCTACAGACACTCACTCTCTACAGACACTCACTCTCTACAGACACACACTCTCTACAGATACTCACTCTCTACCGACACTCACTCTCTACAGACACTCACTCTCTATAGACACTCACGATCTACAGACACTATATATAGACACTCACTCTCTATAGACACTCACTCTCTACAGACTCTCACGATCTACATACACTATATATAGACACTCACTCGCTACAGACACTATATATAGACACTCACTCTCTACAGGCACTCACTCTCTACAGACACTCACTCTCTACAGGCACTCACTCTCTACAGACACTCACTCTCTACAGACACTCACTCTCTACAGACACTCACTCTCTACAGACACACACTCTCTACAGACACTCACTCTCTACAGACACACACTCTCTATAGACACTCACTCTCTCTAGACACTCACTCTCTCTAGACACTCAGGCACTACAGACACACACTATCCACAGACACTATCTACAGACTCTATCTACAGACACTCACTCTCCACAGACACTCACTCTCCACAGGCACTCACTCTCCACAGACACTCACTCTCTACAGACACTCACTCTCTACAGACACTCACTCTCTACAGACACTTACTCACTACAGACACTCACTCTCTATATACAGACACTCACTCTCTATATACAGACACTCACTCTCTATATACAGACACTCACTCTCTATATACAGGCACTCACTCTCTATATACAGACACTCACTCACTATATACAGACACTCACTCACTATATACAGACACTCACTCGCTACAGACACTCACTCGCTACAGACACTCACTCGCTACAGACACTCACTCGCTACAGACACTCACTCTCTACAGGCACTCACTCTCTACAGAAACACACTCTCTATAGACACTCACTCTCTCTAGTCACTCACTCTCTATATACAGACACTCACTCTCTATATACAGACACTCACTCTTAATAGACACTCATTAACTACACTGCGTACAAAAAAAAATTGAACAATTTATTGAGTTGCAACCCGGGGCATGGACTCTACAAGGTGTCGAAAGTTTTCCACAGGGACACTGGCCTATGTTGACTCCAATGCTTCCCACATTTGTGTCAAATTGGCTGGATGTCCTTTGGGTGGTGGACCATTCTTGATTCACACAAAAAAAAAATGTTGAGTGTGAAAATCCCAGCAGCATTGCAGTTCTTGACACACTCAAACCGGTGCGCCTGTCACCTACTACCTGTTCAAAGGCACTTACATCTTTTGGCTTGCCCATTCACCCTCTGAGTGGCACACATACACAATCTCTCAATTGTCTCAAGGCTTAAAAATCTTTCTTTAACCTGTCTCCTCCCCTTCGTCGACACTGATGAAGTGGTTTAACAAGTGACATCAATAAGGGTTAATAGCTTTCCCCTGGATTCATCTGGTCATGGAAAGAAAAAGTGTTCCTAATGTTTTGTACTCTCAGTGTATAGACACTTACTCTCTACAGACACTCACCATTAATAGCTCGCTTATGGTAGATTATAAAAAAATATATAGGACTCAAAATATTGTCTCTCTTTTATGCATGCTCCTCCTCAGCAGGAAAGAGGGAGAGAAAGTGTGTGTGTGGGTGCGTGTAGAATGGGGTGCTGCCGGAGAGAGACATCCACACCAGTGACGTGCAGTCAGGGTAGGCCCTGTCCTGTTATAATATAATAAAAAATGTATATTATATAAAAAATATCCATAATTTTTTGTTATGTAATGTTTTTTTCTCAATGTGATAACTGCATCAATTGCTCAATTACCTTCCCATCCATTCAAATCGTTGACACGCCGCCGTTCCTGACTGCAGTCACTGTTGATGGACAGGGTAGGTATAGGCCTCGCTGCTTAAACTAGCTCCATTCGTTGCATTGAGCGGATTTCATAGTTTGCATATTGCCTTTAAGGCATAAACAAGCTGTGTGGGAAAAGCACTACTTATTTGGGCGTGTCTACATAATTTGGCACTCATCTCGTGAACTGAGTAAGGAAGCTAGATAATGCACTGCATCACAGTGCTAGAGGCGTCACTACAGACCCGGGTTCGATCCCGGGCTGTATCACAAGCGGCCGTGATCGGGAGTCCCATAGGGCGGCGCACAATTGGCCCAGCATTGTCCGGGTTAGGGGAGGGTTTGGCTGGGGTAGGCCGTCATTGTAAATAAGAATTAGTTCTTAACTGACATGCCTAGTTAAAAACAGGTTAAATAAAAGACAGCTGGCTACCTGATCTTCATCAGAAGAAGGGAAAGAAAATCATCAGATTGTTTAAACAGGAGTGGTATGAACAAAAAGACTCTCTGAAACTCACTTAGATAATACCTATGATGATACAGTGGTAGCAATACATGGTTATAACATCTACAGAAAAGACAGAAATGCCAATGGTGGAAGTGTTGCTGTTTATATTTAGAACCACATTCCTGTAAAGCTTAGGGAGGATCTCATGTTAAATACTGTTGAAGTAATATGGGTACAGGTTCATCTGCTTGAAAGCGGTATCAATTTGCTTGAAAGCGGTATCCAGATCCATCGGATGTAGTGATCACAATATACACTGAGGGAAAAAAGTATTTGATCCCCTGCTGATTTTGTACATTTGCCCACTGACAAATAAATGATCAGACTATAATTTTAATGGTAGGTTTATTTGAACAGTGAGAGACAGAATAACAACAAAAAAATCTAGAAAAACGCATGTGAAGAATTTCATAAATAGAATTGCATTTTAATGAGGGAAATAAGTATTTGACACCCTCTCAATCAGAAAGATTTCTGGCTCCCAGGTGTCTTTTATACAGGTAATGAGCTGAGATTAGGATCACACTCTTAAAGGGTGCTGTATAAAACCTGTATAAAAGACACCTGTCCACAGAAGCAATCAATCAATCAGATTCCAAACTCTCCACCATGGCCAAGACCGATGAGCACTCCAAGGATGTCAGGGACAAGATTGTAGACCTACACAAGGCTGGAATGGGCTACAACACCATCGCCAAGCAGCTTGGTGAGAAGGTGACAACAGTTGGTGCGATTATTCGCAAATGGAAGAAACACTAAAGAACTGTCAATCTCCCTCGGCCTGGGGCTCCATGCAAGATCTCACCTCGTGGAGTCGCAATGATCATGAGAACGGTGAGGAATCAGCCCAGAACTACACGGGAGGATCTTGTCAATGAGCTCAAGGCAGCTGGGACCATAGTCACCAAGAAAACAATTGGTAACACACTACGCCGTGAAGGACTGAAATCCTGCAGCGCCCGCAAGGTCCCGCTGCTCAAGAAAGCACATCTACACGCCCGTCTGAAGTTTGCCAATGAACATCTGAATGATTCAGAGGACATCTGGGTGAAAGTGTTGTGGTCAGATGAGACCAAAATGGAGCTCTTTGGCATCAACTCAACTCGCCGTGTTTGGAGGAGGAGGAATGCTGCCTATGACCCCAAGAACACCATCCCCACCGTCAAACATGGAGGTGGAAACATTATGCTTTGGGGGTGTTTTTCTGCTAAGGGGACAGGACAACTTCACCGCATAAAAGGGACGATGGACAGGGTCATGTACCGTCAAATCTTGGGTGAGAACCTCCTTCCCTCAGCCAGGGCATTGAAAAAGGGTCGTGGACGGGTATTCCAGCATGACAATGACCCAAAACACACGGCCAAGGCAACAAAGGAGTGGCTCAAGAAGAAGCACATTAAGGTCCTGGAGTGGCCTAGCCAGTCTCCAGACCTTAATCCCATAGAACATCTGTGGAGGGAGCTGAAGGTTCGAGTTGCCAAACGTCAGCCTCGAAACCTTAATGACTTGGAGAAGATCTGCAAAGAGGAGTGGGACAAAATCCCTCCTGAGATGGGTGCTAACCTGGTGGCCAACTACAAGAAACGTCTGACCTCTGTGATTGCCAACAAGGGTTTTGCCACCAAGTACTACGTCTTGTTTTGCAGAGGGGGGGTCAAATACTTATTTCCCTCATTAAAATGCAATTCCATTCATAACGCTTTTCACATGAGTTTTTCTGGATTTTTTTTGTTGTTATTCTGTCTCTCACTGTTCAAATAAACCTACCATTAAAATTATAGACTGATCATTTATTTGTCAGTGGGCAAACGTACAAAATCAGCAGGGGATCAAATACTTTTTTCCCTCACTGTAGTAGCCATATCTAGGAAAACCAAAGTTCCAAAGGCTGGGCCTAATATAGTGTATAAGAGGTCATACAATAAGTTTTGTAGTGATATGTAAAGAATAGTTGTTGGTCTGTGGTGTGTAATGAGAAGCAACCAGATGCTTTATGAAATTGCTTATTCCAGTTAATAAGCACGCACCCATTAACTTCTTAGGGAGTGGCTGCCGAGGAGACGGTTTTGGAGAGTCAGACCCAGAAAATAGGATATGCACATAATTAGTACTAGGAAACACTCTGAAGTTTCTAAAAGTGTTAAAATAATGTATGTGAGTATAACAGAAGTGATATAGCAGGCGAAAACCCAAGGAAAATCCATACGGATTTGCAGTTTTTTTTGTAAATGACCTTTTTCTCCATTGTGGCTATTAATTTCTCTGTTATGTAGGACTGAGACTGCAGTACCTATGGCTTCCACAGGATGTCAACAGTCTTTAGACAAGGTTTCAAAACAATAGGGCTAAAGGGAATCGTATAGAAGAAGATTTACTGAGTGGAAATGAGAAATACTTTTTTCGGTCACGAGAACGAGAGTGCGCCTCACTTTATTTTCCTTTCTTATCAGTCAGGCTACAATCCGGTTGAAATATTATAGTAAATATACATAAAATGATACCTAAGGAAACATTAAAAATGATTGATTTGTTTGGAGAAATATGATAGGTATAATTTGAACGCGTTCTCTTCACGGTTCTATGGGCGACTTGACGGTGGATTTTATGAACATAACGCGCCAACCAAACTGAGATTTATGGATATAATAAATGAAAGAAGCATGGATTGTCTTCGTTGGACACTTGGGAAGCCCTCAGCAGAAGTTAATCAAAGGTAAGCGATTTTATGCGTTTTGTGAGACCCGCGTTGGTTATGGATTTATGCTAATGCATAAAATATGAGAGGGGCTATCCTCAAACAATCAAATGTTGTGCTTTCGCCGTAAAGCCTTTTCGAAATCTGACAACGCTGTGATATT
Organism: Brachymystax lenok tsinlingensis; assembly: GCA_030435695.1. Classification (NCBI taxonomy): domain Eukaryota; kingdom Metazoa; phylum Chordata; class Actinopteri; order Salmoniformes; family Salmonidae; genus Brachymystax; species Brachymystax lenok. The sequence continues at coordinate 28,896,268 of CM059819.1, read as the reverse complement.
GCCAAGAATCAGAGCTTTTGATGACTATGCAACACTTGTATATTGATGAATGTTTAATAGTTCAACTTTTTGATTTGGAATTTTGCGCCTTACATTTCACCGGCGCCCAACTGCTCCCTAAGTAGTTAAGAAAATGACTGTAAAAACTGTTAAATCCCAGTGGATTGATGAGGAATTAATTAAAATTGTATGGTTGAGAGAGATGAGGCAAAAGGAATGGCAAATAAGTCTGGCTGCACAACCAATTGGCGAACGTCCTGCAAATTGAGAAATCATGTGACTAAACTAGACTATGAAACAAAGATAAATTATGTAAAGCATCAGATGCTGACACTACACATCCAAGTATAACTGATACAATTATGAAAGACAAGCATAGTAATTTTGAATTCCGGAAAGTGAGTGTGGAAGAGGTGAAAAAAATGATTGTTGTTAATCAACAATGACAAGACACCCGGGGTCTGACAACTTGGATGGAAAATTATTGCCACTCCTATTTTCAAAAGTAATTCTGCTACCTACATAAGGGACGCGGATGGCATTTGCTGTATGTTTGATGAGAAACTGCATATTGCAAATGTACGCTCCCTTACTAGACGTCCGAAATTGTTTCTAAAATAAGCCGACGCCGTCGGGCCGTGCCCTAGGGCCTAATCTTCCAGGAAGTCATCAAACGAACTTTCTCGGACTTTCGATGTCCGTTTAATAAAATAAATTCATTTTTTTCATTTTTCCGCCCTTCATGTTAATCCCACCAGATGGCGAATGCCTTCATATTGCAAATGTACAAAACATACACCTAATTGACCTGGCTTTTTCTCCTAAACCGAAAACTCTTTGAAGACGAAACTTGGTGGGCATGGGTTTGGCCATATGGGCAGTTGGCCCCGAAACAGAATGGCATCAGGGACTCACGGTTTTTGAGATAAGGCCCATTTTCTGGGATTAAAGGTGAAAAATGGAAATAGAGCACTAATTTGACAGCTTTACGTCAAAGTACATGAACCTATGGTGTAAGGAAAAAGAACCAGACATTTATCTCTTTTAATTTTCGATTAATTGGCAAACGTCCAATTCGTAATGTTGAGAAAAATATTTTTTCCCCAAAAGTTATGGATCCAGTTGCTGCGTGTTCAGACGGATCCGTTAAAGTGGGTTTCTGAGCTCTACGTGATTTCTGTGATTTTCTGTGATTTTCTGAAAAAGCACACATGCACAGTCAATGGGGAATGACACAGTGAGGGGCTTACAGACAGACACTGCCTGCAATAGTTACTTTTGTTCGAACTATTAAAGAACCGTCAGACCTAGAGCTCTGAAACTTTAGAAACCCATTCTAGACCTTTAGTCGATCGTGCACGGTGAGCTACGGGCTCTAGAAGGTTTTCAGGCCGAGAAACAGCCTCGTACATTTGCAATATTTTCAATTCATTTTTACATCACGAAAATGACAAAAGTTCTAAAAGTCCCAGAGACACAAGGCTAGGTGCATTAGAACCGCCTCGGCCCATAGAGACGGACCCTAACGCTTCTGTCCGATAGCTCATTCAAGGACCCGTAGCAACGCCCGGAAAACGTGGATTTTCAGCACCAATTAAGGTCGCTGCTCGGACTCCAAATGACCTATCGAGCCGAAACTTGAGATTCGGGGTCGCCTCAGCTAGGCCAACACATAATGTCGGAACTGGACCCACAGCTAGAACGTAACTAGGTGTTTTACATTTTTACTATGATTTAAACAGAATTTTGAGCCTGCCCTGATATATGTGATTGTTGGCTTCTAAATGAGATGGGAAAAGTGGGTTTGGTGTCAGTTTTTATCAGTTTGGTGTCAGAATGATATCTAATTGATTGATTGACGCTGACTTGCTCGTTGACTTTTGTACATTTGCAATATGTTTGAATAGGGCTGAAACATCACCAAAATGACAGACTGAAATCAACACAAAAAGGGCATCACCATAGTCTCTAGGCCGTGCCGAGTTCAACGAGACGCCCCACTTGACTGTAGCTCGCTCTGACCTCATAGACCGTGCAAAAAAGTAGCCGCAAAATGAAGCCTGGCCCTAAATGTCAGCTGATTTTGGGTGACAGCGGCAGACCCGTTTGGGTTAGAAGCACAATTCAACTTCAGGAATGTTCCTAAGGTCCTCCCGATCAGAGCAAGCCTAACCGTGACTGTGTGGCATTAACCTTTAACAGTGAAAACAGGGTATTTACATCAAACCGTTTGCTATGAAATCTCTCCCCATAGGAATACATTGCCTGCTCCCCTAAATTCAACCTGGTGCCTATGTGGGTTATGAATGTCTTATGAACCTGTCTTCGATAGCAATCCATCAGACCACTATGAGGTCTACCTGTGTTGATTCTAAGCTTCCTGGAGCAACCGGAAGTGGTAAAAATCACCCAAAAGGTGTTTTGATAGACCCAACCTGCACTTTGTGAAAAACAGACAATTCAACCCTGTGTAAATCAGTCAGTTCTTAACCTAAAGACTTATAACTCAGGATTCTGTTAAAGCATACCCCAATGAGGATATGTGTCTAACTACAGCTTCCTGTGACAACCGGAAGTGCTTTAAATAGGGGTCATAGGTGCTGTTTCAAAGGGTTAAAAGGTCACATCTTTCCAAAACTTCATATTTGTGATTAGGCAACCCTCATGAACTGTAAATGGGTCATTTCTCCCATCAGATTTACAAGAAAACCCTCACAGACACACACAAACACAGATATGGGATGGAGTGACACAGTGTGGGGCTTGAAGACACACAGAGCCTGCAATGGCATCACCATAGTCTCTAGGCCTTGCCGAAGTTCAACGAGACGCCACGCTTGACCGTAGCTCACTCGGTCTGACCGCAGCAACTGTGCCAAAAAGTAGGCCCAAACTGAAGCCTGGCCCTCAATTTCAGCTGCTTTTGGGTGACAGCGGCAGAACCGTTTGGGTTAGAAGCACGGTTCGACTTCAGGAGCGTTCCTTAGGACCTCCCGATCTGTGCAAGCCTAACTTTGACCCTGTGGCATTAACCTTTAACAGTGAAAACAGGGTATTTACATCAAACCGTTTGCTATGACATCTCTCCCCATAGGAATACATTGCCTGCTCCTCTAAATTCAACCTGGTGCCTATGTGGGTTATGAATGCCTTATGAACCTGTCTTTGATGGCAATCCATCAGGCCACTATGAGGTCTACCTGTGTTGATTCTAAGCTTCCTGGAGCAACCGGAAGTGGTTAAAATCACCCTAAAGGTGTTTTACAGTACCCAACCTGCTGTTGGTGAAAAACAGACTTTCAAACCTGTGTGAATCAGTCAGTTCTTAACTTACAGACTTAAAACTCAGGATTCTGTTAAAGCCTACCCCAATGAGGATATGTGTCTACCTACAGCTTCCTGTGACAACCGGAAGTGCCTTAAATTGTGGTCACAGTGTCTGTTTCAAGGGTTAAAAAGGTCACAATTTTCCAAAACTTCACATGTGTGATTAGGCAACCCCAATGAACTGTAAATCAGTCATTTCTCCCATCAGAATCCCTTGAAAAACTCACACATGCACACAGTCCATGGGGAGTGACATAGTGTGGGGCTTACAGACACACACTGCCTGCAATAGTTACTTTCGTTCGAACTATTAAAGACCCGTCAGACCTAGAGCTCTGAAACTTTAGAACCCTTTTCTAGAGCTTATGTCGATAGTGCACGGTGAGTTATGGGGCTCTAGAAGGTTCACAGGCCGAGAAACAGCCTTGTACATTTGCAATATTTTCAATTCATTTTTACATCACGAAAATGACAAAATTTCTAAAAGTCCCAGAGACACAAGGCTAGGTGCGTTAGAACCGCCTCGGCCCATAGAGACGGACCCTAACGTTTCTGTCCGATAGCTCATTCAAGGACCCCAAAGCAACGCCCGGAAAACGTGGATTTTCAGCACCAATTAAGGTCGCTGCTCGGGCTCCGAATGACCTATCGAGCCGAAACTCGGGATTTGGGGTCGCCTCAGATAGGCCGACACATAACGCCGAACTGGACCCGCAACTAGAACGTAACTAGGTGTTTTACGTTTTCATTATAGTGACTTTATGGCAGACTTTTGTCCATTTGCAATAAGTTAAAACCGTCAAGCCCGGCCATCCTGAGATCAACGGGCAGTCAATTGGGCTTTCCTGCAGTATTTTAGAGCTTGTCATATTCGTGATGTTAAAGCCCATTGAAACATATTGCAAATGTACTGTACATTTGCAATATGTTTCACTGTACATTTGCAATATGTTTCAATGGGCTTTTTTGACATGTTGAAATCAACACCAACGAGCTATGGACAGGTACCGCTATCAAGCCTGGCCATCCTGAGATCAACGGGCAGTCAATTGACCATTCCTGAAGTATTTTAGAGCTTGTCATATTCGTGATGTTAACAGCCCATTGAAACATATTGCAAATGTACTGTACATTTGCAATATGTTTCACTGTACATTTGCAATATGTTTCAATGGGCTTTTTTTGACATGTTGAAATCAACACCAACGAGCTATGGACAGGTACCGCTATCAAGCCTGGCCATCCTGAGATCAACGGGCAGTCAATTGACCATTCCTGAAGTATTTTAGAGCTTGTCATATTCGTGATGTTAACAGCCCATTGAAACATATTGCAAATGTACTGTACATTTGCAATATGTTTCACTGTACATTTGCAATATGTTTCAATGGGCTTTTTGACATGTTGAAATCAACACCAACGAGCTATGGCCAGGTACCGCTTATCAATCCTGGCCATCCCGAGATCAACGGGCAGTCAATTGACCATTCCTGAAGTATTTTAGAGCTTGTCATATTCGTGATGTTAACAGCCCATTGAAACATATTGCAAATGTACTGTACATTTGCAATATGTTTCACTGTACATTTGCAATATGTTTCAATGGACTTTTTTGACATGTTGAAATCAACACCAACGAGCTATGGACAGGTACCGCTATCAAGCCTGGCCATCCTGAGATCAACGGGCAGTCAATTGACCATTCCTGAAGTATTTTAGAGCTTGTCATATTCGTGATGTTAACAGCCCATTGAAACATATTGCAAATGTACTGTACATTTGCAATATGTTTCACTGTACATTTGCAATATGTTTCAATGGGCTTTTTTTTGACATGTTGAAATCAACACCAACGAGCTATGGCCAGGTACCACTATCAATCCTGGCCATCCCGAGATCAACGGGCAGTCAATTGACCATTCCTGAAGTATTTTAGAGCTTGTCATATTCGTGATGTTAACAGCCCATTGAAACATATTGCAAATGTACTGTACATTTGCAATATGTTTCACTGTACATTTGCAATATGTTTCAATGGACTTTTTTTTGACATGTTGAAATCAACACCAACGAGCTATGGACAGGTACCGCTATCAAGCCTGGCCATCCTGAGATCAACGGGCAGTCAATTGACCATTCCTGAAGTATTTTAGAGCTTGTCATATTCGTGATGTTAACAGCCCATTGAAACATATTGCAAATGTACTGTACATTTGCAATATGTTTCACTGTACATTTGCAATATGTTTCAATGGGCTTTTTTTTGACATGTTGAAATCAACACCAACGAGCTATGGCCAGGTACCACTATCAATCCTGGCCATCCTGAGATCAATGGGCAGTCAATTGGCCATTCCTGCAGGATTTTAGAGCTTGTCATATTCGTGATGTTAACAGCCCATTGAAACATATTGCAAATGTACAGTGAAACATATTGCAAATGTACTGTACAAAGCAATGGAAGAGAGTGTGGACTTCTTTTTTGAAAACCTCCATAAATCAGCAAGGGCTTCTCCCACTGACTTAGGGCCATAGTGGGATGCTCCCATACGGATCCTGGACCAGGAGCAGCCCCCTAAAGTCATTTAAAACCCTTTTGAAAATATGGACCTGGTAAATGTACTGTACATTTGCAATATGTTTCACTGTACATTTGCAATATGTTTCAATGGGCTTTTTTACATGTTGAAATCAACACTAACGAGCTATGGACAGGTACCGCTATCAATCCTGGCCATCCTGAGATCAATGGGCAGTCAATTGACCATTCCTGAAGTATTTTAGATCTTGTCATATTCGTGATGTTAAAGCCCATTGAAACATATTGCAAATGTACAGTGAAACATATTGCAAATGTACTGTACAAAGCAATGGAAGAGAGTGTGGACTCTGTCATTTTTTGAACATTTTGAAAACCTCCATAAATGAGCAGGGCTTCTCCCACTGACTTAGGGCCATAGTGGGATGCTCCCATACGGATCCTGGAGGCACTGCACCCCCCTAAATGCATTTTTGACTAAATAAGCTTTCAGGGAAGGTGGCATTAACATCATCTCAGGAGATGATTCACTCAGCCTTTCAACTTTTTTAAAATTGAAAGAACTCCATAAATGAGCAGGGGCTTCTCCCACTGACTTAGGGCCATAGTGGGATACTCCCATAAAGATCCTGGACCAGGAGCAGCCCCCTAAAGTCATTTAAAACCCTTTTGAAAATATGGACCTGGTAAATGTACTGTACATTTGCAATATGTTTCACTGTACATTTGCAATATGTTTCAATGGGCTTTTAAGATCACGATCCCAATGTAGGCACCCCTGGTCATTTTGGACGTTTTTCAAAAAATAGACCCTATAGGATGATTGAGGGCTTAACATAGTGATATATATCATTTTGTCAGTTTAAATGCCATTTGGACATTGCTCACTGACTTTTGGGTTCGGAAGCCGACTTCCTATGACGATATATGTAAATGGACATAACATCATGACTTTTGACTTCCTATGGTAACATATTGCAAATGGACAAAACATATTGCAAATGGACAATAAAAAGTTAATAAAAATTAACTTTATTAAAATTAGACAAGGATATGTTTATACACATCTTCTATGCGTGAGATTATAACGAAAAGTCGTTAGAATCGCGAAAAACGGCCCAGAAAGCACTTTTTTAGGAGGTATAGTTATTTTGATATTTTTTTTGGAAATGTCAAAATTTGACCCTTGGGTCTTGTCTTCATGTACATTTGCAATATGTTTTGCCCCGTTGGAACGCGCTCGCCACCTATAGTAATTTTGAGTTATTACACTTGGCATTTGCCGTATGCCGTTTGCCATAAGAAATACACGAAACGGCGTACATTTGGGCACTCTTTTCCATCGTGTGTATGTTTGTTCCAATGGCAATATGTTGCCATTCATTTTTGTCCATTTCATGGGGGTCTTCCCTTACCTAAGAATGCTGGCTCAAATAGCAGACCAATCAGCCTGCTACCAACCCTTAATAAACTTTTGGAAAATAATACACTTTTGTTTGACCAGATACAATGCTATTTTACAGTAAACAAATTGACAACAGACTTTCAGCAGTTGTATAGGGAAGGACATTCAACAAGCACAGCACTTACACAAATGACTGCTGTGTCACACCCTGATCTGTTTCACCTGTCTTTGTGATTGTCTCCACCCCCCTCCAGGTGTCACCCATCTTCCCCATTATTCCCTGTGTATTTATACCTGTATTCTCTGTTTGTCTGTTGCCAGGTCGTTTGGTTCATCAAACCTACCAGCAGCTTCCCCCTTGCTCCTGTTTTGTCTATAGTTCCTGTTTTTCTAGTTGTTTTCCCGGTTTTGACCTTTCTGCCTGCCCTGACCCTGTTCTGTCTGCCGTCCTGTACCTTTGTCCCACTACTCTGCATTACCGACCTCTGCCTGACCTGACCCTGAGCCTGCCTGCTATCCTGTACCTTTTCCTGCCCGTGTTCGATTTAATCTACTTTTGTTACTTCAACACTGTCTGCACCTGGGTCTTACCTTCAAACCTGATATGATGATTGGCTGAGAGAAATTGAAGATAAAAGATTGTGGGGCTGTTTTGTTAGACTTCAGTGCGGTTTTTGACATTATCAATCATAGTCTGCTGCTGGAAAAAAATGTATGTGTTATGGCTTTACACCCCCTGCTATTTTGTGGATAAAGAGTTGCCTGTCTAAAAGAACACAGATGATGTTCTTTAATGGAAGCCTCTCAAACATAATCCAGGTAGAATCAGGAATTCTCCAGGGCAGCTGTCTAGGCCCCTTACTTTTTTCAATCATTACTAACAACATGCCACTGGCTTTGAGTAAAGCCAGTGTGTCTATGTATGCGGATGACTCAACACTATACACGCCAGCTACTACAGTTTAGTTTAGATTAGATTACATCTACTTTGCATGACACAAGTCATTTTTCCAACAATTGTTTACAGACAGATTATTTCACTTATAATTCCCTGTATCACAATTCCAGTGTGTCAGAAGTTTGACTGTGCCTTTAAAGACCTTGAAAATGATGTCATGGCTTTAGAAGCTTCTGATAGGCTAATTTACATAATTTGAGTCAATTGGAGGTGTACCTGTGGATGTATTTCAAGGCCTACCTTCAGACTTAGTGCCTCTTTGCTTGACATCATGAGAAAATCAAAAGAAATCAGCCAAGACCTCAGAAAAAAAATTGTAGACCTCCACAGGTCTGGTTCATCCTTAGGAGCAGTTTCCAAACACCTGAAGGTACCACGTTTATCTGTACAAACAATAGTACGCAAGTATAAACACCATGGGACCACGCAGCCGTCATACCGCTCAGGAAGGAGACGCGTTCTGTCTCCTAGAGATGAACGTACTTTGGTGCGAATAGTGCAAATCAATCCCAGAACAAATCAAATCAAATCAAATTTTATTTGTCACATACACATGGTTAGCAGATGTTAATGCGAGTGTAGCGAAATGCTTGTGCTTCTAGTTCCGACCATGCAGTAGTATCTAACAAGTAATCTAACAAATTCACAACAACTACCTTATACACACAAGAGTAAAGGAATGAATACGAGTATGTACATATAAATATATGGATGAGCGATGGCTGACCGGCATAGGCAAGATGCAGTAGATGGTATGGAGTACAGTATATACACATATGTATATATGAGATGAGTAATGTAGGATATGTAAACATTATATAAATGGCATTGTTTAAAGTGGCTAGTGATACATTATTTCATCCAGTTATAATTATTAAAGTGGCTAGAGATTTGGGTCGATGGCCGAACGGCATAGGCAAGATACAGTAGATGGTTTAGAGTACAGTGTATACATTTGATATGAGTATGTCGGATACGTAAACATTATATACAAAATTGTTTAAAGTGGCTAGTGATACATTTGTTACATCCAATTCCTATGTTTAAAGTGGCTAGAGATTTAAGTCAGTATGTTGGCAGCAGCCACTCAATGTTAGTGATGGCTGTTTAACAGTCTGATGGCCTTGAGGTAGAAGCTGTTTTTCAGTCTCTCGGTCCCAGCTTTGATGCACCTGTACTGACCTCGCCTTCTGGATGATAGCGGGGTGAACAGGCAGTGGCTCGGGTGGTTGTTGTCCTTGATGATCTTTTTGGCCTTCCTGTGACATCGGGTGGTGTAGGTGTCCTGGAGGGCAGGTAGGTTTCCCCCGGTGATGCGCTGTGCAGTCCTCACTACCCTCTGGAGAGCCTTACGGTTGTGGGCGGAGCAGTTGCCGTACCAGGCGGTGATACAGCCCGACAGGATGCTCTCGATAGTGCATCTGTAAAAGTTTGTGAGTGATTTTGGTGAATTTCTTCAGCCTCCTGAGGTTGAAGAGGCGCTATTGCGCCTTCTTCACCACGCTGTCTGTGTGGGTGGACCAATTCAGTTTGTCCGTGATGTGTACACCGAGGAACTTAAAACTTTCCACCCTCTCCACTACTGTCCCCTCGATGTGGATAGGGGGGTGCTCCCTCTCCTGTTTCCTGAAGTCCACGATCATCTCCTTTGTTTTGCTGACATTGAGTGAGAGGTTATTTTCCTGACACCACACTCCGAGGGCCCTCACCTCCTCTCTGTAGGCCGTCTCGTCGTTGTTGGTAATCAAGCCTACCACTGTAGTGTCGTCAGCAAACTTGATGATTGAGTTGGATGCGTGCTTGGCCACGCAGTCATGGGTAAACAGGGAGTACAGGAGAGGGCTGAGAACGCACCCTTGTGGGGCCCCAGTGTTGAGGATCAGCGGAGTGGAGATGTTGTTTCCTACCCTCACCACCTGGGACCGGCCCGTCAGGAAGTCCAGGACCCAGTTGCACAGGGCTGGGTCGAGACCCAGGGTCTCGAGCTTAATGACGAGCTTGGAGGGAACTATGGTGTTAAATGCTGAGCTGTAGTCGATGAACAGCATTCTTACATAAGTATTCCTCTTGTCCAGATGGGTTAGGGCAGTATGCAGTGTGATTGCGATTGCGTCGTCTGTGGACCAACAGCAAAGGACCTTGTGAAGATGCTGGAGAAAACAGGTACAAAAGTATCTATATCCACGAGTCCTATATCGACATAACCTGAAAGGCTGCTCAGCAAGGAAGATGCCACCGCTCCAAACCCGCCATAAAAAAGCCAGACTATGGTTTGCAACTGCACATGGGCACAAAGATCGTACTTTTTGGAGAAATGTTCTCTGGTCTGATGAAACAAAAATAGAACTGTTTGGCCACAATGACCATAGTTTTGTTTGGAGGAAAAAGGGGGAGGATTGCAAGCCAAAGAACACCATCCCAAACGTGAAGCACAGGGGTGGCAGCATCATGTTGTGGGGGTGCTTTGCTGCAGGAGGGACTGGTGCACTTCACAAAATAGATGACATCATGAGGAAGGAAAATGATGTGGATATATTGAAGCAACATCTCAAGACATCAGTCAGGATATTAAAGCTTGGTCGCAAATGGGTCTTCCAAATGGACAATGACCCCAAGCAGACTTCCAAAGTTGTGGCAAAATGGCTTAAGGACAACAAAGTCAAGATATTAGAGTGGCCATCACAAAGCACTGACCTCAATCCTATAGAAAATTTGAGGGCAGAACTAAAAAAGTGTGTGTGAGCACGGAGGCCTACATACCTGACTCAGTTACACCAGCTCTGTCAGGAGGAATGGGCCAAAATTCACCCAAGCTTGAAGGCTACCCGAAACGTTTGACCAAAGTTAATTTTAAGGCAATGATACCAAATATTAATTGAGTGTATGTAAACTTCTGACCCACTGGGAATGTGATGAAAGAAATAAAAGCTGAAATAAATAATTTGCTCTACTATTATTCTGACATTTCACATTCTTAAAATAAAGTGGTGATCCTAACTGACCTAAGACAGGGAATTTTTACTAGGATTAAATGTCAGGAATTGTGAAAAACTGAGTTTAAATGTACTTGGCTAAGATGTATGTAAACTTCCGACTTCAACTGTATCTATTGTATGGTGAACTTGGGCTTCAGCAAGCTATTTTTTGTGATTAAATCTGGCTTTGATAATAGCTAGTGCCTCACCAGCCACCGACCTCACCGCACGTCACTGATACACACAGTAATGTGTTACTGGAACCTGCAGCAATGGTAACTTCTGCTTCAGCTGGCCTTGATGATTACAAATCAAGATTTTATTTCTTCCAGAAAGTTTGCTGTTAATTTCACATGGCTGCCATCATGTCCCCAGATTAAGAGGGGACATGATGGTCAAATATCACCACAATGATATTTGATCTAAATCCACATATATTTTAGTCCTAAAATCTAGACTCCCTCTCCCTTTTCCTCCACTTATCTCATGTGGGAATGCTGATTCATTCTATATTCCCCTATCACATGTCTTTTATCCAAATGGCCTGTGGATAGATATGTCTAGCAGGCTACAGCAGGCAGGTCTGCAGAGCTCTAGGTCACCTAGATGTTACACCAACGGCACACACACACAAGGTTTGAGACTTTCTCCTTCACTGTAGGGTGATGAATAGAGAGAAAAATAACTTTTTCACATCACACAACACTCCCCCTGAAACGTTGAGATAACTGAAACTGACATATTTACCACTGGTCTGCGGAACAATAATCACAGACGTCTAGCGGCAAGAAAAACACATTTGATAGTGAAAAGTGTTAAAAGAAAAAAACAACTTGTGAATGGATCTGGGCTGTCTGGGGTTGTGAATCCACCTGGTGAGATTATAAATTGATGTTGCAGAGGACAGAGTAACGTGAAGGACACACAACGAACCAACACAGCATTTGCCAGGTGACAATAATACATCAAAAATACTAGGAGGATGAAGGCAGAGCAATACTATTGTTACCGAAGGCAGAGCACCCCCGCAGATTACCATCACTATAGTTCCATTCTAATTAAATGACATAATAGGAAAGAAATACATTGACATACATAAACATACATATATTCTCCAAATGAGCCGTGTTTGCTTTGCGTGTCACGCTCCCACAAGTGTACTGAGGTCACACGGTACATTTCAATCACTCCGCCACCGTGCCACGTTGACTGGCAGCCCTCCCCCACGACCCACCCTCAACCTCTCCATCCCATCCTCCCTCCATTAAATAAATTGTGTTGTAATAATCTCCTGTGATGTGTGCTCCTAATATTGGTGGATGGACACGGCAGCAGCCTCTTTTGATTACCCCACTCTCAGGCTCGGCCAGACGCAGAGCTCTCGCTAATCCTGTGCTTTACCTTCACTAAATTAAAAAAGGGTGCCATGACTCCTCCCGTCACAACCATTTCCCCACTATGGCATCCCCTACTCCATAGGTTATTAGCACTGTACTGTGGTGTGCCGTGGAGAGGGGAGACATGCTCCATGAGGGCTAGCTGGGTGCCGGAGCCGGGGGCAACACTCACTCCCAACACCCACCAATAGGGTAGGAGCAGTCAGTCCAGGCCTATGGCTGCATGTGGCCACCACGCAGGTTGGAGAGCCTGCATTATTTCCTCCCAACTCATTTTCTAAAAATCACCCAATGACAAGCTAGAGGTCCCGCAAGACCCAAACAAATCAATATGAAAACGCACCCTCAAATCAACTGTAATCAACCTGGCTGAACGTAGACAACACTGTCATCTGATCCCAACCCCCTCTCTTTCTACCTGAGCTATGAGCAAGTCAAGATAGAGAGAGAGAGAGTGAGAGAGAGAAAGTGTGTGTGTGTGTGTGTGTGCGTGTCAGCAAGCAGCGGAATAGTACTAGAGCATTGCAACCGTGTATTACACCTGTGTCATTTGTCATTCAAAATGCCAATTTTCCCAGAGGTTTTAGAACCCTGTCACTATAGTGTATTAGAAACAGTCTGCTGTACATTGATATAGCCTATAGTTTTCTCAGCCTATGAAACAATCAATGATTGCACTTAAAAAGATGTATTTCTGTATGACAAGCTGTTTGTTGTGCTTCCAACAGACACATTTACAAAGTAGTCACAAGATCAATATGACCAGCCACCATACAAATACAGTTCTGCTTTCATTCAATGTGGAATCTTCATTTATGTACTGAAATAGAAATGGTGGAGTCAGTTATAAGACCTCTTTTTGAATTGGGATACCATTACTGTTTTGATGAACCAAAAGGGAATACAAACTGAAGCTTTTATACACACAGAAGCCTGGAATACAAGAGACATTTCATATATTTACTTTTGAGCTGCTGAAACACTTGCATTTCCAGACCAACAGTTTTGATTCAGTAGCAAGCATTCCCCTTTAGTTTCATAATGACAGGCACAACTCTTATCCCAGTTTTACAGGCTGATCGCTACAGTACATTTCCAAACAGAGATGTATTTTAGAAACAACTCATGGGGAGTTAAAGCAAGCTGAACTAATGAGTCTTACAATATGCATTCAGAAGGAAGTATTTCTGCTCATGCACATTTGGATATAAAGGTGTTTCTTGGCCCTTGAAATGCTTTCAACCTGCAGTAATGTGCATTCTGTCTTCTAAATCTGCTCTACTTCTCTTTAATGTATTCCTCTGGAAAGGTAACAGGAGGAGGAACTAGAAGATGTCTTTTTAGAGGTCTTTTTAGAGGCCTTACTGCAGAGTGAAATATCTTTGGGGAGATGGCGAAGGTTATGCAGGATGAATAAAAAGCCTGGTGAGAAGTGGGGTTTGAAGGTTTGAACAGGGAATCTCCTGGCAGAGGGTGAGGCGGAGGGAGGGAATCGACTGATTGACAGACACAGCAGGCCAGGTTAACCTCCTCTTCTGATTGGTTTGGCAGCACTGTTTTATGCTTAATAGAGTCTTTAAAACCAAAATAAGCTTTCATGTTAAAAGTCTTGTCTTTTTCCAACTCCATGGGGATACGGCAGTATTAAAGAGTACCCTACTACTGATGATGCATCGTTAATGGTGCTGCTGAATTACAAGGTTATTAAAAGGTACTTGAAGATTGGAGAACAATGTTTTGCTGCCACATCATCCGTCATTAACCTTGCCAAATCTCTCACTGATTCACCCCATACAAAATCACTAATCAATCACCTATGCTGCAGGCTGGTTGGCTGGCTACATCACTTCCCCACAGGAAGGAAGAAGACGCATGTTCAGCAATGAGCAGAAATGAGGCTGTACAGCTTTGGCTCTGGAAATGAGCCTTTAGATTGGATTACGATGCCATTTTTAAGCCGTCTTTTCCCCTCAGAAGATGTGCTGTGCTCCTCCCCTCCCTCTTAACATTATACAATAGTTGACAAGAGAAAATATTGCTGAATTTCGGTAGTCATGACTGTGTGTGACTCCCAGTGACACTTTAATTTGTGCTTATTATGTCAATATTAAATAGCAAAGGCTTTGGTGCAGCCAGGGAAATTGAAACTCAATCACAGAGTACTGACTTCTCCAACCATGCCCATTACAACATCCTCCTTCATCTCCTTCTATACTTTAATTTCAGCCATGTGTTATTTTGGTCTCTGATTGTAGTCAATATGCCTGCCAGGGGCACTAGTATTTTGTGTTCATTTCATGGCAACAACACAGAAACAAACACTTCTTCATTATTATAATCCCCCTCCTTTAAAGCTGCAATATGCAACTTTCTGGGCGACCCGACCAAATTCACATAGAAATGTGAGTTATAGATATGTAATTCTCATTGAAAGCAAGTCTAAGAAACAGTAGATCTGTTCTGTGTGTGGTATTTTCTATTCTTCCAGTTCTTAAGTTTTGTTTTTACATGTTTTACTTTCGGTTTTGTACACCAGCTTCAAACAGCTGAAAATACTATATTTTTGGTTATGGAAAATATATTTCACAGCGGTTTAGATGGTACAATGATTCTCTACACAATGGAGGCTTGTTTTGTCACATAAACTGAAATCAGGCTAACTATTAGAATTTTAGCAACCAGGAAATGGCAGAAAGATTTCTGCACATTGCACCTTTAACATCACATTACCAAGTAGGTTTGAACGGCTCTACAAATAAAAAGACTACCTTTAGTCTCATCTGACTAAGCGCCTGGCTGGATAATATAAAGATTTGAATGTGAATTCAAACAAAATCTCAACAGAGACACATCTACTGTTAACTGCATGGGCTGAGGGGTGGGCCCTTTCTGCGTCAGCTCCTCCCCATGGTCTGACATAACCTTATTTAGCTTCTCCTCAAGTATTCAACCTGCTCCCATTCCTTCATAATGACAACTAGAAGAAAGAGGAAACATTTTACACAACCTACTGTGCAAACAAGAATTAATCCAATCTCTCACACAAGTCTATCTGTGACAATACAACCCGTTAGTGGAGGGAGCAAGGTTACAGGCTACAGCTAAGGATGCTTAGTGGGATGACACTGCAAAAAACAAGTTAGTTTGCTCATCTCATATACATTTAGACAGCTGCACTCATTAGCTAGTATCAAAAACCTGATCCTAGGCAACACAGTGACTAGGGTCTGGTTTCAATTATGGACTCTTTTGGCATAGAGGAACTACATCACTGCCTACGTCGATAAGGGAAGACACAAAATCTGCGTACTCCCAACAAATCACGAGGCAGACATGCCAGAACGTCAAAAACTTTGCATCAACTACCTTAACTAAAACCAGTGCAAACTAGCCACTTGGGAAATGCACTCATTAAAAATCGCCTCTGTGAACTCCATCTTGCTAGCAACTATTTTGTAGTTTATTTAAGCTGATAAAGTAGTAACTTAGGCAGTGACAGTTCCTCTATGCCAAAAGTTTCCATAATTGAAACCAGACCCTAGTCACTGTTGCCTAGGGTCGGGTTTTCAAGACTACTCATTAGCAAAATATTGTACTTCAATGGGGACACTTAAGCATGCTGAAGCACAGAATGTTCATCGTGACCTATGTTAAGGGTAAAGGCATCAACTGGATGACAAAATTATAACGATAGCAGTCCATTTAACAATGAGTCAGGACTGAAAGAGATTTTTAACTGCACAAGTGAGAGGAACGTCCCATATAATCACAGTCAACTGATTTGTTTGCGTGTAAACTGCTGTCAGCTAGCCGAAATGTTTCAAATATAATTATGCCGATATACAGTAATACCCTCCCACACACACTGAGCAAGGCAAGTGATTGACCTGATTCTCATGCCACTTGGCAGGCATGACCACTGGACATTAGGATGTGTTGGATGGCAGGGGGAGTCAGAGACTGTAACTACAGAGGGAGGGGGTTTAATAGAACTGGCAGACTCCTGTCTATAGAGTAACTCTCATCTCACTTCTTTAAAAGGGGAAAGAGGGGAGTTGGTGGAGTAGGTAATTATAGCAAGAATGGGAGGCAATTGCAGGTGTGGGAGACAGAGGAGTGACTTTGGTGTAGGAGGTGCTAACTGTAGTGGTACAGGTGGGAGGGGTGACATTGGGAAAGGAGATGATGGCCCTTGTGGTGGGAGAGAGGGGTAACAGTCAGATAATTGATTGCAGCATCTGTGATCTAGCCCTCGCTGAATACCAATACTCCACACTGAGAAAGAAATCCTCCTATAACCTTGGTATGAAATGCGTAAACATAATCAGAATACTGAAAATAAGACAAAAGGAATCCAGTGTTCCAGTTACTGAATACTATGAAGGTTACTCAACACTGTTGGAATATATCCCTGAATGAAACAAACAAAAATGATGGTACAATAAATCATATGATTCAACTCCCAACTTCAAATCAAATCGTATTTGTCACATGTGCCGAATACAACAGGTGTAGACCTTACAGTGAAATGCTTACTTCCAAGCCCTAACCAACAATGCAGTTAAAAAAACTACATAAATACAAATTCCTTAAAAAAAAAAATTGAATAAGAAATAAAAGAAACAAATAATTAAAGAGCAGTAGTAAAATCCCAATAGCGAGGCTACATACAGGGGGTACCGGTACAGAGTCAATGTGCGGGGGCACCGTTCAGAATCTGTGAATCTGTCGTTCTGCCCCTGAACAAGGCAGTTAACCCACTGTTCCTAGGCCGTCATTGAAAATAAGAATTTGTTCTTAACTGACTTGCCTAGTTAAATAAATAAAGGTAAAATAGTCTAGATAATTTAGGTAATATGTACATGTAGTGTAGGTAGAGTTATTAAAGTGACTATGCATAGATAATAACAGAGAGTAGCAGCAGTGTAAAGGGGGGGCAATGCAAATAGTCTGGGTAACTTACTCAGATATGCATGTCTACTACAATATACTGTCACTTGCACAGTGCACACACACACACACACACACACACTTCTTGCAAAGGCAAAGCAAATGGCATCCCATTTCTTTTCTTGGCAGCCAGAGCTGAGTAATACAGGCATCTGAGAAATGTGCACCATCCTGTGATGTAAAGGCAGCAGAATGTCTGTGTAGATTCACAAGACCAATGGGGAAACAAGCAGATAAATCAGTCTGTTTTCCATGGAGTGCCTTCCTTTCCCTGAGCCCTTCTTTCTCTATCCACAGCCCTGGGCTGTGCCTGCCTGCCTGCCTGACACTGCTGCCTGCCTGCTCCTTCTCTCCCCCTCTGGCCACCAACCTCGACTGCCTGTACACACTCATCACGCACACTTGTCTCTCACAAGCGAGACGAACCTGGTCTTGTTCTTGAAGCACTACTGTTATGACACACCTTCTGCTTGTGTGACAGGTGATGGGTTTGGATGTGGCATTACTGTATATCATTATATCAGTGTACAGTAAATGAACCAAAGACAAACTGGCTGAATCAGATCCAATGTCAAGGACAGGGAAAGATCTGTCGGGCAATAAGGTTTCTGCTATTGTCTTTCACAACACTATGATACATTTTTGCACTTAGCGTTAGCATTTCGTCTGGTAACAATAAAGGCATTAGCAAACATGTAATGTCAATAGTTGGAGGCTTTTATTTTAACTATATGATTAGAGATTGTGTATGTCCAGTTGACAACTCAGTGTCACCTCAAAAAAATAAGGTAAGCATGAGGCCAGAGGCCAACTGTTTAAAAGGTTTTCATGTGCCATTTCACTGTCCTTGAAATGCTGATACAGATGCCCAATATAGCAGCCAGAGACTAAATGTATCAATGACCGAAATATTTTTGAATGTATCAGAATACTGGAAAGCATGACGACTCAGTTGATCACCTCTCAAAAAATGTTATGTATTTGAGATAATTTGGTTGAACTCTACATAAAAGAACAATAAGCATTCATGTATATTAGTATTTAAACTATGCATAACAAATATTACAATTGCAATATCAAACTTTGTATCTGGATGATGCAATACTGTAATCCACTTTTGGCGTAAAAACATTATTCCTTAATACAATATTCACTCCTAATCTATTCTATATTATATGCATGAGCTGAATGATTACAATCCACTGAATAAATTAAACCTGTGTAAGAGGTTGTTATTAACTTAATTACATTATTGGGATTATAAAGATCACTGCTTATTTTGAAAATGTGTGAAAATGCTTTATAAATGCAGACTACATTCATATTGGTTTATGCTGTATATCATACTTTCTGTAGCTATGTTTCACCATAATGTCTCACCCATTCTCTGGATATACTTCAGAATTCACTGTATGCTTTTGGACATATGGCCAGTAGGCCCTTGAGGTATAGCATCAATAATGGACAATGTCCATAATGCTGAGCAATCCTGTGCTTTACCTTTGAAGCCATGCATCAGATGCATGCATGCACTGTACTGTATAGCCAATGTCACAGTCAAGGGCAATACTTAATGAATAACAAGAGAATGAGGCTGCACTTCCATTTATACCTCTTATATGAAAACTTGAAGAATGATACTGGTAATTTATAGGTAGAACTGGTTATGATAATGTTGAACACATGAAACCTTAAATAAAAGTAGTGTGTGTGTGTGTGTGTGTGGTGGCGGGGGGCTAATTATTCAGTCATCAGCACATCACCTCACATAAAGCCAATAGAGTTGCTGTACATTGATTAGTGATAAATCAATTCCCCTGAGTATAATTTGGATTTAATGAAAAAGAGAGAACATGGAACATTGGTACACTTTGATTAATTCTGTTTTAAAATGTGATTTATCCTGGAAGAAACTGACACCTTTGAGAACCATCTATGTGTGTGATGTTTGGCCTGTTCCTGCACACATTATTCTAACGCCACGTATATATTACCTACATTACATTTATTTGACTTTTTTGACTTTATCGTTGTATTTCCAATGTTGAATAAGTTATAGCTATATTATAGCTGATGTCTAATAAATACTATTAAAATGAAGAGTAAGTATCATGGGATTATGTAATCCTTCGACTGTAAATTATTTTTTAAACGTTTTCAATTTATTAAACAAATTATTCCACAAACATTTACCCACAGAATTGGGCCTAAACCAAATGTATCCTTTTATATCCGAGATGACTGCATTTTCTAATGCCATCACTAAATACCATATCACTAATGCATTTGCCATTGATGCCTGATAGTGAGATAGTGAAATTATTAGTTGAAAAGTAATTTGCCT
This sequence comes from Brachymystax lenok tsinlingensis, assembly GCA_030435695.1. Lineage (NCBI taxonomy): Eukaryota > Metazoa > Chordata > Actinopteri > Salmoniformes > Salmonidae > Brachymystax > Brachymystax lenok. The sequence continues at coordinate 28,876,373 of CM059819.1, read as the reverse complement.
TGTAGGCTAGGTGAGTGTGTATGGACGCATCCTGCCTAAAACTTCATCAGCGCATTACGCTCTGACGTCTGGCCAGAGCGCAATGGAGTTAGTTACCTGAAATCACTGTAAGGGTGAATTATCCAAAATCCGGCGGATTTAACCCGCTCTTGTTCTCGTTCCACCGCCTTTTCGCTCCCAAACATCCTTAGGGAGAACTTGTTGACCCCCGGTTGCAGCATTGCCCCAAACTGCCTGTGTATGAATCCTGCCTGGTACAATCTCTCGTCGTCCCGCGAAATTTGATCAATGCCATCCAACTTTATGAACCCCGATTCCTGGTCAAGAGAAGCATGTTGGGCAGCACCACCACCGCTGGCGCCTTGCGCACCCTGGTCCGCCCCGCCGCCAATAGCTCCGGGAGGGCTCTCCTCGCTCGGGGTGACGTCCCCATCTGTGATGAGGTGCCTCTCCTCCGCCGAGTCTGAGTCGCGCACATGCCGACTGGTGATGGAGGAGAGACTGCCACGAAATCTCCGACAATCTCCGTTTAAACTGGTCTTCGTTGGTCTTCCAATGTCCGTCTCCATGATCACCGTGTCCCCACTTCTGGTCTCCTCGATGCCTTTGAAGCTTCCTCTGGAGGTTGGTGACGGCAAGGGTTTCATCCTAATACTCTTCCTCCGGGTGTCCTTGTCGCCGTCTTCTCCTTCGCCCATAATAGAAGCTTTCTGTCCAATATGCTGTGGCAAACTGTAGAGCCTTTTACGCATGGAGGAGTGCAACCTGTCCATTATGACATTGAGACGGAACGAACAATTTCAAATGCAATAGATGTCCAGAATATGATGGTTATTGTTGCCACGAACCACACAGCTCTCTATCTGTGAGTGAGAGCGACCAGTCTGGAGCTAATCTCAAACCCTGAAAGCATTACACTGATGCACATGACAAGGGCGGCTGTGGCTCTTCTGGTGCAAATACAGGAAGAGGCTCTCTCGATCATTACCTGACAGTTTAGATATATGCCTTCTCTCGCTGCTTTGACAGTCCGCTTCACCATAACACTCCTGGTAGGCACGTACGCTCCAACCGTGTGCGGACCAAGTGGGGGTGGGGTGTGGGGGAGCTGGAAGAAGCCACCTTAGCATGACCGACTGACAGAGAGGAGACGAGGAGGTCATGAACAGCGCGAGGAGGGATGCTCCTTTCTTCCAAATTTGTGTCAGCTGCCTCTCAATAATAAACAATGCAATGCAATCACGCACCATAGGCTACATCAGCAGCAGCATCCAAGGACCCGCTGACATCTATCCCAAGCATTCTGGTAGCATGAATATTCATGAAGCTGATGGGTTGCCATAGGAGCCAACGTGGTCTCAGAGCATTTCGTGTTACTCTGTAGTCGACCTAAATCGGAGACACTCCATTTAGTATGATATGTTATCTTTCGTATGGTATGTATTAATTTGTGGATGTCCATCATCCATTTTGTATGATATGTTACAAATTACTATGATGTTACCACTTGCAATTCGTATAATATGTTAAGAATTTGCAAAAGGTATGATATGTTACGAATTCAAATTTGTTGTGGCTAATGTTATCTAGGTGGCTAACGCTACCTAGCATTAAGGGTTAAGGTTATGTTAATGTTAGGGTTAGCTACAGTCCTTTACTCGTGCAGTAGCTCACTGGAGCTGACCGGCACCTTAAATATTCTACTGCTTGAGCTCATGTACATTTTCTAGAATATTATCTAAAAAGTATTGTGGAGCTCTTGCACCTTAATATAAACAGTAGTTACAGGTGTTGTGCCGAAAAGCTCTTCCCTGACAGAATTCCCCCTTCGCGTGAACACGCACGCACTCAATTTTTTATGTCGGGTTTGATCGCGGGGGAGGCACTAGTAATGTCTGCAGTTTTCGGTTTGGCTATTTGTTTCAAGTGTTTTATTCTATAAATAAATCTCTTTGCCAAAATTCGTCATCTCTCCCATGTCTTATTCGACTAGTAGTTGTTCTGAAATGTTTATTGCTTGCCTACATTTTACTCCCCCTCCACTATGTTTAATATAACACACATACATTAATTATTAATTTCGGTTGCCTGACATGAAGTGTGTTCTATAGAAAGTATTTGACTCTGATGTGTGCCACAGAAAGTATTTGACTCTAGCCACAAAATTAAGGAACTTAGAAGGGGGGATTTCTGCAAGGCTATTTTCTTGCCTGCCGAAATCCCCCCTTCTATCTTGCTTTAAAAAAAAGTATTATCATTATTGTGTTTTGTGGTTGAGGGTTGGGGGGAGGTTGATGGGGATGGTGAAGGTGCTGGGGGTGTCCAATTGAGGGCGAAAGGACCTATTGGGGAGGGGATTCTTCATGGAGGCACATTCAGTCTTAGTTTTGTTTATGTATTTATATTTTTCATATATTTTTTTCTATTATTATAACAGTTTACTGTGATTATGGATATGCACTCATGTTGACTTATATATTTGAACTTCCTTTTTCGCCCATAGTACAATTTTTTTATTTAATTATTACTACTGTACCTACATTCTTAAAAACGAAAACAGAAAAAGTGTTTAGAAAATGTAGGAAAAGCCATGAGGGAAAAGCACGATGGGATGGGGGATTGAGGGATGGGTAGAGAGAACAGTAGCGGGCTCTGAAAACTAGTATTGCTGAAATAACCACTTCCTTTTGTGACTAGAGTCTAATACTTCCCGTGGCACACATCAGAGGGCATGATAGGTCACCAAAAATTATTCTGAAGTGTGCCAGTATTTGCAGTCCCAAGATAGAAGGGGGAGAATTTCGGCAGGCAATAAAATAGCCTTGCCAAAATAGCCTAGCTTTTCGGCACAACACCGGCACCCAAATTGAGTATCGGCATCCATTTCAGTCCAAGTCAAGCACTGGTTAGCTAACATGCTAAGCAGTTGCAAAGTAGTTCAAAAGTAGTAAGTAGTTTCTAATTAGCTAAATTCTAAAGTTTCCATTACGAGATTCGAACACGCCGTTCGCGTTATACATCAACCTCGACCAACCACACTCCTTTCATTTTTGCCTTAAGTAACCTTCTATCTTATGTAACCATGCCAAATGTAACATATCATACTAATATGTCTAGTCTATGAGGCCAGTCTGTAGGACCGAGAACTGCAAATAAGCAAAGCTCTTCCCATTTCTTAAATAGCTATCATGTCCTTTTAAGTTATATTCCCTCTGGATAGTTTTTTTGCAGCCTGGGCTACGCGTATCCAAAGATGATACTTAGGCTACTATGCCATTCTTCATGCTTTTGTTAATCAGGTTGTAGGATATACAGACAGCAGCTGTGGTAGAATGATCAGCTGGTAAGGGAAACAGCTACACTAATTTAATGCCATACTGGTGATTTGTCAAGATAACTTTCACAGACCAAAATGTATATGAAATAAACGTGGTTAAAGGGTTATAGAAATGTATTTTTTGTCTATTTTGATCAACTTTAACAATGCGTACATAATGCAAATTAACTATGCAAATAAAATCAATAAAATTCATGTTCAAAAAGGATATAGGCTGTGGTAAGCTATCTCATGAATTGATATAATGTATCCAAGTGAGCAGACACCCAAGGCAATTGATTAATGAACGGTTCATTCCTGATGCCCTCAAATGCCCTTTGTGCCCGCTCCCATACCCAATAATTCTGGATTTCTTTGTGGTATACAGGTAGATCAGAAAAGCCACATCTCTGATTGGCAGATGTGTGGCAACCCTGATTAGAAGCACCTGCTGCTCATCGGTTCTTCCCTACAAATGCTGTTTTGAATGTATTTTTTTTTAACCTACACACTGAAGAAGACTGCAAGTTGAAACATCTGTGTACGCTATCCCTGATGCAGCAAAAATAAAAAATAAACCTAAAAAGTAGATAAGCGTTTTTTCAGTGCAGACCCATTATACCGTTTGTTAGCCTATAGCCTAATGATATAGCCTAATGATGCAATGCAGGAAATGTAAAACTTGTAGATGTTTACATCTGATTGTCAAACAAATCACTTCAAATAATAATGATTTATTTTGCTGATACTCTGTACTGGACCCTATAGCCTACTGGCTACTTTCACCTCTAATCAAGACATGTTTCTGCTTAAAATTCCCAACATTTGGTAGGCCATATTATAATTCCAGACATTTTGTTGGACATTTGGTAGGCCATTTGTATGTCAACTATAGTTAAGATACATGCAGCTTCTCTCCTGTCATAGCTTTTTTGCCCTGAAGACTAAATAAAGTAGTGCTCAGCAGAATAATGTCTACATCGATAGAATGAATGCATTAGTAATCTAGGTAACAATGGTAAAGTTTTTTGCTTTGTTTAGGGACCGGGAAGAAAACGCAATAACTCGAAAACAGTGGAAAGATTGGTCTTGTGCAAAATGTCCAAATGTCATCAGTTCGACCGGTTTTAAGGAAATTAAAAGCTGAGAAAACGATGAAACAAGTTTCTGATAAGACTTAAGTTCGTCTTTGGTGCATATTTTATGTGGTTGAAAATCAGTGGAGGTTCCTCAGCGGAAGGGGAGGACCATCCTCAGTGAATTTCATAAAAATAAAAATAGTGAAACATTTAAAACGTTACCCTTTTTAGATAAAAATAGGCCTATACTAAATATATTCACGTCACCAAATAATTTATTAAAACAAACTGTTTTGCAATGAAGGGCTACAGTAGCCTCAACAGCACTCTGTAGGTTACCACCACCAGTTTCTGTCCTCCTCTCGGTACATTGACTTCAATACAAAACCAAGAAGGGTCATGGTTCTCACCCCCTTCCATAGACTTACACAGCAATTATGACAACTTCTGGAGGATGTCCTCCAACCTATCAGAGTTCTTGCAGCAAGAACTGCAATGTTGTCCACCCAATGGTTCAGAGAATGAATCTAGTACTAAAAGCATAAGCTAGCTAGCACTGTAGTGCGTAGTGAGTAGTTGACTCAAAGAGAGAGAAAGACAATAGTTGAACAGTTTTGAACAAATTAATTTCTTTAACAATGAAGGAAAAGCAAGAGAGAGAGAGAGAGAGAGAGAGAGAGAACTATAATTAGTTGTATTGTTTTTACTTTCACTGTCATTTAGCTAGCTAGTTTAGCCTACTAAAACATCAGGCACCAAACAGAGGGATGCTATGTTAGCTAGCTGGCTATGGCTATCCAACACTGGAACTCTTCCAAGTAAAGGTAAGCTTTTGGCTTAATTAAATGACTGCTACTGGGTGTAACTGTTTGCTGACTGTTCACTGTACTCCATGATTGTAGCGGGTTTATTAACGCGTTAGTTCTAGTAGCTATATTGACTATAACATTACTAACGTTGTTAGCTAATATGGTGACAAAAATGTAGGCTGTGTGTAGCAGTCAGCAGTTATGATAGGAAGGTTTGGAATTTCTTTTTACCCTGGTCACAGACAGCTGATGTGTTGTGCACTGAAATCCACACACGAACGGAAAAAGGTGGGAGGAGAGCATGTAGATGTGAGAAAGAATTATACAATGATCAAAATGTTCATGCTGTTTGTATGTGGCTGCTATGAAAGTTAACCGTGTTTGCACGTGATCAAGAGGGTATTCATTCTCCCGATTCTGTTGAAAAAACGTTTCTTAAACAGAAGCAAACAGAACGAAACAGGGATAAACATACCTGAATTTATCCAATAGAAACTATAGTTTCCAACTGGTGGATTAATGATTACACCCTATATCAGCTAGATGCAGGCAAGAGTGTGCAAGACGGTCACTGTCACCTCGATTACTCACATTTTTCTCTCGACCTGTGCACCTACGTTGTAAACTTTCATTCATAGGCTAGGTTTTAGCAACCTCATGATGGGTATTGGGAAATTTGAGGATCATGTAGTAGCCTAAACCTATCGATGTTACATTGAGCTGGGTGAATGGAATATGAATTATAGTCATCCAATATGCTGTAATAGAAATAAGGCCATGCTCATAAAAAAAACATCAGCAACCACCACTGGTGAAATACTGCTTGCATAACACAACACTTTACATGACATGCTCATTCGCATTTTCTCAAGAGAGGCTGAAAGAAAGAAATCATATTTCTCCACTTCTGTTCCTGAGACAAAGTTAACATTTGTTGTATCATTTTACTGCAAGAAATGCATAACTCTGGATGAGTTAATATTATATTTGAGAGAGGTTATTGGCCTACAGTCAGTGTCCCTATTTCAGTTAGTATTCCATATACATTTAAATGAGGAATATTCTGTTTATTCATGCATACAGGGATACTCGTGAGCGGGATATCAAAGGTGCATGTAAACACTTTATCCAAGACTGCGCTCTATGTGAGCTATGAATAGCTTGCGCATGTAAACGTGGTCACTATTCTAATCCGCACCACCAACACATCACTCAGTTAATCAAAAATGTAGCAATGGAGTTTGGGGATTAGGTTAGAGTTGAGTAGGTGCAACTAGTGTGCTGGGCTAGCACAAAAATAAGGCGCACTTCTACAATATCCAGCCAGAACCCAGCGCATGCGCGCACACAGAAACACAATCTACATGCGTGACTCATGAGTTCGCGAATTTCTGATATTCCCGCGCTCATTATGCAAAACAAACGTGGCTAGCTAGCTAGCGTTAGCTCATATGCGTCATTTTTTACAAATGACAACTGTACATAAATCTATATGGAGGTTGAAACGTTTTGGACGTTTTTTGCCTGGGACCAAAGAAGACGGCTGTAATCCATGGAAGGTGACATGAAGTTGTCTAGTCGTGAATTTTGTCCAACGTCTGTTTTATAGGAGAAAACGCTAGCCAAAGTTCGCTACCTAATGCCACCTGCTAGCTAGGCTAACCAAACATTGTTTACAAATATAGGGTAGTTTACTACATTAGCAAAGCAAAGAGTTATAGGCCTACACATTACATTATGGAACTTGCCTCAGATGTGATGTTGAAAAATGTGTCTTGAAACTTCTCTAGATGTTTGAGCCCAGTGAAAGCGCGGGTGAATTGGTGCTCAACATTGTGGAATCCGGTCACATGTTGGTGTCACGATCTTCTGGTAAGTGAGTTAAGGTCTAACTGCTGTACTTTGTATGTCCTTTGATGTCCAAAAGTCAAGTAATTCCTGGATGGATCTGGATCTTACTGTCTTTGATCTGGACTTGCACTTTTCATGCATGCACATCTCTAGGCCAAATAACAATGTATCCAAATATGATAAAATAAAAATAAAATATCCCCCAATATATTCAATAACTCTCATTGTTGGCCTAATTACAGTGACTGTACAAAACATTAGGAACACCTGCTCTTTCCATGACATACTGACCATGTGAATCCAGTTGAAAGCTATAAACACTTACTGATGCCACTTGTTAAATCCACTTCAATCAGTGTAGATAAAGGGGAAGAGACAGGTTAAAGAAGGATTTTTAAGCCTTGAGACATTGATTGAGGGTGAATGGGCACGACAAAAGATTGCAGTGTCTTTGAACGGGGTATGTTAATAGAAGCCAGGTGCACCAGTTTGAGTGTGTCAAGAACTGCAACGCTGCAGTTTTTTTTACGATCAATAGTTTCCCGTGTGCATCAAGAATGGTACACCACCCAAAGGACAACCAGACAATTTGAAACAACTGTGGGAAGTATTGGAGTCAACATGGGCCAGCATCCCTGTGGAATGCTTTCAATACATAGTAGAGTCTATGCCCCGAAGAATTGAGGCTGTTCTGAGGGCAAAAGGGAGTGCAACTCAATATTAGGAAGGTGTTAATGTTTTGTACACTCAGTTTTGTACACTTTGTACACTTGTTTTTTATTAACAAATATGCCTTCTAACTCAGGCTAGTTTAAGCTTAGATCTCTTTTATTAAGATTATAAGCAGCCTAGCTATGGATACAATTGTATGTTTTTGCAACAATGTTGAAAAGTGACCCCAATTTTGGCATTGAAATTACTTGATTCCAAGTCCTTGAAAATACAGGGAATGAGAACAAATACTGAACACCTGCTATGTTGCTGCTTTACACAGAATAGTGTTAGTGTGTAGTTTATCCTGTGTCTTCTTAAAGTTCACTGCCAGTCTCTGTGTGCAGCTGAGAGACTCAGCAGGAATTGCTGTAGAAACACAATGGCCATAGCTGCACTATGCCACATCGAGTGCTGGATGGAAAGTGGCTACAGCTATCTTGCTGAGCCAGGGTGCCAGGCAAGGCTACATGCTTATTCAGGTCCGCACACAAAGTGCTCTCTGACAAAAGGGGATAGCGGTCATTGATAGATCGGCGCCCTTAATCTTAATGCTCTTGAGTATCTTTCAATGAAGAGAGTATTAGGATGCACCATGCTGGAGGAGAGAGAGGGTTATTGAGTGTAATCATCATCCAGATTACTCCTGATTCTAGGATATAGTGTAATGGGGGCTTTCTCTCAGTATTTGGAGGAAGGAGGGGGGATTGGAATTATAGGAAATGGAACCTCTCAACCTGACTCAGATAACTAACCATGCTTCAGAAAACGACTACCTATGCCTCACAGAATGACTTGAAGTCTTGTTGAAATTATGTCATGTGATTCCTTCCTGATATGATCATTTTCAACAACAAAAAATTATTTGATCTTATCCCTTCGGGAACATCTCAGCGGAGTAGGAAAATTGAAATCTGAACCTGGAAGTACGGAGCTGAAGTGTAATGTTTTATGTAACAGCTGAGTAGACTATCCATCCCTCCATTGTGTTGAAATGGAGAAACATATCTTGCGGTATCTACAGTGGCAAGAAAAAGTATGTGAACCCTTTGGAAATACCTGGATTTCTGCATGAAATTGGTCATAAAATTTGATCTGATCGTCATCTAGGTCACAACAATAGACACATAGTCTGCTTAAACTAATAACACACAAACAATTATACGTTTTCATGTCTTTATTGAACACACCGTGTAAACATTCACAGTGCAGGCTGGAAAAAGAATGTGAACCTTTGGATTTAATATCTGGTTGATCCTCCTTTGGCAGCAATAACATCAAACAAACAGACCTGCACAACGGTCAGGAGGAATTTTGGACCATTCCTCTTTACCAAACTGTTTCAGTTCAGCAATATTCTTGGGATGTCTGGTGTGAACTGCTCTCTTGAGGTCATGCCATAGCATCTCAAATCGGGTTGAGGTCAGGCCTCTGACTGGGCCACTCCAGAAGGCGTATTTTCTTCTGTTGAAGCCATTCTGTTGTTAATTTACTTCTGTTTTGGGTCGTTGTCCTGTTGCAAATAGCTGTCATAAAGCTAGCATTTGAGCACTGCTTTATATGTAATGAAGCTAGCATTTCCCTGTTCCCAAGGTCCAACACATTTTCTATCATTAATAATGTGCAAAATGCAACTACTGTCTCCTGTCAACACAGCAGGTATTATTGGCGTATATTTCGCTGGTACATTTCAACGCAAATTCCTGTAATGAAGAAACGATACTAAACAGAATAGTGTTTAAATAGATTTGTACTTTAGTTGATGTTAAATAGTCATGAATTGTACGGTGTAAGACATAATTTGAAAGTACTCCATGTATTCAGGGAAGTGTAATTTTTCACTTGGTTAGAAAAGTGCTGATTCATACTTGGAACTAAACTAACACCTGTTTTTATTCATTGTAGCCTAATCATGGAGAGATTTCTACTCAACAGACTTTAGCTGTGTTCAAATACCCATACTAGCATACTGTATACTACATACTTACTTACTATATACTATGTACTATTAGTTCATTTTAGTATACTGTAAACAAACGGTATTGTTTCAGTTGAGCGTACTAGAGCTTCGCCTATCTACCAGAAGTTGATGCTTTTGTAACACAGGTATTCCCAAACTGGGGTACGGGGGTACGCGCAATGCCATCGGGGTACTCCAAATAAAAATGTGATTCACATTTTATATATATATATTTATTATTATTATAAAAATAAACTATTCTTCACATTTTCAAACAGTCCATTTATATTTTCCAACGGGGCTATACATTTGGGTGAGGTTTTTTCTTGCCTGAGTAGCCTCGTTTCACTGCCAAAAATAAAAGTAACTTTTGAGTAGCAAAACATGTATAAAAGCAACAGATACCATTAATAAGAAAGGGCTAGAAGTGTCTTATATGGTGAGCTACCGAGTGGCTAGGACAGGCAAGCCCCATACTATTGTGGAGTGGCTGTGACAGGCAAGCCCCATACTATTGTGGAGGAGTTATTCTTCCGCTGCCGCGGATATGGCTGGGACAATGCTGGGCGAAAAGGCCCAAAAAAACTATACAGACAATGCCTTCAACAAACAACACTGTTTCACGACGCATCAGTGACATAGCAGGATATGTTTTGAAACAATGACTGCTTCGCATACAAGCCAGTGAATTCTATGCGTTACAGCTGGATGAGTCAACAGACGTGGCGGGCCTGGCACAGCTCCTGGTATAGGTCCGTTACGTTAGGTCCGTTACGTTTATGGAGGGTCAGTTAAGGAAGACCTCTTCTTCTGCAAACCACTGGAAACCAGGACAACAGGAGATGATATTTAAAAAATACTGGACAGCTTTGTGACATCAAATGGACTTTGGTGGTCAAGATGTGTTGGTATCTGTACTGATGGCGCAAAAGCCATGACAGGGAGACATAGTGTAGTGGTAACGGGCGTGCAAGCAGTTGCTCCCGACGCCACTTGGGTACACTGTAGCATTGACCGAGAGGCTCTTGCTACCAAGGGAATGCCTGACAGCTTGAAAGACGTTTTTGGACACTACAGTGAAAATGGTTCAATTGTTAAAGCAAGGCCCCTGAACTCTTGTGTATTTTCTGTATTATGCAATGATATGGGCAGTGAACATGTAACGCTTTTACAACATACTGAAGTGCACTGGTTGTCAAGGGGCAAAGTATTGACACCCTTTTTTTGAATTTAGTTTTCTTTACTGACCATAATTTTCACTTGTCTGACCGCTTGCATGATGACACGTTTCTCACACGACTGGCCTATCTGGGTGATGTTTTTTCTCACCTGAATGATCTGAATCTAGGATTACAGGGACTCTCCACAACTATATTCAATGTGCGGGACAAAATTGAGTCTATGATTAAGAAGTTGTAGCTCTTCTCTGTCTGCATTAACAAGGACAACACACAGGTCTTTCCATAATTGTAAGATTTTTTTTGTGTGCAAATTAACTCAAGCTTAAGGACAATGTCAAATGTGATATAGCGAAGCACCTGAGTGAGTTGGGCGCGCAATTACGCAGGTACAGTGGCTTGTGAAATGTTTCACCCCCGCTTGGCATTTTTCCTATTTTGTTGCCTTACAACCCGGAATTAAAATATATTTTTTAGGGGTTTGTATCATTTGATTTACACAACATGCCTACCACTTTGAAGATCAAAAATATATATTTTTTGTGAAACAAGCAAACAAAAAATAAGACAAAAAAACATCTTGAGCGTGCATAACTATTCACCCGCCCAAAGTCAATACTTTGTAGAGCCACCTTTTGCAGCAATTAAAGCTGCAAGTCTCTTGGGGTATGTCTCTATAAGCTTGGCACATCTAGCCACTAGGATTTTTGCACATTCTTCAAGGCAAAACTGCTCCAGCTTGGATGGGTTCCGCTGGTGTACAGCAGTCTTTAAGTCATACCACAGATTCTCAATTTGATTGAGGTCTGGGCTTTGACTAGGCCATTCCAAGACATGTAAATGTTTCCCCTTAAAGTGTTGCTTTAGCAGTATGCGTAGGGTCATTTTCCTGCTGGAAGGAGAACCTTTGTCCCAGTCTCAAATCTCTGGAAGACTGAAACAGGTTTCCCTCAAGAATTTCCCTGTATTTAGCACCATCCATCATTCCTTCAATTATGCCCAGTTTCCCAGTCCCTGACGATGAAAAACATCCCCACAGCATGATGCTGCCACCACCGTGCTTCACTTGGCAGGTTTGTTGTGGTGACACATTCTTTAAATTTTTTAATAACGGATTTAATGGTGGTCCGTGGGATGTTCAAAGTTTCTGATATTTTTTAATAACTTTTTCCCTCATTAAAATGCAAATCAAATTATAACATTTTTCACATGCGTTTTCCAGGATTTTTTTTGTTGTTATTCTGTCTCTCACTGTGCAAATAAACCTACCACATTAAAATTATAGACTGATCATCTCTTTGTCAGTGGGCAAACGTACAAAATCAGCAGGGGATCAAATACTTTTTCCCTCTCTGCATGTGTATGTGTGTGTGTGTGTGTGTGTGTGTGTGTGTGTGTGTGTGTGTGTGTGTGTGTGTGTGTGTGTGTGTGTGTGTGTGTGTGTGTGTGTGTGTGTGTGTGTGTGTGTGTGTGTGTGTGTGTGTGTGTGTGTGTGTGTCTATATATATATATATATATGTATATACTGAGATCAGGTGACACTTAGATTGCACACAGGTGGAATTTATTTAACTAATTATGTGACTTCTGAAGGTAATTGGTTGCACCAGATCTTATTTAGGGGCTTCATAGCAAAGGGGGTGAATACGTACAGTTGAAGTCGGAAGTTTACATACACTTATGTTGGAGTCATTAAAACTTGTTTTTCAACCACTCCACACATTTCTTGTTAACAAACTATAGTTTTGGCAAGTCGGTTAGGACATCTACTTTGTGCATGACACAAGTAATTTTTCCAACAATTGTTTACAGACAGATTATTTCACTTATAATTCACTGTATCACAATTCCAGTGGGTCCGAAGTTTACATACACTAAGTTGACTGTGCCTTTAAACAGATTGGAAAATTCCAGAAAATGATGTCATGCCTTTAGAAGCTTCTGATGATAATAATAATAATAATACATTTTATTTAAGGCGCTTTTCTCGACACTCAAGGACACCGTACAGGGGAACATAAGACATTTAAAAGCATAGAACAGCATTAAAAACAACAAAAGAAGCAGAGCAATTGACGTCAAATGAGATAGGCAGTTTTAAACAGGTGTGTTTTGAGTTGTGATTTAAAATGGGAAAATGAATCGATGTTTCTGAGTTGGGATGGTAATGAGTTCCAGAGACGGGGAGCAGAGCGGCTGAATGCTAGGCTAATTGACATAATTTGAGTCAATTGGAGGTGTACCTGTGGATGTATTTCAAGGCCTACCTTCAAACGGAGTGCCTCTTTGCTTGACATCAGGGGAAAATGAAAAGAAATCAGCCAAGACCTCAGAAAAAAAATTGTAGACCTCCACAAGTCTGGTTCATCCTTGGGAGCAATTTCCAAACACCTGAAGGTACCACGTTGATCTGTACAAACAATAGTACGCAAGTACAGTGGGAGAAAAAAGTATTTGATCCCCTGCTGATTTTGTACGTTTGCCCACTGACAAAGAAATGATCAGTCTATAATTTTAATGGTAGGTTTATTTGAACAGTGAGAGACAGAATAACAACAAAACAATCCAGAAAAACACATGTGAAAAATGTTATAAATGGAATTGCATTTTAATGAGGGAAATAAGTATTTGACCCCCTCTCAATCAGAAAGACTTCTGGCTCCCAGGTGTCTTTTATACAGGTAATGAGCTGAGATTAGGAGCACACTCTTAAAGGGAGTGCTCCTAATCTCAGTTTGTTACCTGTATAAAAGACACCTGTCCACAGAAGCAATCAATCAATCAGATTCCAAACTCTCCACCATGGCCAAGACCAAAGAGCTCTCCAAGGATGTCAGGGACAAGATTGTAGACCTACACAAGGCTGGAATGGGCTACAAGACCATCGCCAAGCAGCTTGGTGAGAAGGTGACAACAGTTAGTGCGATTATTCGCAAATGGAAGAAACACAAAAGAACTGTCAATCTCCCTCGGCCTGGGGCTCCATGCAAGATCTCACCTTGTGGAGTTGCAATGATCATGAGAACGGTGAGGAATCAGCCCATAACTACACGGTAGGATCTTGTCAATGATCTCAAGGCAGCTGGGACCATAGTCATCAAGAAAATAATTGGTAACACACTACGCCGTGAAGGACTGAAATCCTGCAGCGCCCGCAAGGTCCCCCTGCTCAAGAAAGCACATACACATGCCCGTCTGAAGTTTGCCAATGAACATCTGAATGATTCAGAGGACATCTGGGTGAAAGTGTTGTGGTCAGATGAGACCAAAATGGAGCTCTTTGGCATCAACTCAACTTGCCGTGTTTGGAGGAGGAATGCTACCTATGACACCAAGAACACCATGCCCACCGTCAAACATGGAGGTGGAAACAGTATGCTTTGGGGGTGTTTTTCTGCTAAGGGTACAGGACAACTTCACCGCATCAAAGGGACGATGGACGGGGCCATGTACCGTCAAATCTTGGGTGAGAACCTCCTTCCCTCAGCCAGGGCATTGAAAATGGGTTGTGGATGGGTATTCCAGCATGACAATGACCCAAAACACACGGCCAAGGCAACAAAGGAGTGGCTCAAGAAGAAGCATATTAAGGTCCTGGAGTGGCCTAGCCAGTCTCCAGACCTTAATCCCATAGAAAATCTGTGGAGGGAGCTGAAGTTTCGAGTTGCCAAACGTCAGCCTCGAAACCTTAATGACTTGGAGAAGATCTGCAAAGAGGAGTGGGACAAAATCCCTCCTGAGATGTGTGCTAACCTGGTGGCCAACTGCAAGAAACGTCTGACCTCTGTGATTACCAGCAAGGGTTTTGCCACCAAGTACTAAGTCATGTTTTGCAGAGGGGTCAAATACTTATTTCCCTCATTAAAATGCAATTCCATTTATAATATTTTTCACATGCGTTTTTCTCGATTTTGTTGTTGTTATTCTGTCTCTCACTGTTCAAATAAACCTACAATTAAAATTATAGACTGACCATTTCTTTGTCAGTGGGCAAAGTTACAAAATCAGCAGGGGATCAAATACTTTTTTTCCCTCACTGTATAAACACCATAGGACCAACACAGCCATCATACCGCTCAGGAAGGAGACGCGTTCTGTCTCCTAGAGATGAATGTACTTTGGTGCTAAAAGTGCAAATCAGTCCCAGAACAACAGCAAAGGACCTTGTTAGATGCTGGAGGAAATAGGTACAAAAGTATTCTTATCCATAGTAAAACGAGTCCTATATCGACATAACCTGAAAGGCCGCTCAGCAAGGAAGAAGCCACTGCTCCAAAACTGCCATAAAAAAGCCAGACTACGGTTTGCAACTGCACATGGGGACAAAGATCGTACTTTTTTTGAGAAATGTCCTCTGGTCTGATGAAACAAAAATATAACTGTTTGGCCATAATGACCATCGTTATGTTTGGAGGAAAAAGTGGGAGGCTTGCAAGCAGAAGAACACCATCCCAACCGTGAAGCACGGGGGTGGCAGCATCATGTTGTGGGGGTGCTTTGCTGCAGGAGGGCCTGGAGCACTTCACAAAATAGAGGGCTTCATGAGGAAGAAAAATTATGTGGATATATTGACGCAACATCTCAAGACATCAGTCAAGAAGTTAAAGCTTGGTCGCAAATGGGTCTTCCAAATGGACAATGACCCCAAGCATATTTCCAAAGTTGTGGCAAAATGGCTTAAGGACAACAAAGTCAAGGTATTGGAGTGGCCATCACAAAGCACTGACCTCAATCCCATAGAAAATGTGTGGGCAGAACTGAAAAAGCGTGTGCCTACAAACCTGACTCAGTTACACCAGCTCTGTCAGGAGGAATGGGCAAAAATTCACCCAACGTATTGTTGGAAGCTTGTGGAAGGCTACCTGAAACGTTTGACCCAAGTTAAACAATTTGAAGGCAATGCTACCAAATACTAATTGAGTGTATGTAAACTTCTGATCCACTGGGAATGTGATGAAAGAAATAAAAGCTGAAATAAATCATTCCCTCTACTATTATTCTGGAATTTAACAATCTTAAAATAAAGTGGTGATCCTAACTGACCTAAGACAGGGAATTTTCACTACGATTAAACATCAGGAATTGTGAAAAACTGAGTTTAAATGTATTTGGCTAAGGTGTATGTAGTCTTCCGACTTCAACTGTATACACACACCACTTTTACGTATTTTTTTTTTAAACATTTATTGAAACAAGTTATGTTTCTCATTTCACTTCACCAATTTGGACTATTTTGTGGTTGTCCATTACATAAAATCCAAATAAAAATCCATTCAAATTACAGGTTGTAATGCAACAAAATAGGAAAAATGCCAAGGGGGATGAATACTTTTGCAAGGCACTGTACTTTCCCGAAATGGATGACACAAACTACTGGATTCGTTATCCCTTTCATGCCCTGCCTCCAGTCCACTTACCGATATCTGAACAAGAGAGCCTCATTGCAACCAGCGGTTCTATGAAAATTTTATTTAATCAGAAGCCACTGCCAGATTTCTAGATTGGGCTCCGCTCAGAATATCCTGCATCGCTCTGTTAAGACACTGATGCCCTTTGCAACCACGTACCTATGTGAGAGTGGATTCTCGGCCCTCACTAGCACACTGTGTGTTGAAAATAATTTAAGACTGAGACTCTTTCCAATACAACCCAACATTGTAGAGTTATGTGCATTCTTTCAAGCACACCGTTCTCAATAAACTGTGGTGAGTTATTCACAATTTTTGATGAACAAATAACGTTTTATATGTAAGATGGCTAAATAAAGAGCAAAATTATTGATTATTATTATTACATTATTTGTGCCCTTGTCCTATAAGAGCTCTTTGTCACTTCCCAAGACTAGTGTTGTGACAAAAACTCACACTCACTCTTATGTTTAATAAATGTATTGTAGTGTGTGTGTGGCATGCTTACAATGATGGCAAAATCAACATTTGAGAGTGAGCTGACCATGGTGCTAGAGGGGGTACACAGCTGGAGGTTGAATGTTTGAAGGGGTACGGGACTATAAAAAGTTTGGGAACCATTGGCATAACAAATGACTAGCTGAACATTTTACGATTTTGGTTGTGTTCGTAAATTCAATCTGGAGTGCCAGAGTGCACTCTAGGCGTTCGTAAATCCAGAGCGTTGTCGGATTGTCCATTCATAAATTCGGAGCGTTCAGAGCGCACACTGGACGCTCTGGCCGAGAAGTAGTTTTGATCCGAGCATTTAACGGTAGTCAAGCACCCAAGCTAACGTTGGCTAGCTACTTCCAGACATAAATGAGACTGAAAGAACACCTCACGTTGACCATTTTGCTCTCCCTAGCAGAGCTGGTTATGCTGTTTATTTAATTTATTTACGCTTTTTTTGCCGACGTTTACTGACACCGGCCATATTCAATGGGTGTTGAATATAAATTCATCAGTTATTTTGCGCGAGACTGCTCTGAAATCGGAGTAGATAACCATAATGAACAATGTCCATACCACTTAGCTAAGAATTATGTGAATAATCAAGTCATAAACGTTGGGTAGTTAGTTAGATAGCAGATAGTTCATAATACTGCCTGGCAAGTTCGATGTATTGTAGCCAGCTAATGTTAGGTAGCTAGCTAACACACCGGTACCTACTGCTGTAATGCTGTGTGGTTCGTAAGGATAAAGCAGCTAACAAATTGTCACAACAAACTTATTTGAATACTTTATTACATTACTCAACATTTTCTTAAAATGTTTCATAGTTAGTTAAACCAATTCATAATTTGTATCCGCTTTCGTCAGACTTCGGCTGCATATTTTCCACCATTTTCTTCAAATCTGAAAACATTGTGAAGCCATGACCATTTTCGGGAATAATTGCATTATGGGACCTAAAAGCACGGAAATAGTGTCCACTGCATGTATACTTTGTATTTTGTCCAAATTTAGTATGACAACTTTTGCCATACTAACTATATCCATACTATGACCAATAAGCATGCTATGTACTCAAATCACGTCACAAATAGTATGGTTAGTATGAGTATTTGAACACAGCTTATGACTCTCAAAGATAATATTTAGTACAACAACATTCAGCCTCCAACAGCTGGTTGTTTGAGATGGAGATGGAAGTTATCTTTCCAAATACATACTGATGGAATGCTGCTGGTCACAGGGTCTGGTCTGGATGGGTTTCTGAGTCAATAGAGCCCCCTGCAGGCGCGCTTATGTCATTTCAGATAGTTTGAGATTTCTCCTGCTCCTGCTAACCAAAAGTAGAGCTGTGATTGCTGCATGCTCCGTCTGATACTATTAAATGGACTTGTATGTCTCTTTGAAGACATGAGTATTAGCTGTGTGCCCTATCCAATATGACTTTGGTTTTACTACCGTTGTTAGTCTGTCTGATTGTTGTGTTACTGCATTTTTCAGGATGGGTTTTCCTTGCTTGATGCTCCAAGCTTCCTCAAAGTTCAGCAGAAATTAGATACCTTGCTGTTCCGTCTGACTGTTAAGGTGGGTTGTGAAAGTTATTTATTTGCTTTTAGAAACAACACCATTTTTAAATAGAAGCTACAGTAGCTACCGTATACAGACCAAATTGTATTATTATTCTAGCACTTAGTTTTATATAAAACTTAGGTTCATGTTGACTACAAGGCAATACTGGAATTTTACAGTAGGTAATTTCCTCAGCAATTTGTATAGTGGCAGCTTTATTTACCATAGCCAGATTTCACATTGACATGAGTGTGGCAGAGCTAATGTTTGGCAGGGGTGGCTGTGCTGAGACAACAGTGCAACTGGTCATTAAATGGCCTGAATTAAGGGGACCTGAGGCCTGACACAATGCATTTTAACAGTCTTGGCACAACTAGCTGGCTGTGAGCGGTGCTTTGGCTGCCCATGTTCTGCCAAGGGCCTGGCTTGTGAGTGATATGTAGGCTAAATAAGTGTTGTAGGTAAGTGCCACTGTGATGAATTGTAAGTGGTGTGTCAAGCTTGTAGTCTGCTGGTCAAGATTGACTCAGTAGCGGTGAAGAGGAGATATAGGCTAGCTCTCAAACAAAACAATGCTGTGTATGTGCAGGGGGAGAGCCGTCTGATCAGGATGCAGTTCAGTGGCAGCAGGACTGAGGCCCTGGAGGAGTGTGGCAGTGCAGTACTCTGAAGGACTGAAGGAGTACCTGCCTGTCACCACACAGGGGGGGGCCACCACCACCACTCAGCTGCCCCCCAACACCCAATCAACCCCCTACCAAGACCACTGCACAGGATCAACAGGTACTCAACAACACATACACACTGAAAACATGTAGCTACGTATTGCATCATGAAAGTGTATTTTGGAACAGCTGAATTGTAACAGCTCCTGCAATACATTAACTAGTTGAAATGAGTGCATTGCATCTATTATTTTCACCTTTGTTGCTGTTCTTATTTTAAGAATGTTATTCTTCATAATGTATGAGGCAAACTATAGTTAATGAGGGCCTAAAGTTGCTATTGGTAAGAGTAAGAATCACCCACTAGATGGTGCTATTTACAAGCATGAAAACAATATAGCTTGTTTAATACTGAACGGCCCTGGAACCAACTAGGTTAATATGGATTTTATGTATGAATCAATGACAATGTGTGATATGTTAATCCTTAACCTCCCCACACATAAGGGGGAGAAATTAAACCAACAATAAACACCATCACACACATTTGAAAAAGCTCTCAGTGAGGATGAAAGGGCCATGATGACTGAGGGAAATCATTCAATAAAGGATGCAGCTATGATGCAGCTTAACCTCCCTTGGTGTGTTACCCTGTAAAGTCCTGTGGCATTAGTAACATATCTTTTAACCTTGTCATCAGGCAGGTGCTGGGGAGGCTATGGTTACTGAACCTGAGGTCGTCCAGGGCTCTTTATCCATCAAACGTCTTACCCAGGTAAGTTGGTACTGACACAACACAGTGATTAGATAGATGACTGATGAATGCTGAAGATGATGATTCATGTAATGATCACTTGATGGAGTTTGACAATCGCGCAAGCTGAATAAGTAGTAGTTATTTAACATTCAGGAGTTAATGCTCTCACCCACTGAGCTTGAATGGAACATACACTTCATGGGGTTGTAGTTATTCCCCGCCACTACTGAAGTGTAGAGGAGGCCAATGAAATAATTAACACTTTATTGACTTGGGAGATTATAGTTAGCCAATATCATGGCTTTAATTCTATACAAACAAATGATCAGATCCCTGGTCTATCTTTATTTTTCCTCAGCACTTCCTGGGCGAGCATGGTCTGTCCTTGCCCCTGGTGTACCGCCACAGTGCTCTGTCCCGTGGGGAGCTGGAGCCCTTCCTCCGCCTGTGTCTCTTGGACCCCAGCTTCCCTGCCTTGGTGGAGGAGGTGGAAGGGGAGCTGAAGAGAGTGCTCCAGCACTGAGGAGCTGAAGCTCATCAACACGAACAGCCAGAGGGAGACAGGTCAACTCACTACACACGGTACACATTTGGGTGGGAGGTGGGTTGTGGAAGAGTTGGGGGTTGGGTTGTTCTTCATGCTGCTGATTGTGTTAATGTGTGCTGGAACATAGTGACCATTGTGTTGTAGGAGGATATTTATACCAGGACAAATGTTGCGGTTTCTAGAAAGGATTTTCGAGGCAAAAAAACTAAATGTATTTTGGAGCCTTTTATTTTCAAAAATGTATTGGTCTTGTATGTTATTGGTCTGTTGTTTTATCGTGGCTAGAGATACCGTAGCTCCTTCCATTCCCACCCTATTGTAGGTCCATTTGCAATACACATGGATACACTGTATTTATAGGACAGGAGTCATGCAGCTACAGCAGTGCATTTTGCTATACCAGCTTCCAAGTGATCCAACAATATTAAAGCTTCACTGAGAAAAACAAACTGCCCCCAATATATCTATATATGAATACATATTGCATAGGATAATAGCCATGCTGTACAATTTCAGAAAAATAAAAATGAATGAATTAAGTTGGGAAATATAAAATGTATTTTCTTCTTTACATACAGTATTTGCTATTGTTTGAACACTCGTACCTCAACATATACAAGACATCCTAAGTTACTCTGAAAAAAATAAATAAACACTCATTTTATTTATAACTAGATAGATATATAGTAGTAATTTTCATATAATCATTTTCAAGTAAATACTGCCAGACATCGAATCCCTTGCATCACATTTTCACTATAATGGCTGTTAAGAGTGGACTTTCCTTTCACTAAATCAAACATAGTTTAATGACAATAAATCAGCTGTACAAAGTTATTTAAGAATATAACAGTATTTTTCAGTTCAGGACAATTTCATAAAAAAACATAATTCCTTTGGACGCAAAATAGCCACACAGACATGAGGGAAAACAACAAAGTCTATTTTGGGCATCCTATTGCGTAATAATTTGCATGCGTTTTACATGATATGTAATACAAAAAGGATCACCTCTGGTTGGAGGACATGATAAAATGAATAAAAGAGACATCAAACAGCACACAAAGATGTGCACACCTTTCGTGATGGAATTAGTAATCTCTCCGTCCAGGACTGTTCATGTAAGACTGAATAAGGCATGCTTAAGACAGCCATCTTGTTCTTTTCTGCCAGTGTTACGCTGTTATTGTTTATTCTCATAAGAGAGAGATGAGATATGCTTCATTAAAAATTGCCTGGAGCTCCCTCCTCAGATACCTTCATATGGTCAAGATATGCAGTTAGTCATCTGTTAATGAAAATCAGGGGGGAGGAAGGCATTAGTATACCCTGTGCACATTATCACATTCCTACAGTATATCACGTAGTTCCCTGTTGACTTCCATATGCCTCAGATTCCTTTTTCTAAAGGCCAGAATACTGCAATGAGTAGCTTCTCATTTTATAAAGGGCGGAATACTCACTACAACGAGTAGCTTCTCATTTTATAAAGGCCGGAATCCTCACTACAACGAGTAGCTTCTCATTGTATAAAGGCCGGAATCCTCACTACAACGAGTAGCTTCTCATTGTATAAAGGCCGGAATACTCACTACAACAAGTAGCTTCTCATTTTATAAAGGCTGGAAAACTCACTACAACAAGTAGCTTCTCATTGTATAAAGGCCAGAATACTTACTGCAACGAGTAGCTTCTCATTTCGTATTCCTCTGGCGCACGTTTTTGTCTTTGTGGTTGTTTGTTGAATTTGTTTTCCTAGTGAAGAAATACCAAGAGTTTAGTCAATTCCAGAGGGAAATTATGATATGTATATATACAGTGCATTCGGATAGTATTCAGACACCTTGACCTTTTCCACATTTTGTTACTTTACAGCCTTATTGTAAAATTGATTAAATAATTTTTTTCCCTCATCAATCTACACACAATACCCCATAATGACAAAGCAAAAACAGGTTTTTAGAAATTGTTGTAAATTAGAAATACCTTATTTACATAAGTATTCAAACCCTTTGCTATGAGTCTCGAAATTGAGCTCAGGTGAATCCTGTTTCCATTGATCATCCTTGAGTTGTTTCTACAACTTGATTGGAGTCCACCTGTGGTAAATTCAATTGATTGGACATGAAGATCCCACAGTTGACAGTGCATGTCAGAGCAAAAACCAAGCCATGAGGTCGAAGGAATTGTCCGTAGAGCTCAGACACACATTTGAAAACAAAACAAAGGATAACAAAAAAACATTGAAGGTCCCCTACAACACAGTGGCCTCCATCATTCTAAAATGGAAGAAGTTTAGAATCATCAAGACTCTTCCTACAGCTGGCTGTAGGGGAGAAGGGCCTTGGTCAGGGAGGTGACCAAGAACCCGATGGTCACTCTGACAGAGCTCCTAAGTTTCTCTGTGGAGATGGGAGAACCTTCCAGAAGGACAACCATCTTTGCACCACTCCACCAATCAGGCCTTTATGGTAGAGTGGCCAGACGGAAGCCACTCCTCAGTAAAATGCACGACAGCCCACTTGGAGTTTGCCAAGAGTCACCTAAAGAACTCTTACCATGAGAAACAAGATTCTTGCTTTTACACCTGCATTGCTTGCTGTTTGGGGTTTTAGGCTGGGTTTCTGTACAGCACTCTGTGACATCAGCTGATGTAAGGGGGGCTTTATAAATAAATTTGATTTGATTTGATTCTCTGGTCTGATGGTAGATTGAACTCTATGGACTGAATGCCAAGGGTCACATCTGGAGGAAACCTGGCCACATTCCTACGGTGAAGCATTGTGGTGGCAGCGTCATGCTGTGGGTATGTTTTTCAGCGGCAGGGACTGGGAGACTAGTCAGGATCGAGGGAAAGATGAACGGAGCAAAGTACAGAGAGATCCTTGATGAAAACCTGCTCCAGAGCGCTCAAGACCTCAGACGAGGGCGAAGGTTCACCTTCCAACAGGACAACGACCCTAAGTACACAGCCAAGACAATGCAGGAGTGGCTTCGGGACAAGTCTCTGAATGTCCTTGAGGGGCCCAGCCAGAGCCAAGACTTGAACCCAATCAAGCATCTCTGGAGAGACCTGAAAATAGCTGTGCAGCAACGCTCCCCATCCAACCTGACAGAGCTTGAGAGGATCTGCAGAGAAGAATGGAAGAAAGTCCCCAAATACTGGTGTGCCAAGCTTGTACAGTGGTTCCTCCTTTAAAAGTTGCGAGCTTACACCGTGGGACTTAGAGGTATCTAGCGTCATGGCTTCATTTCTCCACACCACCGCAAGGGGGAGTTAGAGCACTCATTATGCATTTGGGTCCCAAGGTTTTTATATGACCAATCATATCGAGTGGTTCCAATGACGAATTTGACGCGAGCCACCTGTCCCTGGTGACTTTCTTCAGCAAAGATGGCTGACAAAACATTACTGTGGAAGTAAATGTAAGTAATTATAACGTTATAATAAGTCATGGATTGAGTAGAATATAATTGTGCCAAGGATGCAAGTCCTATATATATGTACTGTAGTTATTACCACGCATGAGATCCCCACATTGTAACCTGTACATTGAATACATTCACTGATCATGTACACTTCCTTGGCAAATAAAGGTGCCGGTCGGGTAAGAATCTCTGTGAGACATTCTTTTTCAGTCATATCCAATACTGGGTTTATCAAACTCCATTCTTTGAATGATGCTGTGTCTGCATGTATGTATTACAATTATACACTTCAACTGTGTTACCACTCCTGCTCCTGGGACATCAATGATTTCACATTGTAACAATGCAATAGACTAGAAACATGATTTAAGTAAAGGCGGATTTGTAATTCAGATATACAGTGAAAAAAAACAGTACACTACACATCCTATGAATATCTAACCCCCTTCATCTGCATTAATTTGAGGACACAGGATAGGTGTAGTATTTCAATTAGATACTTAATTTCAACCAGTGGAGAATGTGAAACGCTTTATTGAAAGTTCATTATCCAGGTGTTATAAATACATAACACATGCATTATAAATATTATAATTGAAATATTATATTATAAATACAAGTTAAATCTGTATTTCAATGCACAAATGGTGTGCATTATAAAAAAAAGAGGAACAAAGAGGAGGTGGGGAGAGAGGGGTAGAAGACAGAAAAGGAAAGAGGTAAAACATAGGAGCAGGGGAGACAGCATATGATTAATGAATTACAGTGCTACCCTAATATTCTCTCACAATTACATAGTGTCTCTAGTGGTGTCTCCTAACCAGCCTTCGGCACCCAGTCGGCCCGAAGGTTACCTTAAGAGCGGGTGAGGTGGCGATGACAGGACTGGCTTCCTCTCTCACATCAAAAAATACCTGCAGACGAGAGACAGATGGATAGAGAGAGAGCATGATTAAGCTTTGTTTTTTTTTTATTCTAACACGGTCAGTCATCATAATCATCAGGAGGTGAAATGCAAAACTGACCTTGGATCATTAACTCTGGGACTACATCTCTTTAATAATACTTCCTGTTGACCCGACCAAGTGACCTCTCACCTATGATCATGCTGTGCCCTCTGTGTCAGCCAGTTCAGATGCGGGAGGGGTTCACCAACACAGCTGATATAACTGTGTGTGTGTGTAGTCTCACCTGTTGTCCACACTAAGTGGCTACAGAGTACTTTATTCTGAAAAAGAGACACATAAGGACAAACAATAGAAGATAATGTCATTATTAGACTAATAATCACAAATGAATACATAAATACCACTTGAAGCTTGATGATGACTTGATCATTTGAATCAGTTCTGTAGTGCTAAGGCAACAGCTGGTGAGGTGTCAGGTTCACCTCTGTACTTAAAGGGTGATTATTCCAACTCTCTGTGAAATGCTGCAGATCTGCCCGCAGACGAGGTAGGAACACATATCCCACACAGAAGAGGTGTATAGAATTCGACAGGTCAAGGTGGCCTTCTTCCTCCAAACTGTGCAGCAAGTTGTAGTACTGACATGTCACAGCACTCCAAACATCTCCATAAGCGTTCCACTCTTAACAGAGAGAAAGAAAAGGTTTTGTGGGGGGGAGGAACCTAATGTCTGTGGTCCTGTGGTCTTCCTCCATGAATAGTGAACACTGAGGTGGGTCCGAGGTTATAGAAATGCAGGTTGTGTGTGCCTCTCTGAGTGGTTAATGACTGTATGTGACGCAGACACATATCTGAGTGTCCCTGAAACATTTAAATATAGAGGGCTATGTGTCTCACCACTTGGTTATTGCTAGGCTAACCCTCAGGGAACTCATGACTTGGCAGCAACAGGGGCTTGATAGTCCAGTGAAAATGGCTGAGTGTGTATGTGGTGTAAATCTGAAAATTAGCAGCTGACATCTTAAGGTTTTTTTAATTAATACATGTGAGACAGGTTCCATGTACAACAAGACAGGCAGAGAGGAAGAGAGAAAAAGAACACAGAAGAGTTTAATTACCTCTGGTTATGGACAATTTTGCCAGCAATAAAGCTTCCACTGCCTGTTCCTCGGAAAGTGAACATACATCTGGCAATATCTACATTTTCGACCCCTTGATCAGCTCGCACTCTGAAAGTAAAGAAAATAGCTTATTTTTTGTAGATATGAAAACAATAACTGAGGTATGACCGTTCAATCTAAAGCAGCAGGTGTCATTTTCAGGATACGTCAATACAGCCCAGAAAGCTTAACACCAGACTGGTATTGTGGGTGATGGGAAATATGCAATATGCATACAAAATAATATACTTACCTTCCTTGAAAATCCATCTATACTGCCAAAGATGACAATGTTGTATCTTGAAAAAAAGCATTGGAATTAAAAGTGAAATGTTTAACCTATTAACCTGCTTCATTATTTATGTATTACCCAGTTGATGAAGAACAACTCCAATTTCATACATCATTGAAAATTTGTCTAAAATTTGTCTATAAGTAAGAATAAAAAAGATTTTATGGAGACATTATACATCTAAATACCTTATCAATTTATGATTTGTATCAATGTGGACGAGAGACAGGGGAGCAGGAACAGAGTATTTTTGCCGAGCAATGCAACGAAGCTGGATCATTCTGCCAATGATACCTGCACCATCTACACACTGCAAAGACTCCCCAACTCTTTGCCATTGTACACGATGGCCCATTGCTTGGAGACTTCCTTTGACCATTCTAAAGCCTGCATGGGGCATCCTTGCCATAATGGCCCTGACTTTCTGGTCTAACACTTCATCTGAAGAATATCCTTCCCTGACAGACATATTGTGTTCTTTCATCCTTCTGTAAAAAAAGCTAACCGTTACCCTGTCATGAAATATGATTATATATCGACTATGAAACAAATAGGACATGGCCTGCTTATGAGTTGCCATGAAAGAAAGTTATGGCGAGAACAGTCATACGTAGCTAAATGTTTTTGGTTAGCTTGATAATAATAATAGCATGATTTATTATTCTATGGAATGTATCTATGTAATATAGTAGAATGTTATGAACCGACAATGAATCGTAGGAGCTAACTACTAGCTATGTAGAAGTTGGACAAAAGAATGCCCAGTGCTGCTTACCTGAGATGCCATCATCACACAGTCCTTCGTAGGTGTTCGCTATGACTTCCTTTGTGTTGGAAAGAAAGGCTGAACAGTATTGGTTGTAGCCAAACTGACACTCAAAAAATTGCCAAAATGGAGGGTGGTTGATAGCGAAATTAAATTGTTTTCAAATAAACATTTTGTTCTCGAGTTTTGCGCTCTAATACAAAATATTCGATCGCAAATTTGTTTTTTTAACTTTCAAGCCTCTTTTACTTTCAGAACAATTATCTTTGATTGAAAATAAAAAAAGTTGCTTTCAGAACAATTATTTTTGATTGAAAATAAAGTTTTGCTCTTGACAAAAATACACAAATGTACCTCCATAGCATTTAACAATTTGCTTGTGAATAACCAGACCTTCATACAAACTTGCTATGCAGAATTGTTGACGCACAACCGAAGATGCTGCCATATCCTGCCAGCACACCCACAAGCGAGCCACTCAGGCGGAATGACGCGTGGAAGAGGGCGAGGAACGAGACAACAATTTGTTTCAAGTTGGGGAGGGGGGCTAATAGCTGAACAATAGACTATTCAACTTTTACTAAAGAATAGTCTAATAGCCAAGCAAGGTGTGTGAACCCCTTGTTCTATCACAGACAAGATTTGCCCTAACGACCAAGGGGGAGTTAGAGCACTGATTATGCTTTTGGGTCCCAATGCACTACTGTGTCTCTAACTGACAATGAATGGGCAATATAAACCAAATAATAAACTGATAATTGTGCATGACTTCAAATGAAACAAGCAGGGAGCAGGTTTCAAACCCTAAACCTTCTTGCTCGAAGTCCAGCGGGCTATCGACTGTGCACCAAAAGCATGCTCAAGCCACAGAGTCGATAGAGCGGTAGCTTGCTACTCAATGTAATAAAGTAATTACTTTTCAAATAAATTACCTTACATGTTATGTTGGCTGACAATTTGTTAGCTACGCTGTCCTTACGAACCACATAGCATGTCATTACAGCAGTATGTACCGGTATGTTAGCTATCTACATAACGTTAGTGGTTATACATCAAACTTGACAGTATATTAACTATAGGCTATCTAACTACCCAACGTTTATTGACTTGATTATTCCCGTAATTCTTAGCTTAGCTAAATTATATAGTCGTTGTGCGTTCTCAATGGACATTTGGGTGCTTTCGTAAATTCACTCTGGCTATCTACTCTGATTTCAGAGCACTCTCATCTGAGTGTACCAGAGTGCAGAATAATGTATTTATGAGCGCTCAACACCCGTTGAATATAGTCAGTGTCAGTAAACGTTGGTAAAAAAGCATAATTAAATTGTTTCCAGCAGCAGTTAGTCACC
This sequence comes from Brachymystax lenok tsinlingensis, assembly GCA_030435695.1. Classification (NCBI taxonomy): domain Eukaryota; kingdom Metazoa; phylum Chordata; class Actinopteri; order Salmoniformes; family Salmonidae; genus Brachymystax; species Brachymystax lenok. The sequence continues at coordinate 28,848,121 of CM059819.1, read as the reverse complement.
AACGCTCTGGTTAACACGAAAACTGCCTAACCAGCTCTGCTAGGGCGAGTAAAATGGTCAGAGTGGTCTCATTTGTGTCTGAAAGTAGCTAGCAAGCTAGCCAATGTTAGCTTGGGTGCTTGACTGCCGTTTGTAAGGCCAGAACGCTCAAATCAACCCTCGGCCCGAACGTCCCGTGCGTGCCGAGAGCGAAACGGTCTGAATTTACCTCAAGGGTTTTTCATGGAATAGAAACACCATAATATTAATCAAATTAATTAAGCAAGTACCAGTCAAAAGTTTGGACATACCTACTCATTACAGGATTTTTCTATATTTTTACTATTTTCTACATTGTAGAATAATAGTGAAGACATCACAACTATGAAATAACACATGGAATCAGTTAAGAAGAAATTCTTATTTACAAGGACAGCCTACTCCTTCCTCCCGGTCGGGGATTTGAACCCCGGTCTCCCGCGTGCCTGCAATATGGAAGACTATCGAATGCTTCTCAAAGATGCCCTCTGGTGACCAAACTAGCACTAACGTGCATTAACAGAAAAAATGTCTGACAATTAAATGACGTGCCACAGAATGCTGCGGCAGCCCGCAAGGTGTGCCGCAGTATGACGCAACATTTAAAGGAGCAACCGCTGTAGCGTCATACCCAAGAAGACTCAAGGCTGTAATCTCTGCCAAGGATGCTTCTACAATGTACTGAGTAAAGGGTCTGAATACTTATGTAAATGTGTTATCAGTTATTTTCTTTTTATAAATTTGCAAAATTTATAAAAAACTGTTTTTGCATTGTCATTATGGGATATTGTGTGTAGATTGATTTAAAAATATATATATTTTAGAATAAGGCTGTAACGTAAGAAAATGTGGAAAAAGTCAAGGGGTCTGAATACTTTCCCGAATGCACTGTATATTATATTTTTCTATTGTAGGGAGAACAGAATATTTATCATACTTACGTTGGTGCGGCTGGCTCATCATCTTCATCACGAGGGGAGAGAAGAGGGGAAAGAGCACAAAAACAATGGAATATTAGACAACATGGTCGTCCCTCAGAAGTGTCCAACACACTGCTCCCATATTTTCTTTCAAATGTTGTTGACATCTTAACTGTAATTAAATATCAAATAAATTAAGTTACATGATTGTTGCATGACTGTAGCAGTTTAAAATGCAATCACGTCACATCACGTCAGTGTGAAGTATTGCACATTTTCAACTGATGTTAACATTCTTCGAGTTCCCTTGTGGATCCCACAGTAGTGGTATTTTGCATGGGTTGTTCCCAAGTTCCAGTTGTCATTACAGAATACCGAAGTTATAGGATTAAAGTTGACTAATTGAGGTATCTAGGTCTGCATTTTTTATTTGACTGTCTGACAAGAAAAGCTCTGAGTTGTGTAAGCAGGCTTTACGTGTACATGTTTTATTGGAATATCGTTTTTAGTGTAGAGTTGAATTACACAGCAGCATGCAGTGTGAGTGGACATCATTGCACAATAGAGTGATTAGCTAGTTAGTACATGTTTTTGACCATATACACGAGAAAGAATGGGTCAGTAGGTCAGTATAGTAAACATGGAGAGTAAAAGTGTGTTCAGTAGCATGCAACCAAAGATCTGGGGCACGTATTCATAAACCATTTCAGAGTAGAAGTGCGGATGTAGGATCAGTTTTGCCTTTTAGATCATAATCTGTAAGAATATATAGAGAGGGGGGACTTGATCCTAGATCAGCACTAAACTATGAGATGCTTTATGAATACGGGCCCAGAGAGCAGCAGCATGCCATTGGCAGTTCAATGGGGGTATGGTGGTCACAATGTGAGACGGGACAGCATGGATGCATGTGAGACGGTCTTGGGGACAGAGGGGGCACATCTGTTCGTGCGTGCCCAATCCCCACCTTTTTCCACCCGTTACACTACCATCTGAGTTCACTCACATCTAGCCCTTGGGTGCAGAGTTATCCAGTCGGGCAAAGATAATGTTTCGAATATGAGATTCAAGTCATGAAATTGCATAATGTAATTTTTCCTGGTTGTTTCCTAATGATCCCACACAGTAAAAGAAAGTGGAACCCTCACAACAGGTTATTTAAAAATGTTTTTGCTCTCCAAAAAATCTCAACCTTTGCTTTGGATCACTTGGCAGTGCATTATCAGTGCTGATACACAATTTAGCCATCATGAAGACAGAATTCATAATGCACACCTACATAAACTCAGCAAAAAAAGAAATGTCCTCACTGTCAACTGCGTTTATTTTCAGCAAACTTAAACATGTGTAAATATTTTTATGAACATAACAAGATTCAACAACTGAGACAGAAACTGAACAAGTTCCACAGACATGTGACTAACTGGAATGGAATAATGTGTCCCTGAACAAAGGGGGGGTCAAAATCAAAAGTAACAGTCAGTATCTGGTGGGGCCACCAACTGCATTAAGTACTGCAGTGCATCTCCTCCTCATGGACTGCATCAGATTTGCCAGTTCTTGCTGTGAGATGTTACTCCACTCTTTCACCAAGGCACCTGCAAGTTCCCGGACATTTCTGGGGGGAATGGCCCTAGCTCTCACCCTCCGATCCAACAGGTCCCAGACGTGCTCAATGGGATTGAGATCCGGGCTCTTCGCTGGCCATGACAGAACATTGACATTCCTGTCTTGCAGGAAATCACGCACAGAACGAGCAGTATGGCTGGTGGCATTGTCATGCTGGAGGGTCATGTCAGGATGAGCCTGCAGGAAGGGTACCACATGAGGGAGGAGGATGTCTTCCCTGTAACGCACAGCGTTGAGATTGCCTGCAATGACAACAAGCTCAGTCCTATGACGCTGTGACACACCGCCCCAGACCAAGACGGACCCTCCACCTCCAAATCGATCCCGCTCCAGAGTACAGGCCTCGGTGTAACACTCATTCCTTCGACGATAAACGCGAATCGACCACCACCCCTGGTGAGACAAAACCGCGACTCGTCAGTGAAGAGCACTTTTTGCCAGTCCTGTCTGGTCCAGCTACGGTGGGTTTGTGCCCATAGGCGACGTTGTTGCCGGTGATGTCGGGTGAGGACCTGCCTTTACAACAGGCCTACAAGCCCTCAGTCCAGCCTCTCTCAGCCTATTGCGGACAGTCTGAGCACTGATGGAGGGATTGTGCATTCCTGGTGTAACTCGGGCAGTTGTTGTTGCCATCCTGTACCTGTCCCGCAGGTGGGATGTTCGGATGTACCGATCCTGTGCAGGTGTTGTTACACGTGGTCTGCCACTGCGAGGACGATCAGCTGTCCGTCCTGTCTCCCTGTAGCGCTGTCTTAGACGTCTCACAGTACGGACATTGCAATGTATTGCCCTGGCCACATCTGCAGTCCTCATGCCTCCTTGCAGCACATGCCGAAGGCACGTCCCCGCAGATGAGCAGGTACCCTGGGCTTCTTTCTTTTGGTGTTTTTCAGAGAGTAGAAAGACCTCTTTAGTGTCCTAAGTATTCATAACTGTGACCTTAATTGCCTACCGTCTGTAAACTGTTAGTGTCTTAACGACCATTCCACTGGTGCATGTTCATTAATTGTTTATGGTTCATTGAACAAGCATGGGAAACAGTGTTAAAACCCTTTATAATGAAGATCTGTGAAGTTATTTGGATTTTGATTAATTATCTTTGAAAGACAGGGTCCTGAAAAGGGGACGTTTCTTTTTTTGCTGAGTTTATAACAAAGCTCTTGAGGATAGAGGATACTAAAAGGAGATCAGAGCTGGCTATTAGCACAAGTGATGCAGTGTGCATGCTGTTGCAAACCCCTGTTCTACACCAAAGCAAGTTTCTCTCTCTCTCCCCCTCCTGTACATAAACCCTTGCCAAACTAGAGGCCTTGCCTACGGGTGCAGGAGATTGGTTGGTGTTTGTCAAAGCACTACACTGTCTTCACACTGTACACAAAGCCAATGCTTACTTTATTGGTGAATTTGCATAATTTCTGTTTAATTGTGTACTGCAGTGTAACAAATTTACTGACAAATTTAATGCTGAAACCATCATGGGAAGGATTATACAGTGCATACACAATTCAGACTTCAGAAATAGAAGTATGCATAATTTATCTTTTTAATCTACCCTGTCTTTTTTTGTCTTTTTTTGATAGCATCTACAGTATATCAGTGCCTTGGGGAACCTAGAGTGCATACTATCTCTCCTCATTTGTGTGGGGCGGTTTGAGTGATTTAACACTCCTATATTAGACAAGTGAAGAAGACTTGTATAAAATGTATACATCTATAAACAAGACATAGCAGTGCATTTCAGTAGTCTGGTAGCAACATGTTTTAAACATCAGAGACCATCACCTATACAGGAGAAAACATGTCAAACTGCATTGGCCCCTCTAAATGGAAATGAATACGAATGGAATAAATACATCATTTCAACATACAGTTGAAGTCGGACGTTTACATACACCTTAGCCAAATACATTTAAACTCAGCTTTTCACAATTCCTGACATTTAATCCTAGTAAAAATGCCCTGTCTTAGGTCAGTTAGGATCACCACTTTATTTTAAGAATGTGAAATGTCAGAATAATAGTAGAGAAAATTATTTATTTCAGCTTTTATTTCTTTCATCACATTCCCAGTGGGTCTGTCACGACTTCTACTGAAGTCGGTTCCCCCTCCTCGTTCGGGCGGCATTCGGCGGTCGATGTCACCAGTCTTCTAATCATCACCAATCCACTTTTCATTTTCCATTTGTCTTGTCTGGTTTTTCACACACCTGGTTTGCATTCCCCATCATTATCTGTTGTGTATTTAACCCTCTGTTTTCCCCCATGTCTTTGTGTGTGATTGTTTATTGTTCAGCTGTTTTCGTTCCGGCGGTTTTCTGCCTCACTTGTTTTGCGTTTGGCACAGTGTTGTTGTATTACGCGGTTAGCGTTTATTTTGTTTGGTTCTTTGAGTAAAGTGCTTTGCTTACTCAGTCCTGTTCTCCTGTTCTTCATGCACCAGCTACACACGAACCTTGACAGAATCACACACCAACATGGAGTCAGCAGGAGCAGATACCCCCGGTCAGAGGAGTCGAGGAACGCGTCCAGGAACACGCAGCAATGCTACATCATCTCTGTGCCATGATGGATTGCGTTGTCCAGACCATGGACGGCTGGGAGAGACAAGAAGTCTCTCCAGCGCCTCGACCAACGCAACCGGGGTTACCTCTACCCGTCCCGTCCGGATCCAGCTTCAGTGGGATGCGTCCCTCCCTTCCCAGGGAGTATGATGGGACGGCCGCACAGTGCCAGGGGTTCCTTTTACAACTGGACCTATACCTGGCCACCGTTCACCCAGCTCCCTCAGGAAGGGAGAGAGTCTCCGCCCTCGTCTCATGCCTCTCGGGGAGAGCTCTGGAGTGGGCAAATGCCATGTGGGGAGAGGAAGACGCGGTGTTGACCACTTCGAGGAGTTCACCCGTCACTTCCGGGCCGTCTTTGACCATCCGCCCGAAGGTAGAGCGGCGGGGGAACGACTTTTCCATTTGAGTCACGGGACGAGGAGCGCACAGGAGTTCTTGCTGGAGTTCCGGACCTTGGCCGCCGGAGCAGGATGGAACGACAGGGCCCTCATCGACCACTATCGATGCAGCCTACGCGAGGACATCCGACGGGAGTTGGCCAGCAGGGATGCCACCATCACCTTTGACCAACTAGTGGATCTGTCCATCCGGTTGGATAACCTGCTGGTTACCCGTGGACGTCCTGAGGGGGCTCTGTCGGTTCCATCTCCCAGCACTCCCGCTCCGGTGCCCATGGAGTTGGGAGGGGCTGTGCGTAGGGAGGCTGTAGGAGAGGACACACTGCCGGTTGGTGCCGGGTTGGTCCTTCTGGGAGTCGAGGCAGCAGGCAGGGCACTCTGGCGTCACCCCAGGTGAGTCTGCACCACTCTCATCCAGAGTCCTCTGTTATTCACCTGTTTGTACCTGAGTTTTCCCTGCATTCCCAGCATAAGGCGCTTGTCGATTCAGGTGCAGCTGGGAATTTTATTGACAGAGCGTTAGCTCTTAGTTTAGGGATCCCCATTATTCCTGTGGTTAGACCTTTCCCGGTTCACGCTCTGGATAGTCGACCATTAGGGTCCGGGTTAATCAGGGAAGCCACCATCTCCCTGTTCATGGAGATGCAGGGGGGTCACGAGGAGAGAATCAGTCTCTTTCTCATTGATTGATTCTCCTGCGTTTCCCGTGGTACTAGGCCTTCCCTGGTTGGCTTGTCATAACCCCACCATTTCCTGGCAACAGAGGGCTCTCACGGGGTGGTCGCAAGAGTGCTCGGGGAGGTGTGTAGGAGTTTCCGTTGGTACTACCAAGGTGGAAAGTCCAGACCAGGTCTCCACCGTGCACATCCCCCCAGAATATGCCGATTTGGATCTCGCCTTCTGTAAACGGAAGGCGACTCAATTACCACCCCATCGACGGGGGGATTGTGCGATAAATCTCCTTGTAGACGCTGCACTTCCCAGGAGTCACGTGTAGGGGTCATTCGGTCATCCACTTCACCCGCCTCCTCGAGTTTATTTTTTGTGAAGAAGAAGGATGGAGGTCTGCGCCCGTGCAGGTCTCAATCAAATCACGGTGAGGTACAGCTCCCCGCTACCTCATCGCCACGGTGATTGAATCAATGCACGGGGTGCGCTTCTTCACTAAACTGGATCTCAGGAGTGCGTACAACCTGGTGTGTATCCGGGAGGGAGACGAGTGGAAGACAGCGTTTAGTACCACCTCAGGTCATTATGAGTACCTCGTCATGCCGTACGGGTTGATGAATGCTCCATCAGTCTTCCAATCCTTTGTAGACAAGATTTTCAGGGACCTGCACGGGCAGGGTGTAGTGGTGTATATCGATGACATTCTGATATACTCCGCTACACGTGCCGAGCATGTGTCCTTGGTGCGCAAGGTACTTGGATGACTGTTGGAGCATGACCTGTACGTCAAGGCTGGGAAATGCCTGTTCTTTCAGCAGGCCGTCTCCTTCCTAGGGTATCGCATTTCCACATCAGGGGTGGAGATGGAGAGTGATCGCATTGCAGCCTTGCGTAATTGGCCGACTCCCACCACGGTAAAGGAGGTGCAGCAATTTTATTTTTTTAGGGTTTGCCAATTACTACCGGAGATTTATCCTGGGTTTTGGCCAGGTGGCTGCTCCCATTACCTCACTGCTGATGGCGGGTCCTGTACGTCTGCAGTGGTCGGTTGAGGCGGACAGGGCTTTTGGGCACCTAAGAACTCTGTTTACCTCGGCTCCCGTACTGGCCCATCCGGATCCCTCTTTGGCATTCATAGTGGAGGTGGACGCGTCCGAGGCTGGGATCGGAGCCGTTCTCTCTCAGCGCTCGGGAACGCCACCGAAGCTCCGCCACGACACCGAAGCTCCGCCCCTGTGCTTTCTTCTCGAAGAAGCTCAGCCCGGCGGAGCAGAACTATGATGTGGGGGACCGGGAGTTGTTGGCTGTGGTTAAGGCTTTGAAGGCGTGGAGACATTGGCTTGAGGGGGCTAAACACCCTTTCCTGGACTGACCACCGCAACCTGTGTACATCCAGGCTCCGCCCCTGTGCTTTCTTCTCGAAGAAGCTCAGCCCGGCGGAGCAGAACTATGATGTGGGGGACCGGGAGTTGTTGGCTGTGGTTAAGGCTTTGAAGGCGTGGAGACATTGGCTTGAGGGGGCTAAACACCCTTTCCTGGACTGACCACCGCAACCTGTGTACATCCAGGCTCCGCCCCTGTGCTTTCTTCTCAAGAAGCTCAGCCCGGCGGAGCAGAACTATGATGTGGGGGACCGGGAGTTGTTGGCTGTGGTTAAGGCTTTGAAGGCGTGGAGACATTGGCTTGAGGGGGCTAAACACCCTTTCCTGGACTGACCACCGCAACCTGTGTACATCCAGGCTCCGCCCCTGTGCTTTCTTCTCGAAGAAGCTCAGCCCGGCGGAGCAGAACTATGATGTGGGGGACCGGGAGTTGTTGGCTGTGATTAAGGCTTTGAAGGCGTGGAGACATTGGCTTGAGGGGGCTAAACACCCTTTCCTGGACTGACCACCGCAACCTGTGTACATCCGGGCAGCTAGGAGACTGAATCCTCGTCAGGCAAGGTGGGCCATGTTCTTTACCCGTTTTGTGTTTATCCTGTCTTACAGACCAGGTTCCCGGAATGTGAAGGCAGACACACTGTCCCGACTGTATGACACATTGGAGCGGCCCATGGATCAGACTCCCATTCTCCCGGCGTCCTGCCTGGTAGCGCTGGTCGTGTGGGAGCTGGACGCGGACATAGAGCAGGCGTTGCATACAGAGCCCGCTCCACTCCAGTGTCCTGTCGGGCATCAGTACGTTCCGTCTGTTGTGTGTGACCAGTTGATCTATTGGGCCCACACATCACCCTCATCTGGTCATCCAGGGATCGGGCGGATGGTGCGCTGTCTGACAGGGAAGTACTGGTGGCCCACCTTGGCTCGGGACGTGAGGGTTTATGTTTCCTCCTGCTCGGTGTGCGCTCAATGTAAGGCTCCTAGACACCTGCCCAGAGGTAAGCTACATCCCTTACCCGTTCCACAATGGCCTTGGTCACACCTGTCCTCCCTCACAGGGAAACACCACGATCCTGGTCGTTGTGGATCGCTTCTCTAAGTCCTGTCATCTCATTCCTATGCCCGGTCTTTCTATGGCCCTGTTTACACACATCTTCCGGCACTACGGGGTGCCTGAGGATAGTGTCTGATCGGGGTTCCCAGTTCACTTCGAGAGTCTGGAGGGCGTTCATGGAACGTCTGGGGGTCTCGATCAGCCTTACCTCGGGCTTCCACCCTGAAAGTAATGGGCAGGTGGAAAGAGTGAACCAGGATGTGGGCAGGTTTCTGCGGTCCTATTGCCAGGACCGGCTGGGGGAGTGGGCGGCGTTCGTGCCCTGGGCAGAGATGGCGCAGAACTCGCTCTTTCACTCCTCTACTAACCTCTCCCCCTTTCAGTGTGTATTGGGGTACCAGCCGGTTCTGGCACCGTGGCATCTGAGTCAGACCGATGCTCCTGCGGTAGACGATTGGTTCAGGCGCGCGGAGGAGACCTGGGAAGCCGCCCATGGTCACCTCCAGCAGGCCGCGCTACGCCAAAAGACCAGCGCGGACCATCACCGCAGTGAGGCTCTCGACCCGAAACCTGCCCCTCCGCCTGCCCTGCCGGAAGCTGGGTCCGCGGTTTGTGGGGCCATTTAAAGTCCTGAGGAGAGTGAACGAGGTACGTTACCGGTTACAGATTCCCCCGATTACCATATTAACCCCTCGTTCCATGTGTCTCTCCTCAGGCCGGTGGTGGTTGGTCCGCTCCAGGAGTCTGAGGTGCGGGAGGCGTCGGGCGAGGGGCCTTCAGTACCTCGTGGAGTGGGAGGGGTACGGTCCGGAGGAGAGGTGCTGGGTTCCGGCGGCAGATGTATTGGACCCTGAAATACTGTGGGAGTTCCATCGCCGCCGGCCGGATCGCCCTGCGCCTCGTCCTCCGGGTTGGCCCTGAGGCCGGTGTCGGCGCGCTGCTGGAGCCGCTGTTGTATTACGCGGTTAGCGTTCATTTTGTTTGGTTCTTTGAGTAAAGTGCTTTGCTTACTCAGTCCTGTTCTCCTGCGCCTGACTCTTCATGCACCAGGTACACACGAACCTTGACAGGGTCAGAAGTTTACATACCCTCAATTAGTATTTGGTAGCATTGCCTTTAAATTGTTTAACTTGGGTCAAACGTTTCGGGTAGCCTTCTACAAGCTTCCCACAATAAGTTGCGTGAATTTTGGCCCATTCCTCCTGACAAAGCTGGTGTAACTGAGTCAGGTTTGTAGGCCTCCTAGCTCGCACACGCTTTTTCAGTTCTGCCTACAAATTTTCTATAGGATTGAGGTCAGGGCTTTGTGATGGCCACTCCAATATCTTGACTTTGTTGTCCGGGAGCAGTGGGGCGCCCCACTCCCAACACTACCCGGTGAAATGTAAGGCGCCAAATTCAAAATCCAAAAGTTATTAAGAATTATTAAACATTCATCAATATGCAAGTGTTGCATAGTCATCAAAAGCTCGGATTCTTGGCAATATCACAGCGTTGTCAGATTTCAAAAAGGCTTTACGGCAAAAGCACAACTTTTGATTGTTTGAGGATAGCCCCTCTCATATTTTACGCATTAGCATCAATCCATAACCAAAGCGGGTCTCATAAAACGCATAAAATCGCTAATATAAAATCCCTTACCTTTCGAAGAACTTCTGCTGAGGGCTTCCCAAGTGTCCAACGAAGACATCCAATGGTTCTTTTGTTAGAAAAAGTCATTTATTATATTCATAATCTCCGTTTGGTTGGCGCGTTATGTTAAAAAAATACAGCGTCCACTCGCCCATTGAACCGTGAAGAGAACACGTTCAACCTATATCTATACACTTGTCCAAGAACAATCAAACATCATTGATCATGTATCCTTAGGAACACTTTTATGTATATTTACTATAATATTTCAACCGGATTATAAACTGGACGATAGGAAAGGAAAAAACCACAGCGCACGCGAGCCCGTGAACGCGCCTCCTCTTCTGTTTACATCCGGTGACTAGTTCGAAATTCTTCTTCTATTACCATCCAGAGCAACCTAACATCACCAAACACTGTCTAGAGACTGTTGACATCCAGTGGAAGCAATAGGTACTGCAATCTTACTCCCATATATGGCTGTTTTCAATAGGGAGGGGTTCAAAATGAGGCAATGTGTCAAAAACACTTTTTCCAGGACAGAAATTCCTCGGGTTTTCGCCTGCTATATCAGTTCTGTTATACTCACAGACAATATTTTAACACTCTTAGAAACTTCAGAGTGTTTCCTATCCAATAGTACTAATTATGTGCATATCCTAGTTTCTGGGCCTGAGTGGCAGGCCTTTTACTTTGGGCACGCCAGACTCTCCAAAACCGACACCTCAGCTGCCGCTCCCCTAAGAAGTTAAGCCCTTTTGCCACAACTTTGAAAGTATGCTTGGGGTCATTTTCCATTTGGAAGACCCATTTGTGACCAAGCTTTAACTTCCTGACTGATGTCTTGAGATGTTGCTTCAATATATCCACATAATTTTCCTTCCTCAAGAAGCCATCTGTGACCATGAAGTGCACCAGTCCCTACTGCAGCAAAGCACCCCCACAACATGATGCTGCCACCCCTGTCCTTCACAGTTGGGATGGTGTTCTTCAGCTTGCAAGCATCCCCCCTTTTTCCTCCAAACATAATGATGGTCATTATGGCCGAACAGTTCTATTTTTGTTTAATCAAACCAGAGGACATTTCTCCAAAAAGTACGATCTTTGTCCCCATGTGCAGTTGCAAACCATAGCCTGGCTTTTTTATGGCGGGTTTGGAGCAGTGGCTTCTTCCTTGCTGAGCGGCCTTTCAGATTATGTCGATATAGGAGTTATTTTACTATGGATATAGATACTTTTGTAGTTGTTTCCTCCAGCATTTTCACAGGGTCCTTTGCTGTTGTTCTGGAATTGATTTGCACTTTTCGCACCAAAGTACATTCATCTCTAGTAGACAGAACGCGCCTCCTTCCTGAGCGGTATGACGGCTGCGTGGTCTCATGGTGTTTATACTTGCGTGCTATTGTTTGTACAGATGAAAGTGGTACCTTCAGGTGTATGGAAATAGCTCCAAAGGATGAACCAGACTTGTGGAGGTCTACAATTTTTTTTTTCTTTAGATTTTCCCATGATGTCAAGCAAAGAGGCACTGACTTTGATGGTAGGCCTTGAAATACATCCACAGGTACACCCACCTCCAATTGACTCAAATGATGTCAATTAGCCTATCAGAAGCTTCAAAAGCCATTACATCATTTTCTGGAATTGTCCAATCTGTTTAAAGGTACAGTCAACTTAGTGTATGTAAACTTCTGACCCACTGGAATTGTGATACATGGAATTATAAGTCAAATAATCTGTCTGTAAACAATTGTTGGAACAATTACTTGTGTCATGCACAAAGTAGATATCCTAACAGACTTCCCAAAACTAGTTTGTTAACAAGAAATTCATGGAGTGGTTGGAAAACGAGTTTTAACGACTCCAACCTAAGTGTATGTAAACTTCCGATTTCAACTGTATATAGTCTATACAAAGACGCCAAACAACTTGTAGTCAAATAATCTGATAAACAGGTGTTTACATCGTGGTCTGGATGGACTGTAGTAGAAACGGATCAAATAAAAAATCTTTCTCTGAAAGCATGCAAGATCTCTCACTTACCAACCGTTTAGATAATGATGCCATTTGGAGAGAGGGGGAAAGAAGTCATAGTAACCAATTAATTCATATATTGCTGATATCCTGAATAAAGTTGATAGAACCATAGGCGGTAAAGCCTCAACAGCCTTTTTGGCTTTGAATCTACTACACTCAAATGCTTAAGCCTTTTGTATGATTTTGACACTTTTAAATCTAGCTTTAACAGTTGATATTTTTGTATGTTATCAAGTGGTTTTGTTATTAGGACAAAAGTAGTAACTAGTTAGTAGTTAACAGCGTAGGCTACTTTGAGAATAACTTACCTGTGGGTGTGACGGGCTTTGATTGGAGTAGGGTAACAGGGATTTTTGATTCTCTACTTTAAACCCTCAACCATAGGCAGAACTTATAGGACAAAGCCGAAATAGCACATCAAACTTCCCCTGATTCCCTGTCTCAAATTATTGTCAATGAAATGAATTGATCAGTTCTCCAGATGGGTGATAAAATGATCCCTGGTTATCATCATTAGCGAGACTGCAACGGCACTTCAACTCTTTAATTTAAAAGGTTAGCTGTGGACCCCCTCCTGGTTTTCTAATGTGGAGCATCTCTAAAGGTCATATTATTATGCAGCTAATGTGTGGCGCTGCACTGTGTGACAGCCAGCAGTGTCTCTGTCTCCCTTCTCAGTAGTGACGGAGCATCCAGGGAGCGTGTCCCCCGACAGAGGTCAATTATTCACAGTGGGTCTCCGCTGCTACTGATAACACAGCAGAGTCAGCGTCATGAATATTCAGCACAGTGTCTATAGCCTCCGCAACATGTTCACTTGGTAACAGTGTAATAAATGTGTGTGGTGATGGTAGATGAACCCTGTTTGAATTGGTTCTTGATGGCTGTTGAACCTCTAGCCGAGCGCAGTCCCATAATCTGATATTTGAGTCATTGTTTAACTGGAGTGAGAATGTCTTTGTATTGTTCCAGGAGCAGCAGCCTATTTACTGGGTCATACAGTGATGGAAAAAAGTATTTGATCCCCTGCTGATTTTGTACGTTTGCCCACTGACAAATAAATGATCAGTCTATAATTTTAATGGTAGGTTTATTTGAACAGTGAGAGACAGAATAACAACAAAAAAATCCAGAAAAACACGTGAAAATTTTTATAAATTGATTTGCATTTTAATGAGGGAAATAAGTATTTGACCCCTCTGCAAAACATGACTTAGTACTTTGTGGCAAAACCCTTGTTGGCAATCACAGAGGTCAGACGTTTCTTGTAGTTGGCCACCAGGTTTGCACACATCTCTCAGGAGGAATTTTGTCCCACTCCTCTTTGCATCTTCTCCAAGTCATTAAGGTTTCGAGGCTGACGTTTGGCAACTCGAACCTTCAGCTCCCTCCACAGATTTTCTATGGGATTAAGGTCTGGAGACTGGCTAGGCCACTCCAGGACCTTAATGTGCTTCTTCTTGAGCCACTCCTTTGTTGCCTTGGCTGTGTGTTTTGGGTCATTGTCATGCTGGAATACCCATCCACGACCCATTTTCAATGCCCTGGCTGAGGGAAGGAGGTTCTCACCCAGGATTTGACGGTACATGGCCCCGTCCATCGTCCCTTTGATGCGGTGAAGTTGTCCTGTCCCCTTAGCAGAAAAACACCCCTAAAGCATAATGTTTCCACCTCCATGTTTGACGGTGGGAATGGTGTTCTTGGGGTCATAGGCAGCATTCCTCCTCCTCCAAACACGGCGAGTTGAGTTGATGCCAAAGAGCTCCATTTTGGTCTCATCTGACCACAACACTTTCACCCAGTTGTCCTCTGAATCATTCAGATGTTCATTGGCAAACTTCAGACAGGCATGTATATGTGCTTTCTTGAGCAGGGGGACCTTGCAGGCGCTGCAGGATTTCAGTCCTTCACGGCGTAGTGTGTTACCAATTGTTTTCTTGGTGACTATGGTCCCAGCTGCCTTGAGATCATTGACAAGATCCTCCCGTGTAGTTCTGGGCTGATTCCTCACCGTTCTCATGATCATTGCAACTCCACGAGGTGAGATCTTGCATGGAGCCCCAGGCCGAGGGAGATTGACAGTTCTTTTGTGTTTCTTCCATTTGCGAATAATCACACCAACTGTTGTCACCTTCTCACCAAGCTGCTTGGCGATGGTATTGTAGCCCATTCCAGCCTTGTGTCGGTCTACAATCTTGTCCCTGACATCCTTGGAGAGCTCTTTGGTCTTGGCCATGGTGGAGAGTTTGGAATCTGATTGATTGATTGCTTCTGTGAACAGGTGTCTTTTGTACAGGTAACAAACTGAGATTAGGAGCACTCCCTTTAAGAGTGTGCTCCTAATCTCAGCTCGTTACCTGTATAAAAGACACCTGGGAGACAGAAATCTTTCTGATTGAGAGGGGGTCAAATACTTATTTCCCTCATTAAAATGCAAATCAATTTATGACATTTTTCACGTGTTTTTCTGGATTTTTTTGTTGTTATTCTGTCTCTCACTGTTCAAATAAACCTACCATTAAAATTATAGACTGATCATTTATTTGTCAGTGGGCAAACGTACAAAATCAGCAGGGGATCAAATACTTTTTTCCCTCACTGTAATTCCCTCTTCCTCCCTGATTTTCCCCATGGCCACAAGCACTGCTTGAATCAGTACATCCTCCCTGCCGCATGTTGCTCTCTTTAAGGTGAGATCGAGAACCCTTTTTCCTGTTAAGGTAACGTACTGTACAGTCATTTCAATGACAGCATCCAGTAACGCTGACCAGTATAATATTCAAACAGGCCTGACGATGACGACGAGAGGTTGTCTGTCTCCCAAAGAGATGCAATGTAATACTATATTTAATATTGTCTTACCGTCCAACACATCATCTGGCCTCTTGCGTTTTTCATACACTACGATGATGACCACCAGGATGATGATCTCCGCTAGCACCCCCAGGAAGGGCCAGAGGGGTGCCAGGTGGCTGCGCACCCGCAGGATGGACGACATGGACTTGGTGCCAATGTGGTTGGTAGCGTTGCACTGGTATTCACCAGGGTCCGAGGTGCGGTTCAGGTTGACAATGTTCAGCTCTGTGTAGTTGTCTTTGTTGTTGATGAAGAAGCGGCCAGAGGAGTTGTCGATTTCCTAGAGGAAGAGGGTAAATTAGCATATCAATGATTTATATGTTACAGACAATTTTATGATCACATTCCAGACACATTCCAGTGATCACAGTAGTTTAGTACACCGGTTCCCAAACTAGGGTGCACGCGGGGTCACCTGATATGAAAATGGGGTCGTGGGAGAATTAAAAAAATACTAAAGGAAAAAAAAATAATGTACCAAAAAATATTTGTATATTATAATTTCATATTTGTGAGATGTGTGCAATAACCTCAAGATTATTGTAATGTTGTTAACCTGTAGCGGTATTTTTTAGAGGGGTAAAGAAAGATTTTGTTCGGGCGCCAGGCAGGTATTAACCACGCCGAAAGGAAAAGAGAGAGTAGAATAGAGAGAATACCGCTACAGAATTGGCGCCCAAACAGGGACCTGAAGAGAAACACCCATGACACCATCCACACAAAGTTGAATTATGTATTTTGTTGGAACCCCATACTGTGTCAATGTGGACACACCTAATGGTAATCATGTTCGGGATTCTTTCATTGTGGAAGGACTCGATGGACTAATGGAGCTGGATAGCACTGGCCCTCATTCCCAGGCTTCCGGCTCGCCTATAGCATCTCCACCATTACCCTCCCCTCAACCTCTTCCTGTTACCCTGTCCAGAGAGACTGGGAGAGGTGTCTCTGTGATCACTGGACAAATGGAACAGTAATGGACACACACCAATCATAGTTTGACAATGCAGGAGAATGCCATTCGCAAACTCAGTGAAAGTGTGGAGGCTCATCAGACAGATGTGCAGCGGAGGTTGGATTACCTTCCCTGTCAAATGGAGGAAAACCAACAACAAATTGTTCAGAGACAGAAATATTTACAAGATTCTCTAAAGCAGGATATTCAAGGAAAACTGCACAAGTTCCAAACACAAATGAAAACTAACCATCATCAAGTCATAATCCTTCTTGAGGAGGAACAAAAACAGAGAGCAGAGGAGTCAGCCTCTGTTGTGAAGGGAGTGTGTTCTTATCTGAAAGAATTTATGGAGGACATGAAGAACTCTCTCACAGGGGAACTACGATTTTTGATAGAACAGACTCAAAAGGAAACCGTTAATGAGATGGAAAAAGCACAGAAGGCCACAGACCTTCAACTGGAGGAGCTGCACCAGGAGGTAATGCAGTGCTTTTCCCTTCTGGACAAATCTTCTGCACCTCCCTCAGGATTTACCTCTGCCACTAACTCTGCCATTAACTTCTTAGGGAGCAGCGCACGAGGTGACGGTTTTGGAGAGCCTGGCGTGCCCAAAGTAAAATGCCTCCCATTCAGGCCCAGAAAATAGGATATGCACATATTTAGTACTATTGGATATTAATTTTCTAAAAGTGTTAACATTTTGTCTGTGAGTATAACAGAACGGCTATGGCAGGCGAAAACCCGAGGAATTTCTGTCCTGGAAAAAGTGGTCTTGACACATTGCCTCATTTTGAACCCCTCCCTTATGAAAATGCCCATATAAGGGCATATGAATGCAGTACCTATTGCTTCCTCTGGATGTCAACAGTCTCGAGAAAGTGTTCTGATTCTTTTTAGATGCTTTTAGAGCAGAGAAGAAGACAAATAAGGAAGTGTCCACGCAGATGTCAATAGAAGTAAATGCGCGCTCCCGGCTGGCGCGTTCTTTGTTTTTTTCCTTTCTTATCGCCCAGTTTATATTCCGGGTTGAAATATTATACTATTTATACATAAAAGTGTTCCTAAGGATACATTTAAAATTATGTTTGATTGTTCTTGGACAAGTTTATAGGTATAAGTTGAACGAGTTCTCTTCACGTTTCAATGGACGATTGGAGGCTCTATTTTCTCATTATAACGCGCCAACCAAACGGAGATTTATGGATATAATACATTACTTTTTCTAACAAAAGAACCATGGATTGTCTTCGATGGACACTTGGGAAACCCTCAGCAGAAGTTCTTCAAAAGATAATTGATTTGTTTTCGCTGTGAAATGTGTTTTCTGTGAACCGTGAAGGCTTATGAATTCATTCTAATGGAAAAATATGTGGGGTGCTATCCTCAAACAATCAAATGTGGTGCTTTCGCCGTAAAGCCTTTTTGAAATCTGACAATGCTGTGATATTGCCAAGAAGCAGAGCTTTTGATGACTATGAAACACTTGTATATTGATGCATGTTTAATAATTCAACTTTTGAATTTTGAATTTGACGCCTTGCATTTCACCTGGTAGTGTCGGGAGTGGGGCGCTAGCGCCCCAGCACACCTTGCTGCTCCTTAAGAAGTTAAGGGAATAGGAACAGGTAGCACTACAAAAACCCCTCTGAAGATACTGTTAAACAACAGAACTCCTGTTTCCCCAAGACCCCTTGCCACTGTCATGCCTCCTCTAGAGCGCTCCCTCCCTATCAAACTACTTTTCCTCACTTTTGGCAGCCCAGAAGATGATGGTGATCCACTGTTTTTCTTATCTAAGTGTAATGATTTTCTTTCTATTCGGCCCCTTACTGACTGTGAGGTTCTTGCCACCCTTCGCAGTGTTCTCCATGGTACAGCAAGAGACTGGTGGGAGATAGCCCGTGAATATGTGTCAACCTGGGAGGAGTTTCAAAAAATATTCCTCTCAGCCTTCCTCTCAGCGGACTATGAGGATGAACTGGCGGAACGTGTTCGTAACAGAGTCCAGGGTGAAGCAGAGCCAATACGGGACTTTGCCTTCTCCTATCGTGTTCTATGTACGAGATGGAAGGCTGACATTACTGAGCAGGAGATGGTCAAACTCATTCTTAAGAACATGGTTCCACACCTTGCTAGTCAACTTCGGGAACGTGTGCAGAATGTGGATGATTTGGTGCATCTTGGGATTCAGTTTGAGAAGGACTGGAAGCATCACCTCCAAAATAAAAACCCTGTTCCATCATCCCAGTATACCCATAACTCTAGTGGGGCTAAACCGTGTCAGCTATTTGTGCCCAAGATCCAAGAAAAAAGTTCAGTGATGTGCTGGAGGTGTAAAGTCCAACATCCTCCAGGTTCTTGCCCCCTCTATGGTCAGCGTCAGGATTCAGGAAAAGGTCAGAAAGGACAGAAGACCGACAGTCTAGAAAGGCATGGTGGCTTACATACAATTGGGTTAGCCTTAATACCCACCAGGAAGCCTTTAGACAGCACATATGTTGTATAATATTTCAACCGGAATATAAACTGGGCGATAAGAAAGGAAAAAACCACAGAGCGCGCCAGCCGGGAACGTGCGTTCTCTTCTATTGACTTCTGTGTGGCCACTTCCTAATTCCTCTTCTTCTACCATCTAAAGCAACTAAACAGAATCAAAACAGTGTCTTGAGACTGTTGACATCCAGAGGAAGCAATAGGTACTGCATTCATACTCCCTTATATGGGAATTTTCATAAGGGAGGGGTTCCAAATGAGGCAATGTGTAAAAATCACTTTTTCCAGGACAGAAATTCCTCGGGTTTTCGCCTGCCATATCCGTTCTGTTATACTCACAGACAAAATGTTAACACTTTTAGAAACTTCAGAGTGTTTCCTATCCAATGGTACTAAATATGTGCATATCCTATTTTCTGGGCCTGAGTGGGAGGCATTTTACTTTGGGAACGCAAGGCTCTCCAAAACCGTCACCTCGGGAGCTGCTCCCTAAGAAGTTAAGAAGAAGGGCGTGAAATTCCAATGGACCCCTGCATGCCAAAGTGCATTTGAAGCACTCAAAAAAAGTCTCATTACTCCTCCAGTGCTTGGACATCCTAACCTGAATGCTAATTTCATTGTGTACACAGATGCAAGTCAAACAGGACTTGGAGCAGTCTTGGCTCAACAAACAGGACTTGGAACAGAAGAAGTTCTTGCCTATGCAAGTCGCACCCTTAATTCAGCTGAGAGGAATTATTCAACAACAGAAAGGGAGTGCCTAGCTGTGGTTTGGGCTTTGGAGAAATGGAGCTACTACTTGGAGGCGAAGGTCTTCACCATTGTCACAGACCACGCTGCTTTGCAGTGGGTTCTGGCATCAGGCAAGACCAACAGCCGTCTTATTCGCTGGTCTATTAGACTGCAGAATTTTGATTTCATCATTGAGTATCGCAAAGGAAAACTGAACGTTGTACCAGATGCCCTTTCTCAGATAACAGAGACTGCCAATGTTTGTCCTCCCTTGTGCAGCACTTACACTACCGCTAAGTGTCTGGATGATTCCTTTCCTCTGGATGATGAGAGTGTATGGAGAGCACAGCAGAAGGATGCTGCCATCCTGGCGATCCACAAGAGTCTGTCTGAAGAAGACTCGAAGAGTCGCTTCAATGATAAGTTCAGCATAATTCAGGATAAAGTTTATCGAAAAACTCCAAGAGGAGATGGAATACACAGCACCCATTACCGCGTCTTCATTCCCTCTACATTGAATGACCAGATAATCCAAGCTTATCATGCCAACCCCATGAGTGGGCATCTTGGAGTTTTTAAGACTTATCGAAGATTACAAGAGGTGGTTTACTGGCCAGGCATGTGGATTGATACCCGGAAATTTGTACAGCAGTGTGAAATCTGCCAGAAATACAAACCAGACATTGGCAGACCTGCTGGGAAAATGCAGCAGACAGTGGTGAACCATCCAAATGAAATGTTGGGAATTGACCTCATGGGACCTTTACCTCCCAGCCGGGGGACTCTGAATGAATTTTTATTGGTGGTAGTGGACTACTACACACACTGGGTGGAGTTGTTTCCCCTCCGCAAAGCCACTGCATCAGCCATTGCTCTAATTCTGCGAAGGGAGGTCTTTACCAGATTCGGGATTCCAGACAAAATCCTCTCTGACCGAGGAATGTACAAAGAGCTCTGTACCTACTGGGGTGTAGTTGCCAAGCTGACCACAGCCTACCATCCTCAGACCAACCTGACCGAGAGGGTAAACCGAACCCTAAAGGGGATGATTGCTTCTTTCGTGGGGGATCAGCACACAAGGTGGGATCAGCATCTTCCTGAATTTCGCTTTGCACTGAACTCTGCGGTGCAGGAGACTTCTGGGGTCACTCCCGCTGAACTCCACCTGGGCAGACCACTAAAATGTCCAATGGACAGAGTCTTGCAAAGTTCCAATGTTTCACCTGACTGCCCAGCGTTTGATGCTGTCCAACACCACCACTCCTTGCTAGCCAGAGTGGAGGCCAGCACAATCAAAGCCAAACAGCGACAGCTCAGAAACTATGACAAACATAGACGAGACGTGTGTATCTCACCCAAGTCTCGTGTCTGGGTACGTTCACATCATCTGTCAAAGGCATCTAAGAAGTTCACTGCCAAGCTAGCTTCGAGATGGAAAGGTCCATACCGTGTAGTGCAGCAGTTGGGACCGGTGAACTACTTGGTCTGTTTGGAGGACACTGGGGAAGATGTCAGGACGGTGCATGTTGTTGACCTAAAGCCCTGCTACCCTACGGCAGAAGAGCTGGATCGCAGGCAAAAGCAACACCTGCAGGACCTCTTCTTGGAGGACTCTGATGAGGTCTTCCCTGGTTTTGTGTAGCAGGAACATGAACCTGCCAAAGCCTGCATCCTCTCTGTTTCTACAGGCTTTGTTTTTTCATGGGGGATGAGTGTGGCGAAATCCTGCACGGAGCCTTCACCGTGCGCTGCCACTTTAAGAGCGCATCAGCAGTAAGGAAGGAGGAGAGATAAAGACAGCTCTTTCAGCTCTCTGGGAGGAAGCTCTTGGTTGGTGCGACAGTTTGATTGTGTGTGCTATGCTGCAGAAGTCCTTGTTTGTTTTCAGCGTGTTTAGTTTATAACGTGTTTAACTCAATCATCGGGTGACGGCTCTAAGGTTGTGGTAGTTATCGTTTGGGACCGCACCGGTTATGGATCGCATGGATTAGTAGCAACCTTGTTGCGAAGCTTGGACATATCAGCCAACACCATCAGACGATCAGACAGTACTGAAGTCAACAGACGGGCCGACAAGCCTGAAGTCAACAGCTAAGATTCTCTCTCTCTCTTTTTCTCTTCCCTCTATCATTCCAGTGCTTTACACTGCAGCAGACTTTCTATTTTTCAAATTCACTTCAGGTTGATGTTCATTAGCGCTGGACGATTATTGCCCTGCCAGAAGTATTTGTATTGACATTTTAGTTAAAAGGGAGGTTGCTTGCAAGTTGTGTATTGTATTGAGGTAGTATGGTACTAATGACATGTGGCCGAGAAGATTGTTGACATTTTAAGGCCTTTGATTTGTCTATGAACATCCCCACATTCATACCCTCTGCACTTCCCCACTGGAAGGTAATACAGATTATTGCAAATTCTCTAATGTTGATGACTGGTTCTTTCCTGTAAATTGTTTCTATGAAGTTGTCGTTCAATTGCTCTACCATTATTATTATTGGTAGGGTTACTCCTGTGCAGGTGAAGGGGTTTTATATGGTGTGTCTTGTCTTTTCTCTCCACTGGCTATCTGGCAAACAGGCTACTCTCTAGGCAGTCTCTTCTGCTGATGTGGGTGGGTCTGGTAGCGGTACTCTCTCTATTCTACTCTTTTCCTTTCAGCATGGTTAATACCTGCCTGGCGCCCTAACAAAATCTTTCTTTACCCCTCTCTAATAAATACCGCTACAAACCTTAATATAAATGAAAATGATTCAAAGATAAAATTCAACCAAAGAGCCCCCTTAGATCCTGGGAAAAGGCTGCACTTGACTGTTGCACTTGAATCATTCCCATGGTGAATGACTAGGCCCGCTACGCTATGAAATCACACACTTTTGCAGAGACTGATATTACCGGCCGCAATTGATATGGTGAAAACAATGTGTGGGGAGGCAGAGGCACAGAAACTCACATCAGTAATTTATGCTTTTGCTAGTAATCAAGAGAGAATTGACTGAACAACTCAAACTCCCCAGCTAATGCTCTCTAAATGGACGCTAACTGTGAGGGCCGAGATGCCCATGCATGTCTCACAATTCCCGAGCATGAAACGGTACAGGGGATGTTCAGTGTGCTGCGTGGCTATATTGACGAAAAACAGATTCCATGGGATCGAATGGTGGGCTTTTGCACAGATGGCGCTCCATCTATAGCGGGACGGCGGACAGGCCTCCGCACTCTAGTTATGAATGTGTCTCCCTCTGCCATATGGACGCATTGTATTTTACACCGAGAGCAACTGACGGCAAAAGAGATGAACGCAGAAATCGGAGATATACTGCAGCAGGTAACAGATAGTAAACTATACTGAACAAAAATATGAACACAACATACTACAATTTCAACAATTTTACTGAGTTACAGTTAATACAGTGAGGGAAAAAAGTATTTGATCCCCTGGTGATTTTGTACATTTGCCCACTGACAAAGAAATGGTCAGTCAATAATTTTAATGGTAGGTTTATTTGAACAGTGAGGGACAGAATAACAACAAAAAAATCCAGTAAAACGCATGTGATTTTTTTTTTTAAATGGATAAGCATTTTATTGAGGGAAATAAGTATTTGACCCCCTATCAATCAGAAAGATTTCTGGCTCCCAGGTGTCTTTTATACAGGTAACGAGCTGAGATTAGGAGCACACTCTTAAAGGGAGTGCTCCTAATCTTAGTTTGTTACCTGTATAAAAGACACCTGTCCACAGAAGCAATCAATCAATCAGATTCCAAAGTCTCCACCATGGCCAAGACCAAAGAGCTCTCCAAGGATGTCAAGGACAAGATTGTAGACCTACACAAGGCTGGAATGGGCTACAATACCATCGCCAAGCAGCTTGGTGAGAAGGTGACAACAGTTGGTGCGATTATTCGCAAATGGAAGAAACACAAAAGAGCTGTCAATCTCCCTCGGCCTGGGGCTCCATGCAAGATCTCACCTCGTGGAGTTGCAATGATCATGAGAACGGTGAGGAATCAGCCCAGAACTACACGGGAGGATCTTGTCAATGATCTCAAGGCAGCTGGGACCATAGTCACCAAGAAAACAATTGGTAACACACTACGCCGTGAAGGACTGAAATCCTGCAGCACCCGCAAGGTCCCCCTGCTCAAGAAAGCACATATACATGCCCGTCTGAAGTTTGCCAATGAACATTGAATGATTCAGAGGACAACTGGGTGAAAGTGTTGTGGTCAGATGAGACCAAAATGGAGCTCTTTGGCATCAACTCAACTCGCTGTGTTTAGAGAGGGAGGAATGCTGCCTATGACCCCAAGATCACCATCCCCACCGTCAAACATGGAGGTGGAAACATTATGCTTTGGGGGTGTTTTTCTGCTAAGGGGACAGGACAACTTCACCGCATCAAAGGGGCGATGGACAGGGCCAT
Source organism: Brachymystax lenok tsinlingensis (assembly GCA_030435695.1). Classification (NCBI taxonomy): domain Eukaryota; kingdom Metazoa; phylum Chordata; class Actinopteri; order Salmoniformes; family Salmonidae; genus Brachymystax; species Brachymystax lenok. The sequence continues at coordinate 28,824,358 of CM059819.1, read as the reverse complement.
GTACCGTCAAATCTTGGGTGAGAACCTCCTTCCCTCAGCCAGGGCATTGAAAATGGGTCGTGGATGGGTATTCCAGCATGACAATGACCCAAAACACACGGCCAAGGCAACAAAGGAGTGGCTCAAGAAGAAGCACATTAAGGTCCTGGAGTGGCCTAGCCAGTCTCCAGACCTTAATCCCATAGAAAATCTGTGGAGGGAGCTGAAGGTTCGAGTTGCCAAACGTCAGCCTCGAAACCTTAATGACTTGGAGAAGATCTGCAAGGAGGAGTGGGACAAAACACCTCCTGAGATGTGTGCAAACCTGGTGGCCAACTACAAGAAACGTCTGACCTCTGTGATTGCCAACAAGGGTTTTGCCACCAAGTACTAAGTCATGTTTTGCAGAGGGGTCAAATACTTATTTCCCTCATTAAAATGCAAATCAATTTATAACATTTTTCACATGCGTTTTTTTTATTTTTTGTTGTTGTTATTCTGTCTCTCACTGTTCAAATAAATCTACCATTAAAATTATAGACTGATCATTTCTTTGTCAGTGGGCAAACGTACAAAATCAGCAGGGGATAAAATACTTTGTTCCCTCACTGTATAAGGAAATCGGTCAATTGAATCTATGGATTTCACGACTGGACAGTGGTGCAGCCATGGGTGGGCCTGGGAGGGCATAGGCCCACCCACTGGGGAGTGGGCCTCTCTTATTGGAGAGAGTCTTTCAAAACCAAACCATGCCCACTTCCCTTCGCTGTGCATGTTTCTAACAGAAAACAGCATCAGTAAGTGTACACGAGTGATGACTACTCACCTCCAACGCTTGGAAGAGCACTTTGGGACCTACTTCCTAATCCGTTAAACTGTCATCCTGGCTCAGTTGACATGCCGATGTGAAATCGAACAGCTGATCGAGCTGTCATGTGACCGAATGCATTCACGGGTCACTACGGAGGAGTTTTCTGACTCAAAGGGAATAATAACCTGCCGTCTACCTCTGAGCATTAATGCCGCATTCAAAACAACTATGAACTTGGAAATCACTTACTTCAGACTGAAGTGTGTTCAAGAAAACTGTTAGCGCCGACTGGGAAAAATCATTTTGAACGGTCATTCAACTGGGAATTCGAACTCGGGAACTCGGGCCTGTTTCTTGAGCTCCGACTTTCCGATCATCACTGACGTCATGATTTGACCTCGTATTTTTCAGAGTTCCCAGTTGATTTGAAAGCACCATCAGTGCTCTCGTCTGCATTATAACCAAATATTGATCCAGGTTGGATGTGACAGCAGAGATGAGGTGTGCACTGTCGACCACGCCCCCTGACTTTGAGAAGCTCCGACACGACATCCATCAAGCACACCCATCTCATTTGTGGTGGTGAGATAAGATACATTATGTCAGAATCATTTGCAATTGATTGTCACAGCCCCGCATTAAAAGTATGTGATGGTGAGTTGAGAAGACAATCAAAACTACTGTTAGAATGTTTTTCAATTGACTGCCATAGCCCCAAATAAAAAAGTAAACATTGGCTTTGATATCTGAAAATGTTCAGATATCAAAATGGGGTCGTGGGCTAAGAAAGTTTGGGAACCCCTGATCTAGCATTATATAGAGCAAAGGAAGAGGACACGTACCATGTAGTGTGAGCCATCCAGTTTACGCCATGTCCAGATGGGAAAGGGGTAGCCCACAGACTTACAGTACAACAGAGCACTCTGACCCTCGTTCTTATTGTCACTGCGCTTGTGGCCAGTGATCTCAGGTGCCGCTAAAACAAGGGGAAAAAGGAGTGAAATGCATCTGAATAAAAATTCAAAATTGTATGCAAGACGTTACATTTTTGTGTCAAAGGTGTTCCTCTCATCTCTAAATAACAAGACATCAGAATATAGTTAAGTCTGCCGGGACCCATTTTGATTATGGTAACTAACATTAGGATGTACATCAAAGTGATGGTAAAGTAAGAAAGGATTTGGGGAATTGTTCCGTGATTTAGCTGTGAGGCAGGGACTTCCCTGGAGATGGACTTACACTGGAATCAGTGCTTTATCACAACAGTGATCGAGGCAGGGACACATTTAGCTGTTTTATTCAATTGGCAAGTTTCTTTAAAAGGTAGAGCAAATGGTTTGCTGTGGCTTACTTCCAAGTCTGCCTTTTGAAGGTGTAGGCCTACATATCTTGCAGAGTTTCAGTTCATAGACACCAGTCAACGAATGACTGAGAGACTTTCTCAAAGGTGAAATTCTCCAACCCAGCGACACCCTGGGTTTTCAGACAGAATCCTCTGTTTAACTCGGCTCTGGAGCCGGGAGACAACTGCCACAGCCTTTTGCTAATCCTTGAAATTACGGTAATTCCTTCCATGCAATTAAGCAGGATCAGGGGAGAAGCTGGCCGGGTGCTGCAGCGTTTTCTGCAGCACGCGGTGGCCGTTGTCGTGGAGGATGATTGAGCAGCAGTGGCTTGAGCTCAAAGTGACATCATCCTTCCTACTGTAACTATGGTGCACATGTGCTCTCTGGCTAGTGGGGGAGGGGCCACGTTTATCTCCGTCTTCGTTATCCCCAGCTCACTTCCACTGTGACTGACTGACAGCATGGAGACTGACTGCCCTCTGAGTGGCGCCAAAACAGGCAGAAATCTTCCATTTCACACCCCAAGCAGCTTGTGTGATTACTGATCTACAGTGCTGCTGTGTAGATGTGTCTGTCTGCCTGTGTGTCAGAGATGTATTGAGAAAGAGTCAACTTCTGGTGGTCTATCTGGAAGAGGCGATTAGGCAGTCCGATTTCTATTTACTGTTTTTGATACCTCCCATCTCTCCACTGAATTTAAAGAGCATTTGTGCTCAAATTTGATGATCGTGTGGAGTGGAACTAACCTTCCACGAAGTTGCATTATTTTCCATTATTTTTTGCTTAGAGCCCCTTGTTGATTATCCCTTGCATACCATGGTTATAATTTAACACATTTACCGCTAGAAATGTGTTAATTTGCAGGTTCAACATCCACTGAAGCAGCTAGCAAGTTTACTAACCAAACCATCAATCCTAGCTTGCTATTATGAACATTGAATTAAACAATGCCAATCATGTTTTCAATTAGACTTTTGCTTTCAAAAGCAGCTCAAACATAGGACATGTAAGAACTATAGCCATTGAATTATGAATGTTGTCTTTATAGAGAAATAATGCACGCTCTAGAATGCCCTTCAAGCCAATCAGAAACAAGTATTCAACAATGCCATGGTATAAATAATTATATGACACATTATCCTGTGGGCCTGTACTGTGCGTTTGACAAAAAAATAGGAATTTGCAAAAAAATCTAGATCTGCAAAATTCATCATTGATTTGATTCAATCTACAGGGCGTGTGGAATTATATCTTTAAAAAATGCATAGATAGCACACACAAAAAATGGATATATAAAAATACAAAAGATAATTGGGATGCACAAAATATGCATGCTCAGGACAGCAGCTTACTGTATCATCGTGGATAACAAAGTCCTGCCATTACAAATGGCTGGGAGCGGATTCTGAACCTTAATCCCACACCACCATCACACAAGCCTCCATCTGTTGCCTGCTCTGAGCTAAGAGCTGGAGAGATGGGAGCGCCAAGGACACTGCAGCTAGAGGGAGCTGGGGGGAGCTCAGAGCTCAGCTGCCAGGAGCATAGAGCACACAGGCCCCTCTACCATGCTTAATGTATGGGACATAGTGGTACGAGCGAGTATGGGTTTAATGGTATGGGACTCAGTGCCCTTGTAATAGGCAGGGCAAGACTAATTGGGTGCAATTGGTCACAACTATCATGTATTTCTGCTTAGAATGATAATTCTCTGTAGATTTTATTGAGTCTATTCCTCAATCGGTCCTTAATTGTAACAATTAACAGGAAAGCCTGCAAAAGTTTTTAAATCTATCTCACAAATGATTGTCGTGTCCATGCTTCCTCCAAACCAAGACATCAGCATCCCAAATACGACTAACAGTGTCTGTCAACAATTCAGTCAATACTTCCAGACAGTAAACAATAATGTTGAAAGGCAGTGCTGCCATGGTGTTTGTATGACCAGGAAACGGTGTGTTGTGCAGGCTCTAACAGCCAGGGGCAGCAAGCCTCCCTGCCTGCCTCTTTCCCTTCACATGGCCTTAGGGTCAGGACGCTGAGGTTTGATTGGAGATGAGGCCTGTCATCTCTCAGGCTGGAGGAAGCAGCAGAGCTGCAGAGCATACACGGTCATCACCCGCGTTACACAACCAACCTTCCTTGCAGGCAGCTAGCGCTTAATACAGCCACGGCAGGCATAACAGTAAATGGCAAGCTCAGTATGCACAACCATAGCAATGTCACAGCAAATTGGCTTAAGCACTGTACGTGTAGGCAAGCTTCTCTAGAACAGGGTTTTGAAAGTCCTTTCTCACCCAGAGGAAAATCCCTTATTCCACTTGAAGGGTGAGCTGTCAACTTCTATCTCGCTATGGTTTTAGTTTTTCTATAAGCGTCTTTCACGTCAATGAATGATCCTAACCTTGATGAATATGTGCTTTCAAATGTGAAACGATGGTATCCAACATATTCGGTACAGAATAAGCCACATTATTTGACACATTATCACAAATTATCATCATGGTTACCCTTACAAATACGATACCCTTGGTCCTGCGACAATTATATGTGTGGTGCAAAATGACTGATAATCTTAATAATAATCTAATAAAAATAAATCAAGTAAGTCACTGTTAGACCAGTATGTACAGAGAAAACACTAGCCTGAAGGAAGGCGTGTCTGTGTGAATCGAGTGTACAGAGAAGGCAGGACTCTGTCCCTCCCTTCAGCTGGCCTGTCCTGCCCTGCCCTCTTAGTGAGTGACAACAGCCTCCAGAGGCCAGCCTGTCAACACCACAGCACATCACCGGACCAACATCTCAACGTCTGTCACTGGAAGGGGATCTGTTCACAGGAAGTAGCTCTAGATTGTTATCCATCAGATCCCTCATAGGATAACTTTATCTCTCTCTTAGGTATGGCAGAGGGTGACAGTATTGATTAAAGTGGAGGTTAATTATAAAAATCAACAGTATATCTGCCATTTGTTTATTCCGTGAGTGAGATCTGGTGGTTGGAGAGTCTTACCTTTTACCTCAATAGTGGCGTTGGCGTTGGGAGCCGTTTCAAACGTATAAACACACATGTACTCCCCTGCGTCATCTGACCTTGGTTTCTTGATTCTGCAACAAACCACAAAATATCAGTTACTTCATAACTTTAGCTCAGTCAAAAATAACATGTATGCAAAGATAATACTCATTTTCTCTCATTTTGTTGTCTATCATTGTACATCACCCAATGATGCATCACCCAATGATACATCACCCAATGATGCATCTTGTGTGGAAGTCCTTAGCGTTCATTGTTAACACTGTGCTGTGTTTTAGGCAGCCAGGAGAGAGGAGAGCTTAGGACAGGGTTGTCTGTTCTGGGGTCAGCCATTAGTAAAGTACTGAGATGTAATGTGACAGGAAAGGAGCTGCCCAGCGGTCTGCTCATGTAGCCGCCCGCGCCTGGCTGAGGAGAGTCTGGGAGATGTCTATGGGGGTGTTGTGCAGTACAGGGGCTGGTTGCTCTGCTCTAAGCTCAGAGGCTGCTCTGATGGCTATGCCCTGCGAGGGATGGAGCTTCCCAACAACTGTTTTCACTAAAGGACTTGGCAACATGGCTTTTATTTCCATCTCAGGGTGATTGGTCTTAGTGTTGATAGTCTGTGTGACAACTAGAAAGGCTTTGTTGAATGCTCTAGTAAGAGAACTACAGAATAAGTACGGACTCACATGTACTCTGTGTTCTTCTGCTCGTTCCGTGTGTCTGCGATCTCCACTCCGTTCTTCATCCAGAAGCTCTCTTGTTGGCCTTCGTGGGCGTTGGTCAGGTTACACTGCAGGGTGACAGGGGGGCCTTTGGTCTCCGAGGGCAGGATGATCTGATCTGACGCATTGATCTTGGGCTCTGAAACACACAGAGAGACAGCAACCCCTTATCATTGAGCTGGGGCTCAACACTATAGCAGAACTGTAACTATACTAACTATTCCTCACACACAGACTGAGTGGCGGACGTGCGTGGGAGTTGGGGCCGGAATATAAGACAACAAAAACACACATACATATAGATAAACACAACATGGAGCGGCAGGAAAATACATGCATCTCTAAACCCTGTATCTGTCTTTGGTTCTGTTGTTACCGTAAAATAGATGGACTTAAAAAAACGAACTTAAAATATTCTCACAAAATGAAGTCTGTAAAAATCAAATGATGATTAGTCTCCATACAGACCTATAGTAGCTCTGTAGTTCCCTCTCCAATTTTGAGATGATAGATAATCATATTGACACTACATTAACATTTCAGCATACGCTCTTATCCAGAGCAACTTACAGGTGCAAATGGGGCACATCGACAGATTTTTCAACTAGTCGTTTTAGGGATTTTAACCAGCAACCTTTCGGTTTCTGGCCCAACACGCTTACCCGCTAGGCTACCTGGAGTTTTGGAAGTAATGAGCTTTAAGGTGATGACCAGCACCAAAGCATCTTTGGTTTGGAACCACTGGCACTTGATAACTTCCTGAACCTAACTGTATTATCATTGTGCCTAATTCATACAGTAGCACTCAATTTGATATGGACAGCAACAAGGTCTGGTGTACTATATCTTTTAAACAGTCTAAATTGATTCAGGAAGGCACTTGGATACGAAAAGAGTGATGTAACCTTGAAATTATCATGAGATTATACAAATATGAGGTTGAATGTATAAGGGAAATTTGAACAACATGTTTTCAGTCCAACGACTGACTTCCAAATAACTGCTATCATGTCATTCAAACCAAAACCAGGAAGTGAATAAGGTATCATCTTTAGCAAACCTATTGGGTGAAAGTAGAACCAATAGCTAAACAGAAGAGGACAAAGTATACTGTATAATCGTGGCAAACAAAAACGAGATGAACAACAGCTTGACTACTGCTGCACTACACTATAACAACCACTAGCTCTTTACTAGTATTATCATTTAGTGTATTTGTTAACAGAGCAACCCAAGGGTCCATTTCTCAAGGACATAGAGGGAGGCTCAAGCAGGATGTGTCATCAGAGAGCGCAGGCAGGCAGGCAGCCTTGGGTAGTGAGGAAGCTCCCCTCACTCCCTCCCTCCCCCACGGCGGCCAGCCATGGCAACCACACAACCCCAGGGGGAGGAGCATAATAATCTTACTATTGGCTGCTACTACAAACCTCCTAGTAGAGGAGGGGAGGGGAGGGGAGGGGAGGGGAGGGGAGGGAGGGGAAAGTCTCTGGGACCTGGCTAGTGACTTATATTAGCATTCATGGCACCTACTCCTGCAGTTCTGTATACCCAATAGCTAGAGGGAAATCTCTTGCTATCGCTCTCCTTCTCTTTCTTTTCCCCCTCTCTCTCTCACTCTCTTTCTCCCCTCTATTGCTCTCTGTCTCCCCTCCTCTCTCTCTGCTTCAGAACCCCTATACAGCAGCCCACATAGTGTGGCATCCTGGGAATATACACAGACTACACAGAAATAGTTCATTCAAGAAATGTGCAATTAGGCATTAAAGGCACAGCGTTTTCCATGAGAGGTTTCCTCAGCTCAGAAGGTCATTTGTAGGACACCTGCTCAAAAAGAGAATGAATCAGTGATGTCATGCACAGCACACAGGCACTGACCCACGTGGCCACCTCTGTGTCTAGGATTGTAAAAGAATCATTACATTGACACTGTTACCCACTCATAACAGTGTAATACATTTTATTCCATTATGACCTGCATACACTCCTAGAGGATGGTGCCAGTAATGGCTATTTCTTGCTGACAGAGGGAGGATGTTTGCCCACTTGATTGGTATCCCCCGCATTAAACAGAGCAGCTATCAGCTAGAACACAATACAGGTTGGGAGGGGATCTAAACCATATCACACTGAGGCCTGTATAGATGAGTTAATTTAGTGCAATTAAATACACAGTTGATTAAATTGTTACCTAAGCTAAGGAGTTTAGTACAAATGTAGTAACAATATTAAGTTAATAAAAAAAACGGCATTGACTTTGGAATGGATCTCCAGATCTACGCACAATCACAAATGAAACGGTTAAAACAAGACAAGCACATATCTAAAAACATTCCCGAAGAACTATACGTTATCGTCTCCTTTGGTTCAGTGTGTATAGCCTGTCATATACATGTTGTATACACATATTACTACATGTCTATAACAAGAACGTTGACACTCAGTAATGACAGAATATATTGGATGACAAAAGGTCTGACTCAATTATTAGAACATGTACAGATTCCTTAGGAACGAATATCTGCTCTTTTTAGGAACGAATATCTGCTCTTTTTGGGAACGAATATCTTCTCTTTTTAGGAATTAATGTGCATTTTAAATAAGAAAACATTGAATTGACCAATTTTATGTTAGCTTGATGACGGACACATTTCTACAACCAGTGAACTGAGCTATCTACTGTAGGCCTACTGTACACCTCTCAAGCCAGCTGGTAGAGTGAAGTGTAATGGGTGTGAGATTAGGAAAGTGTGCACATGCGGCCCTTGCAGTCAGAGAGTAGTCCAATAGCATGGTAAACACTGTGTACGACAGACAGATCAGTAGCTAATGCTCAGGAGTAGAAGGAGCTGACTCCTGTAGTAAACCTCTGAGAGTTTCTGGCTGCATGGCTGTGACTAACAACATTCCATATCTCTGTGCTCCAATGGGCTGGGCACTCACTGGAGCATGCACACATTTAAAGGGTCCAGTTGACATTCAGTGTGTTTGAATGTTTGTATGCAATACAGCAGAGAGGGGAGAGGATATAATGTCATTACTGATTCATGCTCAAACACTTAAAAATGGCTAAGAAGGTACAAGGTCATACAGTACACAGGCGAGTCCAGAGAGAGACTGTCTGTCTGCTGCAGCAATGAAACCAGCTCTCTCAAATCTAGAAAGGAAAAAATACACTTAAGAACCTCACTGGGTTCTGTCCTTTATTGGATTAGGGTGAGTCATGCATTTAAAACAAGGGCACGCTTTACACCTGGACAGCTCCCTCCTTGTCTTTTTACGTCCCATCTACCCCTTCCCAACTAAAATAAGCGGCACAACTTCAGCGCGCAGCGATGCCTAGACTACATGGTGCAGACAGGGCAGAATTACACCGGGCTTTGAAGTGAATAAAACAACTCACGTAAGAGAAAAACTAAAAAACTAAATCCTAATTTCATCCATTTATTTCTGGATTTCTTTTGTGATTTACAAAGATTTACAAAAGAAATCCAGAAATAAATGGATGAAATTAGGATTTGTTTTGAGAATAAGGAAAGCAACGGGACAACTGTCGAAGGACACATGAGACAGAGGAGAGGGCCAGAACAGCCAGGATAGGCTGTATGTGGGGAAGGAGAGGGAGGAAAGAGGGGGTAGGTGGACAGATAGAGGGGAGGTTTCTGGGTTTGTGGTGATCTACAACAAAACGCTCAGGGTTTTGGGAGAGGCAGGAAATCTACGGAATTCTGAGAATCCTCAAATTCTGCAGGGGGAGGAGGGAACACATAGGAGCTATCAACATAATAGAACAAAAACACAAAAGGGCAGTACTTCTAGGAGGAAATAAAACACAATGCCTTCCCATTTCTTATACAGAAAAATAAAACAAAGACAAGTCTTTGAAATGAACAAATAACAAGGTGGTGGTTGGTGTTTGTTTTATTTCTGTCTTTGCCAGGGACAGCTGTGGTGGAGGTGTGAACTCGTATTTTTTTTAACGGAGTGGGGTGGTGGGACAGGCAGGGGGTTGTTAGTTCGTTCACCAGCTAGGTACTACAGGACATAGACCACTCACTCTGCAGCACCGAAATGGTGGCCTGGGCTCGGATCCAGGTGATGGCAGGGTTTTGGCGCAGGTCGTTGCGCCGTGGGTTGTTGCTGGCCCGGCACTCGTAGGTCCCGGAGTCCTCCAGCGTGAGGCGCGTGATGCCCAGCACGCTCACCCCCGTTGTTGCCGTAGGCCGTGTTGATGGACACGCGGCGCTTGCGGGCGCCGTCCCACAGCTGCTTGAAGGAGTCGGCGCGGTTGATCTCTGCGTACCACCACTGGATCTCCGGGGTGGGGTTACCGACCACGTCGCAGTACAGCTCAAAGGTGTCCAGCGTGAGCTTAGTCTCAGACATTGGCGACTTCACAAACCCAGCTGGAAAGGAAAAGTGTATTGGGGAGGAGGGGAGGGGGGTGGAAGAGGGGTTAGAGTGGAAGAGGGAAGGGATGGAGAGACCAGGGGATGGAGGTAGGAGCAAATCAAACAGGGATCAGTTGGAAACAAAAGAACAGGATGATTAAAGGCAAATCAAGAAAAAAAGTGAAGTGAGTTGTATATTTTCTGTGTAAACAAACAAATAAAATGGATTTACTGTGCAAAATATGTTGCCTACTCACACCAGTGTGAAATGTATAAAGGTTTGAAACTACTAACGTAGAACAACATAAGTAGCAAACTGACATGCAGTAGAACTACGAGTAAATCATGTTTCACATATGGACAACTTAGTCAAAACATGTTTCTTCATCTCATCAATAAGTTCTGTTTTCTTCCTATCAGTCAACCTTTACATGGCATGCAGAGATTACATTCCTGCCCCATAAAACCACATAAATAGATTCAATGTTGTATCTGACAGTCACTGAAACACACAGAAATACCCCTGTGAGTTTCTGAACAGATATTGCATAATAGGAAGCTTTTGCTTTCTTGTATCTCTTTGATGTTAGATTGAAATGACAACTGACTACAAAGCTCTCTGTTTACAGAAGTGTTTTGTTGGTTTGCCACATTAAGGAAACTCATGTTGTGTGATGTGACAGTTATGTCAAAAGGCACTGCTTGAGCCGATGGAAAGTCATGTGACTACTTGTAACACTGGCTGAGTAAAATTTCCGTCAAGCTCTATGAAGCCATGATGAGGACCTTATGTACAGGCCATTTTGAGTGCTTTATTCTGGTCAAATGAGAACTGAAATAGGAAACTGCTCTAGCAGCCAATCCGGTTCGGAACATAACTGACTCAGTTAGGAATCATAAAGGTGTTGAAATGCATTGAAGCTGATACAGCAGACATTGCATGTGCTTTGATGACTAGTACTGTAGTAATTTATTATTCTACAGCAAGACATACATTCTGTTTGTTTTCAATCTGATTGTCTGTGCGTATATGATGGCGTTGGTAACTTTAGAAATTAGGTCATCCATCCTGTGATTCACTATCAGCTGGACTTAAATGTCACAGAATCATCATCACTGTGTGTGTGTGTGTGTGTGTGTGTGTGTGTGTGTGTGTGTGTGTGTGTGTGTGTGTGTGTGTGTGTGTGTGTGTGTGTGTGTGTGTGTGTGTGTGCACGCCATTCTAATTACATGAATCATACTACCGCTACACAGCAGTGGTCAGCCCCTACAACCATATGCCAGCATTCTAGCACAGACCCAATGCACTCATCACCTGGGCTGTGCCTTAGGGTTCCTGTTGCAAGGCCATTCTAGCCCAGACCCAATGCACTCATCAATCTGAAGCCAAATCACCTGGGCTGTGCCTTAGGGTTCCTGTTGCAAGGCCTCCGTTGACTGCCTGTCCTACGTCATGTGTCCTCGGATGAATCACAGAAAAGGCTGCCACACCCTAACCCTAACTCTGACTATGCTGAAGATGAGAGAGACAGGAAGAGATAGCAGAGCAGGCAGTCTCTCTGTGGTTATAGTCGTGTGTCTTACTACAACAGATTACAGGCCCTCCCAGAACAGCCCAACCTGCTCAACAGTAATGTACTGTATCATCAGCACATGAGCAGATAAGCTGCCTAGTGGGGGGAGGTTACTAGGCGCCTACGCATAGCTGTCAGTACTGTGTTAAAATGAGCTCTGCCTAACATTTCATTATTGTAATATAACCTAGAAACTTAGCGTTTTTGGTTGGGCAAATAATGTACTGTTCTGTATCAGTTTATAACCAAGAGACTGCGTTTATACTGTAGGCTATCATTTTCCATTTTAGGTCAAACACTTCTAGCTATGCAGCCACTGTGTTTCCACAGCTAGAGACACTATGTTCTGTACACAACTGAAGCCAAACACTCTTTAGTCTGGTCAACCCAGAGCAAGATGTTCCAGAGACTGAACAATACATGGGTGGGGATCATACCATACCCTGGCAGCAACAATTAGAAGTGAGTGACAGGCAGCTGTAAATAATAAGGCAACAGGAAAAGGGTAAATGATTTGGCTGTGGACATGATCCAGCCTAGCCCGGACTGATCTACACAGACCAGAGCCTACACAGACCACAGCCTACACAGACCAGAGCCTACACAGACCAGAGCCTACACAGACCACAGCCTACACAGACCACAGCCTACACAGACCTTGTGCCATCTTTCCTGAAGTGCAGATACATGCAGAGTAATTCGTGTTTGTGTCTTTCTCCTGAAACATCTGCCCCCATGATCATCCCCCATCAACACAGAGGGTAAAGCCCAGCCTGGACGCCCACCGTCTCTGCTCAGGCTGCCTCCGAACTAAAGCATCCGCTGAGATCAAAGAACTGGACCGGCCTCACATCCTCCACTCTTTTGGAGGGCAACGAAAGTGAAGAGGACCAGGAGTTTTTCATCGAAGAGAGTAGCCTGTAATGTTGTTAAATTGATACTACCACAATTACATGTGAATGAAATTATACCATAATGAGGAGGGATTCATATACAGCACAGACTGAATCACAAGCATCCATTAATCTCTGTTTATTCTGTGAGGCACTTCATTATAATGTCATATAGCATCAAATAGAGTATACTGTGGTGAATAGATCCCCTCTGAGGCTGTATGGTGGCCCTTCACAAATGTGCCCGGCCTAGTGAGTGAGTTGGGGGAGCTTTCTCCCTCGAAGAATGAAAGCAGAGCACACATCACCAGGCAGGCAGGCAGTGGTTCTAAGTCAACCACCTGTAACCTGCCTCCCAGTCCCACAACACAGACAGACCGCAGCTAGATAACCCCAAGGGCCACTGCACTGGCTACGTGCAGGGCATTTATTTATGTGCGGGCAGGGAGATATGAGTATCACCTCTGTGTACTAGTGTGTGAGGATATCTATAGTTGGATAAATACAAACAAACTCAAAATGGAGTATATAGTGAATGTTGAATTTGATATTGAAATCACGGGCATTACAGATCTAGCTGTAGTATCAGTGTACTGTGGTGTGATGCTCCATTGTCTTAGCCAGTATATCTGACTTTTGTAGGAGAGCCAACTTAGCCTGCTTCCAGCATCTGGTTAAGAGGTGTTACACTTGGCCGATTGCCCAAGGTTTCACAAAGCCTTCTGCTCTGACAGTTGTAAACGAGCCACTGCTGTGGGTTGAAGGATGATGTATTTGTTTCTGAGCTGCTCTTAACACATCGATGGGTGGGCGGCTATAGATTTCCTAATTCGTTTGAACAAATCAACAATAAACCTTGATGCCTGCATGAATTAGAGTGCTGTTGTGGATAAATGGCAGTTAGCAAAAGAAGCTGAGATGAGAGAGAGGAGGTGACCTCTGCCATCTTACTGTAACTACTCAGGGACAGCCATTCAGGTCATAGGGGGGAGCCACAGATTTCATGAGAGTTAAATCCCCCCCCCCATCCCCGGCTGAAATGGGCTTATCCCCATCAACCAGCAAACATTGCTCCCCGATTAACCCTTTCAGAGGTCAAGATGACAGACAACCCGGGCCCTCTGTCACTGTGCAAAGCTAGCATGGTTAAGATACCATATGCCACAGGACTAGCTGACACTCATCCATGTCACCATAACAGTTTGTGACAACAACTATCAAATTAGGGGTTTTCTTTACTAGACACACTGTGACAAGACATTGTAACCACAAACAAATCTCCCAGAACTAATATTTCACACAACCACATATCAACATTAAGTCTCCATTTTGTTTAAAATTCCCTCTAGCGTCTTCCATTTGGGTATCATCAGTAGCTAAAGTATGTCTGGTGTGTACTGTGTTGGAAGCTGTGGGTGCATGATGCTGTTGCCATCGGTGCAGTATGTATCATGTTTCACAGTGGGCTAGTGTGACTCAGTGGAATAACTGGCTAACGTCCCACAGCACATTTTCCGGTCTCACAGATGTGTCCTCTGCTACTCAGAACATGGGCAGTGATACAGCATGGACTTACAATTACCTTACAATTACCAAGCTACTCTGTATCTTGCAGTTATGTTAATTGAATCCCTTATTAATTGTAAGCGAGATGCCATTTTAGGTTTCTTTTTATAATGTTGCCTGGCCCTGGTTCAGGGGATTTGATCATGAAATGTGTTTAGTGATACAAACTGGGACTGTGTCGATAAACTGTCTGTGGCTTTGAGCCACACAAACCTACTAATACGGTACTACATGAAGAAATAATGAGAGGTCGTAGCTCTCTATCTTATAGTAAAATAACAGACGCATTTAAAGCAGCATTGAGTTGATACTTGAGTTGGTTTATGTTTCTATTGGTAACTCACATCAAAGGAATTCACATTGTGGTCTGTATTCTATGTCAACTCAAAAAGAGGATATTATACACACAAATGTCCTGAACTTGATTACGGCTGTTGTGACTGTTCAATTGTTCATAGGGGGAGATTATCCATGGTGCATTGTCATAAGCAGCATCTTCAGGTTAGGGACAGGAGAGAACCCCTCCTCATATTCCTCATGCATAAAGAATGAGGCCCTTTAAGAGCTTAAATGGTTCACATGCATCTAGTGAGTCTTCAGAGAGCCAAGCAGCTGTGCACAGGGATGCTGCTATCCATTAAGAGTTAATGGACTCATTTTCGCAAAAGGACGTTAAAGCCACAGTTCTCTGTGCTCAGGGTGCTGTGTCTTCGCTCTATAAATAGTGACTGGCAGCAGAATGGACCAATGCTATTTACAGTCCTCCAGATATCTGTTGCTGAATCTCAGCCATCTATGATTGGTCAGGCTCCCCAAGCATATAGAGGTATAATGGCCTCAACTCAGCTCCCTCCACTGCTTCACACATACTGTACTGTGATTAAATCCCCTGCACTTATAATTACACTTCTTTACACGCCATTGCCCCGAATCTGAAATATTGCTGAGGAAACCAAACGTGACATAGTGAAGCCTGCCACGTTACATCACTCACACTAAACCCAGACTGTGAAATATGAATTAATTTGTTTGGAGGATATACCCATATTTGTGCGACCAAATAGCATCAGTATACCATCCATTAAAATATTATTGCTTTATATAACAGCCTCATAAATGTGTTTTACAGTATCTAGCTACAAAACTGTGTCTAAAACCCGACATCACTTTAATAAACAGTAATAAATCAGTAGGCTAATAAAGAAAGGAGCTGTGATGTATCAGTCTTCACCAGTTACAGTGAGGCTCGGACAGACACAGAGTGACAAGGTAGCACCAGTCTGTCTATCACAGCCCCCCGGGAGTCTCAGCAGAGCCCATGGTGGAGGGAGCCCTGTGTGTCGCTATGGGACCCAGAGAGTGGGCTCTAACACTGGGCAAAGACTGGAATACCTTCACTTGGGCTTTACCAAACAATAGAGGGCGTAGATCTGACTTTGTGGATGGGGACCATCAAAGTGTGTCCTCACATACACACATAATTCATCCACAAGATCAATTAATGAATGTACACTGAGTTTATAAAACATTAGGAACACCTGCTCTTTCCATGACATAGACTGACCAGGTGAATTCAGGTGAAAGCTATAATGCCTTATTTATGTCACTTGTTATATCCACTTCAATCAGTGTAGATGAAGGGAAGAAGATTCTTAAGCCTTGAGACATTGATTGTGTATGTGTGCCATTCAGAGGATATTTAAGTGCCTTTGAACGGGGTATGGTAGTAGGTGCCAGGTGCACCGGTTTGAGTGTCCAATAACTGCAACGCTACTGGGATTTTTACGCTCAATAATCTCCCGTTTGTATCAAGAATGGTCCACCACCCAAAGGGCATCCAGCCAACTTGACACAACTGTGGGAAGCATTGGTGTCAACATGGGCCAGCATCCCTGTGGAACACTTTTGACACCTTGTAGAGTCCATGCCCTGATGAATTGAGGGCAAAAAGGGGTGCAACTCAATATTAGGAAGACATTCCTAATGTTTTATACACTCATTGTACACTAGCAGTAAGCAGGGTTGGTGGCAATTCCATTTCAACAAAGTCAATTCAAGATTCAAACTGAAATTAAAATGTTTTTCTCATAGAGAAGCATAAAGTAGAATTGGAATTAGATTTGGAATTTCAGTTTACTTCCTAAATTGACTGAATTTAAATGGAATTGATATCAACCCTGGTAGTGAGAATAGTAGAGCCAATGATGGATTTCTCTATTCTGCTTTGAGTGACTATTGCTGTACAACTTCATATTACAATATTTCTGTGTTTTCTCAGTGCTAACAGTCATTTAGCAGATGCTCTTATCCAGAGCGACTTAAAATAGTTAGGTGAAACAACAACATATCACAATCGTAGCAAGTAGATTTTTCATCAACAAAGTAGTTATCAGCAAAGTCAGTGCTAGCAGGAATAGACTACTGCATTTTTATTTGCTTTCTATAGGCCTATAACACAATCCAAAATTGCAACTTTCGTAATTGAAACAATTATTGTCATAAAATATACCAATAGCTGGTAGTAACTCAGCTCTGAGAACATGCATTAGCCTGTGTTTTGTGTAGAGGCTGCCTCTGATTGGTGTGCCCCCTCTGGGTGACAGAAGTGATTCACTAGGATTGGCCATCCATCAGGGGCATGTCAGGGAAGGCAACACTTAACACGCAATGATGAGGAGGCTCAGACATCCTTCATGTCAAGCAAATTATGCTTCCCTCAATCCTGGCCCTTGTGACTGACTGTGTGTTCATCAAAGACTGAAAGAAATAAACTTGGATGGCCCATGGAGAGACAATTGAAATCAATAAAATGTGGAAACAAATTGGTGATAATCATTTGAAAGGTTATCCATCATATTGTGGAAAAATATATTATAACCTTCAAACATGTAGGCTACAGATAGATCATCTAAATGGGTTTTGTTGGAAGTTGTGTATATGTTTTGAGGTTATCAACACTGCTTTGAGCCAACAGTGATTATGTCATAGAATCTCAACTCCACTGACACACAGAGAGAAACTAATGGGCCTAAATATTTACAGAAAACCAAAAATGCTGTTTACTATGATGCAGATTGTATTTTGGGGGGCAGAAAACGTGTAATGACCTTTCCAAATATCAACACTGTCACTAAGAATGATATCAATGACAATGGCTGCCTATTAATTCACATGAGACTAGAAATGACACACACAGGCACACACACACACATATATATAAAGTGGAACGTTGACCTCTTTACATATGAAAGACCGATTATTTGTTGGTTGTGTTTTAGCCAGAGAGAGCTGGGCTAAACTGTCCTGAATCGTGCAGACTGTTTGGTAGGTTATTCAACAGTCATCTCCATTACGCTAGGAATGCATTACGCTGCTCTTCTTCACAACATAACAATACGTACATCCGAAAATACTAAATATGCTACAATCAAAGCATGTCAACAATCTGTGCAATCAGTAATCTATTTATCAATGAAGACAAATAATTCGTGGAGACTAAGGAATTCCAATGTATCCATCAAATAATAATATAATACTAACTCCAAACATAACGAAATATCTAATAGAGCTTATATTAGGAAACTACAAGCAAACACAACGATGCGCTGGTTTGCTGTAACATATTTATGCTCTGGTTTGCAATAGCATATTTATCTAGTTTCAATCAATTTCATTACCATTACACTGTAAAATTGAGAATCGTGTGCGTAGGGAAATGTTCGTAAAAAAAGATGAGCACCCTAAATACTGTGAACAGAGTTATGTAAACGAATTTGTTCCAAATAAACACTATATTGCGATGCGTAAATGCGCCCATGCGCCTCATAGTTGACATTAGGTCAAATGACAGACGCCCCCCTTCATCAAATCTTTATCAAAAGCATGTTCGAGTCACAGTAGGCTCCTCATTGGAACATTTAGCAAGACACTGTGTCTGACTGCGATTGTGTACAATACCGGGCATGGTCACATCTTCATTCTTACCATTTTGAGCCGAGACGTAATGCAGCATCAAGTTTCCAAAAAGGAGCACCGCCAACATCACTGCATTGGGCTGCATTCTTGGGGTTCGATGAGAGGACCAGGCATGGACTAGACAAGGCGATTGTTGGAGATGGGATATTGATCGCGGGAATTCTAGAGCTGGTCTAAAGGTGCATAGCAGAGTGGATGCGGAGTTCTTTAGAATGATCTACGAAGGTTATGAAGGTAAAGTCTTCCGGACAAGAACGAAATGAAGGCAGCAAGGAATGGTCCGTGACAGGCCGATAGCTCCGTCAGGGATGCTGATGTAGTAGGGCCATAAACAGAGCCTCCTTCATCGGATTGCGGAAGAGGTCTTTCGATGTCAGTGAGAGCGTCCACGGTTGTAGTTCTGAAGGATCAGAGATGCGCAGACCGATGCGCATTGGCGCTCATAGAAACGAGGACCTTTAGTGCCCAAAATCAAGGTGTACATTTTACAAACAATCATTCCGAACATGCGCGAATTATTGCCTACATCAATTTTTTTTCCTTTGCACATTTATCAAGTCAATAGTTTTTATTTACAG
This sequence comes from Brachymystax lenok tsinlingensis, assembly GCA_030435695.1. NCBI lineage: Eukaryota > Metazoa > Chordata > Actinopteri > Salmoniformes > Salmonidae > Brachymystax > Brachymystax lenok. The sequence continues at coordinate 28,805,507 of CM059819.1, read as the reverse complement.
ACAGTCCATTGACATATGGATTTTTTGTGTCGAAATGTGGCGCAGGAAAGCTTGATCCCAAGACGCACATCCACAAACGCGAGCATACACAAACGCTCGCGCGCAAACACTCTCGCACACAGCAGCCCAGCACGAATTGAATGCGAGACTGTGATGCACACAGAGAGAAAGAAAGTGGCCACTTCAGGTGGTTTATCTCAAAGTATACCTCTTGACCAAGGACAATTATAGAGACACTGATAATTGCTATAATTGCAAGGAATTCAGGTAAATCATCAATGCGCACGTTGCCTGAGGGTAAGTAATTATAGGCTGTGGTTTAATCTTCCCAAATGCCATGCCCCATCATAATACTGTAAATACATAGAAAATAGGTCACTGGGTGGCAACAACCCTGCCATGAACCACGCAGCTAATTTCACCAGAAGACATAACCCAGGATACAGTGAATCCAGGTTACTGGACTGGACTGGACTGTGTATCAATCAGACAGACCCTAACTAACATGACCTCCCAGTAATCCCTGGATTCGAGAGCTGTGCAGTGGTGTTACATGGGCGACATCTGGCGGTTCATTATAGAAGCCAGAATTCAACTGAATCATACTAGGTATATTGTGTTGTGTGAACATTAGCAGTGGGGAAATCAGTATACCTAATGGGTATATATTAATGTATTTTGGAAGCAAGTGGAAAACACACTATGATAAATGAAGTGCCAGACTATGGCAACCCATTCAGTCAGTGTGTATACAGTTCACATGTAATATCCATTTGAGGGACACTGTTTAAGTAGTACTGTCCATATTATGATTCTGTGGCTAAGTGTATCTGAGAAATTGATTCCAAAGTTGCTACCAACTGCTGCCACACTACAGTATCCACCGGCCATTGCACTGTGAGTATTTGTGTGCTAGAGGAAGTATTGTAAATGGCTGGTCTTCTCACCCAATAGCAGAGCAATCTGGACTTCCCTCCACTTTACTCTCCTCCCACTAGTTTATCTGTGGAAGAGTAGTTTAAAATGTAACCCCACCTGAAACCCCCCACCAGCCAATCAGCTGGGGAAAGGTCAGTGCCGATGACACACCCTCCTTTGTTCAAAACCAATGAGAGTGGAAGTGTGGCATTTTGTCAGAGGGAAAAACTTACCCCTAGAACTGTTAATCACGCATCACTTATCTGTTGCCAATGTGTTCACAACGGTACACCCTCTGTTGGGATTTTTACCTCTACTACTCTCATTTCTTGGTCTATTTAGTATGGAAAGTAGACAACAATGGCTTACCAGACTGAAAAATGAACTTAGCAACAGTCCTCTGGTCTCAAATGTGGCTTTTGGATTTATCCTCATGGGACTAGAGAAGCTGGTGGAACTGGAGTTTGAGTGTCCTTGCAATCCTAAATGGAACGGAGTGTTTTCATCTGCCTTCTTCATCATTCCTGCTGTCATGGCCTTCACGTTGATGCTGATCATTCAAGGATGCAGGTGCGATACGTGGTGCCGGAAGACTGTGTCTTTTTCCAGTTTTGTTCCTGCAATCGTGTGGCTGATCTTGTTATTCCTCGATGGCCAGTACTTTGCTTGTGCAATGACAGACTGGAAAGGCAGATTTGTCATAGTTGATAAAGCAGCACCGCAGAAATGGTGTGAGCCAACTAGTGAGGGAGATGTCACACCGCAAGAACTAATGCTCCGCTCACAGCAGCTATTTGTTGTGTCTCAAGTGAGTTTCATTTAATGCATCTCACATGCATGCTACATTGTTACATGCATATGTTTCATTATATGAGGTGGAATGAGGAGCTATGTATCAAGCGATTCAGAGAGGGAGTGCTGATCTAGAATCAGGTCCCCCCGTCCATGTAGTCTTATTCATTAAGATCTAAAAGGCTAAACTGATCCTAAATCAGCACTCCTACTCAGAAACACTTGAAACATATGGCCCCTAGCTCTTCATGTTACTGCACAGCTCTTACCTGCTACAAAGCACTCTACTTATGTGGGGTGATGGAGTTGTGTGTTATCAATGACAGAGATGTCTAGTCTATGCATTGCGGTCACATTTAAGATGTTATTCACTTTATTCAATCTATATTTCTGCCCCCTGATATATCAGGTTCTAGGTATATTTCTTCTCATAATCATCTGTGTGGGACTCATAGTGTATGTGATCAGAGAGAGCTGCCAGCAGGAGTCTGATATGCAGGATGCAGATGTAGCGGAGCTCACCGTGCTCAGGATGAGCTCTCTGAGAACCAGGACGACGTGAGACCCCCCAATGGATTACCTGAATGGACAGCTTCATTTGAAAGTACTCTTTCTATTTGTAAATAAGGATTTTGGGGGGATTGCTTTTACCATTTTTGGGATTTACCTTTTGCATTTTCAATGACACCATCATTCAGAGAGTGAGTGCATTTCATGAAGCTAATGAAAGAAAAGCCCATACATGGTTGCATGCTGCACCCATGGAATGTACATGAGAGCAATATACGTGTATACCATGAACATACGTGTATACCATGTGCAGGCTTTTCTTTCATTATCATCAACCGCATTTGGCACAGCAACAGTGGGGAAATTTGGGATGTGCATACCACTTTTCTCATGTCATGGACCTGCCTTCAATGAAATATATGTTTATACAGTCATGTTGACAATTTTATACTAACTGGTTGAGCCAGTTTTAATTTGTTGCTTCTTGATGTCAGTACCTCATGTAAATTCCGTACATAAGACATATATTTTGACTCATTTCAGCCCCAGTTCTAGGTCATATAGTATGTACAGTACCAGTCAAAAGTTTGGACACACCTACTCATTCCAGGGTTTTTCTTAATTTTTACTATTTTCTACATTGTAAAATAATAGTGAAGATATCAAAACAGTGAAGTAACACATATGGAATCATGTAGTAACCAAAAAACTGTTAAACAAATCAAAATATATTTTATATTTGAGATTCTTCAAAGTAGCCACCCTTTGCCTTGATGACAGCTTTGCACACTCTTGGCATTCTCTCAACCAGCTTCATGAGGTAGTCACCTGGAATGCATTTCAATGAACAGGTGTGCCTTGTTAAAAGTTAATTTGTGAAATGTCTTTCCTTCTTAATGCGTTTGAGCCAATCAGTTGTGTTGTGACAAGGTAGGGGTGGTATACAGAAGATATCCCTATTTGGTAAAAGACCAAGTCCATATTATGACAAGAACAGCTCAAAAAGGCAAAGAGAAAGGACAGTCCATCATTACTTTAAGACATGAAGGTCAGTCGATCAGGAACATTTCAAGAGCTTTGAAAGTTTCTTCAAGTGCAGTTGCAAAAACCATCAAGCACTATGATGAAACTGGCTCTCATGAGGACCGCCACAGGAAAGGAAGACCCAGTGTTACCTCTGCTGCAGAGGATAAGTTCATTAGAGTTACCAGCATCAGAAATTGCATCCCAAATAAATTATTCACAGAGTTCAAGTAACAGACACATCTGTTCAGAGGAGACTGACCAGTGGAAATCTGTCCTTTGGTCTGATGAGTCCAAATTTGAGATTTTTGGTTCCAACCGCCGTGTCTTTGTGAGACACAGAGTAGGTGAATGGATGATCGCCGCATGTATGGTTCCCACCGTAAGGCATGGAGGAAGAGGTGTGATGGTGTGGGGGTGCTTTGCTGGTGACACTGTCTGTGATTTATTTAGAATTGAAGGCACACTTAACCAGCATGACTACCACAGCATTCTTCAGCGATACGCCATCCCATCTGGTTTGCGCTTAGTAGGACTATCATTTGTTTTTCAACAGGACAATGACTCAACACACCTCCAGGCTGTGTAAGAGCTATTTGACCAAGAAGGAGAGTGATGGAGTGCTGCATCAGATGACCTGGACTCAACAATCACCCGACCTCAACCCAATCGAGATGGTTTGGGATGAGTTGGACCGCAGAGTGAAGGAAAAGCATCCAACAAGTGCTAAGCATATGTGGGAACTCCTTCAAGACTGTTGGAAAAGCATTCCAGGTGAAGCTGGTTGAGAGAATGCCAAGAGTGTTTAAAGCTGTCATCAAGGCAAAGGGTGGCTACTTTGAAGAATCTCAAATATAAAATATATAGTATATAAAAATGTGTTTAACACTTTCTGGTTACTACATGATTCCTTATGTGTTCTTTCATAGTTTTGATGTCTTCACTACTATTCCACAATGTAGAAAATAGTAAAAAATAAAGAAAAAACGTTGAATGAGTAGGTGTGTCCAAACCTTTGACTGGTACTGTATCTGACGGCCGTAGTGCAGCTGGGCTGGGCTACGCTGCACTTCACTTCCTATGGTGCCCATTGTGGCCATCTGCAGGTATGTAATAAAGGACTGGTCTTTACCCTGTCTGGGAGGAGTACCTCTCTGGACTGGCCTTCTCATTCTGTTGTGAGGCTCATCCCATCACTCCCAGACCACTGACTCCCAGGCCCAATCCTAGGCCCAGCTTAACTACATACAGTAGTTGACATTATTCAGAGAAAAGGGATATCTCTCATACTAAGCAGAATATGTACATGTAGCACTGTTGAAAAGGAGTAATGTTATGTGTCTTCTCATGTGTAACACTGGATATTAGGTTTAACCAGGGACAAATTAAAATGTAGCAACTGGTCATACCCACAGTCTCTCTGTACAATGCATTTTTTATTAAATAAATGATTTATTTAATGAAAAAAGCTCAAGCTTTTGTACAGTGATGTAACACGTGCAGAATACAATATTATTGCTTTTGCTTGACTATCAAAACAGAAGTTATGCCATAATTTATATGATCAAATATAATACAAATGAAATGTTTTTGGCGGCAGAAGAAATAAAACAATGCTAAAATCCATCACTGTCAAGTAGGCAACTATCCATTACGCTAATAAGTAGTATCAATCTCTCTTGCCAGTAAATAATGTATTTACATTTTTGCTTTCTCAATGAAACACATACTGTATTTGTCATTGGTATTTTGCTATTCAAGCCAATACACAATGGCCTTCTCAAATAATTTCATTCATGTTTAATTTTTTGTCTACTACACATCCTGAAGCATAAACACTTGATGATTGCAACAGTAGTCAGCATAATAAGTATCACAACAGCCAGTAAAAACACCATTACGTCTACAGAGTGATAGGAGTACCAGGGCATTCTGTAGGACTCTGTACGTAGGTGAGCAGCACCTTTGTGTCTCATGACAAACTCAATCCAGAAGAGGGCAGTGTCCAGGGGCTCCATTGGCACGTCCCGGTGTAGCCTGGAGAGTCTCTGCATGTTCATCCGGTAGGAGGGCTCATTCAGAACTTCCAGTAAGGCCTGGAGGAAAATATCCCTGCTTATTGTAAAAATATCCAGGATCTTCGCTGCTCCTCTGGCTTTCATTTTGTGAAGATTGTCAGGCTGATCAAAAATCAGTGGTAAGCCTACTATTGGAACACCGTGGTAGATAGCCTCTTGAACCCCATTTGTTCCTCCATGAGCTACAAACAGCCTTGTCTTAGGGTGTCCTAACAGATCATTCTGAGGCATCCAGTCAACTAGTAAGGTGTTGTTGCCCAGAGTAGCTGGCCTGTCCCCTTTGTGTCTCCAGATTACCTTCTGAGGCAGTTGGGCAAAAGCAGCAGCCAATTCGTCAGTTAAATCACGAGGAAGCTGTGCAACTAAGGTTCCCAAAGACATGATAATGACTCCATGTTCCCCTGAACTATGAACAAACTTCTCCAGTTCTTGGGGAAGAGCCTTGGCCGGTTTACATTGGAACCCTGCCATATAGATAACATTAGGCATGGTGGGACGAGGGAACTCAAAAACAAAGTCAACTCTCATGAGCCATAAATCAGCAGCTTGAAACAATGAGAAGTAGTCGACCTCAGGACCAAAGTACTGATTAACCAAGGCAGTATATTGTGGACTAATAGCATATGCAATCTGAGCGGCGCTCATTCCATAAATCAGTAAATTTTTTTACTTTCTCAAGAAAAGTCATTTTGTCCGTTAACTCTGCCCCTACCATAGGAACATAAGAAAGAGGAGAGGGAGCTATAGCAAAATGACCTTCACCATGAATGGTCCATCTGACGTTAAAAACAACGGGTAAACTAAGGTAGTGTGCCAGTATAACTCCCCCCTGCCATAGCAGGATCAGTCAGAACCAAGTCGTACTTTGCATCCTGGAGAGATTTCATCAGCTCTTTATTCTCAAATATGTATGTAAGCATTTCACAAATCTTTCCATGCATCTCTCCTGCTTTTACCGTGAGTTCCATTTCCAGTTTAAAACGAGCCCATGCACCCTTTCCCTCTCTCTGGATCTCCAGAAGTCTACCCACAAACACTGTGGCAAAGTCCTCATCAAATCCACCTGGAGCATCAACCGAGATTGAACTGTAGTGAGGGGAGGTTTCCTTGATGTACCAGCTGTCTGATGGCCGTACTACTGACACACTGTGACCTCTTGAATGCAGCGCTTCAATAATGACCTTCATGTTGATCCAATGGCTGCCGTCCACTGGAAACACCAGGACTTTCCCACCATAAACAGTAGGTAGACAGAAGACCAGGAGTGTGATTAAGACTAATATAAACTGATGCATCTCGTATCCTTTCAGAAGACCTGGGAAAGATGGAATATTTGTTTTAAATTAGAATGCCAAGACGACATTGAATATTCCTGAGTGGCCTAGTTACAGTTTTGACTTAAATAGGCTTGAAAATCTATAGCAAGATTTGATAATGGCTGTCTAGTAATGATCAACAATCAACTTAACAGAGCTTAAAAAAATTATAATAGTGACTTCAGAAAGTATTCATACATCTTGACTTATTCCACATTCAAAATTGATTAAATGTATATTTTTTCTCACCCATCTACACACAATGCCTGATAGTGACAAAGTGAAGACATGTTTTTAGAACTTTTTATAAATTAATAAAGAATTCAATACAGAAATATGTCATTTACATGAGTATTCACAGGCCTAAGTCAATACTTAGGTGTGTGTGTGTGTGTGTGTGTGTAGAATCACCTTTAACAGCGATGTATTTTTGTGTGTGTGTCTAAGAGCTTTCCACTCCTGGATTGTGCAACATTTGGCCATTATTATTTTTCAAAATTCTTCAAATTCAATTAAATTGGTTGTTGATTATTGCTAGACAAACATTGCCATAGATCTTCAAGTAGGTCAAAACTGTAACTCGGCCACTCAGGAACATTCACTGTCTTCATGGTAAGCAACTCTAGTGTAGATTTGGCCTTGTGTTTTAAGTTATTGTCTGGCTGAAAGGTGAATTAATCTACTAGTGTCTGGTGGAAAGCAGACTGAACCAGGTTTTCCTCTTGGATTTTGCCTGTGCTTGGCTCCATTCTGTTTCTTTTTCATCCTGAAAAACTCCCCAGTCCTTAACGATACCAAGCACACCCATAACATAATGCAACCACCACTATGCTTGAAAATACAGAGAGTGGTACTCAGTAATGTGTTGTATTTTTACTCTTTCAATTAGGTTAGTATTGTGGAGTAACTACAATGTTGTTGATCTATCCTCAGTTTTCTCCTATCACAGCCATTAAGCCTGTCACGTCTGCTCCCGCTCGTCCCGTCTGACGCTTGAGGGCGCCAGGTTACCCTGCATCACGCACTCGTGCCATCCATTACGCACACCTGCCTTCCCTCGTCACGCGCATCAGCGATATTGGACTTACCTGGACTCACTCATAACCTGTTTATTACCTTCCCTATATTTGTCAGTTCCCCAGCTCTGTTCCCTACTGCTGCATTGATTGTCCTTTGTCTGTGTTACCCGTTTGCTGACGCTGTTCCTGTCTAGTTTATGTCCATTCTATAATAAATGTTTGACTCCCCCCGTACCTGTTTCGTCTCTCCAGTGTCATTCCATGTGACAAAGCCCTGAGCGGTTTCTTTCCTCTCCAGCAACTGAGTAGGAAGGACGCCTGTATCTTTCTAGTGACTGGGTGTATTGATACACCATCCAAAGTGTAATTAATAACTTCACCATGCTCAAAGGGATATTCACTGTCAGCTTTTTTTATTTGTCCCCGACAACTAATAGGTGTCTTTCTTTGCGAGGTGTTGGAAAACCTCCCTGGTCTTTGTCGTTGAATTTGTGTTTGAAATGTACTGCTCGTCTGAGGGACCTTACAGATAATTGTATGTGTGAGGTACCAAGATGAGGTAGTCATTAAAAAAATCCTGTTAAACACTATTATTGCACACAGAGTGAGTCCATGCAACTTATGTGACTTGTTAACCACATTTTCTGAACTTATTTAGGCTTGCCATAACAAAGGAGTTGAATATTTATTGACTCAAGGCATTTCAGTTTTTACTTTGTAATTCATTTGGAAAAATTTAAAAAACATAATTCCACTTTGACATTATGGGGTATTGTGTGTAGGCCAGTGACAAAAACCAATCTATTTAAACAATTTTAAATTCAAGCTGTAACACAACAAAGTGTGGAAAAAGTGAAGGGTGTGAATACTTTCTGAAGGCACAGTATGTAGGTACCGGTAAGTAAGTTGTACAGTAGAAGGGAACTATTTCATGGCACTTCTAATAATTTGACCACAGTAGTAGTACAGTAGCCTAAATTTGAACACATTTACCAAAGTAATTAACTTGTTGCTCTTTCTAGTTTATAGATTTACCTTGATAATCAGTGTTTCAACTTCCTGGTTGCAAAGATGTATAAATCCACATCCAGAATAGTTATTGTCTCCACAAATGTCCACTAAGTAGAACAGTCAATGTCAGTCAGCAAAAGAGAGACACAGAAGTCGGAATAAAGCCTTCCCCTTCCTACACCAAGGATGAAACCGTATGACTTAGATTTATAGCCCACAGCCGGATTTATGAGTGTATATTATTTACTACACCACATGACACCTTCACTATACAATGTCACACCCTCATGCAGGGCAGACCAAGGTACAGGTTTTGATCAATCAATGAATAAATCAATGAATACACTAATAATAATACATTTTGTTCAGATGGTTTATACAGTACATATTACCTTTCATTGCTTTTATACCATCTGTCAAGTTGATATTTCCCTACGTGTATACCATGCTCTGATGTACTGTTTACTCTGGCAGGGAAAATGAAAGCATACTGTAGTCATTTTATGGCAGTCCGTGTTTCTAACATATTCATGAGTTGGACTTTCACACTTGTACACACTAAAACCTAATTTCTTTACTGCATAATTCATCTTGTGAAGATAATGGAGTAGCTCAAAAGCCACTAGAAAATGTGCCTGGTCAAGTTACTTTGGCTGGGCAGTAAACTGCACACACCCTTGTATGACAAATACAAAAGAGGGTAAAGGCTGGGATATCAATTACATTGTAAACTTGAATGAAACTTAGTCAGCTAAGTTATGCTATATCTGAAAAGGATTTTAATTATTTTAATTATGCATTACTCAGTGGCGACCTGTCGTTCAGGTCGTTCAGGTTTTGAGCCCCACCTGTTTAGCTAACAAAATATATATACAGCACCAGTCAAAAACTTGGACACACCTACTCATTCCAGGGTTTTTATTTATTTATTATGTAGAATAATAGTGAAGACATCAAAACTATGAAATAACACATTTGGAATCATGTAGTAACCAAATAAGTGTTAAACAAATCAAAATATGTTTCTTCAAAGTAGCCACCCTTTGCCTTGATGACAGCTTCACACACTCTTGGCATTCTCTCAACCAGCTTCATGAGGTAGTCACCTGGAATGCATTTCAATTAACATGTGTGCCTTGTTAAATGTTAATTTGTAGAATTTCTTTCCTTCTTAATGCATTTGAGCCAATCAGTTGTGTTGTGACAAGGTAGGGGTGGTATACAGAAGATAGCCCTATTTGGTAAAAAACCAAGTCCATATTATGACAAGAACAGCTCAAATAAGCAAAGAGAAAGGACAGTCCATCATTACTTTAAGATATGAAGGTCAGTCAATCTAGAAAATGTCAAGAACCTTTAAAGTTTCTTCAAGTGCAGTCTCAAAAACCATCAAGCGCTATGATGAAACTGGCTCTCATGAGGACCGCCACAGGAAACAAAGACCCAGAGTTACCTTTGCTGCAGAGGATAAGTTCATTAGAGTTACCAGCCTCAGAAATTGCAGGCCAAATGAATGCTTCACAGAGTTCAAGTAACAGACACATCTCAACATAAACTGTTCAGAGGAGACTGTGTGAATCATGGTCGAATTGCTGCAAATAAACCACTACTAAAGGACACCAATAAGAAGAAGAGACTTGCTTGGGCCAAGAAACACGAGCAATGGACATTAGACCGGTGGAAATCTGTCCTTGGTCTGATGAGTCCAAATTTGAGATTATTGGATCCAACCGCTGTGTCTTTGTGAGACGCAGAGTAGGTGCACAGATGATCTCCGCATGTGTGGTTCCCACCGTGAAGCATGGAGGAAGAGGTGTGATGGGGTGGGGGTGCTTTGCTGGTGACGCTGTCGGTGATGTAATTAGAATTCAAGGCACACTTGACCAGCATGGCTACCACAGCATTCTGCAGCGATACGCCATCCGATCTGGTTTGCGCTTAGTGGGACTATCATTTGTTTTTCGACAGGACAATGACCCAACACACCTCCAGGCTGTGTAAGGGCTATTTGACCAAGAAGGGAGAGTGAAGGAGTCCTGCGTCAGATGACCTGGCCTCCACAATCACCAGACCTCAAACCAATTGTGATGGTTTGGGATGAGTTGGACCGCAGAGTGAAGAAAAAGCAGCCAACAAGTGCTCAGCATATGTGAAAACTCCTTAAAGACTGTTGGAAAAGCATTCCAGGTGAAGCTGGTTGAGAGAATGCCAAGAGTGTGCAAATATCAAATATAAATTATATTTAGATTTGTTTAACACTTTTTTGGTTACTACATGATTCCATATGTGTTATTTCATTGTTTTGATGTCTTCACTATTATTCTACTATGTAAAAATAGTACAAATAAAGAAAAACCCTTGAATGAGTAGGTGTGTCTAAAATTTTGACTGGTACTGTATATTTTTGTTGTTGTTGTTGGCTGTTTTGGATGTTATTTTGACATTAATATGTGTCACATATCCATTTGCAAACTATGTAAAAAATTATAATTTAGTTAATAAAGCCACATAGAAACATGGTCTCTTTTTGGCTTTCTTGAGTAAGGCAGTTCCAAAATGCAGGTGTTTTAGCCTAGCTCAATGCTTTCTGTGGTAGTGGGGCAGTCAATGGAAAATACAGAGCTTAGGGGTTGGTAATGTTCTCTAGTTGTGCCATGATTGGCTCAGTGTTCTGTCACTCAAGGGGACACTAAATCACTGCAAAATCTACTGGGGAGAGATCAAAAATTCACGCACCTTGGGTGATGCCATAGATTTACATTAGAAGTGCCCATCCAAGAAGGTTCAAGGTCATTGGCCACAGATAAAATGACATCAAATGACGTCATATCCACCGTAGCTTTGATTGGACTGATCATGTCAACATCATACCTGCAAAATCTTAGCTAGCAAGCTAGACCAGCAATCAATCTACTGGAAAATCCTTTTCAATAATTGTCATATGAAGAGAAATTATAGATAAAACGTATCTAATTGGCCATTGGACATGAACATTACACAACACCTTTGACATCGCAAATTCAACAATGAGTGGTTTGGTATGAATCAGTGGGTAACTGAAAGCATTGCAAAGCAATCATTAGTCTACTATTCAGTGGAGTGGGTGTGTGGTCCAAGTCTGCGTTTAAGGGTTTCTTTTCCAAGCTTAAAAAGAAAACATTCACATGCCATGGGCCAGAAAAGGTTGAATACATTGGCCATGCTGTCAATCCAGCATGACTTCAGTGAGTTCAAGACAAACTGGGAACTCTGGGGGGGAGCCCAGACTGGGAAAATTGGTTTTGAAAGCTCATCCAACTCGGAATTCCAAGTCGGGAACTCGGCCACTTTCTAGAGCTCCGAACTGAATATCACTGACATCATGATTCAACTTTCTTAGTTCCCAGTTATCTTGAAAGCATCATAAATCCAGAGAATGCTAGATTTTGATGATAAAGTTGGATGACAGAATTTGCCCAAAAGAAGGACTGCCGCACCACCACCAAGGTGAATCCAAAAATGTATTGTATGCTGTTGCATAAATGCTGTAATATGCCAGCGAGATATGTATACTGCAGCTAAGAAAGTAATACTAAGTGTATGTTATGTAGTAAGCTGTTAGTAGCCCATGTGCCTCACCCTAATAATTTGGTCCCTTTCCCCCTCATAACTTAGCCTACTGTTCTGACTTAATGGTGCACATGTAGCCTATAGCCTGTTTTAGAGAAATGCTATCATTGAATATTGTAAGAGCTTTCATTGTCTGCTTATATGCCCTTTATTTATCCTACAGTTCTGACTTGGTGTACAGGAAGAATACTGTAAGAACGGCCCATGTTATGAATTCTGTCTCTGTACATTTCAAAAGTGCTGAACAAATAGTTAGAATTGACTACATCCATCCTAGCTCGCTCATTAATGTATTTATCGAAATTACAGATTGCCTCTTATCTGCTCGTCGTTCCCTTATGCCATAGTTTGTACATCTCAATTGTCAATAGAAACCACATTTATTTAGGTTTAACCAGGGACAAATTAAAATGTAGCAACTGGTCATACCCACAGTCTCTCTGTACAATGCATTTTTTATTAAATAAATGATTTATTTAATGAAAAAAGCTCAAGCTTTTGTACAGCTTGATGTAACACGTGCAGAATACAATATTATTGCTTTTGCTTGACTATCAAAACAGAAGTTATGCCATAATTTATATGATCAAATATAATACAAATGAAATGTTTTTGGCGGCAGAAGAAATAAAACAATGCTAAAATCCATCACTGTCAAGTAGGCAACTATCCATTACGCTAATAAGTAGTATCAATCTCTCTTGCCAGTAAATAATGTATTTACATTTTTGCTTTCTCAATGAAACACATACTGTATTTGTCATTGGTCCACCACCCCTAAGGACATCCAGCCAATACACAATGGCCTTCTCAAATAATTTCATTCATGTTTAATTTTTTGTCTACTACACATCCTGAAGCATAAACACTTGATGATTAGCAACAGTTATAGTGAACATAATAAGTAGGCTTTCACAACAGCCAGTAAAAACACCATTACGTCTACAGAGTGATAGGAGTACCAGGGCATTCTGTAGGACTCTGTACGTAGGTGAGCAGCACCTTTGTGTCTCATGACAAACTCAATCCAGAAGAGGGCAGTGTCCAGGGGCTCCATTGGCACGTCCCGGTGTAGCCTGGAGAGTCTCTGCATGTTCATCCGGTAGGAGGGCTCATTCAGAACTTCCAGTAAGGCCTGGAGGAAAATATCCCTGCTTATTGTAAAAATATCCAGGATCTTCGCTGCTCCTCTGGCTTTCATTTTGTGAAGATTGTCAGGCTGATCAAAAATCAGTGGTAAGCCTACTATTGGAACACCGTGGTAGATAGCCTCTTGAACCCCATTTGTTCCTCCATGAGCTACAAACAGCCTTGTCTTAGGGTGTCCTAACAGATCATTCTGAGGCATCCAGTCAACTAGTAAGGTGTTGTTGCCCAGAGTAGCTGGCCTGTCCCCTTTGTGTCTCCAGATTACCTTCTGAGGCAGTTGGGCAAAAGCAGCAGCCAATTCGTCAGTTAAATCACGAGGAAGCTGTGCAACTAAGGTTCCCAAAGACATGATAATGACTCCATGTTCCCCTGAACTATGAACAAACTTCTCCAGTTCTTGGGGAAGAGCCTTGCCGGTTTACATTGGAACCCTGCCATATAGATAACATTAGGCATGGTGGGACGAGGGAACTCAAAAACAAAGTCAACTCTCATGAGCCATAAATCAGCAGCTTGAAACAATGAGAAGTAGTCGACCTCAGGACCAAAGTACTGATTAACCAAGGCAGTATATTGTGGACTAATAGCATATGCAATCTGATGCTGCGCTCATTCCATAAATCAGTAAATTTTTTACTTTCTCAAGAAAAGTCATTTTGTCCGTTAACTCTGCCCCTACCATAGGAACATAAGAAAGAGGAGAGGGAGCTATAGCAAAATGACCTTCACCATGAATGGTCCATCTGACGTTAAAAACAACGGGTAAACTAAGGTAGTGTGCCAGTATAACTCCCCCTGCCATAGCAGGATCAGTCAGAACCAAGTCGTACTTTGCATCCTGGAGAGATTTCATCAGCTCTTTATTCTCAAATATGTATGTAAGCATTTCACAAATCTTTCCATGCATCTCTCCTGCTTTTACCGTGAGTTCCATTTCCAGTTTAAAACGAGCCCATGCACCCTTTCCCTCTCTCTGGATCTCCAGAAGTCTACCCACAAACACTGTGGCAAAGTCCTCATCAAATCCACCTGGAGCATCAACCGAGATTGAACTGTAGTGAGGGAGGTTTCCTTGATGTACCAGCTGTCTGATGGCCGTACTACTGACACACTGTGACCTCTTGAATGCAGCGCTTCAATAATGACCTTCATGTTGATCCAATGGCTGCCGTCCACTGGAAACACCAGGACTTTCCCACCATAAACAGTAGGTAGACAGAAGACCAGGAGTGTGATTAAGACTAATATAAACTGATGCATCTCGTATCCTTTCAGAAGACCTGGGAAAGATGGAATATTTGTTTTAAATTAGAATGCCAAGACGACATTGAATATTCCTGAGTGGCCTAGTTACAGTTTTGACTTAAATAGGCTTGAAAATCTATAGCAAGATTTGATAATGGCTGTCTAGTAATGATCAACAATCAACAACAGAGCTTAAAAAATTATAATAGTGACTTCAGAAAGTATTCATACATCTTGACTTATTCCACATTCAAAATTGATTAAATGTATATTTTTTCTCACCCATCTACACACAATGCCTGATAATGACAAAGTGAAGACATGTTTTTAGAACTTTTTATAAATTAATAAAGAATTCAATACAGAAATATGTCATTTACATGAGTATTCACAGGCCTAAGTCAATACTTAGGTGTGTGTGTGTGTGTGTGTGTGTAGAATCACCTTTAACAGCGATGTATTTTTGTGTGTGTGTCTAAGAGCTTTCCACTCCTGGATTGTGCAACATTTGGCCATTATTATTTTTCAAAATTCTTCAAATTCAATTAAATTGGTTGTTGATTATTGCTAGACAAACATTGCCATAGATCTTCAAGTAGGTCAAAACTGTAACTTCGGCCACTCAGGAACATTCACTGTCTTCATGGTAAGCAACTCTAGTGTAGATTTGGCCTTGTGTTTTAAGTTATTGTCTGGCTGAAAGGTGAATTAATCTACTAGTGTCTGGTGGAAAGCAGACTGAACCAGGTTTTCCTCTTGGATTTTGCCTGTGCTTGGCTCCATTCTGTTTCTTTTTCATCTGAAAAACTCCCCAGTCCTTAACGATACCAAGCACACCCATAACATAATGCAACCACCACTATGCTTGAAAATACAGAGAGTGGTACTCAGTAATGTGTTGTATTTTACTCTTTCAATTAGGTTAGTATTGTGGAGTAACTACAATGTTGTTGATCTATCCTCAGTTTTCTCCTATCACAGCCATTAAGCCTGTCACGTCTGCTCCCGCTCGTCCCGTCTGACGCTTGAGGGCGCCAGGTTACCCTGCATCACGCACTCGTGCCATCCATTACGCACACCTGCCTTCCCTCGTCACGCGCATCAGCGATATTGGACTTACCTGGACTCACTCATAACCTGTTTATTACCTTCCCTATATTTGTCAGTTCCCCAGCTCTGTTCCCTACTGCTGCATTGATTGTCCTTTGTCTGTGTTACCGTTTGCTGGCGCTGTTCCTGTCTAGTTTATGTCCATTCTATAATAAATGTTTGACTCCCCGTACCTGTTTCGTCTCTCCAGTGTCATTCCATGTGACAAAGCCCTGAGCGGTTTCTTTCCTCTCCAGCAACTGAGTAGGAAGGACGCCTGTATCTTTCTAGTGACTGGGTGTATTGATACACCATCCAAAGTGTAATTAATAACTTCACCATGCTCAAAGGGATATTCACTGTCAGCTTTTTTTATTTGTCCCCGACAACTAATAGGTGTCTTTCTTTGCGAGGTGTTGGAAAACCTCCCTGGTCTTTGTCGTTGAATTTGTGTTTGAAATGTACTGCTCGTCTGAGGGACCTTACAGATAATTGTATGTGTGAGGTACCAAGATGAGGTAGTCATTAAAAAATCCTGTTAAACACTATTATTGCACACAGAGTGAGTCCATGCAACTTATGTGACTTGTTAACCACATTTTCTGAACTTATTTAGGCTTGCCATAACAAAGGAGTTGAATATTTATTGACTCAAGGCATTTCAGTTTTTACTTTGTAATTCATTTGGAAAAATTTAAAAAACATAATTCCACTTTGACATTATGGGGTATTGTGTGTAGGCCAGTGACAAACCAATCTATTTAAACAATTTTAAATTCAAGCTGTAACACAACAAAGTGTGGAAAAAGTGAAGGGTGTGAATACTTTCTGAAGGCACAGTATGTAGGTACCGGTAAGTAAGTTGTACAGTAGAAGGGAACTATTTCATGGCACTTCTAATAATTTGACCACAGTAGTAGTACAGTAGCCTAAATTTGAACACATTTACCAAAGTAATTAACTTGTTGCTCTTTCTAGTTTATAGATTTACCTTGATAATCAGTGTTTCAACTTCCTGGTTGCAAGATGTATAAATCCACATCCAGAATAGTTATTGTCTCCACAAATGTCCACTAAGTAGAACAGTCAATGTCAGTCAGCAAAAGAGAGACACAGAAGTCGGAATAAAGCCTTCCCCTTCCTACACCAAGGATGAAACCGTATGACTTAGATTTATAGCCCACAGCCGGATTTATGAGTGTATATTATTTACTACACCACATGACACCTTCACTATACAATGTCACACCCTCATGCAGGGCAGACCAAGGTACAGGTTTTGATCAATCAATGAATAAATCAATGAATACACTAATAATAATACATTTTGTTCAGATGGTTTATACAGTACATATTACCTTTCATTGCTTTTATACCATCTGTCAAGTTGATATTTCCTACGTGTATACCATGCTCTGATGTACTGTTTACTCTGGCAGGGAAAATGAAAGCATACTGTAGTCATTTTATGGCAGTCCGTGTTTCTAACATATTCATGAGTTGGACTTTCACACTTGTACACACTAAAACCTAATTTCTTTACTGCATAATTCATCTTGTGAAGATAATGGAGTAGCTCAAAAGCCACTAGAAAATGTGCCTGGTCAAGATTACTTTGGCTGGGCAGTAAACTACACACACCCTTGTATGACAAATACAAAAGAGGGTAAAGGCTGGGATATCAATTACATTGTAAACTTGAATGAAACTTAGTCAGCTAAGTTATGCTATATCTGAAAAGGATTTTAATTATTTTAATTATGCATTACTCAGTGGCGACCTGTCGTTCAGGTCGTTCAGGTTTTGAGCCCCACCTGTTTAGCTAACAAAAATTATATACAGCACCTGTCAAAAACTTGGACACACCTACTCATTCCAGGGTTTTTATTTATTTATTATGTAGAATAATAGTAGAAGACATCAAAACTATGAAATAACACATTTGGAATCATGTAGTAACCAAATAAGTGTTAAACAAATCAAAATATGTTTCTTCAAAGTAGCCACCCTTTGCCTTGATGACAGCTTCACACACTCTTGGCATTCTCTCAACCAGCTTCATGAGGTAGTCACCTGGAATGCATTTCAATTAACATGTGTGCCTTGTTAAATGTTAATTTGTAGAATTTCTTTCCTTAATGCATTTGAGCCAATCAGTTGTGTTGTGACAAGGTAGGGGTGGTATACAGAAGATAGCCCTATTTGGTAAAAAACCAAGTCCATATTATGACAAGAACAGCTCAAATAAGCAAAGAGAAAGGACAGTCCATCATTACTTTAAGATATGAAGGTCAGTCAATCTAGAAAATGTCAAGAACCTTTAAAGTTTCTTCAAGTGCAGTCTCAAAAACCATCAAGCGCTATGATGAAACTGGCTCTCATGAGGACCGCCACAGGAAACAAAGACCCAGAGTTACCTTTGCTGCAGAGGATAAGTTCATTAGAGTTACCAGCCTCAGAAATTGCAGGCCAAATGAATGCTTCACAGAGTTCAAGTAACAGACACATCTCAACATAAACTGTTCAGAGGAGACTGTGTGAATCATGGTCGAATTGCTGCAAATAAACCACTACTAAAGGACACCAATAAGAAGAAGAGACTTGCTTGGGCCAAGAAACACGAGCAATGGACATTAGACCGGTGGAAATCTGTCCTTGGTCTGATGAGTCCAAATTTGAGATTATTGGATCCAACCGCTGTGTCTTTGTGAGGCATGAGTAGGTGCACAGATGATCTCCGCATGTGTGGTTCCCACCGTGAAGCATGGAGGAAGAGGTGTGATGGGGTGGGGGTGCTTTGCTGGTGACGCTGTCGGTGATGTAATTAGAATTCAAGGCACACTTGACCAGCATGGCTACCACAGCATTCTGCAGCGATACGCCATCCGATCTGGTTTGCGCTTAGTGGGACTATCATTTGTTTTTCGACAGGACAATGACCCAACACACCTCCAGGCTGTGTAAGGGCTATTTGACCAAGAGGGAGAGTGAAGGAGTCCTGCGTCAGATGACCTGGCCTCCACAATCACCAGACCTCAAACCAATTGTGATGGTTTGGGATGAGTTGGACCGCAGAGTGAAGAAAAAGCAGCCAACAAGTGCTCAGCATATGTGAAAACTCCTTAAAGACTGTTGGAAAAGCATTCCAGGTGAAGCTGGTTGAGAGAATGCCAAGAGTGTGCAAATATCAAATATAAATTATATTTAGATTTGTTTAACACTTTTTTGGTTACTACATGATTCCATATGTGTTATTTCATTGTTTTGATGTCTTCACTATTATTCTACTATGTAAAAATAGTACAAATAAAGAAAAACCCTTGAATGAGTAGGTGTGTCTAAAATTTTGACTGGTACTGTATATTTTTGTTGTTGTTGTTGGCTGTTTTGGATGTTATTTTGACATTAATATGTGTCACATATCCATTTGCAAACTATGTAAAAAATTATAATTTAGTTAATAAAGCCACATAGAAACATGGTCTCTTTTTGGCTTTCTTGAGTAAGGCAGTTCCAAAATGCAGGTGTTTTAGCCTAGCTCAATGCTTTCTGTGGTAGTGGGGCAGTCAATGGAAAATACGGAGCTTAGGGGTTGGTAATGTTCTCTAGTTGTGCCATGATTGGCTCAGTGTTCTGTCACTCAAGGGGACACTAAATCACTGCAAAATCTACTGGGGAGAGATCAAAAATTCACGCACCTTGGGTGATGCCATAGATTTACATTAGAAGTGCCCATCCAAGAAGGTTCAAGGTCATTGTACAGATAAAATGACATCAAATGACGTCATATCCACCGTAGCTTTGATTGGACTGATCATGTCAACATCATACCTGCAAAATCTTAGCTAGCAAGCTAGACCAGCAATCAATCTACTGGAAAATCCTTTTCAATAATTGTCATATGAAGAGAAATTATAGATAAAACGTATCTAATTGGCCATTGGACATGAACATTACACAACACCTTTGACATCGCAAATTCAACAATGAGTGGTTTGGTATGAATCAGTGGGTAACTGAAAGCATTGCAAAGCAATCATTAGTCTACTATTCAGTGGAGTGGGTGTGTGGTCCAAGTCTGCGTTTAAGGGTTTCTTTTCCAAGCTTAAAAAGAAAACATTCACATGCCATGGGCCAGAAAAGGTTGAATACATTGGCCATGCTGTCAATCCAGCATGACTTCAGTGAGTTCAAGACAAACTGGGAACTCTGGGGGGGAGCCCAGACTGGGAAAATTGGTTTTGAAAGCTCATCCAACTCGGAATTCCAAGTCGGGAACTCGGCCACTTTCTAGAGCTCCGAACTGAATATCACTGACATCATGATTCAACTTTCTTAGTTCCCAGTTATCTTGAAAGCATCATAAATCCAGAGAATGCTAGATTTTGATGATAAAGTTGGATGACAGAATTTGCCCAAAGAAGGACTGCCGCACCACCACCAAGAGTGAATCCAAAATGTATTGTATGCTGTTGCATAAATGCTGTAATATGCCAGCGAGATATGTATACTGCAGCTAAGAAAGTAATACTAAGTGTATGTTATGTAGTAAGCTGTTAGTAGCCCATGTGCCTCACCCTAATAATTTGGTCCCTTTCCCCCTCATAACTTAGCCTACTGTTCTGACTTAATGGTGCACATGTAGCCTATAGCCTGTTTTAGAGAAATGCTATCATTGAATATTGTAAGAGCTTTCATTGTCTGCTTATATGCCCTTTATTTATCCTACAGTTCTGACTTGGTGTACAGGAAGAATACTGTAAGAACGGCCCATGTTATGAATTCTGTCTCTGTACATTTCAAAAGTGCTGAACAAATAGTTAGAATTGACTACATCCATCCTAGCTCGCTCATTAATGTATTTATCGAAATTACAGATTGCCTCTTATCTGCTCGTCGTTCCCTTATGCCATAGTTTGTACATCTCAATTGTCAATAGAAACCACATTTATTTAGGTTTAACCAGGGACAAATTAAAATGTAGCAACTGGTCATACCCACAGTCTCTCTGTACAATGCATTTTTTATTAAATAAATGATTTATTTAATGAAAAAAGCTCAAGCTTTTGTACAGTGATGTAACACGTGCAGAATACAATATTATTGCTTTTGCTTGACTATCAAAACAGAAGTTATGCCATAATTTATATGATCAAATATAATACAAATGAAATGTTTTTGGCGGCAGAAGAAATAAAACAATGCTAAAATCCATCACTGTCAAGTAGGCAACTATCCATTACGCTAATAAGTAGTATCAATCTCTCTTGCCAGTAAATAATGTATTTACATTTTTGCTTTCTCAATGAAACACATACTGTATTTGTCATTGGTATTTTGCTATTCAAGCCAATACACAATGGCCTTCTCAAATAATTTCATTCATGTTTAATTTTTTGTCTACTACACATCCTGAAGCATAAACACTTGATGATTGCAACAGTAGTCAGCATAATAAGTATCACAACAGCCAGTAAAAACACCATTACGTCTACAGAGTGATAGGAGTACCAGGGCATTCTGTAGGACTCTGTACGTAGGTGAGCAGCACCTTTGTGTCTCATGACAAACTCAATCCAGAAGAGGGCAGTGTCCAGGGGCTCCATTGGCACGTCCCGGTGTAGCCTGGAGAGTCTCTGCATGTTCATCCGGTAGGAGGGCTCATTCAGAACTTCCAGTAAGGCCTGGAGGAAAATATCCCTGCTTATTGTAAAAATATCCAGGATCTTACGCTGCTCCTCTGGCTTTCATTTTGTGAAGATTGTCAGGCTGATCAAAAATCAGTGGTAAGCCTACTATTGGAACACCGTGGTAGATAGCCTCTTGAACCCCATTTGTTCCTCCATGAGCTACAAACAGCCTTGTCTTAGGGTGTCCTAACAGATCATTCTGAGGCATCCAGTCAACTAGTAAGGTGTTGTTGCCCAGAGTAGCTGGCCTGTCCCCTTTGTGTCTCCAGATTACCTTCTGAGGCAGTTGGGCAAAAGCAGCAGCCAATTCGTCAGTTAAATCACGAGGAAGCTGTGCAACTAAGGTTCCCAAAGACATGATAATGACTCCATGTTCCCCTGAACTATGAACAAACTTCTCCAGTTCTTGGGGAAGAGCCTTGGCCGGTTTACATTGGAACCCTGCCATATAGATAACATTAGGCATGGTGGGACAGGGAACTCAAAAACAAAGTCAACTCTCATGAGCCATAAATCAGCAGCTTGAAACAATGAGAAGTAGTCGACCTCAGGACCAAAGTACTGATTAACCAAGGCAGTATATTGTGGACTAATAGCATATGCAATCTGGCAGCGCTCATTCCATAAATCAGTAAATTTTTACTTTCTCAAGAAAAGTCATTTTGTCCGTTAACTCTGCCCCTACCATAGGAACATAAGAAAGAGGAGAGGAGCTATAGCAAAATGACCTTCACCATGAATGGTCCATCTGGCGTTAAAAACAGCAGATGGGGTAAACTAAGGTAGTGTGCCAGTATAACTCCCCCTGCCATAGCAGGATCAGTCAGAACCAAGTCGTACTTTGCATCCTGGAGAGATTTCATCAGCTCTTTATTCTCAAATATGTATGTAAGCATTTCACAAATCTTTCCATGCATCTCTCCTGCTTTTACCGTGAGTTCCATTTCCAGTTTAAAACGAGCCCATGCACCCTTTCCCTCTCTCTGGATCTCCAGAAGTCTACCCACAAACACTGTGGCAAAGTCCTCATCAAATCCACCTGGAGCATCAACCGAGATTGAACTGTAGTGAGGGAGGTTTCCTTGATGTACCAGCTGTCTGATGGCCGTACTACTGACACACTGTGACCTCTTGAATGCAGCGCTTCAATAATGACCTTCATGTTGATCCAATGGCTGCCGTCCACTGGAAACACCAGGACTTTCCCACCATAAACAGTAGGTAGACAGAAGACCAGGAGTGTGATTAAGACTAATATAAACTGAGTGCATCTCGTATCCTTTTCAGAAGACCTGGGAAAGATGGAATATTTGTTTTAAATTAGAATGCCAAGGCGACATTGAATATTCCTGAGTGGCCTAGTTACAGTTTTGACTTAAATAGGCTTGAAAATCTATAGCAAGATTTGATAATGGCTGTCTAGTAATGATCAACAATCAACAACAGAGCTTAAAAATTATAATAGTGACTTCAGAAAGTATTCATACATCTTGACTTATTCCACATTCAAAATTGATTAAATGTATATTTTCTCACCCATCTACACACAATGCCTGATAATGACAAAGTGAAGACATGTTTTAGAACTTTTTATAAATTAATAAAGAATTCAATACAGAAATATGTCATTTACATGAGTATTCACAGGCCTAAGTCAATACTTAGGTGTGTGTGTGTGTGTGTGTGTGTGTAGAATCACCTTTAACAGCGATGTATTTTTGTGTGTGTGTCTAAGAGCTTTCCACTCCTGGATTGTGCAACATTTGGCCATTATTATTTTCAAAATTCTTCAAATTCAATTAAATTGGTTGTTGATTATTGCTAGACAAACATTGCCATAGATCTTCAAGTAGGTCAAAACTGTAACTCGGCCACTCAGGAACATTCACTGTCTTCATGGTAAGCAACTCTAGTGTAGATTTGGCCTTGTGTTTTAAGTTATTGTCTGGCTGAAAGGTGAATTAATCTACTAGTGTCTGGTGGAAAGCAGACTGAACCAGGTTTTCCTCTTGGATTTTGCCTGTGCTTGGCTCCATTCTGTTTCTTTTCATCCTGAAAAACTCCCCAGTCATACTTAACGATACCAAGCACACCCATAACATAATGCAACCACCACTATGCTTGAAAATACAGAGAGTGGTACTCAGTAATGTGTTGTATTTTTACTCTTTCAATTAGGTTAGTATTGTGGAGTAACTACAATGTTGTTGATCTATCCTCAGTTTTCTCCTATCACAGCCATTAAGCCTGTCCGTCTGCTCCGCTCGTCCCGTCTGGCCTTGAGGCGCCAGGTTACCCTGCATCACGCACTCGTGCCATCCATTACGCACACCTGCCTTCCCTCGTCACGCGCATCAGCGATATTGGACTTACCTGGACTCACTCATAACCTGTTTATTACCTTCCCTATATTTGTCAGTTCCCCAGCTCTGTTCCCTACTGCTGCATTGATTGTCCTTTGTCTGTGTTACCCGTTTGCTGGCGCTGTTCCTGTCTAGTTTATGTCCATTCTATAATAAATGTTTGACTCCCGTACCTGTTTCGTCTCTCCAGTGTCATTCCATGTGACAAAGCCCTGGCGGTTTCTTTCCTCTCCAGCAACTGAGTAGGAAGGACGCCTGTATCTTTCTAGTGACTGGGTGTATTGATACACCATCCAAAGTGTAATTAATAACTTCACCATGCTCAAAGGGATATTCACTGTCAGCTTTTTTTATTTGTCCCCGACAACTAATAGGTGTCTTTCTTTGCGAGGTGTTGGAAAACCTCCCTGGTCTTTGTCGTTGAATTTGTGTTTGAAATGTACTGCTCGTCTGAGGGACCTTACAGATAATTGTATGTGTGAGGTACCAAGATGAGAGTAGTCATTAAAAAATCCTGTTAAACACTATTATTGCACACAGAGTGAGTCCATGCAACTTATGTGACTTGTTAACCACATTTTCTGAACTTATTTAGGCTTGCCATAACAAAGGAGTTGAATATTTATTGACTCAAGGCATTTCAGTTTTTACTTTGTAATTCATTTGGAAAAATTTAAAAAACATAATTCCACTTTGACATTATGGGGTATTGTGTGTAGGCCAGTGACAAAAACCAATCTATTTAAACAATTTTAAATTCAAGCTGTAACACAACAAAGTGTGGAAAAAGTGAAGGGGTGTGAATACTTTCTGAAGGCACAGTATGTAGGTACCGGTAAGTAAGTTGTACAGTAGAAGGGAACTATTTCATGGCACTTCTAATAATTTGACCACAGTAGTAGTACAGTAGCCTAAATTTGAACACATTTACCAAAGTAATTAACTTGTTGCTCTTTCTAGTTTATAGATTTACCTTGATAATCAGTGTTTCAACTTCCTGGTTGCAAAGATGTATAAATCCACATCCAGAATAGTTATTGTCTCCACAAATGTCCACTAAGTAGAACAGTCAATGTCAGTCAGCAAAGAGAGACACAGAAGTCGGAATAAAGCCTTCCCCTTCCTACACCAAGGATGAAACCGTATGACTTAGATTTATAGCCCACAGCCGGATTTATGAGTGTATATTATTTACTACACCACATGACACCTTCACTATACAATGTCACACCCTCATGCAGGGCAGACCAAGGTACAGGTTTTGATCAATCAATGAATAAATCAATGAATACACTAATAATAATACATTTTGTTCAGATGGTTTATACAGTACATATTACCTTTCATTGCTTTTATACCATCTGTCAAGTTGATATTTCCCTACGTGTATACCATGCTCTGATGTACTGTTTACTCTGGCAGGGAAAATGAAAGCATACTGTAGTCATTTATGGCAGTCCGTGTTTCTAACATATTCATGAGTTGGACTTTCACACTTGTACACACTAAAACCTAATTTCTTTACTGCATAATTCATCTTGTGAAGATAATGGAGTAGCTCAAAAGCCACTAGAAAATGTGCCTGG
Organism: Brachymystax lenok tsinlingensis; assembly: GCA_030435695.1. Classification (NCBI taxonomy): domain Eukaryota; kingdom Metazoa; phylum Chordata; class Actinopteri; order Salmoniformes; family Salmonidae; genus Brachymystax; species Brachymystax lenok. Next base: position 28,780,109 of record CM059819.1, on the reverse strand, counting down.
TCAAGTTACTTTGGCTGGGCAGTAAACTGCACACACCCTTGTATGACAAATACAAAAAGAGGGTAAAGGCTGGGATATCAATTACATTGTAAACTTGAATGAAACTTAGTCAGCTAAGTTATGCTATATCTGAAAAGGATTTTAATTATTTTAATTATGCATTACTCAGTGGCGACCTGTCGTTCAGGTCGTTCAGGTTTTGAGCCCCACCTGTTTAGCTAACAAAATTATATACAGCACCTGTCAAAAACTTGGACACACCTACTCATTCCAGGGTTTTTATTTATTTATTATGTAGAATAATAGTGAAGACATCAAAACTATGAAATAACACATTTGGAATCATGTAGTAACCAAATAAGTGTTAAACAAATCAAAATATGTTTCTTCAAAGTAGCCACCCTTTGCCTTGATGACAGCTTCACACACTCTTGGCATTCTCTCAACCAGCTTCATGAGGTAGTCACCTGGAATGCATTTCAATTAACATGTGTGCCTTGTTAAATGTTAATTTGTAGAATTTCTTTCCTTAATGCATTTGAGCCAATCAGTTGTGTTGTGACAAGGTAGGGGTGGTATACAGAAGATAGCCCTATTTGGTAAAAAACCAAGTCCATATTATGACAAGAACAGCTCAAATAAGCAAAGAGAAAGGACAGTCCATCATTACTTTAAGATATGAAGGTCAGTCAATCTAGAAAATGTCAAGAACCTTTAAAGTTTCTTCAAGTGCAGTCTCAAAAACCATCAAGCGCTATGATGAAACTGGCTCTCATGAGGACCGCCACAGGAAACAAAGACCCAGAGTTACCTTTGCTGCAGAGGATAAGTTCATTAGAGTTACCAGCCTCAGAAATTGCAGGCCAAATGAATGCTTCACAGAGTTCAAGTAACAGACACATCTCAGCATAAACTGTTCAGAGGAGACTGTGTGAATCATGGTCGAATTGCTGCAAATAAACCACTACTAAAGGACACCAATAAGAAGAAGAGACTTGCTTGGGCCAAGAAACACGAGCAATGGACATTAGACCGGTGGAAATCTGTCCTTGGTCTGATGAGTCCAAATTTGAGATTATTGGATCCAACCGCTGTGTCTTTGTGAGGCCTTAGAGTAGGTGCACAGATGATCTCCGCATGTGTGGTTCCCACCGTGAAGCATGGAGGAAGAGGTGTGATGGGGTGGGGGTGCTTTGCTGGTGACGCTGTCGGTGATGTAATTAGAATTCAAGGCACACTTGACCAGCATGGCTACCACAGCATTCTGCAGCGTCGCCATCCGATCTGGTTTGCGCTTAGTGGGACTATCATTTGTTTTTCGACAGGACAATGACCCAACACACCTCCAGGCTGTGTAAGGGCTATTTGACCAAGAGGGAGAGTGAAGGAGTCCTGCGTCAGATGACCTGGCCTCCACAATCACCAGACCTCAAACCAATTGTGATGGTTTGGGATGAGTTGGACCGCAGAGTGAAGAAAAAGCAGCCAACAAGTGCTCAGCATATGTGAAAACTCCTTAAAGACTGTTGGAAAAGCATTCCAGGTGAAGCTGGTTGAGAGAATGCCAAGAGTGTGCAAATATCAAATATAAATTATATTTAGATTTGTTTAACACTTTTTTGGTTACTACATGATTCCATATGTGTTATTTCATTGTTTTGATGTCTTCACTATTATTCTACTATGTAAAAATAGTACAAATAAAGAAAAACCCTTGAATGAGTAGGTGTGTCTAAAATTTTGACTGGTACTGTATATTTTTGTTGTTGTTGTTGGCTGTTTTGGATGTTATTTTGACATTAATATGTCACATATCCATTTGCAAACTATGTAAAAATTATAATTTAGTTAATAAAGCCACATAGAAACATGGTCTCTTTTGGCTTTCTTGAGTAAGGCAGTTCCAAAATGCAGGTGTTTTAGCCTAGCTCAATGCTTTCTGTGGTAGTGGGGCAGTCAATGGAAAATACGGAGCTTAGGGGTTGGTAATGTTCTCTAGTTGTGCCATGATTGGCTCAGTGTTCTGTCACTCAAGGGGACACTAAATCACTGCAAAATCTACTGGGAGAGATCAAAAATTCACGCACCTTGGGTGATGCCATAGATTTACATTAGAAGTGCCCATCCAAGAAGGTTCAAGGTCATTGGCCACAGATAAAATGACATCAAATGACGTCATATCCACCGTAGCTTTGATTGGACTGATCATGTCAACATCATACCTGCAAAATCTTAGCTAGCAAGCTAGACCAGCAATCAATCTACTGGAAAATCCTTTTCAATAATTGTCATATGAAGAGAAATTATAGATAAAACGTATCTAATTGGCCATTGGACATGAACATTACACAACACCTTTGACATCGCAAATTCAACAATGAGTGGTTTGGTATGAATCAGTGGGTAACTGAAAGCATTGCAAAGCAATCATTAGTCTACTATTCAGTGGAGTGGGTGTGTGGTCCAAGTCTGCGTTTAAGGGTTTCTTTTCCAAGCTTAAAAAGAAAACATTCACATGCCATGGGCCAGAAAAGGTTGAATACATTGGCCATGCTGTCAATCCAGCATGACTTCAGTGAGTTCAAGACAAACTGGGAACTCTGGGGGGGAGCCCAGACTGGGAAAATTGGTTTTGAAAGCTCATCCAACTCAGAATTCCAAGTCGGGAACTCGGCCACTTTCTAGAGCTCCGAACTGAATATCACTGACATCATGATTCAACTTTCTTAGTTCCCAGTTATCTTGAAAGCATCATAAATCCAGAGAATGCTAGATTTTGATGATAAAGTTGGATGACAGAATTTGCCCAAAAGAAGGACTGCCGCACCACCACCAAGGTGAATCCAAAAATGTATTGTATGCTGTTGCATAAATGCTGTAATATGCCAGCGAGATATGTATACTGCAGCTAAGAAAGTAATACTAAGTGTATGTTATGTAGTAAGCTGTTAGTAGCCCATGTGCCTCACCCTAATAATTTGGTCCCTTTCCCCCTCATAACTTAGCCTACTGTTCTGACTTAATGGTGCACATGTAGCCTATAGCCTGTTTTAGAGAAATGCTATCATTGAATATTGTAAGAGCTTTCATTGTCTGCTTATATGCCCCCTTTATTTATCCTACAGTTCTGACTTGGTGTACAGGAAGAATACTGTAAGAACGGCCCATGTTATGAATTCTGTCTCTGTACATTTCAAAAGTGCTGAACAAATAGTTAGAATTGACTACATCCATCCTAGCTCGCTCATTAATGTATTTATCGAAATTACAGATTGCCTCTTATCTGCTCGTCGTTCCTTATGCCATAGTTTGTACATCTCAATTGTCAATAGAAACCACATTTATTTAGGTTTAACCAGGGACAAATTAAAATGTAGCAACTGGTCATACCCACAGTCTCTCTGTACAATGCATTTTTATTAAATAAATGATTTATTTAATGAAAAAGCTCAAGCTTTGTACAGTGATGTAACACGTGCAGAATACAATATTATTGCTTTGCTTGACTATCAAAACAGAAGTTATGCCATAATTTATATGATCAAATATAATACAAATGAAATGTTTTTTGGCGGCAGAAGAAATAAAACAATGCTAAAATCCATCACTGTCAAGTAGGCAACTATCCATTACGCTAATAAGTAGTATCAATCTCTCTTGCCAGTAAATAATGTATTTACATTTTGCTTTCTCAATGAAACACATACTGTATTTGTCATTGGTATTTTTGCTATTCAAGCCAATACACAATGGCCTTCTCAAATAATTTCATTCATGTTTAATTTTTTGTCTACTACACATCCTGAAGCATAAACACTTGATGATTGCAACAGTAGTCAGCATAATAAGTATCACAACAGCCAGTAAAAACACCATTACGTCTACAGAGTGATAGGAGTACCAGGGCATTCTGTAGGACTCTGTACGTAGGTGAGCAGCACCTTTGTGTCTCATGACAAACTCAATCCAGAAGAGGGCAGTGTCCAGGGGCTCCATTGGCATCGTCGGTGTAGCCTGGAGAGTCTCTGCATGTTCATCCGGTAGGAGGGCTCATTCAGAACTTCCAGTAAGGCCTGGAGGAAAATATCCCTGCTTATTGTAAAAATATCCAGGATCTTCGCTGCTCCTCTGGCTTTCATTTTGTGAAGATTGTCAGGCTGATCAAAAATCAGTGGTAAGCCTACTATTGGAACACCGTGGTAGATAGCCTCTTGAACCCCATTTGTTCCTCCATGAGCTACAAACAGCCTTGTCTTAGGGTGTCCTAACAGATCATTCTGAGGCATCCAGTCAACTAGTAAGGTGTTGTTGCCCAGAGTAGCTGGCCTGTCCCCTTTGTGTCTCCAGATTACCTTCTGAGGCAGTTGGGCAAAAAGCAGCAGCCAATTCGTCAGTTAAATCACGAGGAAGCTGTGCAACTAAGGTTCCCAAAGACATGATAATGACTCCATGTTCCCTGAACTATGAACAAACTTCTCCAGTTCTTGGGGAAGAGCCTTGGCCAGTTTACATTGGAACCCTGCCATATAGATAACATTAGGCATGGTGGGACGAGGGAACTCAAAAACAAAGTCAACTCTCATGAGCCATAAATCAGCAGCTTGAAACAATGAGAAGTAGTCGACCTCAGGGACCAAAGTACTGATTAACCAAGGCAGTATATTGTGGACTAATAGCATATGCAATCTGGCGGCGCTCATTCCATAAATCAGTAAATTTTTACTTTCTCAAGAAAAGTCATTTTGTCCGTTAACTCTGCCCCTACCATAGGAACATAAGAAAGAGGAGAGGGAGCTATAGCAAAATGACCTTCACCATGAATGGTCCATCTGGCCCGTTGTTAAAAAACAACGGGTAAACTAAGGTAGTGTGCCAGTATAACTCCCCCTGCCATAGCAGGATCAGTCAGAACCAAGTCGTACTTTGCATCCTGGAGAGATTTCATCAGCTCTTTATTCTCAAATATGTATGTAAGCATTTCACAAATCTTTCCATGCATCTCTCCTGCTTTTACCGTGAGTTCCATTTCCAGTTTAAAAGCGAGCCCATGCACCCTTTCCCTCTCTCTGGATCTCCAGAAGTCTACCCACAAACACTGTGGCAAAGTCCTCATCAAATCCACCTGGAGCATCAACCGAGATTGAACTGTAGTGAGGGAGGTTTCCTTGATGTACCAGCTGTCTGATGGCCGTACTACTGACACACTGTGACCTCTTGAATGCAGCGCTTCAATAATGACCTTCATGTTGATCCAATGGCTGCCGTCCACTGGAAACACCAGGACTTTCCCACCATAAACAGTAGGTAGACAGAAGACCAGGAGTGTGATTAAGACTAATATAAACTGATGCATCTCGTATCCTTTCAGAAGACCTGGGAAAGATGGAATATTTGTTTTAAATTAGAATGCCAAGACGACATTGAATATTCCTGAGTGGCCTAGTTACAGTTTTGACTTAAATAGGCTTGAAAATCTATAGCAAGATTTGATAATGGCTGTCTAGTAATGATCAACAATCAACTTAACAGAGCTTAAAAAAATTATAATAGTGACTTCAGAAAGTATTCATACATCTTGACTTATTCCACATTCAAAATTGATTAAATGTATATTTTTTCTCACCCATCTACACACAATGCCTGATAATGACAAAGTGAAGACATGTTTTTAGAACTTTTTATAAATTAATAAAGAATTCAATACAGAAATATGTCATTTACATGAGTATTCACAGGCCTAAGTCAATACTTAGGTGTGTGTGTGTGTGTGTGTGTGTGTAGAATCACCTTTAACAGCGATGTATTTTTGTGTGTGTGTCTAAGAGCTTTCCACTCCTGGATTGTGCAACATTTGGCCATTATTATTTTTCAAAATTCTTCAAATTCAATTAAATTGGTTGTTGATTATTGCTAGACAAACATTGCCATAGATCTTCAAGTAGGTCAAAACTGTAACTCGGCCACTCAGGAACATTCACTGTCTTCATGGTAAGCAACTCTAGTGTAGATTTGGCCTTGTGTTTTAAGTTATTGTCTGGCTGAAAGGTGAATTAATCTACTAGTGTCTGGTGGAAAGCAGACTAGAACCAGGTTTTCCTCTTGGATTTTGCCTGTGCTTGGCTCCATTCTGTTTCTTTTTCATCCTGAAAAACTCCCCAGTCCATACGATACCAAGCACACCCATAACATAATGCAACCACCACTATGCTTGAAAATACAGAGAGTGGTACTCAGTAATGTGTTGTATTTTTACTCTTTCAATTAGGTTAGTATTGTGGAGTAACTACAATGTTGTTGATCTATCCTCAGTTTTCTCCTATCACAGCCATTAAGCCTGTCACGTCTGCTCCCTTTCGTCCGTCTGGCGCTTGAGGCGCCAGGTTACCACTGCATCACGCACTCGTGCCATCCATTACGCACACCTGCCTTCCCTGCGTCACGCGCATCAGCGATATTGGACTTACCTGGACTCACTCATAACCTGTTTATTACCTTCCCTATATTTGTCAGTTCCCAGCTCTGTTCCCTACTGCTGCATTGATTGTCCTTTGTCTGTGTTACCCGTTTGCTGGCGCTGTTCCTGTCTAGTTTATGTCCATTCTATAATAAATGTTTGACTCCCATTACCTGTTTCGTCTCTCCAGTGTCATTCCATGTGACAAAGCCCTGAGCGGTTTCTTTCCTCTCCAGCAACTGAGTAGGAAGGACGCCTGTATCTTTCTAGTGACTGGGTGTATTGATACACCATCCAAAGTGTAATTAATAACTTCACCATGCTCAAAGGGATATTCACTGTCAGCTTTTTATTTGTCCCGACAACTAATAGGTGTCTTTCTTTGCGAGGTGTTGGAAAACCTCCCTGGTCTTTGTCGTTGAATTTGTGTTTGAAATGTACTGCTCGTCTGAGGACCTTACAGATAATTGTATGTGTGAGGTACCAAGATGAGAGTAGTCATTAAAAATCCTGTTAAACACTATTATTGCACACAGAGTGAGTCCATGCAACTTATGTGACTTGTTAACCACATTTTCTGAACTTATTTAGGCTTGCCATAACAAAGGAGTTGAATATTTATTGACTCAAGGCATTTCAGTTTTACTTTGTAATTCATTTGGAAAAATTTAAAAACATAATTCCACTTTGACATTATGGGGTATTGTGTGTAGGCCAGTGACAAAAACCAATCTATTTAAACAATTTTAAATTCAAGCTGTAACACAACAAAGTGTGGAAAAAGTGAAGGGGTGTGAATACTTTCTGAAGGCACAGTATGTAGGTACCGGTAAGTAAGTTGTACAGTAGAAGGGAACTATTTCATGGCACTTCTAATAATTTGACCACAGTAGTAGTACAGTAGCCTAAATTTGAACACATTTACCAAAGTAATTAACTTGTTGCTCTTTCTAGTTTATAGATTTACCTTGATAATCAGTGTTTCAACTTCCTGGTTGCAAAGATGTATAAATCCACATCCAGAATAGTTATTGTCTCCACAAATGTCCACTAAGTAGAACAGTCAATGTCAGTCAGCAAAAGAGAGACACAGAAGTCGGAATAAAGCCTTCCCCTTCCTACACCAAGGATGAAACCGTATGACTTAGATTTATAGCCCACAGCCGGATTTATGAGTGTATATTATTTACTACACCACATGACACCTTCACTATACAATGTCACACCCTCATGCAGGGCAGACCAAGGTACAGGTTTTGATCAATCAATGAATAAATCAATGAATACACTAATAATAATACATTTTGTTCAGATGGTTTATACAGTACATATTACCTTTCATTGCTTTTATACCATCTGTCAAGTTGATATTTCCCTACGTGTATACCATGCTCTGATGTACTGTTTACTCTGGCAGGAAAATGAAAGCATACTGTAGTCATTTTATGGCAGTCCGTGTTTCTAACATATTCATGAGTTGGACTTTCACACTTGTACACACTAAAACCTAATTTCTTTACTGCATAATTCATCTTGTAGAAGATAATGGAGTAGCTCAAAAGCCACTAGAAAATGTGCCTGGTCAAGTTACTTTGGCTGGGCAGTAAACTGCACACACCCTTGTATGACAAATACAAAAGAGGGTAAAGGCTGGGATATCAATTACATTGTAAACTTGAATGAAACTTAGTCAGCTAAGTTATGCTATATCTGAAAAGGATTTTAATTATTTTAATTATGCATTACTCAGTGGCGACCTGTCGTTCAGGTCGTTCAGGTTTTGAGCCCCACCTGTTTAGCTAACAAAAATTATATACAGCACCTGTCAAAAACTTGGACACACCTACTCATTCCAGGGTTTTTATTTATTTATTATGTAGAATAATAGTGAAGACATCAAAACTATGAAATAACACATTTGGAATCATGTAGTAACCAAATAAGTGTTAAACAAATCAAAATATGTTTCTTCAAAGTAGCCACCCTTTTGCCTTGATGACAGCTTCACACACTCTTGGCATTCTCTCCAACCAGCTTCATGAGGTAGTCACCTGGAATGCATTTCAATTAACATGTGTGCCTTGTTAAATGTTAATTTGTAGAATTTCTTTCCTTCTTAATGCATTTGAGCCAATCAGTTGTGTTGTGACAAGGTAGGGGTGGTATACAGAAGATAGCCCTATTTGGTAAAACCAAGTCCATATTATGACAAGAACAGCTCAAATAAGCAAAGAGAAAGGACAGTCCATCATTACTTTAAGATATGAAGGTCAGTCAATCTAGAAAATGTCAAGAACCTTTAAAGTTTCTTCAAGTGCAGTCTCAAAAACCATCAAAGCGCTATGATGAAACTGGCTCTCATGAGGACATACAGGAAACAAAGACCCAGAGTTACCTTTGCTGCAGAGGATAAGTTCATTAGAGTTACCAGCCTCAGAAATTGCAGGCCAAATGAATGCTTCACAGAGTTCAAGTAACAGACACATCTCAACATAAACTGTTCAGAGGAGACTGTGTGAATCATGGTCGAATTGCTGCAAATAAACCACTACTAAAGGACACCAATAAGAAGAAGAGACTTGCTTGGGCCAAGAAACACGAGCAATGGACATTAGACCGGTGGAAATCTGTCCTTGGTCTGATGAGTCCAAATTTGAGATTATTGGATCCAACCGCTGTGTCTTTGTGAGGCTTCAGAGTAGGTGCACAGATGATCTCATGTGTGGTTCCCACCGTGAAGCATGGAGGAAGAGGTGTGATGGGGTGGGGGTGCTTTGCTGGTGGCGCTGTCGGTGATGTAATTAGAATTCAAGGCACACTTGACCAGCATGGCTACCACAGCATTCTGCAGCGTCATCGCCATCCGATCTGGTTTGCGCTTAGTGGGACTATCATTTGTTTTTCGACAGGACAATGACCCAACACACCTCCAGGCTGTGTAAGGGCTATTTGACCAAGAGGGAGAGTGAAGAGAGTCCTGCGTCAGATGACCTGGCCTCCACAATCACCAGACCTCAAACCAATTGTGATGGTTTGGGATGAGTTGGACCGCAGAGTGAAGAAAAAGCAGCCAACAAAGTGCTCAGCATATGTGAAAACTCCTTAAAGACTGTTGGAAAAGCATTCCAGGTGAAGCTGGTTGAGAGAATGCCAAGAGTGTGCAAATATCAAATATAAATTATATTTAGATTTGTTTAACACTTTTTTGGTTACTACATGATTCCATATGTGTTATTTCATTGTTTTGATGTCTTCACTATTATTCTACTATGTAAAAATAGTACAAATAAAGAAAAACCCTTGAATGAGTAGGTGTGTCTAAAATTTTGACTGGTACTGTATATTTTTGTTGTTGTTGTTGGCTGTTTGGATGTTATTTGACATTAATATGTGTCACATATCCATTTGCAAACTATGTAAAAATTATAATTTAGTTAATAAAGCCACATAGAAACATGGTCTCTTTTTGGCTTTCTTGAGTAAGAGCAGTTCCAAAATGCAGGTGTTTTAGCCTAGCTCAATGCTTTCTGTGGTAGTGGGGCAGTCAATGGAAAATCACGGAGCTTAGGGGTTGGTAATGTTCTCTAGTTGTGCCATGATTGGCTCAGTGTTCTGTCACTCAAGGGACACTAAATCACTGCAAAATCTACTGGGGAGAGATCAAAAATTCACGCACCTTGGGTGATGCCATAGATTTACATTAGAAGTGCCCATCCAAGAAGGTTCAAGGTCATTGGCCACAGATAAAATGACATCAAATGACGTCATATCCACCGTAGCTTTGATTGGACTGATCATGTCAACATCATACCTGCAAAATCTTAGCTAGCAAGCTAGACCAGCAATCAATCTACTGGAAAATCCTTTTCAATAATTGTCATATGAAGAGAAATTATAGATAAAACGTATCTAATTGGCCATTGGACATGAACATTACACAACACCTTTGACATCGCAAATTCAACAATGAGTGGTTTGGTATGAATCAGTGGGTAACTGAAAGCATTGCAAAGCAATCATTAGTCTACTATTCAGTGGAGTGGGTGTGTGGTCCAGAGTCTGCGTTTAAGGGTTTCTTTTCCAAGCTTAAAAGAAAACATTCACATGCCATGGGCCAGAAAAGGTTGAATACATTGGCCATGCTGTCAATCCAGCATGACTTCAGTGAGTTCAAGACAAACTGGGAACTCTGGGGGGGAGCCCAGACTGGGAAAATTGGTTTTGAAAGCTCATCCAACTCGGAATTCCAAGTCGGGAACTCGGCCACTTTCTAGAGCTCCGAACTGAATATCACTGACATCATGATTCAACTTTCTTAGTTCCCAGTTATCTTGAAAGCATCATAAATCCAGAGAATGCTAGATTTTGATGATAAAGTTGGATGACAGAATTTGCCCAAAAGAAGGACTGCCGCACCACCACCAAGGTGAATCCAAAAATGTATTGTATGCTGTTGCATAAATGCTGTAATATGCCAGCGAGATATGTATACTGCAGCTAAGAAAGTAATACTAAGTGTATGTTATGTAGTAAGCTGTTAGTAGCCCATGTGCCTCACCCTAATAATTTGGTCCCTTTCCCTCATAACTTAGCCTACTGTTCTGACTTAATGGTGCACATGTAGCCTATAGCCTGTTTTAGAGAAATGCTATCATTGAATATTGTAAGAGCTTTCATTGTCTGCTTATATGCCCTTTATTTATCCTACAGTTCTGACTTGGTGTACAGGAAGAATACTGTAAGAACGGCCCATGTTATGAATTCTGTCTCTGTACATTTCAAAAGTGCTGAACAAATAGTTAGAATTGACTACATCCATCCTAGCTCGCTCATTAATGTATTTATCAATTACAGATTGCCTCTTATCTGCTCGTCGTTCCCTTATGCCATAGTTTGTACATCTCAATTGTCAATAGAAACCACATTTATTTAGGTTTAACCAGGGACAAATTAAAATGTAGCAACTGGTCATACCCACAGTCTCTCTGTACAATGCATTTTTTATTAAATAAATGATTTATTTAATGAAAAAGCTCAAGCTTTGTACAGTGATGTAACACGTGCAGAATACAATATTATTGCTTTGCTTGACTATCAAAACAGAAGTTATGCCATAATTTATATGATCAAATATAATACAAATGAAATGTTTTTGGCGGCAGAAGAAATAAAACAATGCTAAAATCCATCACTGTCAAGTAGGCAACTATCCATTACGCTAATAAGTAGTATCAATCTCTCTTGCCAGTAAATAATGTATTTACATTTTTGCTTTCTCAATGAAACACATACTGTATTTGTCATTGGTATTTTGCTATTCAAGCCAATACACAATGGCCTTCTCAAATAATTTCATTCATGTTTAATTTTTTGTCTACTACACATCCTGAAGCATAAACACTTGATGATTGCAACAGTAGTCAGCATAATAAGTATCACAACAGCCAGTAAAAACACCATTACGTCTACAGAGTGATAGGAGTACCAGGAGCATTCTGTAGGACTCTGTACGTGGGTGAGCAGCACCTTTGTGTCTCATGACAAACTCAATCCAGAAGAGGGCAGTGTCCAGGGGCTCCATTGGCACGTCCCGGTGTAGCCTGGAGAGTCTCTGCATGTTCATCCGGTAGGAGGGCTCATTCAGAACTTCCAGTAAGGCCTGGAGGAAAATATCCCTGCTTATTGTAAAAATATCCAGGATCTTCGCTGCTCCTCTGGCTTTCATTTTGTGAAGATTGTCAGGCTGATCAAAAATCAGTGGTAAGCCTACTATTGGAACACCGTGGTAGATAGCCTCTTGAACCCCATTTGTTCCTCCATGAGCTACAAACAGCCTTGTCTTAGGGTGTCCTAACAGATCATTCTGAGGCATCCAGTCAACTAGTAAGGTGTTGTTGCCCAGAGTAGCTGGCCTGTCCCCTTTGTGTCTCCAGATTACCTTCTGAGGCAGTTGGGCAAAAGCAGCAGCCAATTCGTCAGTTAAATCACGAGGAAGCTGTGCAACTAAGGTTCCCAAAGACATGATAATGACTCCATGTTCCCTGAACTATGAACAAACTTCTCCAGTTCTTGGGGAAGAGCCTTGGCAGTTTACATTGGAACCCTGCTATATAGATAACATTAGGCATGGTGGGACGAGGGAACTCAAAAACAAAGTCAACTCTCATGAGCCATAAATCAGCAGCTTGAAACAATGAGAAGTAGTCGACCTCAGGACCAAAGTACTGATTAACCAAGGCAGTATATTGTGGACTAATAGCATATGCAATCTGGTAGCGCTCATTCCATAAATCAGTAAATTTTTACTTTCTCAAGAAAAGTCATTTTGTCCGTTAACTCTGCCCTACCATAGGAACATAAGAAAGAGGAGAGGAGCTATAGCAAAATGACCTTCACCATGAATGGTCCATCTGACGTTAAAAACAACGGGTAAACTAAGGTAGTGTGCCAGTATAACTCCCCCTGCCATAGCAGGATCAGTCAGAACCAAGTCGTACTTTGCATCCTGGAGAGATTTCATCAGCTCTTTATTCTCAAATATGTATGTAAGCATTTCACAAATCTTTCCATGCATCTCTCCTGCTTTTTTACCCGTGAGTTCCATTTCCAGTTTAAAACGAGCCCATGCACCCTTTCCCTCTCTCTGGATCTCCAGAAGTCTACCCACAAACACTGTGGCAAAGTCCTCATCAAATCCACCTGGAGCATCAACCGAGATTGAACTGTAGTGAGGGGAGGTTTCCTTGATGTACCAGCTGTCTGATGGCCGTACTACTGACACACTGTGACCTCTTGAATGCAGCGCTTCAATAATGACCTTCATGTTGATCCAATGGCTGCCGTCCACTGGAAACACCAGGACTTTCCCACCATAAACAGTAGGTAGACAGAAGACCAGGAGTGTGATTAAGACTAATATAAACTGATGCATCTCGTATCCTTTCAGAAGACCTGGGAAAGATGGAATATTTGTTTTAAATTAGAATGCCAAGACGACATTGAATATTCCTGAGTGGCCTAGTTACAGTTTTGACTTAAATAGGCTTGAAAATCTATAGCAAGATTTGATAATGGCTGTCTAGTAATGATCAACAATCAACTTAACAGAGCTTAAAAAAAATTATAATAGTGACTTCAGAAAGTATTCATACATCTTGACTTATTCCACATTCAAAATTGATTAAATGTATATTTTTTCTCACCCATCTACACACAATGCCTGATAATGACAAAGTGAAGACATGTTTTTAGAACTTTTTTATAAATTAATAAAGAATTCAATACAGAAATATGTCATTTACATGAGTATTCACAGGCCTAAGTCAATACTTAGGTGTGTGTGTGTGTGTGTGTGTGTGTAGAATCACCTTTAACAGCGATGTATTTTTGTGTGTGTGTCTAAGAGCTTTCCACTCCTGGATTGTGCAACATTTGGCCATTATTATTTTTCAAAATTCTTCAAATTCAATTAAATTGGTTGTTGATTATTGCTAGACAAACATTGCCATAGATCTTCAAGTAGGTCAAAACTGTAACTCGGCCACTCAGGAACATTCACTGTCTTCATGGTAAGCAACTCTAGTGTAGATTTGGCCTTGTGTTTTAAGTTATTGTCTGGCTGAAAGGTGAATTAATCTACTAGTGTCTGGTGGAAAGCAGACTGAACCAGGTTTTCCTCTTGGATTTTGCCTGTGCTTGGCTCCATTCTGTTTCTTTTTCATCCTGAAAAACTCCCCAGTCCTTAACGATACCAAGCACACCCATAACATAATGCAACCACCACTATGCTTGAAAATACAGAGAGTGGTACTCAGTAATGTGTTGTATTTTTACTCTTTCAATTAGGTTAGTATTGTGGAGTAACTACAATGTTGTTGATCTATCCTCAGTTTTCTCCTATCCACAGCCATTAAGCCTGTCACGTCTGCTCCGCTCGTCCCGTCTGGCGCTTGAGGCGCCAGGTTACCCTGCATCACGCACTCGTGCCATCCATTACGCACACCTGCCTTCCCTCGTCCACGCATCAGCGATATTGGACTTACCTGGACTCACTCATAACCTGTTTATTACCTTCCCTATATTTGTCAGTTCCCAGCTCTGTTCCCTACTGCTGCATTGATTGTCCTTTGTCTGTGTTACCCGTTTGCTGGCGCTGTTCCTGTCTAGTTTATGTCCATTCTATAATAAATGTTTGACTCCCGTACCTGTTTCGTCTCTCCAGTGTCATTCCATGTGACAAAGCCCTGAGCGGTTTCTTTCCTCTCCAGCAACTGAGTAGGAAGGACGCCTGTATCTTTCTAGTGACTGGGTGTATTGATACACCATCCAAAGTGTAATTAATAACTTCACCATGCTCAAAGGGATATTCACTGTCAGCTTTTTATTTGTCCCCGACAACTAATAGGTGTCTTTCTTTGCGAGGTGTTGGAAAACCTCCCTGGTCTTTGTCGTTGAATTTGTGTTTGAAATGTACTGCTCGTCTGAGGGACCTTACAGATAATTGTATGTGTGAGGTACCAAGATGAGGTAGTCATTAAAAAATCCTGTTAAACACTATTATTGCACACAGAGTGAGTCCATGCAACTTATGTGACTTGTTAACCACATTTTCTGAACTTATTTAGGCTTGCCATAACAAAGGAGTTGAATATTTATTGACTCAAGGCATTTCAGTTTTTACTTTGTAATTCATTTGGAAAAATTTAAAAAACATAATTCCACTTTGACATTATGGGGTATTGTGTGTAGGCCAGTGACAAAAACAATCTATTTAAACAATTTTAAATTCAAGCTGTAACACAACAAAGTGTGGAAAAGTGAAGGGGTGTGAATACTTTCTGAAGGCACAGTATGTAGGTACCGGTAAGTAAGTTGTACAGTAGAAGGGAACTATTTCATGGCACTTCTAATAATTTGACCACAGTAGTAGTACAGTAGCCTAAATTTGAACACATTTACCAAAGTAATTAGCTTGTTGCTCTTTCTAGTTTATAGATTTACCTTGATAATCAGTGTTTCAACTTCCTGGTTGCAAAGATGTATAAATCCACATCCAGAATAGTTATTGTCTCCACAAATGTCCACTAAGTAGAACAGTCAATGTCAGTCAGCAAAAGAGAGACACAGAAGTCGGAATAAAGCCTTCCCTTCCTA
This sequence comes from Brachymystax lenok tsinlingensis, assembly GCA_030435695.1. NCBI lineage: Eukaryota > Metazoa > Chordata > Actinopteri > Salmoniformes > Salmonidae > Brachymystax > Brachymystax lenok. The sequence goes on along the minus strand of CM059819.1, from coordinate 28,764,502 downwards.
CACCAAGGATGAAACCGTATGACTTAGATTTATAGCCCACAGCCGGATTTATGAGTGTATATTATTTACTACACCACATGACACCTTCACTATACAATGTCACACCCTCATGCAGGGCAGACCAAGGTACAGGTTTTGATCAATCAATGAATAAATCAATGAATACACTAATAATAATACATTTTGTTCAGATGGTTTATACAGTACATATTACCTTTCATTGCTTTTATACCATCTGTCAAGTTGATATTTCCCTACGTGTATACCATGCTCTGATGTACTGTTTACTCTGGCAGGGAAAATGAAAGCATACTGTAGTCATTTTATGGCAGTCCGTGTTTCTAACATATTCATGAGTTGGACTTTCACACTTGTACACACTAAAACCTAATTTCTTTACTGCATAATTCATCTTGTGAAGATAATGGAGTAGCTCAAAGCCACTAGAAAATGTGCCTGGTCAAGTTACTTTGGCTGGGCAGTAAACTACACACACCCTTGTATGACAAATACAAAAAGAGGGTAAAGGCTGGGATATCAATTACATTGTAAACTTGAATGAAACTTAGTCAGCTAAGTTATGCTATATCTGAAAAGGATTTTAATTATTTTAATTATGCATTACTCAGTGGCGACCTGTCGTTCAGGTCGTTCAGGTTTTGAGCCCCACCTGTTTAGCTAACAAAATATATATACAGCACCAGTCAAAAACTTGGACACACCTACTCATTCCAGGGTTTTTATTTATTTATTATGTAGAATAATAGTGAAGACATCAAAACTATGAAATAACACATTTGGAATCATGTAGTAACCAAATAAGTGTTAAACAAATCAAAATATGTTTCTTCAAAGTAGCCACCCTTTGCCTTGATGACAGCTTCACACACTCTTGGCATTCTCTCCAACCAGCTTCATGAGGGTAGTCACCTGGAATGCATTTCAATTAACATGTGTGCCTTGTTAAATGTTAATTTGTAGAATTTCTTTCCTTCTTAATGCATTTGAGCCAATCAGTTGTGTTGTGACAAGGTAGGGGTGGTATACAGAAGATAGCCCTATTTGGTAAAAAACCAAGTCCATATTATGACAAGAACAGCTCAAATAAGCAAAGAGAAAGGACAGTCCATCATTACTTTAAGATATGAAGGTCAGTCAATCTAGAAAATGTCAAGAACTTTTAAAGTTTCTTCAAGTGCAGTCTCAAAAACCATCAAGCGCTATGATGAAACTGGCTCTCATGAGGACCGCCACAGGAAACAAAGACCCAGAGTTACCTTTGCTGCAGAGGATAAGTTCATTAGAGTTACCAGCCTCAGAAATTGCAGCCCAAATGAATGCTTCACAGAGTTCAAGTAACAGACACATCTCAACATAAACTGTTCAGAGGAGACTGTGTGAATCATGGTCGAATTGCTGCAAATAAACCACTACTAAAGGACACCAATAAGAAGAAGAGACTTGCTTGGGCCAAGAAACACGAGCAATGGACATTAGACCGGTGGAAATCTGTCCTTGGTCTGATGAGTCCAAATTTGAGATTATTGGATCCAACCGCTGTGTCTTTGTGAGACGCAGAGTAGGTGCACAGATGATCTCCGCATGTGTGGTTCCCACCGTGAAGCATGGAGGAAGAGGTGTGATGGGGTGGGGGTGCTTTGCTGGTGACGCTGTCGGTGATGTAATTAGAATTCAAGGCACACTTGACCAGCATGGCTACCACAGCATTCTGCAGCGAAACGCCATCCGATCTGGTTTGCGCTTAGTGGGACTATCATTTGTTTTTCGACAGGATAATGACCCAACACACCTCCAGGCTGTGTAAGGGCTATTTGACCAAGAAGGAGAGTGAAGGAGTCCTGCGTCAGATGACCTGGCCTCCACAATCACCAGACCTCAAACCAATTGTGATGGTTTGGGATGAGTTGGACCGCAGAGTGAAGAAAAAGCAGCCAACAAGTGCTCAGCATATGTGAAAACTCCTTAAAGACTGTTGGAAAAGCATTCCAGGTGAAGTTGGTTGAGAGAATGCCAAGAGTGTGCAAATATCAAATATAAATTATATTTAGATTTGTTTAACACTTTTTTGGTTACTACATGATTCCATATGTGTTATTTCATTGTTTTGATGTCTTCACTATTATTTTACTATGTAAAAATAGTACAAATAAAGAAAAACCCTTGAATGAGTAGGTGTGTCCAAAAGTTTGACTGGTACTGTATATTTTTGTTGTTGTTGTTGGCTGTTTTGGATGTTATTTTGACATTAATATGTGTCACATATCCATTTGCAAACTATGTAAAAAATAATAATTTAGTTAATAAAGCCACATAGAAACATGGTCTCTTTTTGGCTTTCTTGAGTAAGGCAGTTCCAAAATGCAGGTGTTTTAGCCTAGCTCAATGCTTTCTGTGGTAGTGGGGCAGCCAATGGAAAATACAGAGCTTAGGGGTTGGTAATGTTCTCTAGTTGTGCCATGATTGGCTCAGTGTTCTGTCACTCAAGGGGACACTAAATCACTGCAAAATCTACTGGGAGAGATCAAAAATTCACGCACCTTGGGTGATGCCATAGATTTACATTAGAAGTGCCCATCCAAGAAGGTTCAAGGTCATTGGCCACAGATAAAAATGACATCAAATGACGTCATATCCACCGTAGCTTTGATTGGACTGATCATGTCAACATCATACCTGCAAAATCTTAGCTAGCAAGCTAGACCAGCAATCAATCTACTGGAAAATCCTTTTCAATAATTGTCATATGAAGAGAAATTATAGATAAAACGTATCTAATTGGCCATTGGACATGAACATTACACAACACCTTTGACATCGCAAATTCAACAATGAGTGGTTTGGTATGAATCAGTGGGTAACTGAAAGCATTGCAAAGCAATCATTAGTCTACTATTCAGTGGAGTGGGTGTGTGGTCCAAGTCTGCGTTTAAGGGTTTCTTTTCCAAGCTTAAAAAGAAAACATTCACATGCCATGGGCCAGAAAAGGTTGAATACATTGGCCATGCTGTCAATCCAGCATGACTTCAGTGAGTTCAAGACAAACTCTGGGGGGGAGCCCAGACTGGGAAAATTGGTTTTGAATGCTCATCCAACTCGGAATTCCAAGTCGGGAACTCGGGCCACTTTCTAGAGCTCCGAACTGAATATCACTGACATCATGATTCAACTTTCTTAGTTCCCAGTTATCTTGAAAGCACCATAAATCCAGAGAATGCTAGACTTTGATGATAAAGTTGGATGACAGAATTTGCCCAAAGAAGGACTGCCGCACCACCACCAAGGTGAATCCAAAATGTATTGTATGCTGTTGCATAAATGCTGTAATATGCCAGCGAGATATGTATACTGTAGCTAAGAAAGTAATACTAAGTGTATGTTATGTAGTAAGCTGTTAGTAGCCCATGTGCCTCACCTAATAATTTGGTCCCTTTCCCTCATAACTTAGCCTACTGTTCTGACTTAATGGTGCACATGTAGCCTATAGCCTGTTTTAGAGAAATGCTATCATTGAATATTGTAAGAGCTTTCATTGTCTGCTTATATGCCCCCTTTATTTATCCTACAGTTCTGACTTGGTGTACAGGAAGAATACTGTAAGAACGGCCCATGTTATGAATTCTGTCTCTGTACATTTCAAAAGTGCTGAACAAATAGTTAGAATTGACTACATCCATCCTAGCTCGCTCATTAATGTATTTATCGAAATTACAGATTGCCTCTTATCTGCTCGTCGTTCCTTATGCCATAGTTTGTACATCTCAATTGTCAATAGAAACCACATTTCTTTAAACAAGTCAGCCATATCAGCTATGTTTTTTTTAAGGCAGTAAATGAGCCTGAATGAACTGTTTCGCTGCCAGACAAGTCTCCGCTGATAGCCAGGTGTAGCGGTGGTAAGGATTCACTCCATAGTGCTGAAAAGAAAGCTCTTCTGTTGGGACAGCTTTATGTAGGGCCTAACAGTTTGTGGGCACCGTTTGTCACCGTTATATTGCAATGAATACATTGTTTAAGGTTGTGTTGTGTAGTGTCTTTGCTGGCATGGATCAACAAAAAAATTATCCTAAGGTCCTATTATACACTGAGTGCACAAAACATACGGGGTATGGTAGTAGGTGGCAGGCACACCGGTTTGTGTCAAGAACTGCAACGCTGCTGGGTTTTTCACACCCAACAGTTTCCCATGTATCAAGAATGGTCCACCACCCTAAGGACATCCAGCCAACTTGACACAACTGTGGGAAGCATTGGAGTCAACATGGGCCAGCATCCTTGTCAAACGCTTTCGACACCTTGTAGAGTCCATCCCCCGACGAATTGAGGCTGTTCTGAGGGCAAAAGGAGGGAAATATAAGTGAACAAAAAACTAAGTGAGGCTTTCAAAAAACAGCCAGTAAAAATACCATTAGATCTACAGAGTGATAGGAGTACCAGGGCATTCTGTAGGACTCTGTACGCAGGTGAGCAGCACCTTTGTGTCTCATGACAAACTCAATCCAGAAGAGGGCAGTGTCCAGGGGCTCCATTGGCACGTCCCGGTGTAGCCTGGAGAGTCTCTGCATGTTCATCCTGTAGGAAAGCTCATTCAGAACTTCCTGTAAGGCTTGGGAGAATATGTTTCTATCTAGTGTTTGCTAAATCCACAACCTTTGCTACACCCTTCACTTTCATTCTAGAAAGACTGTCAGGTTGGTCGAACACCAGAGGAAGGCCTACTATTGGAACACCGTGGTAGATATCCTCGAAAATCCCATTTGTTCCTCCGTGAGCTACAAACAGCCTTGTCTTAGGGTGTCCTAACAGATCATTCTGAGGCATCCAGTCAACTAGTAAGGTGTTGTTTCCCAGAGTAGCTGGCCTGTCTCCTTTGTACCTCCAGATTACCTTCTGAGGCAGTTGGGCAAAAACAGCAGCAATCACATCAGCTATGTCATGTGGAAACTGTCCAATTAAAGTCCCCAAAGAAGCTTGAAACAATGAGAAGTAGTCGACCTCAGGACCAAAGTAACGACTAACCAAAGCGGAATAATGAGGTCCCACTGTCTGTTTGTACAGATGCTGCCTGATGACATAAACAAGGAAGTTATGGACCCTCTGAAAAAAACTCATATTGTCTGTTAACTCTGCAACTGGAAATGGAACATAAGATAGCGGAGAGGGAGCAATAGCAAAATGAGCCTCACCATGTATAGTCCATCTAACATTGAAAACAAGGGGCACATTTAAATAGTGCGCCAGCACAATGCCTCCCCCATTCGCTGGGTCTGTCAGAACCAAGTCATACTTGGTTTCTCTAATAGACTGCATCAACTGTTTATTCTCTAACATGTGTATTATCATCTCACACACTTTGCGGTGCATTTCAGAAAATCTGTCCTTCAACTCCATGTCCAAACTAAAACGAGTCCAAGCAGACTTTCCCTCTCTCTGTATCTGTATTTGTCTTGACACAAATGACCTAAAGAATTCCTCATCAGCTCCACCTGGAGCATCAACCGAGATTGAACTGTAGTGAGGGGGAGGTTTCCTTGATGTACCAGCTGTCTGATGGCCGTACTACTGACACACTGTGACCTCTTGAATGCAGTTTTTCAATAATGACCTTCATGTTGACCCAGTGGCTGCCGTCTTGAGGAAACACCAGGACTTTCCTACCATGGACAGCAGGAATTGAGAGGGTCAACAGGGTAACAATGAAGATACCAGGGAGACACATCTTCACTACCTGCTTCACACATGCATACATTTTCAATATTTCAGATAAAATTAAGGTAAAATAAATTAAATCAAATAATGTTTTGACTTGAGAAGAATTTAAAAAAAGGGTTGATAGTGATGCCTACCTTTTTTTTTTCTTTAGGCTACAAATAAGTCCCTACACTATCCACACTATTGATTGGCCTACTTGAAAGTTTAGACAAGTTATGTCAAAAGGTTGATTACGTAATACAGTATAATCTTTCATTCCGAGAGAAATACTTTTTCCCTCCGATATAGGAAATTGACAAATTCTGTAGATTTGTGACTTGCTTGCTAGTTGAGATCAGTAGGCTGTGTTTGATTTGATGTATATGTCAGTTTGATCACGGGGGAGGCACTAGTAATGTCTGCAGTTTTCACTTTGGCTATTTGTTTCAAGTGTTTTAGTCTATAAATAAATATTTTTGCCAAAATACGTCATCTCTCCCATGTCTTATTTGACTAGTAGTTGTTCTGAAATATTTAATGCTTGCCTACATTTTACTCCCTCTATGTTTAATATATCACATATACATAAATTATTCATTTCGATTGCCTGACATGAGGTGAAGTTTGTTCTATAGAAAGTATTTGACTCTGATGTGGGGGGGTGTCAAGGCTATCTTCTTGCCTGATGAAATTCTCTCCCCCTTCTATCTTTGGACTGCAAGGCCTGGCACACTTCAGAATTATTTCGTGTAGCACATGTTGACCAGTAGTGTGTGCTACTGAAAGTATTTGACTCTAGCCACAAAATCAAGGAAATTATTAGGGGGGGGAGAGATTTCGGCAGGCAAGAAAATAGCAGTATGCACCCTTTCAGTTTGTTTACCAACTCATAAAAGTAGAAGAAGAAAATGGAGTACTTCAAAATGGGGATGGTCTCAATTGTCCAGCCTATGCTCTCACAGACACCATAATGGGACAGATACAACATTGCGTCGTTTAACTATTTCTATGGTTTTTAGGGAATTTGAAGTGGAGAGTTCCTCTTAATGGGGAAATCTGCAATTGGTACATACATTTCTTTCTATTGATAATAATACCCATTCATTCTTGAAGAATGTAATTTATCAATGCCTCATTTAGTTAAACTGTCTTACCCTATTAGAACCCAAAATATAACCTTGTATTACTTAATTGTTTATAAAGAATGTAATTGTAAACAAACACTTAATAACCTTATTTTAGCATGGTTTCACTTCTCCAGCACCATCCCTCAGCTGTTTACCAAAACAGTGGTGAGGTGTGACCGCTTTGTTATTGTACGAACTGCAGATTACCCCTTTAACAGTGAGATGGGAATGAAATAATAATAAAAAAATACATAGCTAAATACTGGAGTAAATGCATCCATGACATTGTCACATGCAAGAAGCACTTGGTTCCTATGATTATACATAGTTCGTTATATATGTAGTGCTCAAGGAATGAGATTGATAAGATATGATATGAAGTTATAGTCCACAATAGGCCTACAGACGCAGTCAAATATATTGCCACCCTTGCACTTTACAATGGAGTGAATTAGAGCAGAATGTTGTTTTTCAAAGCTGGTAGAATGGCTATCATTACCCTGTAGGCACTTGCAATTTACCACAGGTGAGATAAATTACACAGCAAATCAGAATCACTTGCCTCCAAATGATTCATTGTAATTTAGAATAATTTTGTCCAGGCCATGTTTTCACTTTGAAGTGATATATTTTGTTTTGGTCAAGTGCAGTTGCAAATCAAACAAAGACGTGTGAACACCTAAAGTTTTTTTTTTATTTCAACTTATTTTAGAAGAAATAATGAGTGCCCATATATTTTAACGCATCTGTCTGTGTTGTATGACTCTACTCGTCATTTATTTATTTGTCTTTATGGTAAGGTAGTGTGCTAATTACTCGAAATCTTACAGACAGAGGCTATTATACTGTCATCACTATCTGGGCATGTGGCAAAGTCATAAACCCGCTAATTTCTAAAATTGTTCTCCCTAAAATCTGGTTTTAAACCTAACCCTTACCTTAACCCTAACCTTAACCAGTTAAACGGCTCAGACACGAGACGTATGTGGCAGGGTCTACAGACATTCACAGATTACAAAGGGAAAACCAGCCACGTCATGGACACCGACGTCTTCCTCTCAGACAAGCTGAACACCTTCTTCACCCACTTTGAGGATAACACAGTGTCACCAACGCAGCCTGCTCCCAAGGACTGTGGGCTCTCATTTTCCGTGTCCGACGTGAGTAAGACATTTAAGCGTGTTAACCATCGCAAGGCTGCTGGCCCAGACGGCATCCCTAGCCGCGTCCTCAGAGAATGCGCACACCAGTTGGCTGGAGTGTTTACGGACATATTCAGTGTCTCCCTATCCCAGTCTGCTGTCCCCACTTGCTTCAAGATTGCCACCATTGTTCTTGTACCCAAAAAAGCAAAGGTAACTGAACTAAATGACTACCCCGTAGCACTCACTTCTGTCATCATGAAGTTCTTTGAGAGGTTAGTTAAGGATCATATCACCTCTACCTTACCTGACACCCTAGACCCACTTCAATTTGCTTACCGCCCCAATAGATCCACAGACGATGCAATCGCCATTGCACTGCACACTGCCCTATCCCATCTGGACAAGAGGAATATCTACGTTCTACTGTTCATTGATTATAGTTCAGCCTTCAACATCATAGTACCATCCAAGCTCATTATTAAGCTCGGGCCCTGGGTCTGAACCCTGCCCTGAGTAACTGGGTCATGGACTACCTGAAGGGCTGGCCCCAGGTGGTGAAGGTAGGAAACAACACCTCCACTTCGCTGATCCTCAACACAGGGGCCCCACAAGGGTGCTTGCTTAGCCTACTCCTGTACTCCCTGTTCACCCATGCCTGCGTGGTCACGCACGCCTCCAACTCAATCATCAAGTTTGCAGATGACACAACAGTAGTAGGCCTGATTACCAACAATGACGAGACAGCCTACAGGGAGGAGGGCCCTGGCGGAGTGGTGCCAGGAAAATAACCATCAACGTCAACAAAACGAAGGAGCTGATCGTGGAATTCAGGAAATGGCACGCCCCTATCCACATCGACAGGACCGCAGTCGAGAAGGTGGAATGCTTCAAGTTCCTCTGCGTACACATCACTGACAATCTGAATTGGTCCACCCACACAGACAGTGTGATGAAGAAGGCACAACAGCGCCACTTCAACCTCAGGAGGCTTGCCCCCTGAGACCCTCAGAAACCTTTACAGATGCACAATTGAGAGCATCCTGTCGGGCTGTATCACCACCTGGTATGGCAACTCCACCGGCCGCAACCACAGGGCTCTCCAAAGGGTGGTACGGTCTGTCCAACGCATCACCAGGGGCACACTGCCTGGCCTCCAGGACACCTACAGCTCCTGATGTCACAAGAAGGCCAAAAAGATAATCAAGGACAAGATCACCACCCAAGCCACCCAGTTTGTTCACCCCGCTATCATCCATAAGGCGAGGTCAGTAGAGGTGCATTAAAGCTGGGACCGAGAGACTGAAAAACAGCTTCTATCTCAAGGCCATCAGACTGTTAAATAGCCATCACTTGCCTGCTACCACCCAGCTACTCAACCCTGCACCTTAGAGGCTGCTGCCCTATGTACATAGACATGGAATCACTGGTCACTTTAATCATGTTTACACAGTGCTTTACTCATCTCATATGTACATACTGTATTCTATTCTACTGTATTTAGTCAATGCCACTCCGACATTGATTGTCCTAATATTTATATATTTCTTAATTCCATTCTTTTACAAGATTTGTGTATTGTTGTGAGTTAGATATTACTGCACTGTTGGAGCTAGGAACACAAGCATTTCGCTACACCCGTGGTCATGTATGCTGATGACTCTACAATGTATAGTGCAGCATCAGAATGTAATGAGCTAACAGATGTACTGAGCAGTGAACTAAGAATGGTGTCTGAGTGGGTTGATATGAATGATGTTGTTGAACATTTCTAAAACGAAATGTATTGTATTTGGTTCAAGATATATGCTTGCTGATGACCCCCAATTGAATTTGTCTATGAATAGAATACATGTAGAGCAGGTGAAAAAAACAAAACTACTAGGTGTCATGTTGGACGCAGCTTTATCATGGTCAGAATAATGGTCAGATAATATTGTTATTAAGATGGGTAAGGGAATTGCTGTTACAAGAAAATGTTCAGAGTATGTAACATCTAGCACTCTGAATCAGGTGATTCAATCCCTGGTCCTATCACACTTAGAGTACTGTCCAGTTATATGGTCATCTGCAGCAAAGAAAGATATAAAAAAGCTCCAAATGGCTCAAAACAGGGCTGCCAGATTATCTCTTCATTGCTCTAACCGAATGAATATTATTACAATGCATCAGAATCTCTCATGGCTTCAAGTTAAAAACAAATTACTATCTAGGCTTTTGATTTTCTTTAGGAATGTTATATTTTTCCAAAAACCACTGTATCTTTTAGTCCAAGTAATACATACTAGCAACACGCATAACCACCAAACCATTCAGGGCAGCTAAAACAACTCAAGGCAAGGACAAATCGCCTTAAATCTACAGTTTTATATAGAGCTATAGCTGAATGGAACTTTTTACCAATCCATATTTCTCAGGCAAAAAGTAAATCCACCTTCAAGAAAAAAAAAAGAAGAACATCTAATGTGATAGACCATATGACTGAACAGGAAATAGAAAGTATCAACTGAATGTTAAATGTGTTCCCTGTCAGGTATTTTAACTGTCTGTATTGTCTACTTGTTGAATGTTTGTGAAGTCTTGATTGTGGTTGTTTGTAATGTCTTGTTAATTGGTGTTGGATCCCAGGAAGATTAGCTAGCGTTATGGCGTTAACTAATGGGGATCCTAATAAAATTTTAAAAAATTGCATAATTACACCTGCAAAAACATCTGCTAAAAATGTGTGTGACCAATACATTTTATTTGAACTATACTGACCTTATGCCTAACCCTAACTTTGAATGAAGACCAAAAATAATGTTCATGATAAAAAATGTAAAATAAAGATTGGTCTGTCAAATGAAAAAAATGTGTAACGAGTGCACTGAGAGTCAGGAAGCAAGTTCAGGGAGTGAGTGTTTTAAATAAACAAAAGAAACAATGAACATGCACCACAAACACCACACCGACATGAAAACAGAGTCAATAACATCTGAGGAAAGAACCAATGGGAGTGACAGATATAGGGAAGATAATCAAGGAGGTGATGGAATCCAGGTGAGTGTCATGAGGCACAGGTGCGCGAGACGATGGTGACAGGTGTGCAGGATAATCAGCAGCCTGATGAACTAGAGGTCGGAAAGGAAGTATACGTGACAGCACTAAAATTACAAAAAGTAAACTCTGACAGCCCTAAAAAATATATACACAGTGCCCTTCAAAAGTATTCAGACCCCTTGGATTTCTTCACATTTTACTGCGTTAAAGTGGGATTAAAATGGATTTAATTATATTTTTTTGTCAGCAATCTACACAAACTACTACAGAAAAATATATTTCTTTAAATAAATAAAAAATAACTAAAATATAGTCGTTGCATAAGTATACAGCATTCTTTGTTTAGGCAAGCCTAAAGTAGATAAGGAGTAAAATCTGTCTTAACAAATCACATAATAAGTTACATGGACTCACTCTGTGTGAAATAAAAGGGGTTGACATTTTTGTATGACTAACCCTTCCTCTGTCCCCATACATGGGCCTCCCAAGTGGCGAAGCGGTCTATGACTCTGCACCAAAGTGCTAGAGGCATCACTTCAGACCCGGGTTCGATCCTGGGCTTTATCACAACCGGCTGTGATCGGAAGTCCCATAAGGCGGCACACAATTGGCCCATCGTCTTCTGGGTTAGGGGAGGTTTTGGCCGGGGTAGGCAGTCATTGTAAATAAGAATTTGTTCTTAATTGTCTTGCCTAGTTAAATAAAAGGTTAAATAAAATAAGAAAATAATACATAGAACATCTGTAAGGTCCCTCAGTGAAGTATTGAATTTCAAGCACAGATTCAACTACAAAGACCAGGGACCTTTTGAAAGCCTCAGTGATTGGTACTAGATGGGTAACAATAATAAATCAGAGGTTGAATATCTCTTTATGCATCGTCAAGTTAATAATAATGCTGTGGATGATGTATTAAACCACCCAGACACATCAAACATACAGTAGTCCTGAACTTCAGGACAAGAATGAAACTGCTCAGGGATGTTACCATGAGGCCATTGGTGCTTTTATTAATTAGCACTAAAGAAAAAAAGTGATAGATAAGAATACAGATTAACAAAATGAAAAAAAAGATTGGTGTGCAGGTGGTGTTGGAAGCTTAAGGGCTTGTGTGAGAGTGAGGCTATATGGAGGAGATTACTGAGTTGTTTGGTTCATCAGGCTGAAGTTATTGAGAGATGTTTTGGCAATGTGAAGATACACAATTCCAGAGTATGGTACTGTACCTCTACAGTATCTTTCGAAAGTATTCAGACCCCTTGACTTTTTCCTGATTTTGTTACGTTACAGACTTATTCTAAAATTCATTAAATGTTTTTTCCCTCATCAATCTACACACAATACCCCATAATGGCAAAGCAAAAACAGGTTTTTAGACATTTTTGCAAATGTATTACAAAAAAATACATTTACATAAGTATTCAGACCCTTTACTCAGTACTTTGTTGAAGCACCTTTGGCAGCGATTACAGCATTGAGTCTTCTTGGATGGGGAGAGTTGATGTACAGCTATTTTCAGAGATGTTTTATCGGGTTCAAGTCCGGGCTCTGGCTGGGCCACTCAAGGACATTCAGAGACTTTCCCGAAGGCACTCCTGCGTTGTCTTGGCTGTATGCTTAGGGTCGTTGTCCTGTTGGAAGGTGAACCTTCGCCCCAGTCTGAGGTCCTGAGCACTCTGGAGTAGGTTTTCATCAAGGATCTCTATGTACTTTGCTCCGTTCATCTTTCCCTCGATCCTGACTAGTTTCCCAGTCCCTAACGCTGAAAAACATCCCCACAGCATGATGCTGCCACCACCATTCTTCACTGTAGGGATGGTGCCAGGTGTCCTCCAGACGTGATGCTTGGCATTCAGGTCAAAGAGTTAAATTTTGGTTTCATCAGACCAGAGAATCTTGTTTCTCACGGTCTGAGAGTCTTTAAGTGACTTTTGGCAAACTCCAAGCGAGCTGTCGTGCCTTTTACTGAGGAGTGGCTTCTGTCTGGCCACTCTACCATACAGGCCTAATTGGTGGAGTGCTGCAAAGATGGTTGTCCTTCTTGTAGGTTATCCCATCTCCACAGAGGAGTATACCCCACCAACATTTACATACAAACATCGCAACTGGCATTACTTAATATCCTAAAGTCCTACTATACACTAATTTTATACACTGAGTGTTGCTGGGTTTTTCACAGCCAACAATTTCCCAAGTATCAAGAATGGTCCACCACCCAAAGAACATCCAGCCAACTTGACACAACTGTGGGAAGCATTGGAGTCAACACGGGCCAGCATCCCTGTGGAACGCTTTCGACACCTTGTAGAGTCCATCCCCCGACGAATTGAGGCTGTTCTGAGGGCATAAGGAGGGAAATATAAGTGAACAAAAAACTAAGTGAGACTTCCAAGCAGAGTCCTTTAGAGAATAGTCATACAATAGTAAACACTTCTTTCTGCTCTATGCAGACCACCTTGGTTGGCTTTTGTGTTGTAGTTCAATGCTGTAATTTTATAAGCATCAGTATGAAAAGCCCTTCACATTCCTCAGATCTCACAGAATCATCTTACCTCTGAATTATCAACACTTCTTGAATGAATGAAGAATGATCTTGTCATTAACGTCTGTATAATGACAAACTGAAAGTTTGTTCTTTGAAATGACCTCCACAATAGATGTGGAAGAAAAAAAGAAAAACCAATGAGGGACAAAGTGTTTTTGCCAAACATCTAAGCTGCATGATATCTTTATTAAAAGTTAGAGCTCCTTAACGGTCTTCTGGAGAATAAACATCTACATCAGTTTAACTATTACACACAAATAAAGCAGCTACACACAACTATAACAGCATACATTTTAAAGTGCACATTTGGACTTTCCTATTCAGACCTTTGATTAAATGGGCTAAATAGTTAAAGTGCAGTTGTTTATTTAGCAAAATCTTCAAAAAGCAAATAGATAAAACATCTGTCAACAATACTGTATGCCTACATGAATGCCAAATATATTTGTCATGTGAACAAAATGTATATTGAGAAAATAAGTATGTACCACACTCTGTACAGATAAAATCCATAATCATTCATCTTTCATTTTAATTTTAAAACATGCCCTGCAACAGAAACATCTGATAATGCCAATGAAAGCCAGCAGAGTAAATAACACAACAGCCAGTAAAAACACCATTACATCTACAGAGTGGTAGGAGTACCAGGGCATTCTGTAGGACTCTGTACGCAGGTGAGCAGCACCTTTGTGTCTCATGACAAACTCAATCCAGAAGAGGGCAGTGTCCAGGGGCTCCATTGGCACATCCCGGTGTAGCCTGGAGAGTCTCTGCATGTTCATCCTGTAGGACGGCTCATTCAGAACTTCCTGTAAGGCTTGGGAGAATATGTTTCTATCTAGTGTTGCTAAATCCACAACCTTTGCTACACCCTTCACTTTCATTCTAGAAAGATTGTCAGGTTGGTCGAACACCAGAGGAAGGCCTACTATTGGAACACCATGGTAGATAGCCTCGAAAATCCCATTTGTTCCTCCATGAGCTACAAACAGCCTTGTCTTAGGGTGTCCTAAAAGATCATTCTGAGGCATCCAGTCAACTAGTAAGGTGTTGTTGCCCAGAGTAGCTGGCCTGTCCCCTTTGTACCTCCAGATTACCTTCTGAGGCAGTTGGGCAAAAGCAGCAGCTATCTCATCAGCTATATCATGTGGAAATTGTCCAATTAAAGTCCCCAAAGACATGATAATGATTCCATGCTCTCCAGAACTCTGAGCAAACTCCTCCAGTTCTTGGGGAAGAGGCTTGGCAGGTTTACACTGGAACCCTCCCATATAGATAACATTAGGCATGGTGGGACGAGGGAACTCAAACACAAAGTCAACTCTCATGAGCCATAAATCAGCAGCTTGAAACAATGAGAAGTAGTCGACCTCAGGACCAAAGTAACGACTAACCAAAGCGGAATAATGAGGTCCCACTGTCTGTTTGTACAGATGCTGCCTGATGACATAAACAAGGAAGTTACGGACCCTCTGAAAAAAACTCATATTGTCTGTTAACTCTGCAACTGGAAATGGAACATAAGATAGCGGAGAGGGAGCAATAGCAAAATGAGCCTCACCATGTATAGTCCATCTAACATTGAAAACAAGAGGCACATTTAAATAGTGCGCCAGCACAACGCCTCCCCCATTCGCTGGGTCTGTCAGAACCAAGTCATACTTGGTTTCTCTAATAGACTGCATCAACTGTTTATTTTCTAACATGTGTATTACCATCTCACACACTTTGCGGTGCATTTCAGAAAATCTGTCCTTCAACTCCATGTCCAAACTAAAACGAGTCCAAGCAGACTTTCCCTCTCTCTGTATCTGTATTTGTCTTGACACAAATGACCTAAAGAATTCCTCATCAGCTCCACCTGGAGCATCAACCGAGATTGAACTGTAGTGAGGGGAGGTTTCCTTGATGTACCAGCTGTCTGATGGCCGTACTACTGACACACTGTGACCTCTTGAATGCAGAGCTTCAATAATGACCTTCATGTTGACCCAGTGGCTGCCGTCTTGAGGAAACACCAGGACTTTCCCACCATGGACAGCAGGAATTGAGAGGGTCAACAGGGTAACAATGAAGATACCAGGGAGACACATCTTCACTACCTGCTTCACACATGCATCATTGTACCTGAAAAATAGAAAAATAAGGTAAAATAAATCAAATCAAATAATGTTTTGACCTGAGAAGAATTAAAACAGGCTTGATAGTGATGCCTACGTTTTTTTTTCTTTAGGCTACAAATAAGTCCCTACACTATCCACAATATTGATTGCCCTACTTTAAAGTTTAGACAAGTTAAGTCAAAAGGTTGATTACGTAATACAGTATAATCTTTCATTCAGATACTTTTTTTCTCCGATATAAATTCGTCTTGAATGATAGGAAATTGACAAATTCTGTAGATTTTGCTGGTGAGAAACCTATTTTACATCATAATGTTAGGATACACGTTGACATTGTATTATATTTTACAGTAGCTCCAAAATAAACGATCTGTCTTGAGAGTGTAAACAACCAAAGTCACGACATAATCCATATATTCGAAACGAATTTAACTGTAGGCTTACGTTCCGGTTTTCATCCAAAGACTTTGAAATGAAGACTATTTCAAAGCCTATTATTGCTGTAAATAAGTCCGTCGGTATTTCTAATAATCTCGGAAACCAGAGCGGAAAGGCGAAGTCAGTAAAGTATAGTCTCTAGACATCCGTGTTGCCCCACCCGCAATTTTCAAATGCTCCGGTTTTTCAAGACAGGTCACTTGTCAGTATAGAGAATGGGCACGTTCGAGCGGATCACTTTTGTCAAGTCGGGTACCGTCTTATTGCCTTATAGGGGTAACACGTTTTGACTGCACATTTCTGCAATTGCTCTTCACAAATCTCATCCTGCTGTCATCGCCTCCATTGTGGGAGGCTCTATTATCAACCACTTATTGGAGTGTTTTTGTTTGACCACGCAATCGTGAGCAAAGACATGACTAAAACAGGCAACTTTGCGCGATTCATGTGAACAGTGGGTATATACAAAACAGGGACGTCGCTAGAATACTATAGACTTTGGTCATAATCAAAGCTTTGTTAACCAATACGTTTTTATGTGAGGCTGCATGTAAATTACAGTGTAACAGACGGTAACGTTAACGGTGTCTTTTAAATTCGACATAAGTTATGTGGCGATGACATCCAATTAACGTTGTATTTAATGTAGTTTAATTGTGTTAATGTAGTGATACTCGATTGCTTTCATTCAGTAGGTCATGTGTAGAAAAGGTGACATAGTGTTGATAACAATGTCATTGTATTATCCTCAATTTCTCAACTGTAGGCTAGCTAACGACTAACGTTAGATGGATATACAGAAATTCTTCAAGAGAGATAGGGCCAGCAGCTCTGCCGAAAGCCAATCCGGTGAGAAATTAAGATTTTACCAGTTCAAACAAACAAATGAAAACGGATGAATCACCTATTAAGCCTTGAGTTGTTGTAAATATGAGTTTAATAACAATACATGTCAAAACACAGCAGACAAGAATGAGGGAAAGAACAGGGCTGAGGGAGCATGTCTGATGAAGGTTAGGGATAAAATAAGAGAGTAGATGTTTAAGCTTTCGGTTACATTTGTACAGCATATGACAGCATATGTCTTACTTTTGTTAGGCATAAATAAATGATGTTCATGATATCTTAAATGGTCATGCAGAAAGAGAGGCTTCTGTTCAAAGGCAGAGATTAACATGTGAGCTCTATAACTGAGAGAGAGACAACAAACAGATCCAGAGAGGGAGGGACAACAAACAGATCCAGAGAGGGAGGGACAACAAACAGATCCAGAGAGGGAGGGACAACAAACAGATCCAGAGAGAGAGGGACAACAAACAGATCCAGAGAGGGAGGGACAACAAACAGATCCAGAGAGGGAGGGACAACAAACAGATCCAGAGAGGGAGGGACAACAAACAGATCCAGAGAAAGAAAGTAATCAAGTCGCTGCAGCAACTCCTTCCAGAAATGAGAACGATTTAGGTGATAAAGACACTGGGCCCAGACGAAAGTGTTGGTACACAGAAGTGGAATTTCAGCACTGCTGGTTTGAGAAATACAATTAGATAGAGTACTCTGTCCACAAAAACACAGCTTTCTGCTTTCCATGTAGTAATTTTTCCAAAAACATTACATTTGATACTTTTGTTAGTAATGGCTGCAAAAATTGGAAAAAAGCTTTGTTTATCTTCGGTAAACATGAGATGGCACAAAGACAGTGTTGTGGCATGGCAAAGCTGCCAGGCAACTAGCAATCATGGGAACATTTCTCAGATTTTAACATCTGCCCATGCTAGTGATATTGCAGAGAGAAGGGAGTATCTGAGGAGAATTGTTGAGGTCACCTCAATGTTAGGAAGACAGCGACTCTCTTTCCGTGCCAATGATGAATCTAGTGAAAGCACAAATAGAAGGAACTTTCTTGAATTGTGTGGAGCTTTGAAGGAGTTGGACCCTTTCCTGCAAAGGTACAATTCTCCATCAAATGCGACATATCTCCCTCCAGAATCTCAGAATTACATGATCGACTGCTGTGCTCAAGAGATTACAGACACCATAGTCTCTGAGATGTCAAAGTCTAGAATGTATGCCATTATGGCAGATGAGGCCAGGGATGGGCAGTCTGAACAGTTGGCTCTGTGTTAGGTATTTGACAGAGGGGACAGTTAAGGAGCGTTTACTAGCACTAGCAGAAATCAAGTAATTTGATGCCCAATCGATAGCAAATGAGTTGCAACAGCAGCTCCAGATGAGAGTGGTAGCAGGCTTAAAGTGCGTTCCACAGACCTATGATGGTGCAGCTGTCATGAGTGGGTCCATAGGAAGTGTGCAAGCACATTTCAGAGTGCTGTATCTGGAGGCAATTTATGTACATTGCTATGCTCATGAGCTTAATTTAGTGTTGTGTTAGACTTGCAGGGCTATTCTGGAGGCTGCTGAGTTTTTCAGTTTCTTAGAGAATGTGTATTAATTTTTCAGTACATCCCTAGTTAACCACCACAAGTTCAAAGCAGGCTGGCTGCACTCCTGGTTGCGTAAGACATTGGGTCAGAAAAGGCTTGCAAGTCTTGCAGCCATGTCCATTGAGGGTGAAGTGCTTGGGCCACTAAGCCACAATAGTGTCATTGACCGATTTGCAACCTTTAAAAATAGGAGGTACACTTTGATGCGTCCAACCACAAAATAAGCATCAAAAGAGAGAAGGAGGAAGAGCAGTACTGTAATATAGGTTGTAATATTTGTTTGGGATCTTCCATGTGTCTGAATTATTGGGTTAATTTTGAGCAACAATTAACTCACTCACTCACTCACTCACTCACTCTCACACAAAATAAAATCCCCAAAAGTATTTTGGCTACATAGTACAGCCATTTTTGTGCCTTTTGTTGGTGTTGGATGGATGGAGACAGAGAGGACTTTAATTTCTTTATTTGGATAGAACTTAAGTAAGTCATATTAGATCAGTGTCTAACACAAACTATGAGACAGGGATACTTTTAGCCAACCTTGACCAAAAATAACCTTATTTTGATAGATGTTACACCCGTTGTTACTCTAAAAATACATTGAGAAAATACGTTTTGGGGGCTTTAAAAAAAGATAATTAGGGAGTATGCCCAGATCCCTCTAAAAGAGGCTTAGCCCCCCTATCTATGAATCTCTAGTGATGTCCCTGCCTAAAGATATGTATGTACAGTGCCTTGCAAAAGTATTTAGAACCCTTGGATTTCTTCACCTTTTACTGTGTTAAAGTGGGATTCAAATGGATTTAATTGTTATTTTCTTTGTCAGCAATCTACACAAAATACTATGTAATGTCAAAGTGGAATAAAAATAAATAATTATTAAAATATAGTCGTTGCATGAATTAGTTCAGTAAAATGTGTCTTTAACAAATCACATAATAAGTTACATGGAATCACTCTGTGTGAAACAATAGTGGTTGACATGATTTTTGAATGACCCTTCCTCTGTCCCCATACATACAACACCTGTAAGGTCCCTCAGTCAAGTATTGAATTCTTAGCACGTATTCAACTACAAAGACTTGGGAGCTTTTCGAAAGCCTCATAAAGAAGGACGGACAGTGATTGGTAGATGGGTAACAATAACAAATCAGAGATTGAATATCTCTTGAAGCATGGTCAAGTTAATAATTATGCTGTGGATGATGTATTAAAACATCCAAACACATCAAAGATACAGTCATCCTTCTGAACTGAGCTGCAGGACAGGAATGAAACAACTCAGGGATGTTACCATGGTGTTACCATTGGTGATTTTAAAACAGCTACAAAGTTCAATGGCTGTGATGGGAGAACTGAGGATGGATCAACAACACTGTAGTCACAATAATGACCTAAATGACAGAGTGAAAGAAAGAATACAAATATACAGAATATAAAATATTCTAAAACATGCATCTTGTATACAGCAAGGCACTAAAGTAATACTGCAAAAAAACACAGCAAAGGAATACACTTTTTGGACTAAATGCATAGCATAATTTTTGGGGCAAATCCAACACAGCACAGTAACTGCCTCCTTATTTGCAAACATGGTGGTGGCTGCATCATAGTATGGGTATACTTGACATCAGCAAATACTGGGAAGTTTTTCAGTATAAAAAGAAAGAAACATGATGGAGCTAAGCACATGCAAAATCCTAGAGGAAAACCTGCTTCAGTCTGCTTTACACCAGAGACTGGGAGAGGAATTCACCTTTCAGCAGGACAATAACCTACAACACAAGGCCAAATCTACACTGGAGTTGCTTACCATGAAGACAGTGAATGTTCCTGAATAGCCAAGTTACAGTTTTGGCTTAAATCTACTTGAAAATCTATGGCAAGTTTTGAAGACCCAAGATAACTCACAGCTGTAATCGATGCCAAAGGTGTTACTAACATGTATTAAATCAGGGAGCTGAATACTTATGCAACAACTATATTTTAGTTATTACATTTTTATTCATTTAGAAATTACAGAGTATTTTGTGTAGATTGTTGACCAAAAAATGCACTGTATACAGCGCCTTCGGAAAGTATTCACACCTCTTGATTTTATCCACATTTTGTTACTTTACAGCCTTATTCTAAAATGTATTAAATAAAAAAATGTCCTCAGCGATCTACACAAAATACCCCATTATGACAAAGTGAAAACAGGTTTTTAGAAATGTTTGCTAATTTATTAACAATAAAAAACTGAAATACCTCATTCATATAAGTATTCATACCCTTTGCTGTGAGACTCAAAATTGAGCTCAGGTGCATCCTATTTCCATTAATCATTATTGAGATGTTGATTGGAGTCCACCTGTGGTAAATTAAATTGATTGTACATGATTTGGAAAGGCACACACCTGCCGATATAAGGTCCCACAGTTGACAGTGCATGTCTGAGCAAAAACCAAGCAATGAGGTCGAAGGAATTGTCTGTAAAGCTCAGAGACAGGATTGTGGCATGGCACAGATCTGGGGAAGGGTACCAAACATTTTTTGCAGCATTGAAGGTCCCCAAGAACACAGCGGCCTCCATCATTCTTAATTGGAAGAAGTTTGGAACCACCAAGACTCCTCCTAGAGCTGGCCACCCGGCCAAACTGAACAATCGGGGGGAGAAGGGCCTTGATCAGGGAGGTGACCAAGAACCCGATGGTCACTCTGACAGAGCTCTAGAGTTCCTCTGTGGAGACGGGAGAAACAACAAATTGGAATTTGTAACATATCATACATTTTACAAATGTGTAATATGTTGGACGAATTACAATTCGTAACATATCATACGAAATGGATGATGGACATGGTGGGAGGGAGCTCAAACCCAAAGTCATCTCTCATGAGCCATAGATCAGCCCCTTGTAATAACTCATATAAGTCCACACCTGGTTGTGAAAAACTCACAAACAGCCTGGTAATGTGGCTGGAGAGTCAACCTGTCCTGAACAGTAAATAGCAAATAGAAAAGCAGCTTATTTACTCTCTCTGTGAAGGTCATTTTGTCTGGGTGCCCTGATAAAGTCATTGGAATGTACGACATTGGTGATGGTGCAATAGTTAAATGCCCCTCTCTACTGATTACCCACCGTGCATTGTAGACTAGAGGTAGCTGAAGATAGTGAGTCACCAAAATACCGGTCCCCCATGCTGGGTCAGTAAGCACCAGGTCATACTGGCTCTCCTCCAGGGATAGGATGTCTTAAAGACAATACTTTAGAGTGGCCTTGTTAACATTCACCTTGTTTCTGTTTAAACACATAAAAGGACCTATCCTACTCAATTATTTGACAGACGTTGTAACCATGATCAAAAAATCACTCAATGAGAGTGAGAGTTCAATGAGCTTATCTGGGTGAACGCTATGTTTCTGTGTTTGTGGACTTTCACCTACATGTTGTTTTTAAATTCTCGTAAGAATGTTTCAGATTAACTACCTGTTCACTCATTCTCCAATCTAACGTGTTCCCGCATATTTAAATACTTAAGCATTTGGATTTATGTGGATTCGATTTTTTTTTTTAAAACATGTAGATGAGCTGGTTAAGAAGCTAAGATTTAAAATTGGCTTTTTCTACAGAAACAGATTGTGCCTTTCTCTAAGCAGTCGGAAGCAGATAATTCAGTCAACCTTTTTATCTGTTCTTGATTATGGTGATATTATTTATCAAAGTTGAGCTGCTACTACTCTTAAACCTTTGGATGCCACCTACGTCGTTTTGTTTAACTAACTAAAGACCTGTAGATCTATACATTACTTTGTTTACAAGGCTCTACTTTATAAACTTCCGTCTTATCTAACTTTGCTGTTGAAGTACACACACCTGAGTTGCCTAACCCGTTCACAGGGTTGGTTTACTGTTGAGGTTTCTAGGGTCTCCAAAGCTAGGTAAATCTGCTTTTAGTTTTAATGCACCGTATTGAATGCACCATTTGCAAATGTATAAAGTTTAATACAGAGGTTGTTCCTCTCTCTATATCAATTACTTTCTTTATGATTGGCTTTACAAATTCCTCATCCATAGCATCAGTGACAGGTATTGTAATAGAACTGTAGTAGGACGACTCATCTTTGATGTACCAACTTTTTGTCGTTCGTACCACTGTGATGGTGTGTCCCTGAGAGTGAAGAGCCTTGATCAGAATGTCCATGTTAACCCAGTGACTTCCCTCCCCGGGAAAGACCAGCAACTTCCCACCATGGCAAACTGAACCACACATAATCAACAGAAATAACAACAGGCACAAAGTCCTGCTTCCAATGTATGTCATCATTTATCTGAAATATAAAACAAACAGAGAAAGGAAATCATATTCAGTTTGTATGACACATTGAACAGATTTTGACATATAGTCAGTTAGCGGACTATATATTCTCATTTATGTACAAGCATTTCGCTACACCCGCGATAATATCGGCTAAATATCCATTTGCGACCAATAAATAAAATTTTATTGGATTCAAATCATGAATGACCACGAAAGCTGTTCTCAATGGTGCATAATTAATTATCTTTAGGGTTTTGAGAGTTTGAGACAATGAAGATTAAACTGTATTCTTCATTTAGATTCACATTTCATTCAGTATGTGAACAATATCTCACAATACATTTCATCCTTGTTTATGAACATTAACTTAACGTAATTATTATTAGCTTATTCAGTCTGGAGGTAAGATGCAGTGCAATGTTACTTACCAGTTGATCTTCATATTATGTATATGGAAGCCACATGTAAAATGTGTAGTTTACTTTGGCTTTTGTGTGGCAGGTTGGTTTATAAGGGTTAAGTAAAGGTCAAAGTACTGCTTTTATGAGAACCTTTCCATTTGTTAAAGTCACAGTGATGGTTACTCAAAACTCAGTGAGTGAACATGATTATAATATGGATGTATAATATTACTCATTAAAATACTGTTTAACATAGCAGACACATTTCACAATGTCAAACAACAAGATTTTCTGGTCCAAACATGTCAAGGAACCCTCTCAGAATTACCAATATAGAACTACCTCATGCTTTTTATACCCCGCACGATAGGGAAAATTGGAACCCTCCCATAAATTGGAACCCTCTATAGATACAATTAGCCATGGTGGTACGAGGGAACTCGAGCCCCTGTAATAGCTCATAGAAGTCCACACCTGGTTGGAAAAACCCATTACAAACATTTTGGTAATGTGGCTGAATATGAAATCTGTCTTGAGCTTCCCGAAGCAAATAGAAAAGCATATACTTTACTCTCTCTGTGAAGATCATTTTGTGTGAGAGTCATGATGCAGTCATTGGAATATAACACATGGGGGATGGTGCAATGGCTAAATGTCCATCTCCACTGTTTACCCACCGTACATTGTGGACTAGAGGTAGCTGAAGATAGCGAGCCACCAAAATACCTGCTCCCCATGCTGGGTCAGTAAACACCAGGTCTTACTGGCTGTCCTCCAGGGATAGGATATCTTAAAGAATATATCCTTAAGTGTACCAAAACATTAGAAACACCTGCTCTTTCCTTGACATAGACTGACCAGGTGAATCGAGGTGAAAGCTATGATCCCTTATTGATGTCATTTGTTAAATCCACTTCAATCAGTGTAGATGTAGGGGAAAAGACAGGTCAAATAAGGACTTTGAAGCCTTGAGGGAATTGAGACATGGATTGTGTATGTGTGCCATTCATAGAGTGAATGGGCAAGACAAAACATTGAAGTGCCTTTAAATGGGGTATGGTAGTCGGATTTGGGTGTCATCTATAACTCACATATCTATGTGCATTTTGTCAGGTTGCCCAAAAAGTTACATATTGCAGCTGGGTTTTTCACACTCAACAGTTTGTATCAAGAATGGTCCACCATCCAAAGGACATCTAGCCAACTTGACATAACTGTGGGAAGCACTGGAATCAACATCGGCCAGCATCCCTGTGGGACACTTTCGACACCTTGTAGAGTCCATGCACTGACAAATTGATGCTATTCTGAGGGCAAAATGGCAACTCAATATTAGGAAGGTATTCCTAATGTTTTGTACACTCAGTGTACTTTAGTGGGCTTGTTAACATTCACACTGTTTCTGTTTAAACACATAAATAGACCTACCCTAATCAATTATTTAACAGATGTAATCATTAACAGAAAATCCCTTGATGAGAGTGAGAGTTCAATGAGTTAATCTGAGTGAACACAATGTTCCTGTGTTTGTGGACTTTCACCAACTTCTAAATGTTTGGAATATACAATATGTTTTTGTGAGAGCTGGGACCACACATATACCAAAAATGTATGCACACATGACCATACGTGACTTTGGATAAAAGTGTCTGCTAAATGGCATAAATTGTTATTTTTTAAGGCTATGAGGTTGTCAATTTCAGCTGTACACAGCAAAATCACCAGTGTGCATTGAACTCAGAGATTGTACATTGTACTATGTCAGAATGTATATATGAGTCCAACTTAACTGGTGTTAAAATAACCGTTTTGAAAGTGTAAGAAAATAAACTCTGTAGCAGATGTTAACAATCAACTCCATCAGACTACATTATTACTCTAGAAGTTTATTATATTTTAACACTGTAGGGTGTAAAACCTTTTTTGTATATTTACCAGTGTGCCTTTTGAGGGAATGATCGAGTTACCACCCATGACTGTGTTTGTTAGTGACAGAGTTTGTTGCATTCGTTCATTCACTTCCAGTCCTGTAGCCTTCACAAAGTGAGTGCCTAAATGTTCTAGTTTAATTCATATTAAACCCTTTATGACAATACATTACATACATCATATGGCCTTTCTTTGATGGCCTAGTTTCTCCCCAACACTATGGTCTGAAATTCTTGGCTCGCAAGCCACATCAGGCTTGCAAATTACATTATGCTGGCTGGCAAAGTATGTATCTTTCTGTAGCATAAGATCAATCAATCAATGTAAATGCAAAAACACAGATATTTAAACAAACAATTCTAAACATCAACCTGCAATAGAGCATGGTGGGAAATATGATAATGATGGATGAGGTTTTGAGTTTCTTTACACTACAGAGAGTAAAAAAAACGTTAACACTGTGAATGTAACACTTAAAGTAAATGTTAGCAGTGTAGGATTGAATCACAAAATGCACAACCATCTGTAAATACTTGACAACAAATATATTCCACACTAAATTATACATAAGCATTTTATTATGTTGGCGTCAATTCAACATTATACATTTTCATGATTTAAAGATACACTATGCAGAAATTGCTCTCTGCCATTTCCTGGTTGCTAAAATTACAGTAGTTTGCCTAATTTCAGTCTGTGGCAAAACAAGCAAGTTTAGTGTAGAGAATCATTGTACCGTCTAAACCACTGTGAAATCTATTTTCCATAACCAAAAATATTGTATTTTCTGCTGTTTGAAGCTGGTGTACAAAACTGAAAGTAAAAGATGCAAAAAGAAACTTAAACATGGGAAGCATAGAAATAGCGCACATAGAACAGATCTATGGCGTCTTAGACTTGCTTTCAATGAGAATGACAGATCCATAACTCGCATATCTATAGGAGTTATGTTAGGTCACCCTAAAAGTTACATATTACAGCTTTAATTCATACATATCCTATTATTTGTGTGCACCAGAATGTGGAGAATTGGATCTGCTCATTCACTTTTGATCTTTCTTTTCAAGCATTTTCTAACGCATAAATATCTGACTATTGCAACAAGAAGAAGAATAAGCACTGACACAACACCCAACAATAACAGGACAACATCTACAGAGTGGTAGGAGTACCAGGGCATTCTGTAGGACTCTGTACGCAGGTGAGCAGCACCTTTGTGTCTCATGACAAACTCAATCCAGAAGAGCGCAGTGTCCAGGGGCTCCATTGGCACGTCCCGGTGTAGCCTGGAGAGTCTCTGCATGTTCATCCTGTAGGACGGCTCATTCAGAACATCCTGTAAGGCCTCTAGGAAGTTATTGTTCTTGTCTACTGTTGCCATGGATAAAAGCTTTGCTCCTCCTCTCTCTTTCAGACGAAGGAGGTTGTCATGTTGATCAAAAAACAGAGGTAGACCCACAACAGGAATTCCATGGTAGATAGCCTCTTGAACCCCATTTGTTCCTCCATGAGCTACAAACAGCCTTGTCTTTGAATGTCCTAACAGATCATTCTGAGGCATCCAGTCCACTAGTAAGGTGTTGTTGCCCAGAGTAGCTGGCCTGTCCCCTTTGTGTCTCCAGATTACCTTCTGAGGCAGTTGGGCAAAAGCAGCAGCAATCACATCAGCTATATCATGTGGAAATTCAGTGACGAAAGTCCCCAAAGACATGATAATGACTCCATGCTCCCCTGAACTATGAACAAACTCCTCCAGGTCTTGGGGAAGAGGCTTGGCAGGATTACATTGGAACCCTCCCATATAGATAACATTAGGCATGGTGGGACGAGGAAATTCAAACACAAAGTCAACTCTCATGAGCCACAGATCAGCCCCTTGTAATAACTCATAGAAGTCCACACCTGGTTGGAAAAACTCATCACAAACAGCCTGGTATTGTGGCCGGAGAGTCAACCTGTCCCGAACAGTAAATAACAAATAGAATAGCATATTCTTTACTCTCTCTGTGAAAGTCATTTTGTCTGAGAGCCCCGATAAAGTCATTGGAATGTACGACATTGGTGATGGTGCAATAGTTAAATGCCCCTCTCTACTGATTACCCACCGTACATTGTAGACTAGAGGTAGCTGAAGATAGTGAGCCACCAAAATACCTGCTCCCCATGCTGGGTCAGTAAGCACCAGGTCATATTGGTTCTCCTTTAGGGTCTTCATTAAATCCTTGTCTTTCAATACAGCAGTTGCCAAGTCACAAGCATGTTTATGAACCGTAGACATTGAAGAGAATATCTCAATTTGCAAATATATAAAATTTAATACAGAGTTCGTTCCTCTCTCTATATCAATTGCTTTTTTTATTATTGGCTTTACAAATTCCTCATCCAGAGCATCAGTGGCAGGTATTGTAATAGAACTGTAGTAGGACGACTCATCTTTGATGTACCAACTTTTTGTCGTTCGTACCACTGTGATGGTGTGTCCCTGAGAGTGAAGAGCCTTGATCAGAATGTCCATGTTAACCCAGTGACTTCCCTCCCCGGGAAAGACCAGCAACTTCCCACCATGGCAAACTGAACCACACATAATCAACAGAAATAACAACAAGCACAAAGTCATGCTTCCAATGTATGTCATCATTTATCTGAAATATAAAACAAACAGAGAAAGGAAATCATATTCAGTTTGTATGACACATTGAACAGATTTTGACATATAGTCAGTTAGCGGACTATATATTCTCATTTACGTACAAGCATTTCTCTACACCCGCGATAATATCGGCTAAATATCCGTATTCGACCAATAAATACTATTTTATTTGATTCAAATCATGAATGACCATGAAAGGTGTTCTCAATGGTGCATAATTAATTATCTTTAGGGTTTTGAGAGTTTGAGACAATGAAGATTAAACTGTATTCTTCATTTAGATTCACATTTCATTCAGTATGTGAACAATATCTCACAATACATTTCATCCTTGTTTATGAACATTAACTTAACGCAATTATTATTAGCTTATTCAGTCTGGAGGTAAGATGCAGTGCAATGTTACTTACCAGTTGATCTTCATATTATGTATATGGAAGCCACTTGTAAAATGTGGTTTACTTTGGCTTTTGTGTGGCAGGTCGGTTTATAAGGGTTAAGTAAAGGTCAAAGTACTGTTTTCATGAGAACCTTTCCATTTGTTAAAGTCACAGTGATGGTTACTCAAAACTCAGTGAGTGAACATGATTATAATATGGACGTCATGATCTCCTTGAGTGACAGACCAAGGCGCAGCGAGGTATCCAGTATACATACTTTATTTATTTCGTAACTGGCAAAATAATAAAACCGTAACACCAGTGCGGCTACAAAGTGCACACAGCACTGAACATACTATACAAACAAAAAACAATGACCCACAAAAACCCATTGAAGACCACAAACATATATATGGTTCCCAATTAAAGGTAATGACAATCAGCTGCCTCTAATTGGGAACCATTTCCCCAACATAGAAATACAAAACCTAGAACACAAAACCCTCCTAAACAAAAGAAACTAAGCACGCCAGCCTGAAACCCAGGACTGGATGTGACAATGGATGTATAATATTACTCATTAAAATACTGTTTAACATAGCAGACACATTTCACAATGTCAAACAACAAGATTTTCTGGTCCAAACATGTCAAGGAAACATTCTCAGTTTTGCCGATATATAGAACTACCTCGTGCTTTTTCTACCCCACACGATTGTAACCCTCCCATATATTGGAACCCTCTACAGATAAAATTGGCCATGGTGGGACGAGGGAACTCAAACACAAAATCTACTCTCATGAGCCATTGACCAGCCCCTGTAATAACTCATACAAGTCCACACCTGGTTGGAACAACCCATTACAAACATTTTGGTAATGTGGCTGAATATGAAATCTGTCTTGAGCTTCCCGAAGCAAATAGAAAAGCATATACTTTACTCTCTCTGTGAAGATCATTTTGTGTGAGAGTCATGATGCAGTCATTGGAATATAACACATGGGGGATGGTGCAATGGCTAAATGTCCATTACCACTGTTTACCCACCGTACATTGTGGACTAGAGGTAGCTGAAGATAGCGAGCCACCAAAATACCTGCTCCCCATGCTGGGTCAGTAAACACCAGGTCTTACTGGCTGTCCTCCAGGGATAGGATATCTTAAAGAATATATCCTTAAGTGTACCAAAACATTAGAAACACCTGCTCTTTCCTTGACATAGACTGACCAGGTGAATCGAGGTGAAATCTATGATCCCTTATTGATGTCATTTGTTAAATCCACTTCAATCAGTGTAGATGTAGGGGAAAAGACAGGTCAAATAAGGACTTTGAAGCCTTGAGGGAATTGAGACATGGATTGTGTATGTGTGCCATTCATAGAGTGAATGGGCAAGACAAAACATTGAAGTGCCTTTAAATGGGGTATGGTAGTCGGATTTGGGTGTCATCTATAACTCACATATCTATGTGCATTTTGTCAGGTTGCCCAAAAAGTTACATATTGCAGCTGGGTTTTTCACACTCAACAGTTTGTATCAAGAATGGTCCACCATCCAAAGGACATCTAGCCAACTTGACATAACTGTGGGAAGCACTGAAGTCAACATCGGCCAGCATCCCTGTGGAACACTTTCGACACCTTGTAGAGTCCATGCACTGACAAATTGATGCTATTCTGAGGGCAAAATGGCAACTCAATATTAGGAAGGTATTCCTAATGTTTTGTACACTTAGTGTACTTTAGTGGGCTTGTTAACATTCACATTGTTTCTGTTTAAACACATAAATAGACCTACCCTAATCAATTATTTAACAGATGTAATCATTAACAGAAAATCCCTTGATGAGAGTGAGAGTTCAATGAGTTAATCTGAGTGAACACAATGTTCCTGTGTTTGTGGACTTTCACCAACTTCTAAATGTTTGGAATATACAATATGTTTTTGTGAGAGCTGGGACCACACATATACCAAAAATGTATGCACGCATGACCATACGTGACTTTGGATAAAAGTGTCTGCTAAATGGCATAAATTGTTATTTTTTAAGGCTATGAGGTTGTCAATTTCAGCTGTACACAGCAAAATCACCAGTGTGCATTGAACTCAGAGATTGTACATTGTACTATGTCAGAATGTATATATGAGTCCAACTTAACTGGTGTTAAAATAACCGTTTTGAAAGTGTAAGAAAATAAACTCTGTAGCAGATGTTAACAATCAACTCCATCAGACTACATTATTACTCTAGAAGTTTATTATATTTTAACACTGTAGGGTGTAAAACCTTTTTTGTATATTTACCAGTGTGCCTTTTGAGGGAATGATCGAGTTACCACCCATGACTGTGTTTGTTAGTGACAGAGTTTGTTGCATTCGTTCATTCACTTCCAGTCCTGTAGCCTTCACAAAGTGAGTGCCTAAATGTTCTAGTTTAATTCATATTAAACCCTTTATGACAATACATCATATGGCCTTTCTTTGATGGCCTAGTTTCTCCCCAACACTATGGTCTGAAATTCTTGGCTCGCAAGCCACATCAGGCTTGCAAATTACATTATGCTGGCTGGCAAAGTATGTATCTTTCTGTAGCATAAGATCAATCAATCAATGTAAATGCAAAAACACAGATATTTAAACAAACAATTCTAAACATCAACCTGCAATAGAGCATGGTGGGAAATATGATAATGATGGATGAGGTTTTGAGTTTCTTTACACTACAGAGAGTAAAAAAAACGTTAACACTGTGAATGTAACACTTACAGTAAATGTTAGCAGTGTAGGATTGAATCACAAAATGCACAACCATCTGTAAATACTTGACAACAAATATATTCCACACTAAATTATACATAAGCATTTTATTATGTTGGCGTCAATTCAACATTATACATTTTCATGATTTAAAGATACACTATGCAGAAATCGCTCTCTGCCATTTCCTGGTTGCTAAAATTATAGTAGTTTGCCTAATTTCAGTCTGTGGCAAAACAAGCAAGTTTAGTGTAGAGAATCATTGTACCATCTAAACCACTGTGAAATCTATTTTCCATAACCAAAAATATTGTATTTTCTGCTGTTTGAAGCTGGTGTACAAAACTGAAAGTAAAAGATGCAAAAAGAAACTTAAACATGGGAAGCATAGAAATAGCGCACATAGAACAGATCTACGGCATCTTAGACTTGCTTTCAATGAGAATGACAGATCCATAACTCGCATATCTATAGGAGTTATGTTAGGTCGCCCTAAAAGTTACATATTACAGCTTTAATTCATACATATCCTATTATTTGTGTGCACCAGAATGTGGAGAATTGGATCTGCTCATTCACTTTTGATCTTTCTTTTCAAGCATTTTCTAACGCATAAATATCTGACTATTGCAACAAGAAGAAGAATAAGCACTGACACAACACCCAACAATAACAGGACAACATCTACAGAGTGATAGGAGTACCAAGGCATTCTGTAGGACTCTGTACGCAGGTGAGCAGCACCTTTATGTCTCATGACAAACTCAATCCAGAAGAGGGCAGTGTCCAGGGGCTCCATTGGCACGTCCCGGTGTAGCCTGGAGAGTTTCTGCATGTTCATCCTGTAGGATGGCTCATCCAGAACATCCTGTAAGGCCTCTAGGAAGTTATTGTTCTTGTCTACTGTTGCCATGGATAAAAGCTTTGCTCCTCCTCTCTCTTTCAGACGAAGGAGGTTGTCATATTGATCAAAAAACAGAGGTAGACCCACAACAGGAATTCCATGGTAGATAGCCTCTTGAACCCCATTTGTTCCTCCATGAGCTACAAACAGCCTTGTCTTTGAATGTCCTAACAGATCATTCTGAGGCATCCAGTCCACTAGTAAGGTGTTGTTGCCCAGAGTAGCTGGCCTGTCCCCTTTGTGTCTCC
Source organism: Brachymystax lenok tsinlingensis (assembly GCA_030435695.1). Classification (NCBI taxonomy): domain Eukaryota; kingdom Metazoa; phylum Chordata; class Actinopteri; order Salmoniformes; family Salmonidae; genus Brachymystax; species Brachymystax lenok. The sequence continues at coordinate 28,732,357 of CM059819.1, read as the reverse complement.
AGATTACCTTCTGAGGCAGTTGGGCAAAAGCAGCAGCAATCACATCAACTATATCATGTGGAAATTCAGAAACGAAAGTCCCCAAAGACATGATAATGACTCCATGCTCCCCTGAACTATGAACAAACTCCTCCAGTTCTTGGGGAAGAGGCTTGGCAGGATTACATTGGAACCCTCCCATATAGATAACATTAGGCATGGTGGGACGGGGAAATTCAAACACAAAGTCAACTCTCATGAGCCACAGATCAGCCCCTTGTAATAACTCATAGAAGTCCACACCTGGTTGGAAAAACTCATCACAAACAGCCTGGTAATGTGGCCGGAGAGTCAACCTGTCCTGAACAGTAAATAGCAAATAGAATAGCATATTCTTTACTCTCTCTTTGAAAGTCATTTTGTCTGAGTGCCCTGATAAAGTCATTGGAATGTACGACATTGGTGATGGTGCAATAGTTAAATGCCCCTCTCCACTGATTACCCACCGTACATTGTAGACTAGAGGTAGCTGAAGATAGTGAGCCACCAAAATACCGGTTCCCCATGCTGGGTCAGTAAGCACCAGGTCATATTGGTTCTCCTTTAGGGTCTTCATTAAATCCTTGTCTTTCAATACAGCAGTTGCCAAGTCACAAGCATGTTTATGAACCTTAGACATTGAAGAGAACATCTCAATTTGCAAATGTATAAAATTTAATACAGAGCTCGTTCCTCTCTCTATATCAATTACTTTCTTTAGAATTGGCTTTACAAATTCCTCATCCATAGCATCAGTGACAGGTATTGTAATAGAACTGTAGTAGGACGACTCATCTTTGATGTACCAACTTTTTGTCGTTCGTACCACTGTGATGGTGTGTCCCTGAGAGTGAAGAGCCTTGATCAGAATGTCCATGTTAACCCAGTGACTTCCCTCCCCGGGAAAGACCAGCAACTTCCCACCATGGCAAACTGAACCACACATAATCAACAGAAATAACAACAGGCACAAAGTCCTGCTTCCAATGTATGTCATCATTTATCTGAAATATAAAACAAACAGAGAAAGGAAATCATATTCAGTTTGTATGACACATTGAACAGATTTTGACACATGGGTCAGTTAGCGGACTATATATTCTCATTTATGTACAAGCATTTCGCTACACCCGCGATAATATCGGCTAAATATCCGTATGTGACCAATAAATACGATTTTATTTGATTCAAATCATGAAAGACCATGAAAGCTGTTCTCAATGGTGCATAATTAATTATCTTTAGGGTTTTGAGAGTTTGAGACAATGAAGATTAAACTGTATTCTTCATTTAGATTCACATTTCATTCAGTATGTGAACAATATCTCACAATACATTTCATCCTTGTTTATGAACATTATCTTAACGTAATTATTATTAGCTTATTCAGTCTGGAGGTAAGATGCAGTTCAATGTTACTTACCAGTTGATCTTCATATTATGTATATGGAAGCCACATGTAAAATGTGTAGTTTACTTTGGCTTTTGTTTGGCAGGTTGGTTTATAAGGGTTAAGTAAAGGTCAAAGTACTGCTTTTATGAGAACCTTTCCATTTGTTAAAGTCACAGTGATGTTACTCAAAACTCAGTGAGTGAACATGATTATAATATGGATGTATAATATTACTCATTAAAATACTGTTTAACATAGCAGACACATTTCACAATGTCAAACAACAAGATTTTCTGGTCCAAACATGTCAAGGAAACATTCTCAGATTTGCCGAGATATAGAACTACCTCGTGCTTTTTCTACCCCACACGATTGTAACCCTCCCATATATTGGAACCCTCTATAGATAAAATTGGCCATGGTGGGACGAGGGAACTCAAACACAAAGTCTACTCTCATGAGCCATTGACCAGCCCCTGTAATAACTCATACAAGTCCACACCTGGTTGGAACAACCCATTACAAACATCTTGGTAATGTGGCTGAATATGAAATCTGTCTTGAGCTTCCCGAAGCAAATAGAAAAGCATATACTTTACTCTCTCTGTGAAGATCATTTTGTGTGAGAGTCATGATGCATTCATTGGAATATAAGACATGGGGGATGGTGCAATGGCTAAATGTCCATCTCCACTGTTTACCCACCGTACATTGTGGACTAGAGGTAGCTGAAGATAGCGAGCCACCAAAATACCTGCTCCCCATGCTGGGTCAGTAAACACCAGGTCTTACTGGCTCTCCTTTAGGGTCTTCATTAAATCCTTGTCTTTCAATTCAGCAGTTGCCGTGTCACATTCCATTCCATGAACCAGTCCAAGACATTGCAGAGAACATCTCGATTTGCAAATGTGTAAGGGTTCTCTGTGATGCCGGTAAGGCGGAGTCTGGCGCCGGACAAGAATAATGAGTATTCATATAATTTTACTCAAATAAATCCCATACGAGTGGTGATAAACAATCACATGAACACGGAACTAAATTACAACAAACAATCATGCACAAAAACCATTGGGGAAACAGAGGGATAAATAAGGAACATGTAATAATGGGAATGGAAACCAGGTGTGTGATAATGAAGATAAAACAAACGGATGATGAATATTGGATCGGTGGAGGCTAGAAGACCGGTGACGTCGACCGCCGAACGCCTCCCGAAAAAGTAGAGGGACCAACTTCGGCGGAAGTCGTGACAAAATGTATAAAGTTAAATACAGAGCTCGTTCCTCTCTCTGTATCAATTACTTTCTTCACGATTGGCTTTACAAATTCCTCATATTCCACACCATCAGTGACAGGTATTGTAATAAAACTGTAATGTAGAGACTCTTCTTTAGTACACCAACTTTTAGTTGTCCGTACCACTGTGACGGTGTGTCCCTTAGAGTGAAGAGCCTTGATCAGATTGTTCAACCAGTGACTACCTTCTAAGGGAAATACTATATTTTTCCCATCGTAGATTCTCCAAGAAGCAACCAATAACGATATGAGAAAGTATGAGTTTATGCTTCCATTATGGCTTGTCATCTTTTATCTGAATGATAGGTGAAATCAGAAGGCGGGATGAACAGAATGCAAAACAACAACTCTTGTTTTTGAATCAGGTAGACTCTAACTGACTTAAGTCCCCAACTAAGTCCCCCCAGTTTGTAACATACTCACAGACTTAAAAGCTCATCTCAAGACACCTTTGTAATGCAAAGAGATGGTCTTAGAAGCTGAAAAGTAGGTACATTAATTCACTGTAACAATGATTTGTCTGCTAAGTTACCTGTATCCCACAAGCCAAACAGTTGTAGTTTTTGCTCATACAAGAGCATTCACAGCTGAATTCTTCAGTGAAGCTTATTCAAGCGGATTATAATTAAACTCTTGCTTGATCTTGTTATGTAATACTACTTTTCTGAGAATGTAGCCACTGTTAAAAAAAAAAAAGATTTTGATTTTGTATCTTACCAACCTAGGGCCCGTTAACTACGTTTTGGTCATTATTTTTCAGAGTTAATAAAATTGAAAAGTGTAATGTAAGGGTAATATAAAAGGGTAGTGTATATAAAAGGGTAGTGTATATAAAAGGGTAGTGTATATAAAAGTGTAGTGTATATAAAAGGGTAGTGTATATAAAAGGGTAGTGTATATAAAAGGGTAGTGTATATAAAAGGGTAATGTGTATAAAAGGGTAGTGTATATAAAAGGGTAATGTGTATAAAAGGGTAATGTGTATAAAAGGGTAGTGTATATAAAAGGGTAATGTGTATAAAAGGGTAATGTGTAAAAAAAAAGGGTAGTGTATATAAAAGCGTAGTGTATATAAAAGGGTAATGTGTATAAAAGGGTAGTGTATATAGAAGCGTAGTGTATATAAAAGGGTAATGTGTATAAAAGGTTAATGTCGACTTAAATATAAAAGGTAAAGGGGTCATATTAAAGGATAATGATCAAGGGTACTGTACACTTATTTACAAAGGGGTGGATTAAAAGTTATTTATTAACACCTGTTAATTATTAGCTAGTCTCATTGGCCAGCCTTCCATAATCCTGTCTCCTTAACTGTGAGAAGCCTGTTTTTCAGAGGCAAGAAAGACAGTAACCTGGAGAATTGTATTCATTGTTATACTTTACTTTGTGAGATATGCCTATAGGGAGGTATCCTCCTTTCAGAATATAAAACAATTGTATGTTAATTTAATCTATAAACAGATACAGCAACATAGAGACAACAATCCCTCATTCATATACACAAATCAAGAATCATGATGGAACTAAAATCCATTGCAAATATAACTGGTCTCCCACACCCACATGTGAGTAAGTGTCTCTTCCTCTGCACTGACTGTAGTGTCTCTGAATTTATTGTGCTGAGTGCATTTAGTCTCAGTTTAGTCTTATCCGCTGCCGCCTGCATGGTTGGGGACAATGATGTTTGCCCATTTGTAGATGACAGGGATGAAGAGCAGAGCAGAGCCCAGTACTGAGACCAGGAGGAAGGTCCACAGGAACACACGATCCAGAACCTGAGCCACAAACTTCCAGTCCTGCACCACCTGGAGAGAGAGAGACCAAAATGCCCTTCAGTCTCCAACACATGACATCGTTGACACAGGCTGGGAGGCCTTTGCACTCAGAGGTGCCGTTGCATGTGACAATCAGAGGATGGAGACAAATATACAGTATGGATAAAATGAATATATAGAGAGAATTACAGTAAGACTTCAAGAAACCTCAATTCAGTACTATAGGATTGATTTTGAATGGTGTTCAAATCATAACAAACAAACACAATATTCTCTCATGCCAACTTTATCATTGATACTGCAGGGGCAGATTCTCTGTAACTCAATAGGATCTTACCTCTCTGACCTCGTTCTCCTTGACCACATGCATGGTGATGTAGCGGATAGAGTCCAAAGCAGCCTGCAGGTTATTCCTAGAAGAGAGATGAGGGGTGGACTCTGGTGAAGAACCCTTCGTAATGCCCCCTACTGCCCCCTCTCTCCCTGCCAGTCCTGCCCACTCTCTCCCTGCCCACTCTCTCCCTGCCCTGGCCCCGCCTGGGGTAGCATAGCGGTCCACGTGGCTGCGCATACACAGCAGCTTAGGCAGCCTGTGCAGGAAGATACGGCGCACCCAGGGCGCCATGCCTTGGTGCGTGGATGAGGAGCGGTGGTGGATGTTAATGGCGAAGACGGTGATGACGATGGAGAGCGTGACAAAGATCATGGTGAACACCAGGTACTCCCCGATCAGAGGGATGACCTTGGAGGAGGACGGAATGATCTCCTCGATCACGAGAAGGAAGACGGTGAGGGACACCAGCACAGAGGTGCACAGGGAGATCTTCTCCCCACCGTTGGAGGGCAGGTAGAAGACCAGGATGGTGAGGAAGGAAAGGCCGATACAGGGGATAATGAGGAAGAGGGTGTAGAAGAGCGGCAGTCTACGGATGATAAAGGAGTAGGTGATGAAGGGGAAGTGGCAGGATCCATCCATCCTCAGACCACGGCTGCCTGTCGCTTTCACTATCTCCCATTCACCATTGTCAAAGTAGTCCCTCTTATCCACATGGAAGTCCTCCAGGAGGATGTCAACCTGTTGAATGAATACAAGGTTAGAAAAGATGAAACATCAACAGACGTATCTTCACTTTAACTCCCCAAAGTATAAACAAGAGATTAACACGTTTCTGACATTAATTAAAGACTGTATTGTCATTAATATACTGTAGACTGTTTCACAATGCTGTGTAGGCTACAACCTGTGATCCATCATAGGTCCAGGAGCCAAATTTCATGGAGCAGTTCTGCAGGTCAAATGGGAAGAAGGTGACATCGATGATGCAGGCTGACTTGTAGTTAGCGGGCTGTGTCCAGGTGATGGTGCCATCATACTTGACAACAGCCTTGGTGACAGAGCCCTCAAAACGGCCATCAGCACTGTTAGAGGAAAGGATTAACATCTGTTCATCTTCTACAGGGTTGAATCAGGCTTTGCTTGATGTGTTGGATTAATTGAATTTGTGCTATTCAAAATATAGTCTATGCTGTGTAGGGTTGCAAAGCTAATTTCCCAAAGTTACTGGAATCTTCAGTAATTTGGTATTTAACAGAAATGTATGGCAATCTATCGTAACTTTCGTAATTTATACTTGAAAAACGTATTTAAAAAAAATGAATATATAGTATGAATTGATTATGTCTGTGTCCATGTTGTCCATGAGTTTCTAATAGATAGACCATATGGTTCAAGAGAATATAACCTAATTAATTTAAAAAAGCATTTAATCAACAAAAGCATTATTTTAAATTAACGCTGCAACATTTTGTTATAGATTTTATTGTTTTATGACTAAATGTTTGTACATCTAAGAATATTCCATTCTGAAAATGTATGAAATAGAGATAGGGTTATAAGACAAAATGGTAGTCCAATTAATGTGTGTGTCTAGAAATGAATATTGTGGAGAGTGGAACAGGCTGGTACAACCTGACCTAGGGAGTATCTGTGAGAACAAAGCATTCTTAGTTCTAATCAGACATATGTGGGAAGGCTTCTGGTCCTAGGGACGGGAGGGACGGTTAGGAGCTGTCCAAGGTTGACTTATGTTGCAAAGATTGTGATAAGGAATGAATGGGTACTGTGGGAAAACACTATTTCCTGGAAAGGGTGGGGAATATGGTGGGGCCTTTGTATTTTTTGTATTTCAACATTGTACCATATAAGAGACTGTGTACACCTTTTAGAGCTCAGAGCTCTCCCGTGAATTAAACGATTTACCTTTGACCATTGTAGACTGGGCTCCTGTCTGTCCTATTTCAACCAGTATCTTACAAATTCTGGGTCACAGACGGAGTTGTTTAATTGAAGTTCAGTTTATGAAGATTGAGAACAAAATTTCTATAACACATTTACAACTATTTACTTTTTTCACAACTGCCTAAACATTGACAACAAACACATACTGACGTAGTAAAAAAAATGTTAACCCTTATATTAAAGACCAATGGTATTCACTAAGTTGATGGTTTATATTTAGGTTAATATTTTACAGCTTTGTCATTCTATTTTTATACATTTTTTAAATAATCGTATTGAATTACTTCAGATATTTTATGTGACGAGGCCACTAAGGCTGCATTTACACAATTCAGATTTTTTTTTTTACGAATTGGTCTGTTGAACAATCAGATCAACTCTGAAAAAGATCTGATGTGAAAAGATCTGATGTGATTGGTCAAAAGACCAATTAGTAGAAAAAAATATCAGAATTGGGCTGCTTGTGTAAAAGCAGCCACAGAGGGCCAGAGATTGTTACAGACACCTGTGATAATCTGAAGTACAAAAAAGGGCCACTAGATGTCTTGTAATAGATTACATAAAATCCCTAAAAGATACCAACATTCTGGTAGTTTACTGGTAAGAAAGTTTCCAGTATTATACAGTGCTTGACTTGGGATGGAAGTAGTGCAGGTGCTGTATTTTTCCAAGTTGGTCCATTAGAGATGATGTTATAGAGACCTATGATTATTCACTTTTAATGGATTAAACTCATTTTCCATGACTTCTATATGACCTTTAACCAGATTTTCATGACCATTATTATAGCCTACATGAAAAGTAAGCATTATTGACACTGGAAAGCTGCAGTGTCTGATTCCATGTAGACCTACCGCGTCTTTCTCCTGCTGTTGTGCCCTTGATCAAGGCACTTAGCCCCCCCAGATAGAGATGGACTGTTAGTCACATGTTGTCAACATGTGGTCAACTCTCCATCTGGAGAGCTCCAGGGTGTGCAGGCTTGGCTGTTTCCATATTACAACCAAATACTTTTGTCTTTATAAAATTATTCTCTCATTCAATGAATCAGGGATCAAATGGATAAGGTAGGCTACTTCAAAGCAAGGTATCTAACTAGACCTGTTTATATATAAGGCACAAATATTCATGTTTCGAGGAAGATTTTTGCACAGCAACTTATTTGTCAATTAGGCGTTTCTTAGAATATTTTTACATTGTTGCAATTACATGGCTACTGTTTAATAGAGGGGAATCCCAGTTGTTTAACATTGCAGATATAAACTCAGCAAAAAAAGAAACATCCCTTTTTTAGGACCCTGTCTTTCAAAGATAAATTCGTAAAAATCCAAATAACTTCACAGATCTTCATTGTAAAGGGTTTAAACACTGTTTCCCATGCTTGTTCAATGAACCATAAACAATTAATGAACATTCCCCTGTGGGACGGTCATTAAAACACTAACAGCTTACAGACGGTAGACAATAAAGGTCACAGTTATGAAAACTTAGGACACTAAAGAGGCCTTTCTACTGACTCTGAAAAACACCAAAAGAAAGATGCCCAGGGTCCCTGCTCATCTGCGTGAACGTGCCTTGGGCATGCTGCAAGGAGGCATGAGGACTGCAGATGTGGCCAGGGCAATAAATTGCAATGTCCGTACTGTGAGACGCCTAAGACAGCGCTACAGGGAGACAGAACAGACAGCTGATCGTCCTCGCAGTGGCAGACCACGTGTAACAACACCTGCACAGGATCGGTACATCCGAACATCCCACCTGCGGGACAGGTACAGGATGGCAACAACAACTGCCCGAGTTACACCAGGAACGCACAATCTCTCCATCAGTGCTCAGACTGTCCGAAATCGGCGGAGAGAGGCTGGACTGAGGGCTTGTAGGCCTGTTGTAAGGCAAGTCCTTACCAGACATCACCGGCGACAATGTCGCCTGTGGGCACAAACCCACCATCGCTGGACCAGACAGGACTGGCAAAAAGTGCTCTTCACTGATGAGTTGTGGTTTTGTCTCACCAGGGGTGAGGCCTGTATTCTGGAGTGGGATCGATATGAAGGTGGAGGGTCCGTCATGGTCTGGGGCGGTGTGTCACAGCATCATCAGACTGAGCTTGTTGTCATTACAGGCAATCTCAACGCTGTGCGTTACAGGGAAGACATCCTCCTCCCTCATGTGGTACCCTTCCTGCAGGCTCATCCTGACATGACCCTCCAGCATGACAATGCCACCAGCCATACTGCTCGTTCTGTGCGTGATTTCCTGCAAGACAGGAATGTCAATGTTCTGTCATGGCCAGCGAAGAGCCTGGATCTCAATCCCATTGAGCACGTCTGGGACCTGTTGGATCAGATGGTGAGGGCTAGGGCCATTCCCCCCAGAAATGTCCAGGAACTTGCAAGTGCCTTGGTGGAAGAGTGGGGTAACATCTCACAGCAAGAACTGGCAAATCTGGTACAGTCGATGAGGAGGAGATGCACTGCAGTACTTAATGCAGCTGGTGGCTACACCAGATACTGACTGTTACTTTTGATTTTGACCCCCCCTTTGTTCAGGGACACATTACTCCATTTCTGTTAGTCACATGACTGTGGAACTTGTTCAGTTTATGTCTCAGTTGTTGAATCTTATTTTTGTTCATACAAATATTTACACATGTTAAGTTTTCTGAAAATAAACGCAGTTGACAGTGAGAGGACGTTTCTTTTTTTGCTGAGTTTATTTAGGCTCTACAGTGCCGGTGGAAAGGCAACAACGAAATGAATGCTTAGTTAGCTATAGTTAACTTGCGAGATAACTGCTACAAGTTATATTTTGAATTGGTGATCTTAGTCTGTCTGTCATTATTGTATACCTGCTGCTGGAATGTCGCGCTCTCTCTCCTCGGGCAACACCACAGACATGCACTAAAGGGTCATTCCGATAATGGCTGATATGTAGAATTGTGTATTAATTTACCATACTTAAAAGTGTACTTTCATGAATTACATTAGAAACAATTATTCAACTAATTTCCATGACTTTTCATGACCTTACAAACCCTAATTTGACAATTTGGAGCAGGCATCATGTCATTCAACCTAGCACATTTTCAATCTGCGCTATCTCGAACAGCCTATATTGGCACTCACAGATTCAGAGACTAGCGACAAATAAACTTGAACAAAGCAGAATCAGGAAACGAATACCAACTCGCCATTGCTATTCAATGAAGATCCCACCTTCATTCCGCTTTGATAAACCTTTTTTGCCTCGGTGTGTGAATCTGTGCCAGCGAAAGGCTACTCTGTTTTTAAAGAGGAGCTGTACGTTGTGCTACTACGGCGTTCCGGACAGCTACGGCCCAAGTCAAGCACTGGTAATATACCCTCCCTTAGCAACCCTAATGTGGAGATTATATTGCACAGGAAGTTTTTGTTCTGGTACTTACTTGTCATAGAGCACAATGTCTGGGATCCAGATGGAGTCCGAGGGGACTCTGATGGTAGTGATGCCCAGGTTGTCATCAGGGTTCCAGCGTAGCTTCATGTCCAACCATTCCTAAACAGAGAGAGAGAGAGAGAGAGAGAGAGAGAGAGAGAGAGAGAGAGAGAGAGAGAGAGAGAGAGAGAGAGAGAGAGAGAGAGATGAGTCTCTTTGCAAGCGGATCCATTTGACAAGACTGCTGCTGGAGCTCACCATAAATTACTTTTCTCCTCCTGAGAGAAATTTGATTGCACTACACTATATACTGAGTGTACAAAACATTATGAACACCTGCTCTTTCATTGACATGACCAGGTGAATGAAGGTGAAAGCTATGATCCCTTGTTGATGTCACTCGTTAAATCTACTTCAATCAGTGTAGATGAAGGGGAGGAGACAGGTTAAAGAAGGATTTTTAAGCCTTGAGACAATTGAGACATGGATTGTGTATATGTGCCATTCAGAGGGGAATGGGTAAGACAAGTGCCTTTGAACGGGGTATGGTCGTATGTGCCAGGGGCCCCGGTTTGTGTCAACAACTGCAACGCTGCTGGGTTTTTCACGCTCAGCAGTGTCCCATTTCTATCAAGAATGGTCCACCACCAAAAGGACATCCAGCCAACTTGACACAACTGTGGGAAGCATTGGAGTCAACATGGGCCAGCATCCCTGTGGAATGCTTTTGACACCTTGTAGAGTCCATGCCCTGACAAATTGAGGCTGTTCTGAGGACAGAAGGGTGGAGGTGTTCTTAATATTTGTACACTCAGTGTGTGTGTAATGATGCAACTGCATATCTGTGATAAGCAGATGTAATTTATCTGAGTTTTTGCATCGTCACATGGTGGATATAAAAATGTATGGCCAAATGAAGTAGATAGTGGGAGAGAAGCACTGACGTGGACAGAGCCATATCTTCAACCTTGTCTTATCTATTCACCGCTGATGAATAGATACGGCCATGCAGTGGTGTAAAGGACTTAAGTAAAAATACTTTAAAGTACTACTTAAGTATTTTTGGGGGGTATCTCTACTTTACTTTACTGTTTATATTTTTGACAACTTTTACTTTTACTTCACTACATTCCTAAAGAACATTATGTACTTTTTTACTCCATACATTTTCCCTGACACCCAAAAGTACTTACATTTTGAATGCTTAGCAGGACACTTATCAAGAGAACATCCCTGGTCATCCCTACTGCCTCTGATCTGGCGGACTCACTAAACACAAATGCTTTGTTTGTTAACAATGTCTGAGTGTTGGAGTGTGACCCTGGCTCTCCATTAAAAAAAATTGTGGCGTCTGGTTTGCTTAATAGAAGGAATTTTAAATTATTCATACTTTTACTTTCGATACTTAAGTATATTTTAGCAACTACATTTACTTTTGATACTTAAGTATATTTAAAACCAAATACTTTTAGACTTTTACTGAAGTAGTATTTTATTGGGTGACTTTCACTTTTACTTGAGTCTTTTTCTATTAAGGTATCTTTACTTTTACTTTTTCCACCACTGTGGCCATGTTAGCTATTGCCCTCTGTCCTCTGACTTGCATGGAGTTGTTTGTCACTGTGGCAGACTAGGGAGAGGCTGACCTGCAGACCCTGGTCTGGAGTGATGATTCCCTGGCTGCAGAGAGCTGACGCAGTCAGAGGATATGAATTAAGCTGCCAAGAGGGCTGGGGGCAAGGCAGGCTGCTGGGGGGCCGGAGTTGCAAAGTGGGTGGCTCGTGTGGGCACAAGGGAAGGTGGAGGAGGGTGGGGAGAAATTAAGATGTGAGTTCTTCGTGAAATGCCACCAGAACAAAAGGGGACATGCAGGGGGAAGGGAGGTTGATTGTTACTCTAAATGCCATGCCGCCTTTGTTTGTCTAGCTGACGCTGCTGTAGAGCAGAAGTTCCCAACCTTTTTTGGTTACTGTACTCCCAACTGAATTTTGCTCTGCCTGGAGTACCCCTGAAGTACCCGCTTATGTGCATGTAACCCTATGGACTCATGAGTATTTTCAATTACCCCCTCTGGATAGGCCAAGTACCCCCGGGGGTCCTAGTACCCCTGGTTGGGAACCACTGCTGTAGAGTGTTGTGAATTATACAATGGGTGGGTCTAATCCTGGATGCTGATTGGTTAAAACATTCCAGTCGGTGTCTATTCCACAAGTTACCACCGGCTTAAGCTATGACATTGAAATACCTATTTACACTGTTCAATCTCACTGCGAAATCCACTGTCAGCCCAGCCAGACAATTTATAAACATGACCTCCAATGTAAAAATCATCTAGACATTATCTCCCATTTCTTTTAGACTAGCAATTGGTTTTCAATAATGGAGATTTGTATAAACCTTGCTGTCTGTCTCTCTGACATTCGTACCATTGTTCAATTTAGAAATGTTATCTCCAGCTGTCCCATAGTAATGAACGTGTAGGGGTAAGGAGTCGGGACAAGACAGACAGGCAGGCAGCATTTCTCAGCCAGTCAAGTTTGGGGGGATATATACAAAGAAATGTCATTAGAAAACAGGTAAAATGAAATGAAGTGTCTTGACGAGAGAGCACATTTTCTATGGCAGGTGAAATTGCGCATCATTAGCTCATTGTTATGGATGTATCCAAATAAATGTCACTAGAAAACAGCTTAAACAAATGCAGCTATTGTTGTTATTCTGTCTGCACTGTTTGACGTGACTGTAAGTTAGCCATAGTTGGCTAAATAGCAAGCAAGAACGTTGCCAGCCAGTATGGCAATAGAACATTTAGAACAAACGACGGGGTCGCGCCCACAGATACAGAACAAATATACTTAACAACTGGGTCACGTCTCTGGGAACCAAACTGATAGAATGAACGACCAGCCGGCTTGGGTAGCAACACCTAGATTTGTGTCAAGACTATATTTTGTGGAACGATGAAATGGTATGAATAAATTCCTCAAAATAACTTTTTAATTAAAATAAGCAAATCATTATTTAAATATGTTGGTAACCCTTTGTATAAAGGTGATAATGCCCTCGAAGCCAGGGATTGGAGGACATATTGGCATGGTTTGCCAGCCCTCGACTTTGTCTCGAGCCTAACAACGCCCATGCCAATATATCCTCCAAACACTGGCTTCTTGGGAAATATCACTTAAATATACTAAGCCCCCCAAATATGTTTAAGATCTTGCCTGTTTCATCCACACATTGGTTGTCATCAACTGGTTCTTCTCGTCCTGTAATAGAGAGACCATACTGTAAAGGTTTTATCTGTATCGTTGTGTTGTTATACTGTCAGGACTACAGGAAAAGGAGGACCGAGCACGCCCCCATTCTCATCGACGGGGCTGTAGTGGAGCAGGTTGAGAGCTTGAAGTTCCTTGGTGTCCACATCAACAACAAGCTAGAATGGTCCAAACACACCAAGACAGTCGAGAAGAGGGCACGACAAAGCCTATTCCACCTCAGGAGACTAAAAAGATTTGGCATGGGTCCTGAGATCCTCAAAAGGTTCTACAGCTGCAACATCGAGAGCATCCTGACTGGTTGCATCACTGCCTGATACGGCAATTGCTCCACCTCTGACCGCAAGGCACTACAGAGGGTAGTGCGTACGGCCCAGTACATCACTGGCGCTAAGCTGCCTGCCATCCAGGACCTCTACACCAGGCAGTGTCAGAGGAAGGCCCTAAAAGTCATAGACTGTTCTCTCTACTACCGCATGGAAAGCGGTACCGGAGTGCCAAGTCTAGGACAAAAAGGCTTCTCAACAGTTTTTTACCCCCAAGCCATAAGACTCCTGAACAGGTAATCAAATGGCTATCCGGACTTTTTGAATTGTTTCTTTACGTACCTATTGTTCACCTAATACCTTTTTTGCACTATTGGTTAGAGCCTGTAAGTAAGCATTTCACTGTAAGGTCTACACCTGTTGTATTCGGCGCACGTGATAAATACACTTTGATTTGATTTGATTTGAGTATGTTTGTAAATGTGTTAAAAAACAGAATGTAAATTAGTCTAAATATATTTATAGTGATATATTCTTTGCAGTGATGTAATGTACTTAAGTAAAAAATGCTTTAAACTACTCAAGTAGTTTTTTTTTGGGTTGTCTGTACTTTACTGCTCATATTTTTGATAACCTTTACTTTTACTTCACTACATTCCTAAAGAAAATAAAGTACTTTTTACTCCATACATTTTCCCTGACACCCAAAAGTTAGCTTAGCAGGACAGGAAAATGGTCCAATTCACACACTTAGAAGAAAACATCGCTGGTCATCCCTACTGACATTGATCTGGCAGCCTCACTAAACACACATTCTTCATTTGTAAAGGATGTCTGAGTGTTGGAGTGTGCCCCTGGTTACCCATAAATAAATAAAAACAAGAAAATTGTGCCATCTGGTTTGCTTAATATAAGGAATTTGAAATGGTTTATACTTTTGATACTTAAGTATATTTTAAACCAAATACTTTTAGACTTTTACTCAAGTAGTATTTTACTGGGTTACTTTTACTTGAGTCATTTTCTATTAAGGTATCTTTTACTTTTACTCAAATATGACAATTGGGTACTTTTTCCTCCACTGATTCTTTGGCTTGAAAGTCCAGCTTGCATTGACAAACATCAAAATAATCATCAGGAAGACAAAAACCACAATATCCCATAATAATCATATTTTTCTCACCACGTCCACTAGCTGGGAGATTGCCAGTCCAAATCTGACCCGTACTGTGCCATTGAGGTATTCCACAGGCCTCACCCATTTTTGGTAGTTTCTGAAGAGGTTCTTGAACAGTTTGTCCTCTGTCTTGGCATATGAGGACAGTTTAGGGATTCCTATAGAGGCAGGGAAACACCACATTAGCCTGCATCATGTCAGTGATGTGTTAACAGGGGGCATAATCCTGGTAACAACTCATGGCCCATGTTCAGCCCAGCTAAAGCGCTCTCAGCATCAAGGCAAGCACATCTCTGGTCCTTGTTTACCCTCAGACCAGGACCAGACATTCACTATCTAGAGAGGAAGAAAGTTAACTGTCACTTTGTCATGGCAACATAGTCAATACCTTTTATTCATGATTTGGTGTTTTCCACTCCTCATGGAAGGAGACAAGGGTCAAGTGTGTCCTTCCTGTTAGAATTCTCTGCAAACTGGTATGTTTGATCAGATATGATGGTGTGTATAACACAGATCTAATTTTATTTACAAGGAGGATTTTTGAATAATATGTTTTATTGTATCTTCCCTCAAATTAATCCTTCTCTTCCTCTGTGGACGTGACTCCTCTGCAACCAATACAGAGTGGTGCTTCATCCCCAGTTCTTCGCCATGGAAGTAGGCCTATAAACAATCTAACAGTGATTAAAGGTAAGAGTCACTTGGCTGGGGTTCAGGCAATAAAAGGCTGTCCAAACCTTTAAAAGCTGATGAAGGTTTGGCACAGTGTAAACTAAAGATAGCAGCCAGGGTTGCATTTGTGCACCAATTTCCTCCTTAATTGATGACTCACTGTCAGCGGGCTGCATAGACATGGAGAGATTAAATATGACTCCATTGTTCCATGTATGTGATGCCACCACCAGTGTCAAGTGGGAGGGGTTCAATAGTGTGGGCTACCAGTCTAGTCAGCCTCCTTCCATCACCCAACACTAATGTGTTCTATTTTGTGTCTCTCTCTCTGTAAATCCTCAGTCAGTCATCCCCCGCTCTGTTCTAATTTAATTTGTCTCAGTGTGTTTTCTATC
Source organism: Brachymystax lenok tsinlingensis (assembly GCA_030435695.1). NCBI lineage: Eukaryota > Metazoa > Chordata > Actinopteri > Salmoniformes > Salmonidae > Brachymystax > Brachymystax lenok. Next base: position 28,716,377 of record CM059819.1, on the reverse strand, counting down.
TGGATTATGAGGAAGGAAGCCCCAATGAGGTTTACTCTCCGTAACTTCATTACAGATGGGTCTGATGTTGTGACTGTGGTTGATGGATACCTCATTGTAACAGTGCATCAGCTGGCCTCTGTGGTATGCTGGTATCCATGACAGCCTGGTGGTGTAGGCCCTAGGGTGGTTGATGATGGAGAGATGGGCTAGAGGATGGAGCTTTAGATAGAGGAAGCGTTTTATGCGTGAAGGACACAGTGAGGTCTTTGTGCCCCCTAAAGGCTAGCTGGGTTTTTAGACAGAGAGAGACCGGAGGTGCACCTTCCATAGTAAAGCCGTCACTCTAGTCCACATACAACTGCTGACTGGGAGGAAAATCTAGAGTTAGCCTCTGTAAATTCAGAATTAAGCACAAGCAATTCTCCGGATTCATTTATTATATTCAGCACTTTAGGTCAAACGAAGGATGTAAAGTTGCTGTATTACTGCTGGAAACAGCTCTCCAGCGCAGAGAAAATGAAGGAGTATTGATTCAGTTCTTGAGGGACACAATGCTCTTAAATCATCCCCCACATGTTTATGGGCTTATTTTCTGTGCGTTCGATATGGCTGTAAATTTACCTGAGGATGACAGGCCCATGGCGGGGCCAACTACAGTTAACACCCCTGTGTCATCCTCAGGCTCAGGATCAATAGCAGAATTCTTAGACATCCTCAGTCAATATCACTGTGATTAGCAGATTCATCATCTTTAGACTCACTCTCAGCACAGCTTCCTGCAGAAAATCCTGCTCCATGTCTGGCTTCTCTGGGAGATTCAACCAATATGAATTTGATCCAACAATGTGTCATATAACACCTATAGTACAACCATCATCTATTGTATGTCATTACAAGTAGTAATTTAGCAATGAGCTAAGTAATACTTTTTAAATAAGGTATATATGAAATAAAAATCATTTAAGTGGGTAAAGACAACTCGTGCAAAATCTCTTCTGCAGCTGGCTCTGATGTCCTTCATTAGACCAGCACCAGCAAGTATGCTGAGAACCACGGGACACTATTAATTTAAGCTGAGCAAAGACATCTATATCAAATCAGAGTGGAAGAGTCTGCCCAACTGGAAAATCCTCACAGAGCAAGGGCATTACAGTACATACATGCACTACATTATAGTTGCTTCCTTTGATTTTTGTAGAGGAGCAACAATTCAGCATGAATAGTCATGATTGAATGATAAACACAATCTGAAGACCACTTCCCAACCCTTTACAATATCTCTAATCCAGTGTATAGATTGTGTTGTAAATGCTCAGTCTTACACTACTAAGTTTGGGGTCACTTAGACATTTCCTTGTTTTTGAAAGAAAAGCATTAAAATAACATCAAATTGATCAGAAATGCAGTGTAGACATTGTTAATGTTGTAAATGACTATTGTAGCTGGAAACGGCAGATTTTTTTATGTAATATCTACATAGGTGTACAGAGGCCCATTATCAGCAACCATCACTCTTGTGATCCAATGGAACGTTGTGTTAGCTAATCCAAGTTTATTATTTTAAAATGCTAATTGATCATTAGAAAACCCTTTTGCAATTATGTTAGCACAGCTGAAAACTGTTGTTCTGATTAAAGAAGCAATAAAACTGGCCTACTTTAGACTAGAGTATCTGGAGCGTCAACATTTGTGGGTTCGGTTACAGGCTCAAAATGGCCAGAAACAAAGTACTTTCTTCTGTTGGCCTTCTAGGCAGAGTTGCAAAGAAAAAGCCATATCTCAGACTGGCCAATAAAAATAAAAGATTAAGATGGGCAAAATAATACAGACATTGGACAGAGGAACTCTGCCTAGAAGGCCAGAATCCCAGAGTCGACTCTTCACTGTTGACGTTGAGACTGGTGTTTTGCGGGTACTATTTAATGAAGCTGCCAGTTGAGGACTTGTGAGGTGTCTGTTTCTCAAACTAGACACTCTAATGTACTTGTCCTCTTGCTCAGTTGTGCACCAGGGAATCACACTCCTCTTTATATTCTGGTTAGAGCCAGTTTGCGCTGTTCTGTGAAGGGAGTAGTACGTACACAGCGTTGTAAGAGATCTTCAGTTTCTTGGAAATTTCTCGCATGGAATAGCCTTCATTTCTCAGAACAAGAATAGACTGACGAGTTTCAGAAGAAATGTATTTGTTTCTGTCCATTTTGAGCCTGTAATCGAACCCACAAATGCTGACGCTCCAGATACTCAACTAGTCTTAAGAAGGCCAGTTTTATTGTTTCTTTAATCAGAACAACAGTTTTCAGTTATGTTAACATAATTGCAGTGTTTTCTAATGATAAATTAGCCTTTTAAAATAATAAAGTTAGCTAACAAAATGTGCCATTGGAACACAGGAGTGATGGTTGCTGATAATGGGCCTCTGTACGCCTACGTAGATATTCCATTAAATAAAAAATGTGCTTTTCTTTCAAAAACAAGGACATTTCTAAGTAACCACAACATTTTGAACGGTAGAGTATCTACAATTAGTGTAACCTGAGTGTGTGGCCAGTGAGGCATTAGGCCAGTCTATCTCTCCAGAGGATCCCTGGCTGTGTACTGTATTGATGAAAGATGTGAATATTTTATGAGTCATCTCGAAGATGTGGAGTTTACAAAACACCCCAAGAGATGGCAGATTAAAATCTGTGACCTTAAACATCTCCTAACCCTCCTCTGCAGTCCACACAGCCCATGTTATTAAACCCAGCCCGCTAACGAAGGACAGATTTTCACAAGAGGAGCTCCATAAAATGTTTCCATTTTAGTTATTTAGCAGACGCTCACGCTCTTATCCAAAACAAATTACAGTCAGTGTCAGTCAGAGCGAGAATCAATCCTGTTTCTGCAGAGGCTGGCAGGGAGGAGGCAGCCGTGTGGAACTATCTGTGCTGGTCAGCTTATATTTCTGCTATTGACTGGACAGAGTTATTAGAACTCTGAGGTTCTTTCCCCAAGTGGTTAATAGAGATCTTTCTTCCCTTATTCAGCTCATCACCTCTCCCAGCTGAACAGAAGGTCACCAACCACAGGAAATTACTGCACTAAACCAGACAGGGCTGCGTATCATATATACTGAATTAACTGAGAGCAGGAAACCAAATCACTCACCTTCATAACAAATGTTGGCAAAGTCTCTGAGACCATACATTTTGATTAGAAATCTATTTAAAAGGGAAATGAGGTCTGGATGTATTGAGTGGTCATACTGACATTACTCAGCCCATCTGTTAATGACCATCCCTCATCAGTTCCTCTTTTAATTTAATATTAGTCTCAGCTGGCGTAGCCTCTTCACTATCTCCCATCCTCAGATTTTCCATCTGCCCTGCTGCTCATCTCCTTATAATCCTGTTCCGAAGTAGATTATCCTAGTTGTGCAGAGTGGGTATCTGTCAGTCTGATAACATCTCTGATGGCCCATCACTCTGAGAGTGTCTTCCATGTCCTCCACGGTGGTACTGTAAGGAGAACTTACCCAGAGAGTGACACAGGTGGCAGCAGCAGAATGACAGCAGCAGGATTAGAGTGGTGGCCGCTGGCCCAGCTCTCAGCATGATTTCAGAGGGGGCTCCAGGTCCGCACAGTCAGGGAGCAGTCCCTCAGGCAGCCATGACTACAACACAGCCAGGGAGCAGTCCCTCAGGCAGCCATGACTACAACACAACTACAGCCTAGGAAAACACAGCAATCGAATCATGGCACAGTGCACAAACAGAGGAAGTTATGGGATATTTGTATACATCCGTATAGATACCTTACATGTACACACAAACATGAATATAGGCGCATACTGCATACACATAGAAACTCATTTGCACATTTGCAAACACACACATGTCATCTTACACATTTCACAAATACACACATGCACAACAGTGTACATGCGAACACATTACACTCACCTGCTTGGATGTAGTGAACACACACAAACCTATACACAAATGATCACAAACAGACATACTGTGCATATCAGACCTGCATCCTCTATTACTATCATCCACACAACACACAATCTATCCTGAATGCAGCGTGAGAGTCCAGACAGAGTGTGTCGACAGACAGACAGACAGGCAGCGCTGCTCTCTAGTATTCCTCCATTCAATGCAGCCCTGCCTCAGCTCAGACAGACAATGCTTCAGTCCCTTGCTGCTGCCTCTAAATGAACGGTAGCACGCTCTCTCTCCTCCTTTTCCTCCTCCTCAACCTCCTCCAGAAAACCAGCCCCCTTCTCTCCTCTCTCTCCTCCTTTGCCTCCTCCTCAACCTCCTCCAGAAAACCAGCCCCCTTCTCTCCTCTCTCTCCTCCTTTGCCTCCTCCTCAACCTCCTCCAGAAAGCCAGCCCCCCCCTCTCTCCCAGAAGAGTCTGATCACTAATCACTACCAGGCATCTTCCCCAGCAGCACACTGCCTGCAGCCTATCCACAACCAAGTGTCTACACTGCAAGCCCTGCCCCAGCAGCTCTACCTACATAGATCCAGCACACTGATGTTGTTCTTTCTCGTTCTCTCCCCACAGACAGTGGCTAGCAGCGAGGCTGCCTCAGCCATACGTCTAACTAAGGTAGCTTCAGATTGTTGCTTCAGGTTTAATGGCAGGGTTAATAGGGGTGGAGGAGCATGTGTGTATCTGTATGTGCGTGTTGAGAGCTTCTCTAATAAACAGCATCCATATACCCTGATGCTACAGTAGATGGAGTACCTGTGGGATGAGAATATTTCGATTTTGAGATGTTATTTTGTGTGTGTATGCATGTCTGTGAGCCACATAACTCCATCATGTCTATAGCGCATTGTCTCACGTCAGATAGCGGGACGGCTGTCTGCACTGATGGGTTGAGGGACGAGCGTGGGTCTATGATGACGACGCCATGTGAGAGGGACAGCAAATGGAAAATGCTGGAAGGAAAAGTCTATCTCTTCTGCCTAGCCCCTGGGTCATGATGTGTATGGAGAAGTGGTAATAATGTATGGTGCAGCCAGCCTCCCACTCTTTCCCTCCTCTCCCCTCTCCCCCTCTGCTGGGAGACATGATGATGGTGGCTTGTCTGTTAATAAGCTCTGTCTCCCTCTCCCATTAGACTGAGCTTTCTATAGAAACACTGTAGCCACATTAGCCTGCCACATATTCTCCTCTGTCCACATCTCTTTCTCTATGTATGTCTCGGTCTTGTCTTCTTATTAATTTGTGTGTCTTAGTTCATATTTCCATGTTGGCATAACAAACCTGTGGAAAACATTGGCAAACACTTTGTTTGAATTTATTTTGCTTTTATTCAAGTTTGATTTGTTTTTATTGAATAAAAGGTTGAATAATGTCATCTCCATCTTTGCTAGGCTCAAAGATAGCACCCAGACTGCAGACTACATCAAATGCAGAGTAAAAAGTTCAAAACCAAATCAGTATTTAAAAAACACATCTTGGCATACACCTAGACGTACAGTACTAATATCCCCCAGACTTCTATTCACATGTCATATACTACTGTATAGCACTACAGTATAGCACTACTATAAGGCACTACTGTCTAGCACTACAATATAGCACTACTGTATAGCACTAATATAAGGCACTACTGTATAGCACTACTGTATAGCACTACTATAAGGCACTACTGTATATCACTACAGTATAGCACTACAGTATAGCACTACTATAAGGAACTACAGTATAGCACTACAGTATAGCACTACAGTATAACAATACTGTATAGCACTACGGTAAGGCACTACATTATAGCACTACAGTATAGCTCTACAGTATAGCACTACAGTATAGCACAAATATAAGGCACAACTATATAGCATTACTGTATAGCACTACAGTATAGCACTACAGTATAGCACTACAGTATAGCACTACAGTATAACAGTACTGTATAGCACTACAGTATAGCACTACTGTATAGCACTACTGTATAGCACTACTGTAAGGCACTACATTATAGCACTGCAGTATAGCACTACTATATAGCACTACAGTATAGCACTAATATAAGGCACTACTGTATAGCACGACTATATAGCATTACTGTATAGCACTACTATATAGCACTACAGTATAGCACTACTATAAGGCACTACTGTATAGCACAACTGTATAGCACTACAGTATAGCATGACTATAAGGCACTACTGTATATCACTACAGTATAGAACTACAGCATAGCACTAATATAAGGCACTACTGTATAGCACGACTATATAGCACTACTATATAGCACTACTGTATAGCACTACTGTATAGCACTACTGTAAGGCACTACTGTAAGGCACTACATTGTAGCACTGCAGTATAGCACTACTATATAGCACTACAGTATATCACTAATATAAGGCACTACTGTATAGCACGACTATATAGCACTACTATATAGCACTACTGTATAGTACTACTGTATAGCACTACTGTATAGCACTACTGTATAGCACTACTGTAAGGCACTACTGTAAGGCACTACATTGTAGCACTGCAGTATAGCACTACTATATAGCACTACAGTATATCACTAATATAAGGCACTACTGTATAGCACGACTATATAGCATTACTGTATAGCACTACAGTATAGCACTACAGTATAGCACTACCATAAGGCACTACTGTATAGCACTACTGTATAGCACTACTATAAGGCACTACTATAAGGCACTACTGTATAGCACTACAGTATAGCACTACTATAAGGCACTACAGTATAGCACTACAGTATAGCACTACAGTATAGCACTACTGTAAGGCACTACATTATAGCACTGCAGTATAGCACTACTATATAGAACTACAGTATAGCACTAATATAAGGCACTACTGTATAGCACGACTATATAGCATTACTATATAGCACTACTGTATAGCACTACTGTATAGCACTACTGTATAGCACTACTGTATAGCACTACTGTATAGCATTACTGTATAGCACTACTGTATTTGTAATGCCACAGCATCTAATATCATGGTGTCCTCTCTGTTTATGTTTTCATCACTAGACTGTACACAGGGTCCTGTTTTTCTTTCTCCTTCGTTGTTTTGGTCACTTTGGCATAGATGGCAGGTTCACCCTGCCGTTCTGGTCTTTTCACTGAGGGGAGAAGTTGCTAGATTTAGTCAAACATGCTGGATACTGTATGTAGAGAAAGAGTGTTCTGAGAATTAAGTGTCTGTGGAAAACCAAATCGCTACAGTTAAGTGTATGTTTACTTTAATATAGCTACCTCAGTGCACTGTAGTTTGAGTTATGTGGGAGTTTTGTTATGAGTCTTTGCTCACGTTGCCTTCCTCTGTCTGCAGGCCTGTGGGTCTCTGTGTGCATGTGGCTCAACATTCATCAACCTGTGTAATATGTGGTTACGTGTGATGTTCAGGGCTGCCTCTACGTCAGTATAACAGACAACAGATAAACATAGGTATAATGTGAACCTACCTTCGCAACCCTTCAGACAGTACATGTACGTATTCCATTCTACTTTCTTTTTTAGTATCCACCTCTAGTTATTGCACTGTGCAGTGCCTCATTCCCTGTAGGATCAGTTGGAGAGCTACAGAAACAGAAAATTAACTTCAAACTCATAAATGTAAAAATGTAATTATAGAAATATCAACAATAAGCCTCATACATGTCCCTGACACTGAAGGAAATGTAAGAGCAGGATTGCAATCTAAGAGAAACTTACATTACACCAGCTGTGATTAGAACATCCAGCACATGAAAATAAAAGACAGAAAACATACAGTATAACTTAGTACTTAAATAACTTAAGAAAATGAACAATATTTGATGCAAAATATGCAATTTAAAAATATGAACTGATATACTGTACCTGGTACAACTGAGATTAGACTGTATGTTTGATCCGTATCCTGATTCTCACTAAGGGAAGAGTAAAAATATTTTTTTGCCCTGTCTGTTTTTGCCCAATGTGGACATTGATAAATCAAGTAGTATTTTGTTTTCATTTAGTAGGTTTTCTATACCTTGGTTGATGGTCAATGCTTATCACTGTAACAGAAAGCACCAGTAAGGAATGACTTAAACCATTGTGTTACAGTACATAGACACGTAGTTTAACATCAAACATTTGTTCACTTTCCCCACCATGTCACATAGCTAGACATGGTGATTGTAAGGCCAGGATTCAATCATATCCCCGTTAGACTTGAGGTATAGCTTGCTTGACATTTAAAGGGCATTTCCGATTGAGCTGTCATTTGCAGCGTTTCGTGAAAACAAACTAACAGTGGACTATTCTACAGTTACAATATATAAACAAATATCTTTCTAAACTTGACATTTAAAGATTAGTTTATCAAAATTCCAAATTCCACATTGCTTGTTTGACATTTAAAGGGAATTTCCGATTGAGCCGTCATCTGCAGCATTTTGTGAATGTGATCTCCGCAAAAAGCGGTGAAAATGCCTGTTAAAGCTGTCCAGCGCACTGTGTTAAGAATTGATTACTGGCCTAAACCAAACAGAAACAGTCAACTTCACTTACTTCGTTTCAGGATCCCCCAGTACCTCCACAGTAACAGCAGTAAAGACAGCTCAGAAACAGGAGGACCAAGGCTGCTGCTAGTCCTGCTCCCACTTGTCCTCCCACATTCTTTAGTCCCTCTGTGAAGAACATGGATATAATAGACTCTGGTGTACAGTACACGCTGGTGTTTAACTTGTTGCTGAGTCAGAGTATGTAGCCTTTCATTACAAAGCAATATATTGGCTGAAAATGTGTCTGAATGACAAATATTCAAAATGCACAGCAACAAATTGACAAATATACAGTATGGATAGCAATCTTATCATTACAAACATACATTATACACAAATATTGATAGAATCTAACCTTCTCCATCGACATGAAAGACTACTAAATTCTCCCCTGTTGACTTCAAGTGACTGGGTACTGGTCTATCTCTGGTGTACTCACAGCTGTAGTTGCCTGAGTCTTGTCTTGTAACATCCTTCATGGTGAAAATAACGTCATTTTCACCTTTCTCCAGCGCCGCAATTCTTATTCCAACTCCATTCTTGCAAAGGTAAAAATTAAACTTGTCCTCAGGTCCTCTGATGCCAGTAGTGCTACATTTAAAATGGACATTTACCCCTTAAGTCACATTAGATGGTCCAAAGATCTTTGCCGGGTAGATCTCTGCATAAAAACAAATGCCAGTAAGGGGTGAACTTAAGTGGAAGTTAGAATTTCCCCTAAATGTAAGTGTGTTTATTATTAAGAAGGTCGTTTGTGTTTTAAAGGTATAGAACATGGATATAATAGACTCTGGTGTACAGTTCACGCTGGTGTTTAACTTGTTGCTGAGTCAGAGTATGTAGCCTTTCATTACAAAGCAATATATTGGCTGAAAATGTGTCTGAATGACAAATATTCAAAATGCACAGCAACAAATTGACAAATATACAGTATGGATAGCAATCTTATCGTTACAAACATACATTGTACACAAATATTGACAGAATCTTACCTTTCCATTCTCCATCAACATGAAAGACTACTAAATTCTCCCCTGTTGACTTCAAGTGACTGGGTACAGGTTTATCTCTGGTGTACACACAGCTGTAGTTGCCTGAGTCTTCTCTTGTAACATCCTTCATGGTGAAAATAGCGTCATCTTCACCTTTCTTCAGCGCCGCAATTCTTATCCCAACTCCATTCTTGCAAAGGTAAAAATGTAAGTTGTCCTCAGGTCCTCAATTGCCAGTAGTGCTACATTTAAAATATACTTCTACCCCTTCAGTCACATTAGACGGTCCAAAGATCTTTGCTGGGTATATCTCTGCATAAAAACAAATGCCAGTAAGGGGTGAACTTAAGTGGAAGATAGGATTCCCCCTAAATGTAAGTGTGCTTATTATTAAGAAGGTTGTTTGTGTTTTAAAGTTATATGCTATATTTTATACATTGATGTAATTAAATATTGATGAAACACTAATCAATAATCACTGCAAAAAAAGATACAGAAATACTTTACTTTTGTCTTCAGATTTTGCGCCCTCACATTTGACAAGGATGGATGCTGTGGCTGCATGGAAAAAATTTATACACTTAGGGAAAGTATTTTGTTCAGTAATAAACATAAATATTTATCAGAAAATGTTTGTATTACTTGAACAGTAGAAAATACTCACAGATCACAAGCCAGAGGAGTCCTAATCTGTCATGATGTTGGCTGAGACTTCAGTAGTGTGGAGTGAAGGATTCAGAGAAATGCATTGTTGACGTACTGTACCTTACCTATTCAGACTAATGATGGTAACCACACATTGTACGAATCAAAACAGTTTGGTGCGCTTTCTCAAACACTTTGGACATATTTAGGCATACTTTCGTAAAACAAAGCCATTTCATCATTACAGTGTAGCACCCTTATGTTGCAGAGGAGAAGTGGCCTAGTACATAAGCTATTAATTGAAATCATCAGCGACATGTAGAACTTTATATCAAATTTGTTTATTTATTAAATACTTTTATAGGTTTTCCTTACAGAACTGCTAGTGGATTCATCTACAGTTACAATATATAAGCAAATGTCTTGCTAAACTTGACTTTACAGATTGGTTTATAATAATTCCAAATTCTACATTCCAAACAGTATACCAATTTGGCAAATTAAGGGATTCAATACCGTTGATATGATTCAATTCTCAGTTTGTATACTTTATTGAACATTCTATCTGTCACCAATCCTTCCAGAGGTTCAATTGACTGTGACTGCATCCATTTGGTACTTTATGTATCTCACTGTAGAAGTAACAGTTTTAAATACACAACCCTTTATAGGTTCAATTACAAACCATGAAAAACAGCCCTAGACCATTATTCCTCCTCCACCAAACTTTACAATTAGCACTATGCATTGGGGCAGGTAGCGTTCTCCTGGCATCCACCAAACCCAGATTCGTCCGTCGGACTGCCAGATGGTGAAGCTTGATTCATCACTCCAGAGAACGCATTTTCACTGCTCCAGAGTCCAATGGCGGCGAGCTTTACACCACTCCATCTGACACTTGGCATTGCCCATGGTGATCTTAGGCTTGTTTGAAGCTGCTTGGCCATGCAAACCCATTTCATGAAGCTCCCGACGAACAGTTCTTGTTCTGCCGTTGCTTCCAGAGGCAGTTTGGAACTCGTAGTGAGTGTTGCAACCAAGGACAGATTATTTTTACGCGCTATGCGCTTCAGCACTCAGTGGTCCTGTTCTGTGAGCTTGTGTGGCCTATCACTTCGCGGCTGAGCTGTTGTTGCTCCTAGACGTATCCACTTCTTAATAAAAGCACTTACAGTTGACCGGGTAGCTCTAGCAGGGCAGACATTTGATAAACTGACTTGTTGGAAAGGTGGCATCCTATGACAGTGCCACATTGAAAGTCGCTGAGCTCTTCAGTAAGGCCATTCTACTACCAATGTTTGTCTATGGAGATTGTATGGCGGTGTGCTCGATTCTATAAACCTTTCAGCCATGAGTGTGGCTGAAATAGCTGAATCAACTCATTTGAAGGGGTGTCCACATACTTTTGTATACATAGTGTAGTTCTCAATCATTTAGCCTACTTTTCAGTAACTAACAGTCACTACAGTCAGTAGAAGTATGACCACAATAACTGAACATATTAATCAGATTTAGGGTTGCAAAAGGAGGTTATATTACTGGAAATTTTCTGATTTTACCAGTAAACTACCAGAATGTTGGTATCTTTTAAAGATTATATGTACTCTATTACAAGACATCTAGTGCCCTTTTGGGTGTCTGTAATAATCTCTGGCCCTCTGATGGGGCCTTATTGTATATAACATTTTTGAACAAATTAAGTAAGATGTAAAGAAGTTCATGACAAAGCTCTGAAACATTATCCTAAATATAAACCATGAATTTAGTGAATACCATGGTTTTTTTCTTCATAAATTAGGCTATTTTCTCTTGAATCGTATGGTCTATCTACTAGAAACTCATGGGCAATATGGACACAGATATAATACATTTGTATTATATATGATTTTATTGACAAAGTTACGATAGATTTCCATAGATTATCTGTTAATTACCAAAATTACTGAAGATTCCTGTAACCTTAATAAATTACCGGTAGTTTTGCATTCCTAATCGGATTACGTTGATCATTTGCACATGTTCAACTCCAACCTTGTCCGAGCTTCTTGTGATGCCAGTAGTGCTATATTTCATGTCTACATTCCCCTTCAGTCACATTAGATGGTCCAAAGAGCTTTGCGGGGTAGATCTTTGCATAAAACAAAAGGGGCGAACCCTGAATGACTTAAGTGAAAGTAAAAATTTGCCCCTAAGTGTAATTGATTTAGTATTAAGAATGTAATCATTACAAACATACACAAACATTAACAAAAGCTTACTTTCTTCCCCATAGACCTGGATGTCTACTAACGTCTCCCCTGTTGACTTCACTTGATCCAGCAGAAGTTTATCTCTCGTGTACACACAGCTGTAGTTGCTTGAGTCTTAACAACCTTCACAGTGAAAATGGTGTCATCTACACCTTTCTCCAAAGGAGTCATTCTTATCCCGTCTCCATTCTTGTAAAGGTAAACATGAACCTTGACCTAGTGTTGTTCCCGGGCCGACAGTGCTACATTTAAAATCCATGTCTCAATTGTCTTAAGGCTTAAAAATCATGCTTTAACCTGTCTCCCCTTCATCCACACTGATTGAAGTGGATTTATTAAGTGACATCAATAAGGGATCATAGCTTTCATCCGGTTTCACCCGGTCAGTCTAGGTCATGGAAAGAGCAGGTGTTCTTTATGTTTTGTCTGATTTCATTACAACCCAAACATGTAATGTATTTGTTCAATCAATTACTATGGGTTACTACTTTATCATCTTTTCTGACTTTCTAACGGTATAATTATAGTTGGAGAGTAGCTGTCACGATCTTCTTTATAGATGGACCAAGACTCAGCGATGCTTCCAGTATACATATTTTATTAAACGACGTAACTGGGAAAATAATAAAACGACGATCACCACATCCGAACATAACTTAGAAAATACACTTACACTATGAACTAAACAATAACCCACAAAACCCTAGTGAAAACTACAAACATATATATGGTTCCCAATTAGAGGTAACGACAAACAGCTGCCTCTAATTGGGAACAATTAACCCAACATAGAAATAAACACCCTAGAACAGAAAAAACCCTACACCAAAAACGAAACTAAACACGCCAGCCTGTCAACTCAGGCCTGGACGTGACAGTAGCGGCTGTAGGATTGACATGAATAGTGACCAGTGGCGTAGCAGTGGAGGCTCCTCAGAGAAAGGGGAGGAACATCCTCCTCAGTGAAATTTCATAAAAATAAAACATTAAATGAAACATTAAAAAAGTTATCCTTTTTAGATAAAACTATATTATATATACTCATATGTCACCAAATAACTTATTAAAATACACTGTTTCGCAATGAAGGTCTACAGCAACTTCAACAGCACTGTCTGGTGGCAGCACCAATGTGTAGCCGGAGGATAGCTAGCTTCCTTCCTCCTCTGCCTTCAATAACTTCAATTCAAAACCTAGGAGGCTCGTAGGCCTCACCCCCTTCCATTGACATACATGGTAATTATGACCACTTCCGGAGCATGTCCTCCAACCAATCAGAGCTTTTGCAGTATGAACTGACATGTTGTCCATCCAATCATAGAATTAGGATCAGAGAATTGTGCCATAGAGCATTATGTGCCACAGAGCAACACAGAGCAGTATGGGAGTTCTATGTGTTGAGAAGCTTGGTGACATTGTTGGATCGAGATTAAGAGTGAAAAGTGATAGTTGAGCATTTTTGGGGGGGATGTTATTCAATTCAAATTCGTTTTTTCAAATTACAGGAGATGGAGGTATACTATAAATTGGTTTCTTGGTTTTAAAACTTTATTTTTGTGTCCAGTCAGTGCAATTTATTTCAATTTGCCTTGCTAACTTCAGTAGCTAGCTAGCTACCAGCACGAGTGTGCAGTTTTCTCCGCCAGATTGGTAGAATGGCATTCGATGCTGAAAGTGTTCTAGAACCCCCATAATGCTCTGTGGCACAATGCCAAAACAACTCACTAGGCTCGTTCTCTGATCCTAATTCTATGATTGGATGGACAACATGTCAGTTCATACTGCAAAAGCTCTGATTGGTTGGAAGACATCCTCCAAAATATCTGGCTCATTGTTCTATCTGTGGAGAACTGTCACTTTAGGAGAGGCGAAGGTCAAGAGCCGTGCATCCTCCGAAACACAACCCAACCACGCTGCACTGCTTCACTGACATAATACCCACTTAACCCGCACCAATGTGTCAGAGGAAACATCATACACCTGCCGACCGTGTCAGCGTGCACAAAAGGACAAGGCCATCCCTGCCGGCCAAACCCTCCCCCTAACCCAGATGACCCTGGGTCAATTGTACACCGCCCCATGGGTCTCCCGGTCACAGTAGAGCCTGGACTTGAACCCAGAATCTAGACCACTGCGCCACTCGGTAGGCCAACTGTCACTATACTTGAGGGGAGGAAAAAGAGGAGGAGCAAAGCCGCTGTCGTTGCCTGGGCAATGATGTCTCTGTCGAGATTGGTAGGCTGCTAGTGTTAGCTGCTGCATAAAAATAGGCCTACTAGCTTCCAGCTGCGATGGTGTTTCATCAGTTGAGGACGAGGTGGTAGCTTTGCTGATGTGGTTATCTTCGTTAATTTGGCACGAGTTTGATCAGGTAAAGCTTTTTTTGCTGCATTTTTGTGCACCACTTTGCAGTGGCATGTTTTCATGGATGCCAAGGGAAGCCAGGCATCCCCCAAAAATATGCCAAGAAAAAATTCTAATAAATATAAAATAATGAGTCTTTCATCTCTCTGTGTTTCATCAATTTCCTCTGAGTGTATCTCACCGAAGAAAGCATCTGAGCGAATGAAACAGCGCCCCTCTGTCTCAGTATTTTTTTATTTTATTTATTTATTTATTTCACCTTTATTTAAACAGGTAGGCAAGTTGAGAACAAGTTCTCATTTACAACTGTGACCTAGCCAAGATAAAGCAAAGCAGTTCGACACATACAACAACACAGTGTTACACATGGAGTGAAACAAACATACAGTTAATAATACAGTAGGAAAAAACAAATCTATATACAATGTGTGCAAATGAGGTAGGATAAGGAACATAAGGCAATAAATAGGCCATGGTGGCAAAGTAACTACAGTATAGCAATTTAACACTGGAATGGTAAATGTGCAGTAGATAAATGTGCAAAGTTAAAATAAAAAGTAAAAAGTAAAAAATAAAAGTAAAAATAAAAAGTTAAAATACTGGGGTGCAAAGGAGCAAGATAAATAAATGACTATGGTAGGGGATGAGGTAGTTGGTTGGGCTATATACAGATGCAGTGATCTGTGAGCTGCTCTGACAGCTGGTGCTTAAAGCTAGTGAGGGAGATAAGTGTCTCCAGTTTCAACGATTTTTGTAGTTCGTTCCAGTCATTGGCAGCAGAGAACTGTAAGGAACGGCGGCCAAAAGAGGAATTGGCTTTGGGGGTGGCCGGTGAGATATACCTGCTGGAGCGAGTGCTTTTGGTTACCAGCGAGCTGAGATAAGGCGGGGCTTTACCTAGCAGGGACTTGTAGATGACCTGGAGCCAGTGGGTCTGGCGACGAGTGTGTAGCGAGGGCCAGCCGACTAGAGCATACAGGTCGCAGTGGTGGGTAGTATATGGGGCTTTGGTGACAAAGCGGGTGGCACTGTGATAGACTGCATCCAGTTTGCTGAGTAGAGTGTTGGAGGCTATTTTGTAGATGACATCGCCGAAGTCGAGGATCGGCAGGATAGTCAGTTTTACTAGTGCAAGTTTGGCAGCATGAGTGAAGGAGTATGTGCAGAGTATCTATCTCACTGCAAGGGAAGCCAGTGAGCATTTGGCCTTCCTAGATAAAAAAATATAATAAATAATAGCAAATTAGCATTGAGTTAAACTGAGTGAGCTCAGCTGTGAATGATCCTGACACATCAATAAAATAAATGTCAAGGAAAGCCAGTTTGGATTTGGCATCAGACCAATCACATCAGAATCCAAACGTCATTGACAGAAAAAATCTATTTGAATGGTTGCATCTTGTTGTGTCGTTGTCCTCCGGTGGCTGGCTAGCTAGCTAAAATCATCCCTTTCCTAAATTAAACATGGATGGAGATAGGGATTTGGACTTGTGGTTTTACTTAATTCTCCGTACTGACCAATGATTAAAACGGTGAACCAACCATAAATTCATACATTGTGCCCTTGGCCTGAGAGGACAGAAGTTCAACATGTAGCTACAGTAGATGTAGTATGCTAATATTAACTAGCTGGCCTGGCGCATCGTTGCCCATGAAAGGAAGTTAGGCATGCAAGCAAGCAATTTTGTCAGGTAGCCAAGGACAACAAAAACTGAAAGCGTGTACTGTACGACAGAGTCAAAGACAGTTTACGGAACATGAAAGAGGATGGCATTGGCGTTTCTCTACAAGTAGGGTGACTCAACATGTTTGGTTTCCCCGGTGATTTTACCCACGCACTGCCACTGCCACTTGGTCTTGTCTTTTGTTCATCACTCTCCATCCGAGTACGACCTGATTCACGTAAAAAAAAAATACTTGACACCCAATAGGTGAGGAGGCCGAGGCGTGATGCTGCCGGCGCCACTGAAAAATAGGCTAATTAGAAGCATCAAATATAATTTTATTTGTCACATACTCATGGTTAGCAGATGTTAATGCGAGTGTAGCGAAATGCTTGTGCTTCTAGTTCCGACCATGCAGTAGTATCTAACAAGTAATCTAACAATTTCACAACAACTACCTTATACACACAAGTGTAGAGGAATGAACACGAGTATGTACATATAAATATATGGATGAGCGATGGCTGACAGGCATAGGCAAGATGCAGTAGATGGTATAGAGTACAGTATATACATGTGAGATGAGTAATGTAGGATATGTAAACATTATATAAATGGCATCGTTTAAAGTGGCTAGTGATACATTTATTACATCCACTTTTTAATTATTAAAGTGGCTAGAGATTTGAGTCGATGTCCGAACGGCATAGGCAAGATTCAGTAGATGGTATAGAGTACAGTGTATACATTTGATATGAGTAATGTCGGATATGTAAACATTATATACAAAATTGTTTAAAGTGGCCAGTGATACATTTGTTACATCCAATTTTCTATTATTTAAAGTGGCTAGAGATTTAAGTCAGTATGTTGGCAGCAGCCACTCAATGTTAGTGGTGGCTGTTTAACAGTCTGATGGCCTTGAGATAGAAGCTGTTTTTCAGTCTCTCGGTCCCAGCTTTGATGCACCTGTACTGACCTCGCCTTCTGGATGATAGCGGGGTGAACAGGCAGTGGCTCGGGGGGTTGTTGTCCTTGATGATCTTTTTGGCCTTCCTGTAACATCGGGTGGTGTAGGTGTCCTGGAGGGCAGGTAGTTTACCCCCGGTGATGAGTTGTGCAGTCCTCACTACCCTCTGGAGAGCCTTAGGGTTGTGGGCGGAGCAGTTGCCGTACCAGGCGTTGATACAGCCCGACAAGATGCTCTCGATTGTGCATCTGTAGAAGTTTGTGAGTGTTTTTGGTGACAAGCCAAATTTCTTCAGCCTCCTGAGGTTGAAGAGGCGCTGTTGCACCTTCTTCACCACGCTGTCTGTGTGGGTGGACCATTTCAGTTTGTCCGTGACGTGTACCTCGAGGAACTTAAAACTTTCCACCTTCTCCACTACTGTCCCGTCGATGTGGATAGGGGGGTGCTCCCTCTGCTGTTTCCTAAAGTCCCTGATCATCTCCTGTTGACGTTGAGTGAGAGGTTATTTTCCTGACACCACACTCCGAGGGCCCTCACCTCCTCCCTGTAGGCCGTCTCGTCGTTGTTGGTAATCAAGCCTACCACTGTAGTGTCGTCAGCAAACTTGATGATTGAGTTGGAGGCGTGCTTGGCCACGCAGTCATGGGTGAACAGGGAGTACAGGAGAGGGCTGAGAACACACCATTGTGGGGCCCCAGTGTTGAGGATCAGTGGGGTGGAGACGTCGTTTCCTACCCTCACCACCTGGGGCCGGCCCGTCAGGAAGTCTAGGACCCAGTTGCACAGGGCTGGGTCGAGACCTAGGTTCTCAAGCTTAATTACGAGTTTGGAGGGTACTATGGTGTTAAATGCTGAGCTGTAGTCGATGAACAGCATTCTTACGTAGGTATTACTCTTGTCCAGATGGGTTAGGGCAGTGTGCAGTGTGATTGTAATTGCGTCGTCTGTGGACCTATTGGGACGGTAAGCAAATTGGAGTGGGTCTAGGGTGTCTGGTAGGATGGAGGTGATATGATCCTTGACTAGTCTCAAAGCACTTCATGATGACGGAAGTGAGTGCTACGGGGCAATAGTAATTTAGCTCAGTTACCTTGAAAACTATATTACCTATCTGACTCACCTACTGGGCAACACAAACACTTCTCTTGCTACAGGTGGAAATGAAAAAGGAGGGTTACTGTCAAAATGATTTATTAAAAAAGTTATACAATTTAGACATAGGTGTGAGATGACGGGGCGCATGGGCCCCCAGAGCTAGTGGGCCCCCTGCCTTACGGGGGCTGCCGAGGTTTCCCCTACGCCAGGGGTCACAACTTATGTTGAAGAGCAGAGCCGTTAGCGAAGACTGTCTGGTACATACAGGCCTATACATTTGATAAACTTCACTGTTAACAGATTAGTTTATCAAAATTACATATTCCACATTCCAAACATTAAACCAATTTGGAAAATTATGAGTTCAATACAGTTGATATGATTAAAATCTGTTTGTATAGTTTATTGAACGTTTATTGAACATCACCCATCCTACCAGTCAGAGATTCAACTGACTGTGACTGCAACCATTTGGTACTTTATGCATCCCACTGTAGAAGTAACAGTTTTAAATACATAACCCTTTATAGGTTAAATTACTGTGACTGCATCCATTTGGTACTTTATGTATCCCACTGTAGAAGTAACAGTTTTAAATACATAACCCTTTATAGGTTCAATTACAATTGTTCCATATGTGGTAAGTACAGTAAAACATGTATTGATATGGTATAACCACATATTTCTCAAGAATAAGTTCATATTTACCTGTCAGTGCATTACTGTTTGTCTCCTCCAGAAAGTGACATTATGATTAGCCTACCTGGTTTGAACAGCAGGAACTAACAGCCACTACAGTCAGTAGAAGTATGACCACAACAGCTGAACTTATCAATCGGATTACATTAACCAGTCTCACATGTTCAACTCCATATGCTTCCCCATCTTCTTCTCCAGTCTCTGGCCCCTCTGTAAAGACCATTGATATATTAGACTCTGGTGTTTCACTTGATGCTGTATCAGAGCATTGTCTTATGTCAGATTGTGTCACTTCTATGCGACGCTCGTCCTTCAATCAGTCTGTCTTGTAGGATGTGGAACTCATATTCAAATTCAAATATTGCACATCCGCCATTCAAATAACGAAAAACTTAGTTTAAAAAAAATGTATTACAAAAGTTATGACAGTGATTTAATAGTTTGTCATTGTGAGAAAATAAAAACAAAGCGTTGGCTATCTCCTGCAAAAACTATATGCAAGGACATTGGCCTCCAGTGCAGTGACTTCAAGTTTATCAGCTGCTTAGTTTACTGTTGTAAACGTTAGCTAACTAGTTTACTGACATAGCTAGCTAACTCTACCTTGCTTTGTTGGGTCAGCTGAGCATAACGGCTGACTCGGGACGGGAGGCTACTCAATGACACATGGCAAAACAGCTGCTTCATGAAAACTAGCACTACTGTAGTACACTACTACAGTAGCTCTCTGACCACAGAAGGTCAGGCCACCCATTTAACATCCCAACCCGAAAGTCAGCACCCTACACAGGGCAATGACACAATGTCCCCAATATTTTTTTTAGACCAGAAAAAAGGGTGCCTCTTACTAGCCCGCCAACACCACTTCCAGAAGCATCTGGTCTCCCTTCCAGGCTACAGACCAGGACTAACCCTGCTTAGCTTCAGAAGCAAGCCAGCAGTGGGATGCATGGTGGTATGTGGCTGACCTATTTATGCTAGCTTTATTGTCAAACTGGAGAAAAACTGCTTTTTGAAGCACACAAATCCTTAGTTAGATGTTAAATGTGGCGACTAAGAATTATGGACTGATCGTTTTATCTTAGTTCAATTCAGACTTATGAGGCAGAAATGGGGTTCAGCAGACGATGTCACCTAGATAATATTTTTGAATGTTAAAGACGATGTCACCTAGATAATATTTTTGAATGTTAGACAGCACATTGCAGCTGAACTGCAGTACTTTTGATCTATTTCATTACTCTTTGAGAGATACAAGACAGATCAGTGCAGGCAGAATTGATGCTCTATCTAACGTAAGACAATGGTATCAGAGTACATATAGCACTTTTTAACAAAGCAATATATTGGCAAAAGAAAATCTGAATTGACAAATACTCTAACAACTACACTGAAACAAATATACAGTGGGGCAAAAAAGTATTTAGTCAGCCACCAATTGTGCAAGTTCTCCAACTTAAAAAGATGAGAGAGGCCTGTAATTTTCATCATAGGTACACTTCAACTATGACAGACGAAATGAGAAAAAGAAATCCAGAAAATCACATTGTAGGATTTTTTATTTATTTATTTGCAAATTATGGTGGAAAATAAGTATTTGGTCAATAACAAAAGTTTATCTCAATACTTTGTTATATACCCTTTGTTGGCAATGACAGAGGTCAAACGTTTTCTGTAAGTCTTCACAAGGTTTTCACACACTGTTGCTGGTATTTTGGCCCATTCCTCCATGCAGATCTCCTCTAGAGCAGTGATGTTTTGGGGCTGCCGCTGGGCAACACAGACTTTCAACTCCCTCCAAAGATTTTCTATGGGGTTGAGATCTGGAGACTGGCTAGGCCACTCCAGGACCTTGAAATGCTTCTTACGAAGCCACTCCTTCGTTGCTTGGGCGGTGTGTTTGGGATCATTGTCATGCTGAAAGACCCAGCCACGTTTCATCTTCAATGCCCTTGCTGATGGAAGGAGGTTTTCACTCAAAATCTCACGATACATGGCCCCATTCATTCTTTCCTTTACACGGATCAGTCATCCTGGTCCCTTTGCAGAAAAACAGCCCCAAAGCATGATGTTTCCACCCCCATGCTTCACAGTAGGTATGGTGTTCTCTGGATGCAACTCAGCATTCTTTGTCCTCCAAACACGACGAGTTGAGTTTTTACCAAAAAGTTCTATTTTGGTTTCATCTGACCATATGACATTCTCCCAATCCTCATCTGGATCATCCAAATGCTCTCTATCTTCAGACGGGCCTGAACATGTACTGGCTTAAGCAGGGGGACACGTCTGGCACTGCAGGATTTGAGTCCCTGGCGGCGTAGTGTGTTACTGATGGTAGGCTTTGTTACTTTGTTCCCAGCTCTCTGCAGGTCATTCACTAGGTCCCCCCGTGTGGTTCTGGGATTTTTGCTCACCATTCTTGTGATCATTTTGACCCCACGGGGTGAGATCTTGCGTGGAGCCCCAGATCGAGGAAGATTATCAGTGGTCTTGTATGTCTTCCATTTCCTAATAATTGCTCCCACAGTTGATTTCTTCAAACCAAGCTGCTTACCTATTGCAGATTCAGTCTTCCCAACCTGGTGCAGGTCTACAATTTTGTTTCTGTTTTTGCTCTTTGGTCTTGGCCATAGTGGAGTTTGGAGTGTGACTGTTTGAGGTTGTGGACAGGTGTCTTTTATACTGATAACAAGTTCAAACAGGTGCCATTAATACAGGTAACGAGTGGAGGACAGAGGAGCCTCTTAAAGAAGAAGTTACAGGTCTGTGAGAGCCAGAAATCTTGCTTGTTTGTATGTGACCAAATACTTATTTTCCACCATAATTTGCAAATAAATTCATAAAAAATCCTACAATGTGATTTTCTGGATCTTTTTTCCTCATTTTGTCTGTCATAGTTGAAGTGTACCTATGATGAAAATTACAGGCCTCTCTCATCTTTTTAAGTGAGAGAACTTGCACAATTGGTGGCTGACTAAATACTTTTTTCCCCCACTGTAATAGTATAGCAATCTACGCATTTAATCAATACAAACATATATTATACAATCTACAAAAACATTGTTAGAATCTTACCTTCCACATCTCCACCTCCATAGACCTGAAAGACTAGATAATCCCCTGTTGAGTTCACCTGACTGGGAATGAGTTTATCTCTGGTGTACACACAGCTGTAGTTGCCAGAGTCTTCTTTTGTAACATCTTTCTTTGTGAAAATGGTGTCATCACCTTTCTTCAGCGCCACAATTCTTATCCCAACTCCATTCTTGCAAAGGTAAACATTAACCTTGTTCCAGTTTCTTGGGATGCCAGTAGTGATACATTTCAAATCTACAGTCCCCCCTTCAGTCATTTTAGATGGTCCGTAGAGCTTTGAGGGGTAGATCTCTGCATGAAACAAAATACTCAATAAGGGGTGAACTATCTATCTTCTACAAAACAAAAAAAAGCAGAACATTTCATTTAAGTGCAAGTAAAAATTTGCCCCTAAGTGTAAGTTGATTTAGTATTAAGAATGTAATTTTTTTTATAGTATATACTGTATTTTAGCGTCTGAAGAAAAAATACTCAACCACAACAAATTATTTCTAATCATTACAAACATACACACACAATAACAAAAGCTTACTTTCTTCCCCATAGACCTGGATGACTAGTAAATTCTCCCCTGTTGACTTCACTTGATCTTGTAGAAGTTTATCTCTGGTGTACACACAGCTGTAGTTGCCTGAGTCTTCTCTTGTAACATCCTTCATGGTGAAACTGGTGTCATCTTCACCTTTCTCCAGAACCTTCATTCTTATCCCAACTCCATTCTTGCAAAGGTAAACATGAACCTTGACCCAGTGTTGTTCCAGGCCGACAATGCTACATTTAAAATCTATATTACCCCCTTCTCTCACCATGAATGTTGGTACAAAGAGCCTCGCAGGGTAGGTATCTGCATAGATCAGAATACTCAATAAGTGAATAAATTCCAAGAATAAGTGGATTATAAACAGCTGTTTGTTTAAATAAAATGTTAGTTTGTTTTCTGAGTACTGAATTTACTGTAGATACTATATTTTTAAACAGAAATACTTTACCTGTGTATTCAGATTTGGCAAGTTTGAATGCTGTGACTACTTGGAACAAGAATACTTGATTAAGTCCTGTTTCTCTATAATGCAGATGAGCTTTGTAAGATACTAGAAACATAAAAAATGTAAATAAATGTTGCTCTTGATTATTTCTATCACTGGAAAAGTAGAACATACTCACAGATCACAAGCCACACGAGTCCTAATGCTGCCATGATGTATTGGCTGAGACTTTTTGTAGAGGTTTGGTTTCAGAGAAATACAATGTTGATGTGCCTCACAAATGTAGGCTCATAACAGTAACCTCACATTGTACGAGTAAAAAAATGGACTACAGCTGATAACGTTCCTCATATACTGAGAATAGATTAGGCCATACTTTGACAGACAAAGCGTTCAATCCCTTATACATTCAGTTTCAAGACTAGGCGTGTCATTAGAGAAATGAAGAGGTTATGTTATATTCATAGCACTATATGGCTAACTGATACAGTTTCGCATGTAGCTATACTGTAAATGACAAAAAACAAATAAGAGCAGAATTGCACGTATCTTTGCATAGACAAAAACGGTGTGACATAAATGGCTATTAAAAAAAACTCCATCCAAAAACAATCTTTGGGAATTTGTTTCATTAGTCCATTGCATGTCAGCAATGACCTTTTGAAGACATGTAACTTTCAAAATACAGAAGTCTGGCCCGTATGCTACATTTTGTATCAGAGGCGGCATTTTTCATTATATGATGCAAAATGCATCATAAGGGTCAGATATCTGTATATTTAAAGATACATATCTTGAAAACTTGATTGATGACATGCAAAACATTTTGGGACTATATCAACAATGGACTAATGAAACAAATACCAAAATACAGTTTTTGGGTGGAGTTTTCCTTCAATATACAAAATAAGCATTATACTCTTGAATCTTAAAAGATGAATTATAAACTGGGTGGTTCCAGCCCTGAATGCTCATTGGCTGACAGCCGTGATATATCAGACCTTATACCAAGGGTATGACAAAACATTTATTTTTACTGCTCTAAATACATTGGTAACCAGTTTATAATAGAAATAAGTCACCTCTGGGGTTTGTGATATATGGCTATATAGTATCCATAAGAACAGCCCTTAGCCGTGGTATATTGGCCATAAACCACATCCCCTCGTGCCTTATTGCTTAATTATACCAATAAACAGACTGTATACATTCTTAAGCATTCTGTCAATATATTCCAAATTAATTCCTTCATAGTGAATGTCACTACCACATAGCATCAGGTAATGTAACAACAAACTATTAATGCTAAAAATAGTGCTATAAATAACCATTGAGCAAAGTAACATTGGTTATTGATTATAGGTTGCTCATTCATTTCCCACATTTTCTCGACAAAAGGCTGGCCCTTTAAAGCTAATTTGCCCCTTGGGGTCACCGTCATATTGTACCATTGGACCAGGTTGGCAGATTACAGTACATACTGTAGTAGTCCTTTTTAGCTTCAGTGTCTGTGGAAATGAAACAAAGTCCATTGGTTTAATATGTCTTGTTGCACAACATTAGTATGGAGAAGATAATAGACTATTATTGGGCTTACCTCAAGTATCTTCCTTGGACACTCGCTGCCTGGCTCTTTTCTCTACAATCTATTAACACATATGTTAGCATGTTAATAACTTTTTGCCAAAAGACAAAAGCCTATTGATAATTTATATCCGACTAAAATGTAACAGCAGTGTGAGGAGTACAGAAAAGCTAGTATTTAATGCTTCATGAATGTAGTTATATTTAAGAGCAGTTATTAGCGCCTGCAATTATGTGTTATGCATGTCTCCTAAGGCGTTATACACTGAGTATACCAAACATTATGAACACCTTCCTAATATTGAGTTCCCCCCCCCCATTTGCCCTCAGAACAGCCTCAATTAGTTGGGGCATGGACTCTACAAGGTGTCGAAAGCTTTCCACATGGATGCTGGCCCATGTTGACTCAAATGCTTCCACAGTTGTCAAGTTGGCTGGCTGTCTTTTGAGTGGTTGACCATTCTTGATACACACAGGAAACTGTTGAATGCGGAAAACCCCAGCAGCATTGCAGCTCCTGACACAAACCAGAGTGCCTGGCACCTACAACCATACCCATTCAAAGGCTCTTAAATCTTTAGTCTTGCCCATTCACCCTCTGAATGGCACACATACACACTCCATGTCTCAATTGTCTCAAGGCTTAAAAATACTTCTTTAAACTGTCTCCTCCCCTTCATCTACACTGATTGAAGTGGATTTAACAAGTGATATCAATTAGGGATCATAGCTTTATCCTGGATTCACCTGGTCTGTCATGGAAGGGTGTTCTTAATGTTTTGTATACTCAGTGTACGTGTGCTTGTAATGCATTATGAAGAGAGTATTCATAGGAAGGGTTACCAAAAGTTGTTATCTGTTATCACTACATTATGTTATTCAGAAAAGAGACATCATCATAATTACCTATTTTTGAACAGCATGAACTAACAGCCACCACAGTCAGCAGAAGTATGACCACAACAGCTGAACATATCAGTCGGATTACATTGACCAGTATCATATGATGTGCAGCCTCTGAAATAGAGACCAAATGTAGATGGATGCATCATCTTTTAGACAGAACTTGTTCTATCTATGGTAAGTGTATCCATGTGGTCAATGACATGGAATAAACCCCCCACCAACTGCCACACCCTAAAACTTCCCTTATAACATCAAAAAGGACAAATCTTACTTTAATGGAAGTATAAAGTATATAATCGACCAGAGGAATAGTCAATGTTAACCAGAGGAGGCTGGTAGGAGGAGCTATAGGAGGACAGACTCGTTGTAATGGCTAGAATGGCATAGACGGAACAGAGTCAAACGTGTTTTCCATATGTTTGATGTGTTTGATACCGTTCCATTTATTCCATTCCTGCCTTTACAATGAGCCCATCCTCCTATAGCTCCTCCCACCAGCCTCCTCTGATTTTAACCCCCTAAGTAACATAATAGAAAAATCTGTCAGTTTAAGGTAGAGTTATCTGTTTCTTTGCATGGGTTGTCTCAACCCACCGCATCTGCCTGTGGGCCTATTCACGTGGGACCAGTATTACTATAGACCGTTGGTTATGTATTTACTACCCCAGCATATCTGTTTTTCCAGTGGAAGATTCGGATGGGATTAGTTTCGCCAAACTGCCCCGTGTAATTCTTTTTTTTGCTCATTCAAAATTCACAGTTTTAATGGAAGCCTGGAGGCTCTTCTAGGCATAACGATTTTTCAAATGTCTATAGATGTCTATACAAATGTTAATGTCCTTCAGTTCAGAGAAAGTCAAAATAATAATGCATATCAATAAGAGCCATGAACTCTAACCTATGCAGACATTTAATTAATTTAATAAACTCGCCCCCAAAAAAAAAGGCCCAAAATCCTACCTTCATAGACCTGGATGGCTACTAAATCCTTTCCTGTTGAGAACACCTGGCTGGGTGCGAGTTTATCTCTGGTGTACACACAGCTGTAGTTGCCTGAGTCTTCTCTTGTAACATCCTTCATGGTGAAAATGGTGTCATCTTCACCTTTCTCCAGAACCTTCATTCTCATCCCAACTCCATTCTTGCAAATGTACACATGAACCTTGTCCCAGGATCTTTTGATGCCAGAGATATTACACTTCAAATCTATAGTATCTCCCTTTCTAACTTGAGACTTTGATCCAAAAAGCATGGCGGGGTAGACAGCTACATCATTTGAGAGTGAAAGAGACCATTAAGGACAATTAAACGTCTTTGTAATAAACATGTTTGGAAGAAAACGGCCTAAACTGTAGATGAACACAAATGAATTGAACTCTGCATTTTAGGATTAAAATTATATCTTCTAACCTATTTCTTCTGAGATAGCCAGTACACCTGCTGTTACTGTGACTGTGTAGAAATAAAGGGAGATTTACACAACAGGCAGTTCTAATAGAAATACATATTATGATGCCAGAGATATTACACTTCAAATCTATAGTATCTCCCTTTCTAACTTGAGACTTTGATCCAAAAATATTTGGGGTGTAGACAGCTACATCATTTGAGAGTGAAGGAGAGAATTAAGGATGATTTACCGTCTTTGGAATAATCATGTTTGGAAAAAATCGGAAAATGAATTGAACTCTGCATTTTAGGATTAAATATATTTCCTCTTACCTATTTCCTCTGAGATAGCCAGTACACCTGCTGTTACTGTGACTGTGTAGAAATAATGGGAGATTTACACAACAGGCAGTTTCAATAGAAATCCATAAAACATAACTATTAGTAGTAGATTGACTGCATACTGAATACGTACTGTATGTATGGATCATTTTGAGACCATATGCTTACTCTAATCTGTATTTGTAAAGATACTCACATATCATAAGAAAGATGGAACCCATGATGTGACTTGTAGCCTTGATTCTCTGGGCCTATCTGACACTATAAAAGACTGAAGAGGTAGGTAGGTATCACCATGTACAGTTTTTAAGCGTGAATATCCGGGAAACAACAGGGGCCTATTAGAAGTGGCTTTGATCATGAGAGGTTGCATCACAGAGCTTCCAACGCCCCACTTCACCCTGCTTATATTAAAGACACAAATAGTCAAATGTCTTAGGTCATTTCAACTAGTAATTACATAATAATTACCTTGTTGTTACTCATGTGTAATTCACCATAACAAGCACAGGTACTTAGGTATTACCTTTGAGTTCTCTCCCATAAGTACAACACACCTTTCTGATGAATAACAGGTAATCAAATCAAATCAAATTGTATTGCTCACATACACATGGTTAGAAGATGTTAATGCGAGTGTAGCGAAACGCTTGTGCTTCTAGTTCCAACGGTGCAGTATTATCTTACAAGTAATCTAACAATTCCCCAACAACTACCTAATACACACAAATCTAAAGGGGTGAATAAGAATATGTACAATATGCAATAGATGGTATAAGGTACAGTATATACATATGAGATGAGTAGTGTGAGATATGTTAACATTATCAAAGTGGCATTGTTTAAAGTGACTAGTGATCCATTTATTAAAGTGGCCAGTAATTTGGGTCTCAATGTAGGCAGCAGCCTCTCTGTGTTAGTGATGGCTGTTTAGCAGTCTGATGGCCTTGAGATAGAAGCTGTTTTTCAGTCTCTCAGTCCCAGCTTTGATGCACCTGTACTGACCTCGCCTTCTGGATGGTAGCGGGGTGAACAGGCAGTGGCTCGGGTGGTTGATGTCCTTGATGATCTTTTTGGCCTTCCTGTGACATAGGGTGCTGTATGTGTCATAGAGGGCAGGTAGTTTGCCCCCGGTGATGCGTTGTGCAGACTGCACCACCCTCTGGAGAGCCCTGCAGTTGAGGGCGGGGCAGTTGCCGTACCAGGCTGTGATACAGCTCGACAGGATGCTCTCTTATACATTGAGTGAGATGGCTGGACGCAGAACAACTTCTTTTTATAACCTACGTGATTGTTTATAGACACATATCAGTAGAAAAGAGATCATGAAAATAATATAATACAAT
The DNA here is from genome assembly GCA_030435695.1 of Brachymystax lenok tsinlingensis. Lineage (NCBI taxonomy): Eukaryota > Metazoa > Chordata > Actinopteri > Salmoniformes > Salmonidae > Brachymystax > Brachymystax lenok. Next base: position 28,687,540 of record CM059819.1, on the reverse strand, counting down.
GGCTATTCATCTTTAAAGAGAGAACCTGTGTGCATGAATATAGTGTGATGAATTTAACAACTAAATGTATCTATGGTAATTCTCTCTAATGCAGCGGTTTTTAGGAAGCAGTGACATGGACAATTTCTAAGATATGATGTTCTGATTACAATACAACACAAACATGTATTTGTTCAATCAATTACTATGGGTTACTACTTTATCACCTTCTTTGACTTTCTAGCACTCTGCCACCTTGATAACTGTATCATTACAGTTAGAAACTAGAGGCTGTGGGATTCATATGTAGTGACTAGTGGTGCAGGTTGGGTATCTCAAGTGGACATTTGTTTTAAACAACATTTGATCTTTGAGTCTATTTTAGCTAGGGCTTTGTAAGCTATGGGGAGTGACAGTGTTAGATATTTTGCAGTGTGTAACACAGACTTCCTATTAACTTTCAAATGTGGGGTTCCAAACTCCACAGGCCTATGTTACTGAGCTTAGAAAAAGCTAACACCAACACATTTATAATGAGTAGAACATTTCCAACAATGGTATCCAACAATGATACTGTAGTATGTAGTACTCTAGAAAATGTCTTCCATTTCAAAACTCATTCAAGTTCCACTACTTAATAAAATGAAGTCCACAAAAATAGGCAATCATATCAACTAGAGTTTGCAAGAGAGCATGTGTAACGTCTCTTTATGTTGTATGTCTTATGATTATAAGAATGGAGGTCCGGGCGTCTGATATCATTTGAACTTTACTGAAAGTATTGCAGGGATCCATACATTGTTGTTCACTAGCTCAGTAGCTCAACTAGTGCATGAGGAAAACATAAAATGGAATACTGAGTGTGTCAGTCATCAACATAATAAACACGTGGAGTTGACAAACAGTAATGTCCACTACATTAAACTACAGCATGCAAGGAGTGAGTAGACAAGATAGATAGTGTATGTTTGCACAATGCAAGATCAACAGTCCACATGTAATGTATGGCTTGAAAATAGATTGCACCTTGCCGTTATTAAATGTACTGACAACATCCTGTCTATGTGTGTGGTCTGGTACACAGCTTCTGCTTTATGCCCTTCAGTTGCTGCGTCTGAGAACAAAACCACAGAAAACGTCAGGTCCACATCCTTCATTGTGACTTTACATGTAGGTGGAAGCGATGTGTGGAGAGACCCCAAGTCGTATTTATATGTATTATACATTTGAACTTCAGTGCTTCGCTGTAAACAGCAATGCGTGTGAAATACTGTGAGACAGAGCTCATGGCTAAAAATAGGAATGTGACTGAATAGGTTTACATCTGGACAGGTTTTCTACACAAACTACCTCTTACACCTCTCATGATCAGAAATAACGCCCGCAACAGAGAAACTTAAAACTTACTACTGACTTTTATGAAAATCCCCAAACTGTACCTAAGTTCCCTGTGTCCCATATTTCAAGACATTGAACTCACCTTGTTTGGACAGTAGTAACTAACAGCCACTACAGTCAGTAGAAGTACCACCACAACAGCTGAACGTATCAATCGGATTACATTGACAAGTGTCACATCATGTGCAGCCTCTGAAATATAGAGTGGATGGATGAATTCACATTTCTTTGTCCATTTCTTTGGTTTCTTGACCTCTTCCTTTCATATAGTGATTATAAATCAAAGGTGTTTACAAAGGTTTTAAGCTATACATTCTTACCAATAACCTGAAGAAAGGCTGCATTATTTCCAGATAATTTCCTGTCTGTATTTTTCAGGGGTTTTGATTGCAGATCAAGCACACAACTGTAGTTGCCTGTGTCATTGTTAATAACACTTTTAATCGTAAAAGTTGCCTCCATCAAATTCACATCAAACTCCTCCATCTGAACAGCAGTGCCGTTCTTGCAGAGGTAAGAGTGACTGGTCATTTCTATTCTCTGGGGGGTTCTAATAATAGTACATTGGAAATCCACATCCTCTCCCTCTCTGACAGTGCTTGAGCCTGAAAGTGATATGTCTGCAGGGAGAATCCGGTCTGCATGAGGTGGAAAAGGAGGAATATGAAAGGTGTGTTTGCAGTCACATTGAAATATGTGCATCAAATATATTTTAAAGTATTTCGTAGGAGCCGTTTTGGCCTGTTTATGTGTTGTGTGTATGTTGTCTGTCAAGGGTTATTTCTACTTGTTTTGTACACTAGAGGGCACTATATGTTGGGGTCATGGGTCACTGTTCACATGTGCGTACAGGTAGCACAGGTGACCAGGAAGGGTTAACACAGGTGAGAGGAGAGCACATACAGTTGTTACCGTATCACAGATATAGCTTAAAGAATGCATGTCTCTGCACCTTTTCTATAGGAATATGAGTTTTGGAGCTATTTATATTTTATATGCGCAATAAATGGGAACTTCACCCAAAAAGAGTAACATTTGGAAAGCTGATTTTTTTTGGTGGACATGTTATGGACAGCTCTCTCCTGTGCTAGTGGCTTGTCATAGGACATCGCCACTACATGTATTGTATCCATATGTTCAATATTTCTAACAACAATAACATATCCAGAGAGTAAAAAGCTCCTTACCCATCACCTGGATGGAAAGTGAATGATCTCCTTTTCCTTGTGCTTCAGATAGTGGATAGTGGGTTTTAGAGAACACACAGCTGTAATTGCCACTCCGTTGGCTAGTTACACTTTTCATGGTGAAAAGGGTATCATATGTTTCACATTTGTCCACATAAACTGCAACCCCATCCAAACACAAGTACACATGTACCACTTTTGATTCATCCTTGCGTCCAAATGTACTACATTTTACTACTAGGTCACTGTCCTCCATTATTCTTGTTTCTGTCCCATAGATCTTTGCTGGAAAAATGTCCTTAACTAATATTTGAAAAAAGGAAAAGTAGTGAAACATGCATGTACAGTATTTTTGTGTATGATATTATATTGAAAATGTCATTCCTATTGGTTTTTTAAAGGTGCTACACAGGTTATAAAGAAAATAAATATTGGCATTGTAATTTCATAATATATCTGCCGCCAATAGTGGAATGATACTGTTTGACAGTATTACTTACCCATCAGTGTTTGTGTTGTGTTGTGATATTTGCCTACTAATTTGTCACGCCAGAGCGGCATGTGTTGTCAAACTGGGAAAGCTGTTCTGATTTTGTGGCTGTGTAGACCAAAACTGCTGTTTGAAGCTGGTGGACCAAGACCAAAACAAACGTTTGTTTTGGTCCACAAACTTCAATCAGTTGTAAAAATGACATTTTTGGTTATTAAAAGTATATTTCACAGCGATTTAGATGGTACAATGATTATGTACACTATTCAGTGCTTGTTTTTACACAAAATGAAATTGAGCGAGCAGTGTAGAATTTTAGCAACCAGGAAATTAGCAATTGCCACTAGATACCACAGCCACAAAGTCGACTAAGTCGACAGCTTTCCCAGTTTCGTCAAAGTCAAAGTCAAAGTCACCATTATTAGTCAGTTGTACAACCAAATGCCTTCAACCGAAATGTGTCTTCCGCATTTAACCCAACCCCTCTGAATCAGAGAGGTGCGGGGGGGCTGCCTTAAATCGACATCCACGTCTTCGGCGCCCGGGGAACAGTGGGTTAACTGCCTTGTTCAGGGGCAGAACGACAGATTTTTTTCCTTGTCAGCTTGGGGATTCGAACTTGCAACCCTCCGGTTACAAGTCCAACGCTCTAACCACTAGGCTACCTGCCGCCCCACTAGGCTACCTGCCGTTTGACAACAGACGGCAGAACAAAATCAATAGGCGAATATCACAGCCAATAACAACACTGGCGGGTAAGTAATACTGTGAAACACTATCATTACACTATTAGCACCAGATATATTATGAACATTTTCGGAAATTAAAATACAAAAATTCAACAACAAAAAATCCTATGTGTAGCACCTTTAAATTAGAATTCAATCTTCAAAAATTTCTAAAACATACTAGAATTTATTTTGTTGATGATGAAAAAACTTTGATATACATTTTGTTTGGGCTATGGCCTCTTTTGACAAGGAACCTTTGATGAGAAAATACATTTGGCAATAAACATGAAACAAATTGAAAGTTAATAATGTTACAAAAATATGATCAAATAGGTTAATTGTTTGAAATATACTCACACAGGATAAAGATGAAGATGATCATGGTGTTAAAGTTTTTTTGAAGCATTAGGTAACTCTCTCTACCTTGTGTATATGTAATACTTGCCTGCCACCATACATTCATTTAATAAAAGAAATTACATTATGTACAGTTTATTGAACATTTTACCCACCACCCCACCCACAAAACCAAAGGCCTGATTGATATCGACAACAACCTAGCTGGTTCAATGAACATTATTTTCAGTTAAATTATAAGTGTGTCATGAGTGAGGAGCACAGGGAGATTTAGCCCTACTGTAGATTACATGATGAAAGAATTATCAAGAAAATAGTAGTGGTGTTCTGTCAGTGCATCGCTACTGTACTGTATGTCATCCAGGAAACATTCTATGTTTGGACAGTAGTAACTAACATATAATACAGTCAGTAGAAGTATGACCACAACAACTGAACTTATCAATCGGATTACATTGACCAGTCTCACATCATGTGTAGCCTCTTTGCAAACCTCTTGATGAACCTCTTCTGAAGTACAGAACAGGTAGACCTGTTCAGTAACGTATTTACACAGAACTTGCCATATAGTCAATATAAACAAATCATTATCCATCCATATACAACACAAAGTAGGTCCTACCTTCTCCCTCCCTGTACACCTGAATGGTGACTAGATTGACACCTGTTGCGTTCACTTGAATGAGTTTTAGTTTTTCTATGGTGTGCTGTACACACAGTTGTATATGGCTGAGTCCTCTCGTTTTACATCCTTGATGGTGAAAATAGTGTCATCTTCACCTTTCTCCAGCTCTCTTTCTCCCATTTCCACTTCCATTCTTGCAAAGGTAAACATAGACCTTGCTCAACGGTTTTCTAGTGCCTGTAGTCCTGCACTTCACTTCGACTGTCTTTCCTTCTGTGGGTACTAGCTCCAAAGAGCTTTGCTGGGTAGATATTAGCTTCATTATTGAAGAGTGAAAAATATAATTTATGATTAAAAACGTTTTAGAAGTTCCAATGTTTACAATGGATCTTCTCAGACATTAGCTGTACTGTAATAAAATTACAGATTTGACTATTTGTCTTTAATAATTCAATTATGTAAGTGTACCTGTCTCTGCCAAGTTAACCAGGAAAGATGCATTTATAAACAAATAGAGTCAACAGTTTGTACAACCAGGTTGAATATGGTAAAGAAATTGGCCATTGGTATGTTTTACCTTGATTAATATTGTGAAAATACTCACATATTATGAATAAGAAAGGACTCATGGTGTGATCTTCAGCCTGTTGTAATGTTTACACACATAACATACTGTGTCTATAACCATGTACAGTGGGGCAAAAAAGTATTTAGTCAGCCACCAATTGTGCAAGTTCTCTCACTTAAAAAGATGAGAGAGGCCTGTAATTTTCATCATAGGTACACTTCAACTATGACAGACAAAATGAGGGAACAAAATCCCGAAAATCACATTGTAGGATTTTTTATGAATTTATTTGCAAATTATGGTGGAAAATAAGTATTTGGTCACATACAAACAAGCAAGATTTCTGGCTCTCACAGACCTGTAACTTCTTCTTTAAGAGGCTCCTCTGTCCTCCACTCGTTACCTGTATTAATGGCACCTGTTTGAACTTGTTATCAGTATAAAAGACACCTGTCCACAACCTCAAACAGTCACACTCCAAACTCCACTATGGCCAAGACCAAAGAGCTGTCAAAGGACACCAGAAACAAAATTGTAGACCTGCACCAGGTTGGGAAGACTGAATCTGCAATAGGTAAGCAGCTTGGTTTGAAGAAATCAACTGTGGGAGCAATTATTAGGAAATGGAAGACATACAAGACCACTGATAATCTTCCTCGATCTGGGGCTCCACGCAAGATCTCACCCGTGGGGTCAAAATTATCACAAGAACGGTGAGCAAAAATCCCAGAACCACACGGGGGGACCTAGTGAATGACCTGCAGAGAGCTGGGACCAAAGTAACAAAGCCTACCATCAGTAACACACTACGCCGCCAGGGACTCAAATCCTGCAGTGCCAGACGTGTCCCCCTGCTTAAGCCAGTACATGTTCAGGCCCGTCTGAAGTTTGCTAGAGAGCATTTGGATGATCCAGATGAGGATTGGGAGAATGTCATATGGTCAGATGAAACCAAAATAGAACTTTTTGGTAAAAACTCAACTCGTCAGTGTTTGGAGGACAAAGAATGCTGAGTTGCATCCAAAGAACACCATACCTACTGTGAAGCATGGGGTGGAAACATCATGCTTTGGGGCTGTTTTTCTGCAAAGGGACCAGGACGACTGATCCGTGTAAAGGAAAGAATGAATGGGGCCATGTATCGTGAGATTTTGAGTGAAAACCTCCTTCCATCAGCAAGGGCATTGAAGATGAAACGTGGCTGGGTCTTTCAGCATGACAATGATCCCAAACACACCGCCCGGGCAACGAAGGAGTGGCTTCAGTAAGAAGCATTTCAAGGTCCTGGAGTGGCCTAGCCAGTCTCCAGATCTCAACCCCATAGAAAATCTTTGGAGGGAGTTGAAAGTCCGTGTTGCCCAGCGACAGCCCCAAAACATCACTGCTCTAGAGGAGATCTGCATGGAGGAATGGGCCAAAATACCAGCAACAGTGTGTGAAAACCTTGTGAAGACTTACAGAAAACGTTTGACCTCTGTCATTGCCAACAAAGGGTATATAACAAAGTATTGAGATAAACTTTTGTTATTGACCAAATACTTATTTTCCACCATAATTTGCAAATAAATAAATTAAAAATCCTACAATGTGATTTTCTGGATTTCTTTTTCTCATTTCGTCTGTCATATTTGAAGTGTACCTATGATGAAAATTACAGGCCTCTCTCATCTTTTTAAGTTGGAGAACTTGCACAATTGGTGGCTGACTAAATACTTTTTTGCCCCACTGTAGCTATGTGAATTACGGGAAACTCTATGGGATGAAATTAGAAGCCTCTAACCTTCATGCAAAGGTTCATTACAGAGCTTTGGCATAGTCCTAGGCAACTCGTTTTGAAGAAACACATCAGTCCTCTGACCTCATCTTCATTGTTTATGGTGTACACATCAGCAACATTGAAAAATGTCTGATACAGTGTAATTAATAATTGGCCTTGTAGTGCCAGTATAATTTCCTGACATAATTGTCAGTAGGTTGTGGTTGGACTATGTATATGTTGTACATCAGTGGAGATGCACATATAAATCAAATCACATTTTATTGGTCACATACACATGTTTAGCAGATGTTATTGCGGGTGTAGTGAAATGCTTGTGTTTCTAGCTCCTACATTGCAGTAATATCTAACAAGTCATATCTAATCAATATGTTAATATTACATACAGTTGAAGTCGGAAGTGTACATACACCTTAGCCAAATACATTTAAACTCAGTTTTTCACAATTCCTGACATTTAATCCTAGTAAAATGTCAGAATGTGAAATGTCAGAATAATAGTAGAGAGAATTGTTTATTTCAGCTTTTATTTCTTTCATCACATACCCAGTGGGTCAGAAGTTAACATACACTTAATTAGTATTTGGTAGCATTGCCTTTAAATTGTTTAACTTATGTCAAACGTTTTGGGTAGCCTTCCACAAGCTTAAATAAGTTGGGTGAATTTTGGCCCATTCCTCCTGACAGAGCTGGTGTAACTGAGTCAGATTTGTAGGCCTCCTTGCTCGCACACCCTTTTTCAGTTCTGCCAACAAATTTTCTATAGGATTGAAGTCAGGGGTTTGTGATGGCCACTCCAATACCTTGACTTTGTTGTCCCTAAGCCATTTTGCCACAACGTTGGTAGTATGCTTGGGGTCATTGTCCATTTGGAGACCCATTTGTGACCAAGCTTTAACTTCCTGACTGTTGTCTTGAGATGTTGCTTCAATATATTCACCAAATTTTCCTGCCTCATGATGCCATCTATTTTGTGAAGTGCACCAGTGCTTTACGATTGGGATGGTGTTCTTCAGCTTGCAACCCTCCCCCTTTTTCCTCCAAACGTAACAATGGTCATAATGGCCAAACAGTTCTATTTTTGTCAGACCAGAGGACATTTCTCCAAAAAGTACGATCTTTGTCCCCATGTGCAGTTGCAAACCGTAGTCTGGCTTTTTTATGGTGGTTTTGGAGCAGTGGCTTCTTCCTTGCTGAGCAGCCTTTCAGGTTATGTCGATATAGGACTTGTTTTACTGTGGATATAGATACTTTTGTACCTCTTTCCTCCAGCATCTTCACAAGGTCCTTTGCTGTTTTTCTGGGATAGATTTGCACTTTTCACACCAAAGTACGTTCCTCTCTAAGAGACAGAACACCTCTCCTTCCTGAGCGGTATGACGGCTGCGTGGTCCCATGGTGTTTATACTTGCGTACTATTGTTTGTAATGATGAACGTGGTACCTTCAGGTGTTTGGAAATTGCTCACAAGGATGAACCAGACTTGTTTTTTTCTGAGGTCTTGGCTGATTTATTTTGTTTTTCCCGTGATGTCAAGCAAAGATGCACTGAGTTTGTAGGTAGGCCTTGAAATACATCCACAGGTACACGTCCAATTGACTCAAATTATGTCAATTAGCCTATCAGAAGCTTCTAAAGCAATGACATTATTTTCTGGAATTTTCCAAGCTGTTTAAAGGCACAGTCAACTTAGTGTATGTAAACCTCTGACCCACTGGAATTGTGATACAGTGCATTTTAAGTGAAATAATCTGTCTGTAAAATATTGCTGGAAAAATTACTTGTGTCATGCACAAAGTAGATGTCCTAACCGACTTGCCAAAACTATAGTTTCTTAACAATATATTTGTGGAGTGGTTGAAAAACAAGTTTTAATAATTCCAACCTCAGTCTATGTAAACTTCCGACTTCAACTGTATATGTTAATATATTTATTATTTATCACCGGGCTTTCTAGTTGAATAAAAGAGAAAAACTGTAAGATTCACAAATTTAAGTATGGCTTATTTTAAACTACAGTGTGTCCTTGCATGTTTTAGTGGAGGATGTAGAATGGGTGACAGCATTACATATTGGTCAGACCAAGTGAGCCCAGTTTTCCTTGTTATCAAGGGTGATATTATAAACCGCTGTCCCAACTGAAACTGTTCCTATAAGACGATTGCATTTGTTTTCAGTTCCAATAAAGAAGTACACCACATTCAGTTTGAGATTTTTTAAAGATTTAATATGAGGTGGAATGCAACAGTATATACAGCAATAATACTTAATGTGGTACTTTAAAATTAAATAACTTCCACTCATGGTTAAGACATGTATTGATGACGCCCTGTTTTCTTGCATGACTTGGCATACACAACTTCTGCATCTGGGCCTTGATTTGCTGCATCTGTTGATGAAAAGACCCCAACATTTTGTATCAGGTGCAACAAATCCTTCCTCACATTAGATGAAAGCTGTGTGTGTAGAGAGACTTTCATTATTTTATCTTGTATTAGACATTTATCAGTTTTCAGGATATTGTAGGATCCAAGACAAGGTAAGACAATGACATTAAGACAATGATTAAATAGGTTTATTACAGAAGCAATGCTAAATTGGAGAGTGTACACCACATCATACACCACAGCTCTGAGGACCTTCAAAGGAAACACAAGTCTATTCTCTGCCCAGAGGAAATTTACCCAGATCATTTTGGTTCTCTTTATGTGAAGTACCAACAATAAAAACATTTTGGTTTCCTGTGCAACTGCTACTTATGTCAGAAATGACACCATTGACAGAGAAAGTGAGTGAAGATATTTTCCATGGTCAGATAGATACCGTCACAAAACCTGACTCGTTCTGCCTGCCATGTATGGAAATCCAAAAGTACACCTAACTTTACGGTGGAGAGTACAGTATATATTATTACTATTTCAAAAACATTGAACTCACCTCAATAAAATGAAAGTGTGTGGAAAAATAGAAGAGGAATACAGTGATCATAATCATTAGTTATCATTAGTCAAAGCTCATTTGGAACTCACTCTCACTGGAATTTCTTGGTATATGGCATCGTCTATTTTGGAGATAAGATGGAAGATAAATCTATTTAATTAAAACAATTTTTGCAAAAGTTTTTCACCCAAGGGCCTGAAATCTAACCATTTACCCCCTTTTTAAATTTCACAATATAATCTACGCATTTCGAAGCATTTCTCACCCAAGTTGTTTTATGTCTCAATCTCCTCACCTGTTTTGAAGATTAGAAGATGTTAAAACCATTAACTTAGACAATATTCACACAAGGCGTTGCATATTAGTTTAGCCATATCCATTTACCCAGTTTCAGAAATGTCATAACAAATATGTTTGAATTGTTTTGAAATTTACAGCATCATTATTATCAAAAAATGTTATCTTACCATTTCTCATCCATATGTTGTATTGCCTGTTTGGCTGATTAGAAGATGAAATATCTAAGTCATAAAAAATACACAAATAAAAAGAACAACAAAAACTTTTTTTATTCAAAGTGCAAAAACCTTAAATAAAAAATCTCCCAAACAAGTTTTTAATTTACCCAATATTGCAAATGTAAGAATGAAAAAACATGTTATTATTATTAACATCACAATGAGTACATTTTTATGCATCATATTATCTAAGCAGTTCTCAGAAACATTCTGGTACACTTCCCCACCTGTTTGGTGGATAAGATGAAAATGATCACAATAAGAAATGTAGACTCCTGTTTTAAAGCAAGGCGATGAAACTTGTTACGTTCCCTAGCAAGAAAATGTCCCTGATTAACAACGTAAACGAAACCGGTTTGGGTTTTAGGAGGGGTTCTGAAAGACACCACTGAAAGTTGACTACCAACAATGGGAAGCTAAAAGACACCCACCATGAGCGCCCACTAAATTTGTCTAAGAAGAGGCAAACAAAAGAAAAAAACACACCAAACTTAAAGACAGGGAGCAAACCAAAAAGTGGAGTGAAACAAAAACAGGGATATAGGATGGTTTGTCTAGAAATCAAACTAGGGAGAGCCAACTGAAGATGCTAACCCTTCGCATCTCTCAAGACTAGAGCACTGGGACAGCAACTCTTAAATAGAACCAGGTGAAACACCTTGCCACAAACGAGATTGCAACCAGCACAGGTGTAACACATACTTAAATTTTTTTATTTAACCTTTATTTAAATAGGCAAGTCAGTTAAGAACACATTTTTATTTACAATGGCGGCCTACCCTGGCCAAACCTTAACCCAGATGATGCTGGGCCAATTGTGCGCCGCCCTATGGGACTCCCAATCACAGTCAGTTGTGATACAGCCTGGAATCGAACCAGGGTCTGTAGTGATGCCTCTAGCACTGAGATGCAGTGCTGTAAACCGCTGTGCCACTCGGGAGCCCAAACTAAATAACGAGGTGTCACCAATCGGTGGGCCCTACATGCTAACGAGCTATACGTGCTTAAGTCCAACCTCACAACAAATGGAAAAAACAAAACCATTTAAATGACCATTTACTTAGTATCAGCATGGTCAGTATATTAAAACACACTTACAGCTAAACATTATCCAAACTATTTATTTTTTGTCTTACCTGCAATACTTTCATAGGCAAATTCATCACTGAGAAAGAAACAAGATACTGTGCATTATAAATTGGTTCCATAATAAACTGGGTGGTTCGATCCCTGAATGCTGATTGGCTGACAGCCATGGTACATCAGACTGTATGCCACATGTATGACAAAACATGTATTTTTTCTGCTGTAATTACGTTGGTAACCTCTGGGGTTTGTAATATATAGCCAACATACCACGACTAAGGGCTGTGTCCAAGCACTCCGCGTTGAGTCATGCTTAAGAACAGCCCTTAGCCGTGGAATATTGGCCATATACCACACCTCCTCGGGCCTTATTTCTTAATTAAAGCATTCCTATTATTCATATACACCTTTATGTATAGAAGCAGCCCACCTTCGTGTTTTTCCATTGCTTCATTACAGTAGAAGTACAGAATGTAGTCTGTGACACATATTCAAAGAAAGAATTTTGATATAATAAAGTAAAATGTCAAATATAAATGATTTTCCTACCTGGATTCTTCCTCCACGTTTGAAGTTCCGTCTAAGACAAAGAAACATCCCAGAATGTGAAATAAATGTTCATTAACAGAACAACAGTTTTATCGGAAAGCTTAAAAAACATACCATCACCCTCCCCTGTCATTGGGACATCGTTCTCCTCCTTTTGTGGTGTTCTAGGAGGAAATATACATGTGAAACTTTCAGTCATTGTACATTATAATGCTAAACAAACTAGCAATGAAAATGTAATGAAAACTATAAGCTTACCTTCCACAAGAACATTGTAAAGCTCCTGTCAAAAAAGAAACGTAACATTATTGGTTAAATCATAACAACGATAGTTCATTCAATCCAGATATGGAATGCATTAGTTTGATAAACATTATTCTATATGAATTAGCAGGGGCACAACTTTGATTTTAGAAGTGGGGGTGACATATTTACAGTGGGGCAAAAAAGTATTTAGTCAGCCACCAATTGTGCATGTTCTCCAACTTAAAAAGATGAGAGAGGCCTGTAATTTTCATCATAGGTACACTTCAAATATGACAGACGAAATGAGAAAAAGAAATCCAGAAAATCACATTGTAGGATTTTTAATTTATTTATTTGCAAATTATGGTGGAAAATAAGTATTTGGTCAATAACAAAAGTTTATCTCAATACTTTGTTATATACCCTTTGTTGGCAATGACAGAGGTCAAACGTTTTCTGTAAGTCTTCACAAGGTTTTCACACACTGTTGCTGGTATTTTGGCCCATTCCTCCATGCAGATCTCCTCTAGAGCAGTGATGTTTTGGGGCTGTCGCTGGGCAACACGGACTTTCAACTCCCTCCAAAGATTTTCTATGGGGTTGAGATCTGGAGACTGGCTAGGCCACTCCAGGACCTTGAAATGCTTCTTCGAAGCCACTCCTTCAAGGTTCGGGCGGTGTGTTTGGGATCATTGTCATGCTGAAAGACCCAGCCACGTTTCATCTTCAATGCCCTTGCTGATGGAAGGAGGTTTTCACTCAAAATCTCACGATACATGGCCCCATTCATTCTTTCCTTTACACGGATCAGTCGTCCTGGTCCCTTTGCAGAAAACAGCCCCAAAGCATGATGTTTCCACCCCCATGCTTCACAGTAGGTATGGTGTTCTTTGGATGCAACTCAGCATTCTTTGTCCTCCAAACACGACGAGTTGAGTTTTTACCAAAAGTTCTATTTTGGTTTCATCTGACCATATGACATTCTCCCAATCCTCATCTGGATCATCCAAATGCTCTCTAGCAAACTTCAGACGGGCCTGAACATGTACTGGCTTAAGCAGGGGGACACGTCTGGCACTGCAGGATTTGAGTCCCTGGCGGCGTAGTGTGTTACTGATGGTAGGCTTTGTTACTTTGGTCCCAGCTCTCTGCAGGTCATTCACTAGGTCCCCGTGTGGTTCTGGGATTTTTGCTCACCGTTCTTGTGATCATTTTGACCCACGGGTGAGACCTTGCGTGGAGCCCCAGATTGAGGAAGATTATCAGTGGTCTTGTATGTCTTCCATTTCCTAATAATTGCTCCCACAGTTGATTTCTTCAAACCAAGCTGCTTACCTATTGCAGATTCAGTCTTCCCAACCTGGTGCAGGTCTACAATTTTGTTTCTGATGTCCTTTGACAGCTCTTTGGTCTTGGCCATAGTGGAGTTTGGAGTGTGACTGTTTGAGGTTGTGGACAGGTGTCTTTTATACTGATAACAAGTTCAAACAGGTGCCATTAATACAGGTAACGAGTGGAGGACAGAGGAGCCTCTTAAAGAAGATGTTACAGGTCTGTGAGAGCCAGAAATCTTGCTTGTTTGTATGTGACCAAATACTTATTTTCCACCATAATTTGCAAATAAATTCATAAAAAATCCTACAATGTGATTTTCGGAATTTTTTATCCTCATTTTGTCTGTCATAGTTGAAGTGTACCTATGATGAAAATTACAGGCCTCTCTCATCTTTTTAAGTGAGAGAACTTGCGCAATTGGTGGCTGACTAAATACTTTTTTGCCCCACTGTATTATTAATATTCTTTTTTTAAATGTATCCAGTCGGATAAACTGCTCGTAGGCGTCTGCATGGTCCTAAAGCACTCTGTTACCTCGTTTTGTATCACATTCCAATGATAAAACTGGGTGGGGGGACAAAAATGCAATTTCATAATGTGGGAGGGACATGTCCCCCCTGTCCCCAGTGAAAGTTGCGCCCCTGTGAATTAGGACAGTACTGTTGACTAACCCCATTCTGTACAAATTTGTGCAACCGCGGCATTCAAACGAGGCCACATTGAATACTAATGGGACTGTAGCAACTGTGTTGGTATCAAAATCTGGGGTGTGAACTACGTTTCTATTCAAGTGTTGATTGACATGGTAATGGCCCGATAGTATTGGAGAAAAGTTGAAAAACGGACCCCTCCGGCGCTGTACGTTAAATTGTGACGTGTCATGGCGTAACGTACAGCATGCGTAACGCAACTCATTCTGTGTCGTACAGCCACTCTCCACCAGGTGTAGTGCTTCTCTCGCAGATTAAAAACAAGAAATGGACAGGGACAGGGTAAGGGGGAAACCTAGTCAATTGTACAACTGAATGCATTTGTTTTTTGCGTCATCACTGCAAGCCATAATGACTCTCAAATGCCGCGGCAGCTGCTGTTAACTTCTGAAGATAACTTTAGCGGCGCCTTAAAAACCCGATTCAAATTCGACACAAACCTTCAAATAGGTATGTAATGACACATTACATGGACAGATCAGGTGAAAAAAGCAGTTTCCCCACAAGGATTATCTCCCCCTTTCCCTAGCACGCAGTAGGTTTCGCTTCCCCACCCGTCATTTTTTAAAAGACCAGACGGAGAAATGGTGCTTTACGATGGTATTCATATTACAGTTGACCTGGAAGTATTACGTCTTTTGGCCGCTAAAATAAGGTTAATTGTACGTTACAGCGCAATGTACAGAAGTGCGTTAGCTTACAGTATATCCATATAAGGAAATCAGTAAATTGAAATAAGTTCATTTGGCCCAAATCTATGGATTTCACATGACGGGCAGGGGCACAGCCATGGTTGGGCCTCCGAGGACATAGGCCCACCCACTTGGGAGCTAGGCCCACCCACAGCCAATCAGAATGAGCTTTTCCCCACAAAAGGGCTTTATTACAGTCAGAAATACTCCTCAGTTTCATCAGCTGTCTGGGTGGCTGGTCTCAGACAATTACACGTGGTCTGCGGTTGAGAGGCCGGTTGGACGTACTACCAAATTCTCTAAAACGACGTTGGAGGTGGCTTATGGTAGCGAAATTAACATTACATTCTCTGGCAACAGCTCTGGTGGACATTCCTGCAGTCAGCATGCCAACTGCACGCTCCCTCAAAACTTGAAGAATCTGTGGCATGGAGTTGTGTGACAAAACTGAACATTTTTGAGTGGCCTTTGATCATGCTGTTTAATCATCTTCTTGATATGCCACACCTGGCAGGTGGATGAATTATGTTGGCAAAGGAGAAATGCTCACTAACAGGGATGTAAACACATTTCTTCATAAAATAAAGAGAAATAAGCTTTTTGTGCTCCGGAACTTTCATTACGCACACATGTCCCCTATTCCCACTGATTAGTACTTGTATAAGTGTGCCCTTTGGTTTCCATTGGGCTATCGATTATTGTTACAATGTCCGTTGGTGCGTATGAGTACCTGTGCTGAGTGTTTTGGGCTTTTGTGCCCTTGTGGATTGTGCAGATGATTACGGGTCTTGTCCCGTGTGTTAATCATTGTGCACATGTGTTACCTGGATTGCAGGTCTTTCGGAATCAAGCGCAGGAAAACGAAGATGCGACAAAACTTCTTTACTTGAAGAAAACAAACTACTAACAGCAGTAGTGAACACACTGCTCACGACACAACGGAGCCACACATACAGATAACTAATCACGGACAAAACCCAGGGGGGAACAGAGGGATTAAATAAGGACACATGTAATTAGGGAAATGGGAACCAGGTGTGGATGAGACAAGACAAACAGAAAATGAGAAATGGATCGGTGGTGGCTAGAACTCCGGTGACGTCAACCGCCAGTAGCCGCCTGAACTAGGAGAGGGACCGACTTCAGCGGAAGCCGTGACAGTACCCCCCCATTTACACGCAGCTCCAGCAGCGCGCCGACACCGGACTCGGGGACGATCCGGAGGACGAGGTGCAGGTAGATCCAGGTGGAGGCGGTGAAATTCCCGCAGCAACGAAGGATCCAGGATGTCCTCCACCCGCACCCAGCTTCTCTCCTCCGGACCGTACCACTCCCACTCCAGGAAGTAGTGAAGGCCCCTTGCCCGACGCCTTGAGTCCATGATGGCTCGAACCGCATACGCCGTGGCCAACTCGATGTCCAGAGGGGGCGGAGGAACCTCCAGAACCCCAGGTCCCCGGAGCGGGCCAGCCACCACCGGCCTGAGGAGAGACACGTGGAACGAGGGGTTAATACGGTAGTCTGGGGGAAGCTGTAACCTATAACAAACAGTTCAGTCTCCTCAGGACTTTGAAAGGCCCCACAAACCGTGGCCCCAGCTTCCGGCAGGGCAGGCGGAGGGGCAGGTTTCGGGTCGAGAGACAGACCCGGTCCCCTGGTGCGAACACCGGGGCCTCACTGCGGGGGCAGTCAGCGCTCGCCTTCTGCCGCCTCACAGCTCATTGCAGGTGCACGTGGGCGGCGTCCCAGGTCTCTTCCGAGCGCCTAAACCATTCATCCACCGCAGGAGCCTCGGTCTGGCTCTGATGCCACGGTGCCAGTACCGGCTGATAATCTAGCACACATTGAAATAGAGACAGGTTAGTGGAGCAGCAGCGGAGTGAGTTCTGGGCCATCTCTGCCCAGGGAATGAAAACCGCCCACTCCCCCGGCCGGTCCTGGCAATACGACCTCAGAAACCTACCCACATCCTGGTTTACTCTTTCCACCTGCCCGTTGCTCTCGGGGTGAAAACCTGAGGTAAGGCTGACCGAGACACCCAGATGCTCCATGAACGCCTTCCACACCCTAGATGTGAACTGGGGACCCCGATCAGACACTATGTCCTCAGGCACCCCGTAGTGCCGGAAGACATGGGTGAACAGAGCCTCCGCAGTCTGTAGAGCCGTAGGGAGACCGGGCAAAGGAAGGAGGCGACAGGACTTAGAAAACCGATCCACAACAACCAGCTATCGTCGTTTTACCTTGTGACGGTGGAAGATCCGTCACAAAATCCACCGACAGGTGTGACCACGGCCGCTGTGGAACGGGTAGGGGTTGTAATTTCCCTCTGGGCAGGTGCCTAGGCGCCTTGTACTGGGCACACACCGAGCAGGAGGAAACGTAAACCCTCACGTCCTTAGCTAAGGTGGGCCACCAGTATTTCTCACTTCTGCTGAAGTTGGTCCCTCTCCTAGTTTGGGCGGCTACCGGCGGTCGATGTCACCAGAGTTCTCTCTCCCATTGCTCCATGGTCAGCAGCACGTGATTCATTGCTGTGCCTAGATGTTGAAGCATGGTCGCGTGCTGCTGGATGCGCTCCTCTACATGAAGAGGAGGGCTGTGTTCTCCTGCTGATTCCATAATTTCAGGTCCGTGATTCTGTAAAGGCTCTGGATTGCAGGTCTTTCGGAATCAAGCGCAGGAAAACGGAGATGCGACAAAACTTCTTTACTTGAAGAAAACAAACTACTAACAGCAGTAGTGAACACACTGCTCACGAAACAACGGAGCCACACATACAGATAACTAATCACGGACAAAACCCAGGGGGGAACAGAGGGATTAAATAAGGACACAAGTAATTAGGGAAATGGGAACCAGGTGTGGATGAGACAAGACAAAAGAGAAAATGAGAAATGGATCAGTGGTGGCTAGAACTCCGGTGATGTCGACTGCCGGTAGCCGCCCGAACTAGGAGAGAGACCAACTTCAGCGGAAGTCGTGACACATAAGGCGTTATATGTGTGCTTCTAAGGCATTTTGAAAAGGGTATTTATAGGAAGGGTTAACAAAAGTGTATCTGTCAGTAGATCACTACTATATGAAAAGAGACATCAATCATCATAATTACCTCTTTTTGAACAGCAGGAACTAACAGCCACTACAGTCAGTAGAAGTATGACCATAACAGCTGAACTTATCAGTCGGATTACATTAACCAGTATCACATCATGTGCAGCCTCTGAAATAGAGACCAGATGTAGATGGATGCATCATCATTTAGACAAAACTTGTTCTAAGTGTATCCATGTGGTCAATGACGTGAAATAAACCCCCCACCATCTGTCACACCCTAAAACTTCCCCTATAACATCAATAGGGCAAATCTTACTTCAGAGGAAGCATAAAGTACTGTACATAACCGGCCAGATGAATAGTCAATGTTAACCTACAAACATATCTATATTGAGAAGGAATCTTAAATAGATTAATCCCACATAACATGTATAGACAAATGAAAAATGTGTAGCACATGGCGAAATTAATTAATTTTCCTACACAACACAATTTTTCATAAACAATTCCTACCTTCGGAGACATAGATGGCTACTAAATTCTTGCCTGTTGACTTCACTTGATCTTGTAGAAGTTCATCTCTGGTGTACACACAGCTGTAGTTGCCTGAGTCTTCTCTTGTAACATCCTTCATGGTGAAAATGGTGTCATCTTCCCCTTTCTCCAGAACCTTCATTCTCATCTCAACTCCATTCTTGTAAATGTACACATGAACCTTGTCCCAGGATCTTTTGATGCCAGAGATATTACACATCAAATCTATAGTATCTCCCTTTCTAACTTGAGACTTTGATCCAAAAAGCATGGCGGGGTAGACAGCTACATCATTTGAGAGTGAAAGAGAGCATTAAGGACAATTAAACATCTTTGTAATAAACATGTTTGGAAAAATGGCCTAAACTGTAGATGAACGGAAAATGAATTGAACTCTGCATTTTAGGATAAATATTTCCTCTTACCTATTTCCTCTGAGATAGCCAGTACACCTGCTGTTACTGTGACTGTGTAGAAATAATGGGAGATTTACACAACAGGCAGTTTCAATAGAAATCCATAAAACATAACTATTAGTAGTAGATTGACTGCATACTGAATACGTACTGTATGTATGGATCATTTTGAGACCATATGCTTACTCTAATCTGTATTTGTAAATATACTCACATATCATAAGAAAGATGGAACCCATGATGTGACTTGTAGCCTTGATTTTCTAGGCCTATCTGACACTATAAAAGACTGAAGAGGTAGGTAGGTATCACCATGTACAGTTTTTAAGCGTGAATATCCGGGAAACAACAGGGGCCTATTAGAAGTGGCTTTGATCATGATGAGAGGTTGCATCACAGAGCTTCCAACGCCCCACTTCACCCTGCTTATATTAAAGACACAAATAGTCAAATGTCTTAGGTCATTTCATCTAGTAGTTACATAATAATTACCTAGTTGTTACTCATGTGTAATTCACCATAACAAGCACCAGTACGTAGGTATTACCTTTGAGTTCTCTCCCATAAGTACCACACACCTTTCTGATGAATAGCAGGTAATACATTAAATGAGATGGCTGGACGTAGCACAACTTCTTTTTATAACCTACGTGATTGTTTACAAACACATATCAGTAGAAAAGAGATCATGAAAATAAAATATTACAATGGCTATTCATCTTTAAAGAGAGAACCTGTGTGCATGAATATACTGTGATGAATTTAACAACTAACTGTATCTATGGTAAGTGCTCGCTAATGCAGCGGTTTTTAGGAAGCATTGACTTGGACAATTTCTATGATATGATGTTCTGATTACAATACAACACAAACATGTATTTGTTCAATCAATTACTATGGGTTACTACTTTATCACCTTCTTTGACTTTCTAGTACTCTGCCACCTTGATAACTGTATCATTACAGTTAGAAACTAGAGGCTGTGGGATTCATATGTAGTGACTAGTGGTGCAGGTTGGGTATCTCAAGTGGACATTTGTTTTAAACAACATTTGATCTTTGAGTCTGTTTTAGCTAGGGCTTTGTAAGCTATGGGGAGTGACAGTGTTAGATATTTTGCAGTGTGTAACACAGACTTCCTATTAACTTTCAAATGTGGGGTTCCAAACTCCACAGGCCTATGTTACTGAGCTTAGAAAAAGCTAACACCAACACATTTATAATGAGTAGAACATTTCCAACAATGGTATCCAACAATGATACTGTAGTATGTAGTACTCTAGAAAATGTCTTCCCTTTCAAAACTCATTCAAGTTCCACTACTTCATAAAATGAAGTCCACAAAAATAGGCAATCATATCAACTAGAGTTTGCAAGAGAGCATGTGTAACGTCTCTTTATGTTGTATGTCTTATGATTATAAGAATGGAGGTCCAGGCGTCTGATATCATTTGAACTTTACTGAAAGTATTGCAGGGATCCATACATTGTTGTTCACTAGCTCAGCAGCTCAACTAGTGCATGAGGAAAACATGAAATGGAATACTGAATGAAATGGAATACTGAGTGTATCAGTTATCAACATAATGAAAATGTGGACTTGACTAACAATAATGTTCACTTCATTAAACTACAGCATGCCAGCAATAAGTAGACAAACACTATGGATAATGTATGTGTCACATCCAGATATGTTTCACTTGTCTCCACCCCCGCACAAGGTGTCTCCCATCTCCCCTCATTATCCCCTGTGTTTTTATACCTGCGTTTTCTGTTTGTCTGTTGCCAGTTCATCTTGTCGCGTCAAGTCCTACCAGCGTGTTCCTGTGTTCCCTGTGCTCTAGTTTTTGGCTTTCCTTAGTCTTCCCAGTTCTGAGCTTTCTGCCTGTCCTGGCCCTGATCCTGCCCGCCGTCCTGTACCTTCCTGACTCTGATTTGGATTACGACCCTTTTGCCTGCCTTGACTTACCTTTTTCCTACCCCTTGAACTATAATACTCTGAGACTAGTATGATTTGCGTCCTGTGTCAGCATCTGGATCTTAGCCTTAGCTGTGATAGTATGCATGCGCAATGCAAGATTAACAGTCAACATGTATGGTTTGAAATATGCAGCTTGCCATTTTAAATGTACTGACAACATCCTGTCTATGTGTGGTCTCGTACACAGCTTCTGCTTTATGCCCTTCAGTTTCTGCATCTGAGAACAAAAAGCACAGAAAATATCAGTTCCACATCCTGCATTGTGACTTCACATGTAGTTGGAAGGTATGTGTATTTATATTTCTGTGTTCATTGTTATACCTTTTTACCTCAGTGCTTCGCTGTTAACAGCATTGTGTGAAATGCTGAGCTATTTTTACATCAGCAGTTGTCACAAAGTGCTTATACCGCAACCCAGCCTAATACCCCAAAAAGAGCAACTATACAGACGTAGAAGCACAGTAGCTACACTCTACACTCAAAGGGTTTCAAAAGGGTTCTTCAGCTGTCCCCAGACACCCTTTCTGGTTAAAGGTAGAACCCATTTGGGTTTCATGTAGAACCCTCTGTGGAACGGGTTTTATATGGACCACAAGGGTTCTACCTGGAACAAAAAGCGTTATCCTATGGGGGCAGCTGAAGAACCCTTTAAGGTTCTAGATAGCACATTTCTTTTTCTAAAAGTGTAAGAAAAACTCCCTAGAAAGACAGAAACCTAGGCTCTGACAGGTGGCCAGTCCTCTTTTGGCTGTGCTGGTGGACATTATAAGAGGACACTGCCATTAAGGCCAGATCGTTCTTCAAAATGTTCATAGATGACCAGCAGGGTCAAATAATAATCACAGTGGTTCTAGAGGGTGCAACAGGTCAGCACCTGAGGATTAAATGTTGTGCGAGAGAGAAAGAGTCGAAACAGCAGGTCAGGGACAAGGTAGCATGTCCGGTGAACAGATCAGGGTTCCATTGCCGCAGACAGAATAGCAGAAACTGAATCAGCAGCACGACCAGGTGGACTGTGGACAGCCAGGAGTTGTCATGCCAGGTAGGCCTGAGGCATGGTCCTATGGCTCAGGTCCTCCGGGAGGATGGAGGGAGAGAGAGAGAGAGAGACTTACCCCCGGACAGGGTCAAAAACTATACCAAAGTTCCCTGTGCATGCCATATTTCCAGACATAACCCAGGTTTGGACAGTTGTAACTAACAGTCACCACAGTCAATATTATGGCCACAGCTGCTGATCTTATCAGTCAGATTACATTGACCACTCTCACATGTGCGACCTCTAAAATACAGAGTAGACGGGTGAATTAGTATTTATTTTGTCTCTTCACCTCTTCCTGACCTTTCTGTTGTAAATTCTTACCATTAACCTGAAGAAATGCTGGATTATTTCCATATAATGTTCTGTCTTTATCTTTGTGGGTTATTGATTGCAGATCAAGCACACAACTGTAGTTACCTGTGTCATTCCTAATACAACTTTTAATTGTAAAAGTGGCCTCCGTGCTCTTTACATCAAACACCTGCATCAGAACAACAGAGCCATACTTGCAGAGGTAAGAGTGAACTAAGTATCTTGAAATGTCCATGTTCCTAGGGTCTGAAATAGTACATTGGAACTCCACATCCTCTCCCTCTATCACAGTGCTAGAGCCTGCATGTGATATGTTGGCAGGGAGTAAACTGTCTGCATGAGAAGAGAGAGGAAAATGTGTGTTTTGCAGTCACATTGATATACAGTATCTAGGATGCTGTATTCTTAAGTTCAGTAAATTTCTAGCAGCAATAAGGCCTCTTTTGACAAGGATTGATTTGGGTGACAACTTTGATAAGAAAATGAATGTGGCAAAAATGGCAAAACGTGAAACAAATGGAAATGTTGTCACGCAAATATGGTAGAATAGGTTAATTGTTTGAAATATACTCACACAGGATAAAGATGAACATGATCATGGTGTTAAAGTTTTGTTGAAACATTAGGTAACTCTCTACCTTGTGTATTTGTGGTAAGGACCTAAAGACCTACTGGTGATTACATGTAAGAATTATCAAGAAAATAGTAGTGGTATTCTGTTGTTGTTATGACTGTACTGTACGTCATCATTATATTTTTGGACAGTAGAAACTAACATATAATACAGTCAGTAGAAGTATGACCACAACAACTGAACTCATCAATCAGATTACATTGACCAGTCTCACATCATGTGTAGCCTCTTTATGAACCTCTTGATGAACCTCTTCTGAAATACAGAACAGGTAGTAGACCTGTTCAGAAACATATTTACACAGAACTTGCCATATAGTCAATATAAACAATTGATTATCCATCCATATACAACACAAAGTAGGTCCTACCTTCTCCCTCCCTGTACACCTGAATGGTGACTAGATTGACACCTGTTGCGTTCACTTGAATGAGTTTTAGTTTTTCTATGGTGCTGTACACACAGCTGTATATGGCTGAGTCCTCTCGTTTTACATCCTTGATGGTGAAAATGGTGTCATCTTCACCTTTCTCCAACTCTTTCTCCCATTTCCACTTCCATTCTTGCAAAGGTAAACATAGACCTTGCTCAACGGTTTTCTAGTGCCTGTAGTGCTGCACTTCACATCGACTGTCTTTCCTTCTGTGGGTACTAGCTCCAAAGAGCTTTGCTGGGTAGATATTAGCTTCATTATTGAAGAGTGAAAAATATCATTTATGATTAAAAACTTACGTTTCAGAAGTTCCAATGTTTACAAAGAATCTTCTCAGACATTAGCTGTACTGTAATAAAATTACAGATTTGTGTTTAATAATTCAATTATGTAAGTGTACCTGTCTCTGCCAAGTTAACCAGAAAAGATTTATAAACATTTATATAACATTTATAAACAAATAGAGAACAGTTTGTACAACCAGGTTGTAAATTATTCTTTACCTTGATCAATACTGTGAAAATACTCACATATTATGAATACGATAGGACTCATGGTGTGATCTTCAGCGTTTTGTGATGTGAATTATGGGAAACTGTATAGGACTGAACTAGAAGCGTCTAACCTTCATGCAAAGCTTCATCACAGAGCTTTGGCATAGTCCTAGGCAGCTCATTTTGAAGAAACACATCAGTCCTCTGACCTCATCTTCATTGTTTATGGTGTACACATAAGCAACATTGAAATATGTCTGATACAGTGTAATTAATGATTAGCCTTGTAGTGCCAGTCTAATTTCCTGATATAATTGTCAGTAGGTTGTGGTTGAACTATGTATATGTTGTACATCAGTGGATATAAATCCATATGTTAATATATGTAGTATTTATCTAGTTGCATAAAAGTATAACACAAAAAACTGTCTGCAAGATACACATATTTACGTATGGCTTATTTTAAACTACAGTGTATCCTTGCATGTTTTAGTGGAGGCTGTAGAATGGGTGACAGCATTACATATTGGTTAGACCAAGTGAGCCCACAGTCTTCCTTGTTATCAAGGGTGATATTCTAAACAGCTGTCCCAACCGAAACTGTTCCTATTAGACGATTGCATTTGTTTTCAGGTCCTATAAAGAAGTACACCACATTCACAGTTCGATAACGTTTAAAAATATTTTAAATGAGGGAGAATGCAACAGTATATCCAGCAATAATACTTAATGTAGTACTTTAAAAAGACTAAATTTTTTTAAATAACTTCCCCTGAAGATATAATAGAATGCACTGTAAATGTCAGGTCACAAAACAATTTGGCATCATCGTCAACTTGAACATGCAGGGAGTAGTCCAACGCAAGACACGCATTGAATACACAATACATAAAACACATAATTTATAGATACAGTAACCATGAAGTACACATGCAGTACTGCTATGAAATTATGCAGATCTAATAATGATTAAGGCATGTATTGATGACGTCCGATCTTCTTGCATGACTTGGCATACACAATTTCTGCATCTGGGCCTTGATTTGCGGCATCTGCGGATGAAACGTCCCCAACATATTATATCTGGTCCAACAAATCCTTTGTCACACTAGATGACAGCTGTGTGTTCATTCTTATATCAGAAATGTTTCAGTTTTCAGGATATTGTAGCATCCAAGACAATGGCATTAAGACAATGATTAAATAGGGTTATCACAGAAGCAATGCTAAATTGGAGAGTGTACGCCACATGATACACCGCAGCTCTGAGGAGAAGGTCTCAAGTCTGTATTCTCTGCACCGAGGAAATATACCCAGATCATGATGTAAATCAGTCTTATCTTGGTTTGCTTTATGTGAAATAAAAAATTAAATAAAAAATGTGACTGAATGCGTCAGTGGTTTCCTATGCAAACAGCCATCAGAAATTACACCATTGACATAGAAAGTGAGACAATATATTTTCCATGGTCAGATAGATACCGTGAAACAAAACCTGACTCGTTCTGCCTGACGTATGGAAATCCCCAAAATACACCTAACTTACTATTACTATTTCAAAATATTGAAATCACCTTGAACACGTACTATAACGTGTTTAGTATTCTGTGTTTCAGAAAAGAGGAAGAAATTGAGTGTAGACCTGTAAGCCGCTATAACTACATGTAAGAGTCATCATAATCATTAGCTACCATTAGTCAAAGCTCATTTGGAACTCACAGCTCACCGGAATATCTTGGTATATGGCATCCTCTGTTTTGGAGATAAGAAGATGGAAGTTAAATATATAGAATTAAAACAAGTTATTTAGCAAAAAATATCACCCAAGGCCCTGAAATATGTTAGATCAACATTTACCCAGTACTGTAAATGTCACAATATAATCATTGCATTTCTGTGAAGCTTCATAATATCTAAGCATTTCTCACCCATCTCATGGTGTGTCTCAATCTCATCACCTGATTAGAAGATGTTAAAACCGTTAAAACAATTAATTATTTTCACTCAAGGCTTGGCATATTATTTCAGTCATGACCATTATCTAAGCATTTCTCATCCAAATGTTGGTACGTTGAATCATTTGTTTGGGAGATTAGAAGATGAAATATCTTTATTTTCTTATTAAAGCAATCTATTTAAATAACCTTTTTTTATTCAAGATGCTAAAAATCTGTTTTTATTTATTTCCATTTACCTAGTATTGCAAATGTAAGATTAAAAAAACATACCTATTTTTAATTTACATCATAATCAGTACATTTGTATGCAGCATCATATTATCTAAACATTTCTCACCCACATTCTGGTACTCCTCCCCATCTGTTTGGGGGGATAAGATTAAAATTATATTTTAAAATAAGAAACATAGACTCCTGTTTTAACGCAAGGCACTGAAACAATTTTCATGTCGATTTACTTAGTATCAGCATGGTCAGTATTTTAAAATACACTTACATTTCATTTAAAGCATAGTTAATGCAGCTAACCATTATCCAAACCCCACAAATATTATCTTACCGGCCTCATCGTCATAGGAAAATTCATCACTGAGAAATAAACAAGATACAGTTTATTATAAATTGTTTGTGGTTATTAGATTGTCATATTCCATTAAATATGAATCTTATTCATATAGACCTTTATATAGAAGCAGCACACTTTGCATTATTGTTTTTGTACTTAAGTAATCTAACAACTTTGTGTTTCTCCATTGCTTCATTACAGTAGAAGTACAGAATGTAGTCTGTGACATTTATATTCAAAGAAACTAATACAAATAGATACAAAGAAAGAATTTGGATTGTAATAAAGTAAAATGTCAAATATAAATGATTTTCCTACCTGGATTCTTCCTCCGCGTTTGACGTTCCGTCTAAGACAAAGAAATATCCCAGAATGTGAAATAAATGTTCATTAACAGAACAACAGTTTTATCGGAAAGCTTAAAAAACATACCATCACCCTCCCCTGTCATTGGGACATCGTTCTCCTCCTTTTGTGGTGTTCTAGGAGGAAATGTACATGTGAAACTTTCAGTCATTGTACATTATAATGCTAAACAAACTAGCAATGAAAATGTAATGAAAACTATAAGCTTACCTTCCACAAGAACATTGTAAAGCTCCTGTCAAAAAAGAAACGTAACATTATTGGTTAAACTCAAGCTAACTATCATAACAATGATATTAGAACTGCTCCAGATAGTTCATTCAATCCAGATATGGAATGTATTAGTTTGATGAACATGATTCTATATGAATTAGGCCAGTATATCCAGAGTAATGTCCATGTTAAATGGCCTGACCTTGTTTTATGAACAGCCACCATATGCCCACTATCAGTGATAAGATCAGAAGAAAACAGACGCAGAACACGAGTGTGATTAAGTGACTCCAGGACACTGGAAAGCAAAACAGGTATCTTGTTATACATCTCATTTCTATAGTAACAATGTACTGCAACCATGAACCATCAACAGTTATTTTCTAATAACAAAACTAATTACGTATAAAGTGACTATATTATTTAAATATATAACTATTTAGAGAAACACTATACATTCTTACCATCAACCTGTAGAAATAATGCATTATTTCCATATAATGTTCTGTCTTTATCGTTGAGTTTTTTTGATTGCAGATCAATCACACAACTGTAGTTGCCTGCGTCATTCTTATTAAAACTTTTAATCGTAAAAGTTACCTCCGTGCTCTTTACATCAAACACCTGGATCTGAACAACAGAGCCATACTTGCAGAGGTAAGCGTGAACTAAGTCACTGGTATTTTTTGCTTGAAAACTGGGGTCTGAAATTGTACACTTAAACTCCACACCAACTCCCTTTCTCACAGTTCTTGAGCCTGCAAGTGATATGTCTGCAGGGAGTATACGGTCTGTATGAGCAGGAAGAGACAGGAATCATGTAAGGTGTAAAATATGTTTGCAGTCACATTGAAATATACACGTATCAAAAACATTGAAAAGGATAGTATATCCATATACAGTGTGTGTACAAAACATTAAGGACACCTGCTCTTTCCATGACATAGACTGACCAGGTGAACCCAGGTGAAAGCTATGATCCCTCATTGATGTCACTTCTTATATCCACTTCAATCAGTGTAGATGAAGGAGAGGAGACAGGTTAAAGAAGGATTTTTAAGCCTTGGGACAATTCAGACATGGATTGTGTATGTGTGCCATACAGAGGGTGAATGGGCAAGACAAAATATTTAAGTGCCTTTGAAAGGGGTATGGTTGTAGGTGCCAGGCACACCGGTTTGAGTGTGTCAAGAACTGCAACACTGCTGGGGTTTTTCACACTCAACAGTCACTCAAGAATGGTCCACCACCCAAAGGACATCCAGCCAACTTGACACAACTGTGGGAAGCATTGGAGTCAACATGGGCCAGCATCCCTGTGGATTGGTTTTGACACCTTGTAGTCCATGCCCCGACGAATTGAGGATATTCTGAGGGCAAAAGGGGGTGCAACTCCTAATGTTTTGTCCACTCAATGTGTGTCAAATAATGTCTAACAGCAATGCCCTATCCAGACAGTAAAAATATCCTTACCCATCACCAGGATGGAAAGTGAATTATCTCCTTTTCCCTGCACTTCAGATAGTGGATACTGGGTTTTAGAGAACACACAGCTGTAATTGCCAGTCTGTTGGCCAGTAACACTTTCCACAGTGAAAGGGGTGTCTTCTTGTTTAGCTTTCTTCTGATACATTGCAACCCCGTTAATGCACAAGTAAACATATGCCACTTTGTCTTCCATGCGCCCATGTGTACTACATTTTACCACTAGGTCACTTCCCTCTATTATTGGTCCTGTAGTAGTCCAATAGATTTTTGCTGGCAAAAACTTCTTGGCTAATATTTGAGAAAAGAAAAAGTATTTGGCGCATAAAATATCTGCAATATGTAAATCGTTTATGTGTATCATATTGTAATTATCTAAACGAGAATTCAATCATCTTCAATAATGAATTGACTTTGACCTGCCTGTGGTTTGGGCCATGGCCTCTCTTGACAAGGCACCTTAAGAGGAGAAAATACATTCAAAAGATACAACATAGATACAACATAGACAAAATGTGAAATACATTTGAATTCAATTAAAACTAAATCAATATCAGGTTAATTTCCATAAATATACTCACACAGGATGAGGATGAACATGATCATTGTGTTCAAGTCGTGTTGAAACACTTGTTGGTTGACTCTTTCTACCTTGTGTGTTTGTGGTATGGACCTGAAACTAGACAGGGATTCTGTTAGTTGAGACATCTTAACTAAGAATAGTGAAGACGAGTTACGTCATTTCCTGTATTTGTAGGACTGTCGCAGCTACAAGATATGTTTTCACCACAGACCTGGAGGAGTATATGTATTATTTAACATTGACCATGTATAACTCAAAAGAACAACAGGTGCGTGGAATCAATGATCTCAACTTGCTTTCTTCTCAAATGAAAATACGCGAAATGATATCATACTGACAAACACTGGGACAATTCTTAAGTGTGACCGACAGGGACAGAACACATGCATGTATACCTGCATGCAATGCAACTCTTCAGGTCTCAGACAAGGCTACTCATCAAACAAGTGTGGTCATGGAACCGTCTCTGTTCTATAAATGCACTCATCCCCTCAGCCCCCGACAATCTTTGGTCTTTAGTACTGTGTCTGTTACAGATCTCCCCCACAGATAACTAGTTCACTTAAATGAGCCCTGAGTGAGCTCTAATTCAATCAATCAGCAGGGGGAATGTTATCAGAAGTGATGGAGTACTACAGTATGTGACTGTGCTTCCTGGCTAACATCCAGCTAAGATTCATTGACAACCTGATTACAGTTTACTGACTACAACATACAGCCACAGAAACAACATCCAGAGATTCCATGTCGATCTAAATGTAGGATTGAAACGCTCCCCAAAAATCCACTTTCAAATGTATCACTCTCTATCATAGATACCACAGGCCATAGATATCTATCACTCATAATTGTGCATTTCCTTCTCTTGCACACCAAACTGTTTTTTGAATGATGGTACAACATAACAAGAGATCTCAACCACATCCTCCTTATTAACAGAGAGTATAAGTAGTGTCATGTTAAAGCAGGAGAAATGCTCTTTGGCATAGCAGTAGGATGGGTGAGATGAAGACAGTAGCCCAGGCCCCAGGCAAATGATGTACTTCATCACCAGGTCTCCATATTGATTGTGGTCCAATAAAGCAGAAGGGGGCCCGGTGCAGAGAGGGGAGGCAGACAGGGAGCTAGAGAGGCAGGAATCTAGAGAGGCAGGCTGGGAGACAGAGAGGCATGGAGGATGTAACAGGGTTATACCCAACCTCTACATGGCCTTGCTGCTACTGATAATCACATCTAATTCCTGCCTGCCAGTTGGACCTCAATTCAATTTTCATAAGGGAGAGTAATATCGATTTGGGAATGCAATGAGTTTACATGTAGGTTAGCATGTGTTCAGTCCACTGCAGAAGTCACTTCATCCAATGACCATGGATCATGGCAGACAGACGTTTCTGTTGAAAGAGCCTTTAGAGAGCTGTTTTCAAAGTCGTGTGTGCTTTGAAAATAAAAAAACGGAAAATGAAGATACAAAATCTTGTGTCCACTGGTAGTGACCACTGGATCATATTGTGGCCACTTGTAGTAGCAGATAATAACCACATGGTGTCACCCCTCACAGCACAATGAAAAGCATTTCAGGTTGCTTTCATAGTTTTTCCACATTCACCCATATGGTGTAATAAAGTTAGCCATCCTGCATCATAGCCTTTTAATGTTCAACAGTTTGTGATTTCTATGAATAGCTTATCCGTATATTATATGACACTGTGGTTCATTGAAACCTTAAAGCATTAGAGTCAGATTGGAATGGTACTGTATAGTTGTAGTAAATAAAAACATACAGCATGTGTTTACAGAAGACATGAATATTTCACAAATAAACAATATCAAAATGACTCAGTGATATTCAACATTTGAAAACATGATATGACTTCAATAAGCTGTGAAATTGACTTGAGATACTTGTTGGGTACTTTTGGAAAGCCCCTTTAAGCAGTCATTGCTATGTACAGGTTTGGGATCCTTTTGTTGACAATAGTGTGGTTCTTTGTGCCAGTCATAATCAAGTGATGAAGTCATTTACACAAAGCAAACAAAAAGGGAATGGGTAGGCAGCAGTACGGAGTTATACGTTGCCATGGTTTCAGAGTCTGGTGCTCAGGAGCTAAGAGATCACTACTACACCACACTTTAGCAATCAGAAACATATCTACATACAGAGAAGTGACACGGAACAGCTGGCAGCAGCTTGCCTTCCTCCATAATCTGGTTCCCTTCCGTTCACAGTATCTGTTCGTCTCAGCTTCTTTGGTCCGCATCACTGGGTGATACACAAAATGACTGTGGATGTATGATTTAAAACACTCAGCCACGGTGTAATTGCTGTGTGTATGAGAGGGTCACATATCGAACAATAGGAGGGGCTGGATAAAGAGCCCAGCGGTCCCCAGGATACACACCAAGATGAACACCCACAGGAATATCCTGTCGATCACCATGGCAACGTACTTCCAGTCATCCTGGACCTGAAAGACAGTTGTCAGAGACACCAAATGGTAGATATAGACCTTGAATATTTTCCTAGCTATTGTGAATGATATACATGTGATACATCTCGACTTACCTCCTTGGCTTCGTTCTGTATTCTCATGTTTTCGGCGATGTACTTGACACTTTCCATGGCCTCCCTGACCTCCGGTGAGAAGTGAGGGGACAGGGTCATCAGCCTGCCATCCAGAGACTCTGAGCTGGAGCAGGAGCTTCCACCGCCTCCACAGACCCCCCCAATCCTTGCAGCCCCTCCTCCACTGTGGGTCCCGATGCTCCCCACCCCTCCACCCCCTCCTCCCGTATCAGTGGGCAGCTTGGTGGACCTCTGGCGCCAGCAGCAGTTGCAGCGGCCCTCGCGACACAGGAAGCTGGAGCCCGCATTGACTGAGTCACCACCACCACCACCAAGGCTTAGGTTATTGCGGTTGGTGAGCTCCGTGCTGATGAAGAGGCGCTGTCGCTGGGCCAGGCTTGGGAGCACACTGGCATTCACGGTGGAGACCAGGGCCTGGGGCTTCTGCTGCCCATGCAGGGTGCCTGTGGTGTGGACCACACAGGGCCGCGAGGCTTGGGGCAAAAAGCTGCTGAACCACCCCCCCAGGCCTAGGCAGCCTCTCAGGGTCCCTCTCCGGCCGGGTCATGAACATGACCTTGGGTAGAAGCCCCAGGAAGACGGTACGCACCCAGCACGGCATGGTGTGGGTCTTGGGCGTGCGGTAGTGCACGTTCAGCACGAACACGGTGATGACAATGGAGAGGGTGACAAAGATCATGGTGAAGAGGAGGTACTCCCCGATGAGGGGGGATGACCAGCGACGTAGACGGGATGGTTTCGGTGATGACCAGGAGGAACACAGTGAGGGAGAGGAGGACGGAGATACAGAGGGTGATCTTCTCCCCACAGTCAGAAGGCAGGTAGAAGACCAGCACAGTGAGAAAGGAGATGAGCAGACAGGGGATGATCATGTTGATGGTGTAGAAGAGAGGCAGCCGTCTGATGTACAAGGAGTAGGTGATGTCTGTGTAGATCTCCTCACAGCAGTTGTACTTGATGTCGTGTTTGTAACCCGGGGCGTTGATGATCGTCCACTCGCCACTCTCCCAGAAGTCATGGAGGTTGATAGTGGAGCCAATCAGAACTAGGTCTATTTTGGCCTTGTCGTACGTCCAGGAGCCAAACTTCATGGTGCAGTTCTGGTAGTCGAAGGGGAAGTAGGTAACGTCAATCTTGCAGGAGCTCTTGAAGATGGCCGGAGGGATCCAGGTCACATCCCCATTGTAGCGAAGCAGGGCCTTGGTCTTATCGTCCACCTGGAAATCTCCTACTGCACTGTAGCGCAGAGAGAGAGGGGAGGGGGAGGAGACAGAGAGAGAGAGAGAAAGAAACAGCGGGGGAGAGAGAGAGAGAGAGAGAGAGAGAGAGAGAGAGAGAGAGAGAGAGAGAGAGAGAGAGACAGACAGACAGACAGACATGGAGGAGGGTGGATGAGTCATTGAAGATTACACTGGAAGGATGTAATATAAACAACAGACTATTGTCCCTCAGCTAAATTAATCAGAAAGAAGCCCTGAGGCACCATTATTTGATAACACTGTCTGATAGACTTTACATGCACGCCATTAAGAATATTTAGTAACTACATAAATAATCTACAGTATATGATGATCTAATATAAGAAATGAGTGTCATGACCTGGTTTTGGATCATCTCCTCTTGTAATTTCAATGTCATCGAAGAAATCCTTGAACTCAGCTTTGCACGGTACATATTATTATTGCAATTGCATGGATCAATATTGATGTCTAGACACAACTCTTGTTTAACTCACTTATTGTACAGCACGATATCTGGCTTCCATATCCTGCTGGAAGGCACTCGAATGAACTCCACTCCTCCAAAGTTGTTGGGATCCCACCTCAGTTTGTAGTCATTCCAGATCTGAAGAGGTAGTAGGTTGTCTCATATCATTAGATAATACTCTTTTATAAAACCCACACACATTTCAAATTCTACATTCTATATTTTTGATCCATTGACAACTATCGGACGGCCACGTTTTCTGAAACAAATATCCACACCTGTGCTTAACCGTCATTCATCTAATACATGACCATCTGTTTGCCAACATACCTAGTATAAGGGACCATGTGTATATGGTAACAACCCAGTCACAGTCAATACAGCCGAGCCAGTCACAAGAGCGTTGTGAAGAACCACTTAATTGAAAAACGTGGCCATCCTTAATTGAATTGTTAATTAGATGAAACAGTAGCTGTGGACCTGGAGGTCATAGATCAAGTCTCAGTGGAGACACAACCTCTCTGCTGTAGGACTGTGTCACTTATATATTCTCCCTCTTAGGCCATAAGAAAGCCATAACTGTTTCTTCTAATTAACCATTAAATTAACGGATGGCCACCATTAAGTGGTTCTTCACAACGCTCGTGTGACTGGCTCGGCTGTATTGACTGTGACTGGGTTGTTACCATATACACACGGTCCCTTATACTAGCTATGTTGACAAACAGATGGTCATGTATTAGATGAATGGCGATTAAGCACAGATGTGGATATTTGGTTCAGATTTATATAGATCTGGAAACCAGTTCTGGTTAATTTCCCTCAGAATGAGCTCATCTCAGCGTGTATCACAACAATATCAGCAGCACCAGGTGGCGTCAACCTTGTGACAAAACCAGCAAGCCATGCAAAGGTACAGTCCCTTGTATTCTCTGTAGCCTTACACCATGTGATTATATACTATGCCTTATCTCTGGATAGAAATGTAACCCAGTCATGGCATATTATCTCTGGATAGAAATGTAACCCAGTCATGGCATATTATCTCCGTATAGAAATAAAACCCAGTCATGGCATATTATCTCTCGATAGAAATGTAACCCAGTCATGGCACATCATCTCTGGATAGAAATGTAACCCAGTCATGGCATTTTATCTCTGCATATCATCTCTGGATTTCATCTCTGGATATCGTCTTTGGATATCATCTCTGGATATCATCTATGAACATCATCTCTGGATATAATCTCTGGATATAATCTCCAGATATCATCTCCAGATATCATCTCTGGATATCCTCTCTGGATAGAAATGTAACCCACTCATGGCATGGTAAATCTATGGCTCATAAACCTCTATCAGAAGGTTAATATCCGGAGGGTTAAAAGCATTTTCCTGATGAATAATGCAAGATATCATTATGGCCTCCAGGAATCATGTATGATAGTTTATTTAATTTTTGTAAAAAAACTTTTATTAAAACCTTTATTTAACTGGGCAAGTCAGTTAAGAACAAATTCTTATTTACAATGATGGCCTACCCCGGCCAAACCCTAACCCGGATGACACTGTGCCAATTGTGCGCCGCCCTATGGGACTCCCAATCACGGCTGGTTGTGATACAGCCTGGAATCAGACCATGGTCTGTAATGAGATGCAGTGCCTTAGACCGCTGCGCCACTCGGGAGCCCAGTAGGTCAGGTAGATGTAGTGGAGTGACTTGTTTAAACAGAGAATTCATATACACATACAGCAGGAGATGGATGAAGATTGTACTTACATGTCTCAGCCACAGGTTTGTCTCCATAATCTGGTTAACTTCATCCTGAGAAACAGAAAATAAGAATTTTCTCTCTGAAGGACAAGTTGACCAGAGGCAAAATGCGGGGGTTTATGAACTGTAGGAATATTTCTGAGTTAGAAAGGGGCACACTGTCAGGAGCAATCAACTTCCGTACAGGATGGCAGGGTGAACAGAGCGTTCTGTCCTGGGTCTAACCCTGGCTGGAGTTACACAGGGAGGAGGACACTACACTGAGAGGAGAGGAACACCTGGGTCCTCCAGCCCAGAGGCATGCCATACACTGTATGACGGCTTCAGCCTCTAGGCTCTTGGGCTGCAGGTTGTCTCTCACGATGTGCTAGTTAGGGCCTGACACTGTCTCAGCTCAGGTGGAAGGGAAGAGGGGAGTATGGAAAGAGAAAAAAATAGAGGAAGGAGAGAGAGAGGGAGATTCTCAATTGGGCAAAAGTCTGTCCTTTCCTCGACTCCTCCATGACCCAGAAACCGATAAATGGTTGAGTGGTCGTTAGTAGGTGAACGGAGAAGTGTCCTCCACTCCTAAATATCCTCCTCTCACTGAGGATACTCAGAAGTATCCTTTCGGTGGCTAGCGTGGAAGTGTTTTAGAATCGTATGGACACATTTAAAAATGATTCGCTACTTATCTTCTTATCTATAAAATGTTTCCTACAACCAGCTTAATCCGTTTGGACAACTTTACACATTTATTTAGAGATTCCACCCCTATAAACGTTATTTGCCTGAGTGGAGAAGGAGTCTCATTTCATACAGGCGTATTTGTTTCCATGTTTCCTCTCCTCACCTTCGCTCCTCAATTACCTTTGAGGACGGAGGAGAGGAGGCGAACAAAAACAATTTAGATTTTCCCAGACAGCCAGCGACAGACAGACAGAACAACAGACCGACAGACAGAACCCAGCTCATAACATTAACCATTAATGTGTCCTG
Organism: Brachymystax lenok tsinlingensis; assembly: GCA_030435695.1. Classification (NCBI taxonomy): domain Eukaryota; kingdom Metazoa; phylum Chordata; class Actinopteri; order Salmoniformes; family Salmonidae; genus Brachymystax; species Brachymystax lenok. The sequence goes on along the minus strand of CM059819.1, from coordinate 28,651,236 downwards.
ATGAGCTCCCATGAGTAACTCCAGGTGTTGGCTCTAAGACGAGGAAGACTGCTGCAGGTCGATACAGTACAGGTGGTTCTGGGGTTGCAGAACTAGGCCAGCCCTGTATGTCCCTCCAGGCAGACTGAGGAACCAGTGACTGTACATTATTTAAATGAGAGAATATGTCTGAGCCACCTGGAAGAATGGGCGTTTTAAATAAGCTAATAGTCCAGCTATAAGTAGGCTGAATTATCCCAGTTGTAGAGGGGTTGGAGGGGCATGAGGCGTGGGCAGGCAATAATGGCAATCCATCAAAACAGGAAGTTCTGAGGTCAGGGAAATATGAGAAATACTCAATCTCTGTGTCATGCTCCGAAAAAGGAAGGTTCTGGATTGGAGCCCAGTTGCTCCAAAGGATAGCTCTACAGAGGATATTTACTAAATGGAATAGACTCGCGGTGGCCCTGTTTTATTCAATATTTAACGTGAACTTGCTCACAATGTGGAACCGTAATAAACACAGATCATGACAAGACATGGATAAGTGCTCCTTAACTGAATGCGCCTAGCTTCTATCTGTTACAGTAATCACACAGGTTATTCCAATGCTAGTTGTTTAAGGCCTGATGTAGCACAAAGTGGCCCAAATGAGTTATTTTTTTATGTTATAAAGTATACACAGAGAGTAAGTTCCTGGGTGATTTTATGTGGCAGTACCCAGCATATCAAGATCCCTGTTACATAAGGGGCCAGCCAGTATTGTGCTATAATAATACATCTGTTCATTTGTGAATGATGCCCTTCCTCCCTCCCCTTTTTTGTGTAATTAAAGTAATCCACTCTGGGGCAGTTTGAGGCTGGCGAAACAGCTGCCGCTCTCCTCGGCCAATCTCCTCACAGTGCGCCCCCGGCCAAAACCAGGCATTAAAACCAGGGGCACTCATTCGAAGTGGCAGTGATTGAGCGAAAGGGGCTGCCTGCTCAGAAATGGGAGGAGTGAGGGAATCAGAGAGCTGAAATTTCCCATCTTCTCTTGGCCAACCACACACCCACGCAGTCGTTCACCATCCCTCTCCCCTCTCTCTCTCTCTCTCTCTCTCTCTCTCTGTCTCACACACACCACACACACAAACACTCTCTCTCTCACACACACACACTAACCACTTTGACCAGCTGGGACATGGACACCTCAAACTGCACGATAACTGGTTCAGACACATTCTCCACTGGGCGGATATACTGGTTGTAGCTGGAGAATATCACCGAGAACAACCTGTGTTCTGCCTCAGAGCAGGATCCTCCTGAATAAGAGAGGTGGGGGTGGAGGGTTAGACACAGACAACATCAGTTAAACGTAAAGGTAAAGCACCTTCTGTAGCCTATGGTGATGGAGTGGACAAGTCCATCTTTCAGTATTCTTGTTGTAGAGTAGACTGATCCTGAGTGACTAATTATTTTGGACTTATTTGGTGTTCTCCTTAGCCAATGACAATCACTCAATTGTCCCTATTTTCTAACTATATACTATATTTTCGTCACTGAGATAATTCAACAGGTAGGTTAGTTTATTCATATTCAGTTAGACAGTTTTTTCCCAGCTTGGATCGCCACGCAGGGAGAGTGGCATTATTTTTCTTTGAAGGTCAGATTTCATACAGTAGCCTAAGACAAATGACTCAGACAGTAGGCTACCTTTGGAATCAAAGAAATCACACATCTGAGTGACCGAAGATGTACATCAAATGTCAGCAACATGCTTTTCTTTTCAATAAACGAAACAAATGTACAACCATGTATTAATGGTTTATATACAATGAATGGCACGTACCGTTTAAAATAAAAAAAATAGGTGCGACAAATATAGGAATAGTTTATAACATTGACGTCTTTGCAGAAAGTATTAGGCTATAGCCCATAAAGAACAAAACATCAGTTCTCCTGATTTTGAGGTTCTCTAAAAATATCAGGAAACCACATAAAACAGATATTTAAAATGTCTACTGCTTAATGACATCCACGCCAACAAATGTAAAAAACAATAGGCCAATAACTATAATATAACATTTAATGTAAATTAATTGTGTCCTTTATAGGCGTTCCAAGTATAGGCTATCCATGCAACAATACTCCGTTTTATCATTGTCATTATTGGCCTTCAATATGTTCGGTATCTGATAATACTTGAATTGAATACAGTATGATTGCACTTAAAGCAACAAGTAGAGGGCTCATATCAAGGTAAACTATACGCTACTCACCCGACAAAAGGAAAAGAAAGAACGAACAGGTGGAAAAAAGGAAGAAAAATTGGGCGTTCATTGTTAAGGATAGCAGAAAATGAGTCCTCAATCAATCAGGACACGGACGAGAAAATGAGGCAGAAGAAGAAAGTGGGAAGTGGGAGTAATAAAAGCGCGCGGTGCCGACAAGCTGCTACAGATGCTGGGGAGCAAACTGCGCGTGGAGTGAAGGAGGGATGCAGGAGGGAGGGTGCGAAACCTGCGTAGTCAATCATAACGTCGCCACTTTAATTTCAGGAATTTGAGTCACCTCGCGATCAGACTGCTTTCATATTCGACGTTTGTATATACTATATGTATCACTGATAACGAACGTCATGTATTTGATTTCTGGCCTAGGCCTATAGAATGCAGTCTGTCAACTCAACAGAATCAATAACTGATCTTTCAATTCTATTTGGGTGAGGCTAGGAGACTATTTGGGTGGGGGTATGAGGACGTTACTGGAGTTCAGTTTACAAATTCAAACGAAATTCCTTGTTGTCAGTGAATCAATGATTCGTTCAGATGTATGAAAGCAGCTGAATATACCTGGCTGACTTGGTGTAAACTGTTGTTTAATGTAAAGTGGCACACCATGTGAGTGTTAGAACTGAGGGGAAAAGTACAGTATCTGGGGTTTCAAAGGCAAGACCACTTCAATTCACGCGAAGCAAGAGTTCCTTACCATGGACAGAGGTATACTGTTGCACCATTCAGTCATCGACGTCATGTGGTAACTGGTAATGTGTTACGTGCATGATACGATATACTTCTTCTGTCACAATGGACAGAAGAAGAGCCAGGAAAAAGGTTAAAAAGCAGCGTTATGATTAGACACTTACAACGCACCGATGTGTTTTACAGCGTGTGCAAGGTATTCAAGCAAAATCGCATTACAGGAAAAATATGATGGGGGTAGTTCAAAGAGAGGTCATCGACTGAGAAGATACTCTCAGCTGCGCTCACACTAAAGCTCACACAAAGCCAGGCCAGGCACCCCCACCCCCAACATTGACAAGCAACCTTCACACACCTCATATCGGAAGCTAGACTTCCATTAACCTTTTAATTTATTACTTTGGATGCAACTTCAAACTATTAATCCACTTTCATTAAGAGTAGGAATCCTGCCTATTGCCAAGGTCTCTCCTAAGGTATGACAAAAATAATAATGGCCTGCTGCTGTAAACAATTCTGCGGGCTGTGTTAACATGCTACATCTGTGCTTATCGAGATGATAAAGCAGATGTGTGCTGTTATGTTATTGTCATGCCAGTGTGGCTGAATAGATAAAGCATTTACAATTATTTGAACACTATTATTGTAATTCCACCCCCAAAATTCAGACAAAACAAAAAACAAAAACATTAACATCAAGACATAGGTACAGTACTATAAACATTGGCAAGACAGACCAACACAGATGATAAAGATCCCATTTAGTAAAGAGGCTACTCTTTTGGAGAGGTGTAAGCATATTAGGGTACAATCATTCAAACTCTATTGGCATAAAACATATATACGTTATTAGGTCAAAAGCACCCAGCTTGCACATTTCCTAGAAGTCAGTGCGGTATTCCTAAACTCCCCAGTAGGCAGGCTGATGTTTAAACTGTCAGTGTAATCCCATATCATCAGTTGAGGTAGGAGATTCACAAGTTTAATGAGTCAGGAACAAAGCTGCTTTGCCTTGTTATTAGCAGCTGATTTGACAGAAAGTCGGTGATATACAGGGCTCTGGCGATTGATCAAAGGAGAGATTGATACCTATAGCAAGAGAGTCAGTGCAATGTCAATGGATGTGTTGCCAGAGTGGGCATCTACAATGTGGCCAGTAGATGGCACAATATGTAACTTCTTGTGTGGCTGTCAATGTGTCATGAGAATTTTGCTATCTCAATTGTTGACATAAACTATCACTCAAGTTTTGAATAATTCCCAGAGGTTGTAAGGCTCTGGTCAATAAAGAATTTAGACAAAACCCCACATCTGCAATTGGTCCAGAAGTGTTTATTCATGAGAATTCTGCTGAGATACAATGCACATTTGTTTATATAGTCACACATAGCATCATAAATGTCCATACAAATAGCGTTACATATGTCCCTCCTTGTCCACTTCGAAACATACATTTACTAATCTTGTCCTGCAACATGTTACACAATCTGATTACAAGCCCAATGGTATTTTCCCCTCCCTGGCTGGAGAGGTCTTCTTCCTCTTATCAGTTTCCACAGTGATCACATGCTGTCTGTCACTGGTTCCTCCTTTTCTATACACAATGACATTTATAAAAACACTGTACTGGTTATTGGTTATCTCATCATTCTAGGATTATAATTAATTTAGTCATCATTAATCATTTTAAATCATATAAAATCGTCCACAACACAATGTTTCACTATTAGGCTTACTGTCTTCATGTTTATGCTTCTGTCTTTATGTTTATGCTTCTGTCTTTATGTTTCTGTTCATGGATAAATCAGGAAAATTACATGTAAACCAAATAAAAAGTACAAATATGTTTTTAAACTGGGACTATATATTGCATCAAAATCATACATCTGTGGGGAATATCCCCAGTAATTCACAGGTTATAGACTTGTAACTCATACACCAACTCATTTTATATATGGGGTGTATCAGTTAGGAGGCCTCTTTATAACACCCTGGCTTGAGTCATCATAATGTTCTGAGCTACATGATTTTGCCCAATATCCATCTTATCAATGTGACCTAATATTCTGATTTGCACTTTGAAAATTGCTTTAACTGAGTCAAGCTATTTTATTTTATCACACTGAACATCATTTCATGAAGTACTCCACCACTTTAGACTTTATTGGGTGTTAATGAATTTAATCAAACTCACTGACCTTTTTATACATTTCTAGATTTTTTTCATGATACATCTCAACAACAGAGTGATTTAACATGGATAGGAGTCAAATGGAGTCAAATGATATCTGACATATCTCTGTATTATGTGGGTTATTACTCCACCCCGGTAATGTTTGTACTTTCAGTCTGATTTTAGAGGGGCATCTTTGTATCTTTGCTTCAACTACATGAAAAAGGGTAACTCTTCCTTGTACCATTGTGTCATGTTAGGACCAGGTAGTAGAAACAGAACGAGATACAGAAACAAGTATTGCGATAGGCCACATGGCGTTGGTTGATGTGCTATGACCCTTGTTTCTATGTATGACCCCCATACTTCTTTGGGGGTGTTCAGGTACGGGGTGTGTCTGAGCTGGGCTGCTGGATGGGGACTATTGAATGCTGAAACAGAGGCTGGAGGAAGAGACCCAGGGTTCCAGTCACACACACTATTATAAAGATCCACAGGAACATACGGTCCACCACCATGGCCACATACTTCCAGTCCTCAATCACCTGGGAACACACAGAGAACAAGGTATGGTCACATTACTGTCATGCACCTGTGACGTGCAGAAATTGGGTATTGAGTACAATATGTGATTGCTGAGTAAAAAATGAAGATGAAGAAACAAAGCGAAAGAACTAGTCTAAATATTACTGAGCCAGACCTTGTAAAAGCTACTGACCCTTTCACCCCTCTCCTCTGCTGTTCTTAACCAGTTTTTGAAAGTGGCCATTTTTCAAGCTTGGTCACCTCACTTGAACATTGATTTATTTAAGAAAACAATCTATTACAACAGTCTGGGTTATTTTACTGGATTTTTTCTCTATTACCTCACATCCCAGTATTCTTCATTCCTGGTCTTTGATGACCACAGCGTGTGCAGGCTTTTGTCCTAGCCCAGCACTTACACAACTGGTCCAGCTGATCAAGGGCATGATCATTAGTGGAGCCAGGTGTTAAAGTACTAAGCTGTACACACTACGTCTCTTCAGGACCAAGGATAAAAAACACTGCTTTGAGTCCTACCTCTAGCTCATTTCACAACACTAACCCCATTGCCTCGGTCATGGTTCACTTACATTCTGGTTATCATCTTCCCCCATCATGTGATCAGCCACGAAGCGTACCCCGTCCACTGCCTCCTGGACATCTCCTCCCCAGTCTGGGCTTCCTCTCTGGCGGAGGTCCTGGGAGGAGGGGAAGCTGTTGGGCAGGAACTCGGTGGAGTCGGCCTCCTTGTTCCTGAAGGTGTGGGTGTACCCCAGCGGAGCTGTAACTTTGTTGTAAAAGTGTCCCGGGGAGGAGAAGGCCGAGGCAGAGGAGGAAGACATGGCGGCAGCGGTGGCTGTTTTGGACGTGGCGGTGGCAGGGTAGCCCAGGCCCGCCAGGATGGACCTGCGAGATCGGAGTTGTCTCTGCTGGCGCAGCTGCTGGCGGGCAGAGTTATTCTGCGGGCGTCTCATGAAGAGCAGATGGGGCAGCTTGTTGAGGAACACTACCTTGACCCAAGAGTGCATGGTGTGTGTGCTGGGGGAACGGTGGTGTACGTTAAGCACACACACACTGGTAATGATGGAGAAGGTCACCAGCACCATGGTGAACATCAGGTACTTCCCGATCAGAGGCACGTCCAGCGAGGTGGGAGGGACAATCTTGGAGATCAGGAGGAGGAACACAGTGAGGGCCAGGAGGACTGAGATGCACAAAGTCATCTTCTCCCCACAGTCAGACGGCAGGTAGAAGACCAGGATGGCCAGAGAGGTGATGAGGACACAGGGGATGATTAGGTTGATGGTGTAGAACAGCGGCTTCCTCTTGATGATGAAGTCATAGGTGAGGTCCACGTAGGTAGGATCCAGAGGGTTAACCGTCCGCCTGCCCGGCAGGGCCAAGATGTCCCATTCCCCACTGGGAGTGAAGTCGTCCATGCTGGCCACCCCTGACTTCAGGACCAAATCGAGCTCGGTGTGGTCGTAGGTCCATGACCGGAACTTGAGCGTGCAGTTCTGCTGGTCAAAGGGGAAGTGCTTGACCTCGATCTTGCAGGCACTCTTATAGATGGCCGGAGGGAGCCAGACGATGCTGCCGTTGAACTGGACAATGGCATTGGTGAAGACTGTTACCTCATAGGTTCCATCCGCACTATGGAGAGAGTAATCAAATCAAATCAAGTAATCTAACAAGTAATCTAACAATTTCACAACAACTACCTTATACACACAAGTGTAAAGGAATGAATACGAGTATGTACATATAAATATATGGATGAGCGATGGCCGAATGGCATAGGCAAGATGCACTAGATGGTATAGAGTACAGTATAAACATATGAGATGAGTCATGTAGGATATGTAAACATTATATAAAGTGGCATTGTTTAAAGTGGCTAGTGATACATTTATTACATCCAATATTTAATTATTAAAGTGGCTAGAGATTTGAGTCAGTATGTTGGCAGCAGCCACTCAATGTTAGTGATGGCTGTTTAACAGTCTGATGGCCTTGAGATAGAAGATGTTTTTCAGTCTCTCGGTCCCAGCTTTGATGCACCTGTGATGACCTCACCTTCTGGATGATAGCGGGGTGAACAGGCAGTGGCTCAGGTGGTTGTTGTCCTTGATGATCTTGAGTTCCTGTGTTGTCATGATCACACCACGTCTCGTTAATCATAAGGCATACACCCCCGCCCTTCTTCTTACCAGAGAGATGTTTGTTTCTGTCGGCGCAATGCGTGAAGAAACTAGGTGGCTGTACCGACTCTGATAACGTATCCCGAGTGAGCCATGTTTCCGTGAAGCAAAGAACGTTACAATCTCTGATGCCTCTCTGGAAGGCAACCATGGAAGGCAACCCTTGCTCGGATTTTGTCTACCTTGTTGTCAAGAGACTGGACATTGGTGGGTAGTAAACTCGGGAGCGGTGCACGATGTGTTCGTCTACAGAACCTGACCAGAAGACCGCCCCGTCTGCCCCTTCTCCTGCGGCGCCGTTGTTTTGGGTCGCCGGCTGGGATCCGATCCATTGTCCTGGGTGGTGGACCAAACAGAGGATCTGCTTCGGGAAAGTCGTATTCCTGGTCGTAATGTTGGTAAGTTGACGTTGCTCTTATATCCAATAGTTCCTCCCGGCTGTACGTAATAAAACTTAGTATTTCCTGGGGTAACAATGTAAGAAATAATACATAAAAAAATAAAATATTGCATAGCTTCCTAAGAACGCGAAGCAAGGCGGCCATCTCTGTCGGCGCCGGAAACAAACAGGGAGGTAGGGGGAGAGGACTCTATTACAGAAACGTATTATGTCTTTATGAGAAAATGTATTACAATCACAAATTAGATTTTCATGATCCGTAAATTACACGAGAAAATGTGTTCATCATTTGGAAAATGTATCTGGACAATGAATAATGCTTACTTGTTATAGAGCACGATATCAGGTAGCCAGATGTGTCTGGAAGGAATACGAAGCTTGTCAATGCCATCATATTGAGAAGGGTCCCATGAGAGCCTGTAGTCATCCCAGTGCTGGAGAGACAAAGGGTTACATATTTTACATTGTAGTCATTTAGCACACACTCTTATCCAGAGCGACTTAGATGAGCAATTGGGGTTAAGTGCCTTGCTCAGGTGTACATAGAGAGATGTTTCACCTAGTCGGCTCGGGGATTCGAACCAGTGATCTTTCAGTTATTGTCCCAACACTCTTAACTGATAGGCTACCCTCACTGTTCTGACTGTTACACTCAGTCACATAAGGACTCTCTGCCAACACCAGATCATTCCTAATTACACACTTAATTATCATTGAAATGAAAAGGGGTGAAGGGTGTGGGCACAATTATCATTCTGTTCTGTCCAGATTGTCTGAGTCAGAGACATGGTTCTGCTTCAGTTCAGGTTCAATGAGAAGGACACTGGAGCTGGAGACGGACGAGGGGACAGACTGAGTAATGAATGATGAATAGGATAGGACCATAATCTTCATGCTTACCTGTGTGATCCAAACATTGGTGGTCATAATCTGCTCTCTCTCATTCTGGAAATTAAAAAGACAGTGGAGTGTTAGCTTAGTTTAAAAACAGACTATTTACTATACGATACACAAAGAATGTTTAATGACAAAACACACATACAGACTCCAGCACACATTCCTCTAGTGCACATGCTTGATTTAGAAGAGAGTAAAAGTGAGAGATGTGTTTCCACGCTGAATAAATTCCCTGCACATGGGGTCAATTGTTAAGATAAATGACACCCTCGCCTGGAACACATCTGCCATCTGAGCGCCGTTGGACCTGTTGATAAATCCACAGAGCGCTTGCATCAACTGAGCAGCAAGTAAAACGAACACCCCTAAAAATGAGTGGGCAGCAGAGTGGGCAAACCTCCAGTGCATGCAGCAGCACAATGCTTTAAAACAAATATGTCACACTTCTCATTCCATTACACTTTACAGGACATTCAAATTTCAATTACCAAAGAGGAGGACAATAAGAGGCCATAAACAGAGAATGTATGCATCCTGATGATATTCTCTGGGCCATGCCAGGGCAGGGAGGAAGGGAGGACCCTGTAAATCAGTGTGGGACTCCAACGTCCTCTCCTGCGGCAGCTTTACAGCTCCTTATAAGGCAATGTACTGAAGTTTCTATCTGGACATGACAGAGACGGAGAGCCCTGCCAGATCCATCCTATACCCATGCTGGCATTAGGGCCAGGGCCTTTCAGTAGAATTTGTCTAAGTAATTAACATGGTTGCCACTGACTCCTCTGAGCTCTGCTCTCCCTTTCTGTTTTCTCATCGCTGCTCTCTCCTCTCCCTCTGTGGTCTCCCTCATCTGCCACATCTCTCCTCTCTGTTCTCAGGGCCTCTAACTGGCTCTATGGAATGGCTATCATGAGACTGACCACACTGATGAGTTGGGCCAGGGACACCTGTAGTTTGACAGTGACCCGCTCTGTCCTGTTCACAGCTGGGCGGATCAGCTTGTTGTAGCGATCCTTTCCCAGCAGCCAATTCATCAGACGCTCCTCTGAGTCCGCACAACTGCCACCTGTGGAAAGAGTCAACAGTGATTTGGAGATAATTAAGGGAAATAGTCACAGTTGGTACCTTTATTGCAATTGTGTTATGTCAATGAAAAAACTAGATTACTGTGCGATATAAAAAGACCCACTGGCTGTATCTGTTGTGTTTAGTAATTGGTTTAATAGCTGGACTGTCACGCCTGTCTTTTTATGTTGTTTAATGGTGCATGTTTTATAGCCCTGTATGGACTGGATGAAGACTGTTGCTGACTTCAGTCTTTCAGCTCCCCAACCCAGGACAAAGAGGAGCAGAGCAAAACACCTATTGTGACACTTCCAGTTTTTTTTACCCTTGCACCTGGAAGTGTTTAATATCACTCCAAACAAACTGAATGTCTGATAGGGCTTGGGATGTGTTAAATAGATAGGGGGGAAATATGAGGGCTTTGGAGCCTTTCTGCGGAATAATTAATATCCACGATATCGGAGGGGAGATGTTTCTGCAGAATATTAACGATTCTGCTGTTGCAGAGCCTAAAGCCACATGATCAGCCATGAGCTCCAGCCATGAATACCATCAAATAAACCAAACCAGCACACCTTCTGCTCCTTGATAAACAATGCGCAAGTCAGTTTACCCCCCCCAAAAGAGGAAGAACAGGGAGGCGTAGATGATAAAATGTTCTCTCTTCCACCAACAACCCTCACTTCCCCCACCAGCCCTCTTCTATAGTAAGTAATGCTCTGACATGCAGTAGCAGAGAGTAGCTGAGTAGCCCAGTCAGGAGAAATAGTTTGAGAAAAATGCTTAGTCAAATGGTACTTGCCCTGGAGTAATCTTTACAGTAACTGCTAAGACTGTTGCACTGAAAAATATTATTTTGAAGATGGTTTGATATTGGTTTGATATTTATATTTTATTAGGATCCCCATAAGCTGTTGCGATAGCAGCAGCTACTCTTCCTGGGGTCCAGAAAAACAGACAAGAACAGCTCAAGGACAGAAATACATACATTTAAAATGTTACATAGCCTAAATTTCAGTACATACACACAATATGTAGATCAAATAGCGGAGAGACTGTCACAATCTTCAAGGACGGACCAAGGCGCAGCGTGCCGGGTTGAGTAAAACATATTTATTTGGTTTAACTCAACGAAACAAAAAAGAAGAACACAATGATCATGACTCAACAAGTAGCGCAACACAGCAACCAACACGATGAACATAAACAATATCCCACACACAGGTGGGGGGACTAAACAACCTAAATAGGATTCCAAATTAGAGACAACGACTAACAGCTGCCTCTAATTGGGAACCCAAACCAACCAACATAGAAATAATAACATAGAACAAACACACACCCCTGCTCACGTCCTGACCAAAACCACCATAGAGCAGCAAAAAGGGCTATCTATGGCCAGGACGTGACAGAGACGTTGTTTTTTTAAAACAAGGTTTGCTGTTTACTTGAGCAATCTTTGACCAAAGGGAGTTCCATGCAATCATGGCTCTATATAATACTGTGCATTTTCTTACATTTGGTCTGGATTTGGGGACTGTGAAAAGACCCCTGGTGGCATGTCTGGTGGGGTAAGTGTGTGTGTCAGTGCTGTGTGTAAATTGACTATGCAAACTATTTGGAATCTTCAACACATTGTTTCTTATAAAAACAAGAAGTGATGCAGTCAGCCTCTCCTCTACTTTTAGCCAAGGGAGACTGGCATGCATAGTATTGATGGACGTTTATGGATTATAGTAGCTAAAAATAAGATACATGGTTTGACTATAGATCTCGTCCCAATAGTGTATTATCAGACAGGCCCATGTGCCAGTTTGTGCCAGGCAATTACCACAAATCCTAATTATCGAGGTATAGTTTCATGTAGAGTTGAGAGTTTGGGAGTGTCCAACAGGACTCCCTCATAGACTGGTGCTTTCATGGCTACCCTATCATCAGTCACTTGGCTCAACTCCCATCAAACACAATGGGTCCTCTACAAGACAGATGGCATTTTGTCAAAGCCCTGGGAGGCTGCTGTCAAACATCTGGGCACTGGCCAGTGGGAGAGCAGGCAACTCAAACTAGTAATCACTACGTGCTGAGAAGGGCTATTACACTGTGTGTGTGTGTGTGTGTGTGTGTGTGTGTGTGTGTGTGTGTGTGTGTGTGTGTGTGTGTGTGTGTGTGTGTGTGTGTGTGTGTTTGCATGTGTATCAACTGGGTCTTGAAAGGGGAGACAGCCTATAGGGAGGAGGTAAGAGACCTGGCGGTGAGGTGCCAGGACAACAACCTCTCCCCCAATGTGAGCAAGACAAAGGAGATGATCGTGGACTACAGGAAAAGAAGGGCCAAACAGATCTCCATTAATGGGGCTGTAGTGGAGTGGGTCAAGAGTTTCAAGGTCCTTGGTGTCCACATCACCAACGAACTATCATGCTCCAAACACACCAAGACAGTCGTGAAGAGGGCACGACACCACCTTTTCCTCCTCAGGAGACTTGGCATGTGTCCCCAGATCCTCAAAAAGTTCTACAGCTGCACCATCGAGAGCATCCTGACCGGCTGCATCACCGCCTGGTATGGTAACTGCTCGGCATCTGACCGTAAGCCGCTACAGAGGGTAGTACGTACGGCCCAGTACATCACTGGGGCCAAGCTTCCTGCCATCCAAGACCTATACACTAGGCAATGTCAGAGGAAGGCCCAAAAAATTATATTTCTTGAACTACATTGTTGGTTAAGGGCTTGTAAGTAAGCATAAGTAAGCATTTCACGGTAAGCTCTACACCTGTTGTATTCGTTGCATGTGACAAATAACATTTGATTTGAATGTACGTTCCTTTTAATGGCAACAATTTAAAAGTGTGGCGTTGACATTATGTTGATTGGCAGGAGAGGGCAGCGGTGTTAATACAGTGACTGCATCAGGAATGGTTGACTTTTAAAAAGGTTACTCTGCTCTACGGTCCAAAATACTGCATTCTCAAAAATTGCATCTATGATGAGATTGGGAGTTGAATAATGCACCCTGTCTTTTGACCCAATAGAAAACTTCAGGCAAAAAACATCCTGTTATCTGGATTTCAGTGTTGGCCCTCAAGACATTCCAGAGGTCCTACTGATTACAGAGCACTGTGGCATTTAGCTGTATGGTTAGAATATTACTGCCAGGTTCTCCACGCTAAGCACAGACAGACTAAATTGTTATTTTATTTAACCATTATTTTACCAGTTCAGACCTCTTAATCAGTACTTTGTTGAAGCCCCTTTGGCAGGGATTACAGCATCAAGTTTTCTTGGGTATGACGCTACAAGCTTGGCACACCTGTATTTGGGGAGGTTCTCCAAATTTTCTCTGCAGATCCTGTCAAGTTTTGTCAGGTTGGATGGGAAGCGTTGCTGCAAAGCTATTTTCAGGTCTCTCCAAAGATGTTCGATCAGGTTCAAGTCCGGGCTCTGGCTGGGCCACTCAAGGACATTCAGAGACTTGTTCAGGCCTCCGACCTCACTAATACTGAATGGAAGCATGTCCCCGCAGCAATGTTCCAACATCTAGTGGAAATCCTTCCCAGAAGAGTGGAGGCTGTTATAGCAGCAAAAGGGGGACCAACTTCATATTAATGTCCAGGATATTGGAATGAGATGTTTGATATGAGATGTCACGTGTGGCATGGTTACATAAGACAGAAGGTTATTTAAGACAAAAAATGAAAGGTGGAAGCACATATAATGTGAACATGTAGCAACCCATAGGTTGAATTTTTCGAATCTCATCAAGAACAACTTTTGCATTTTAGCTAATTATCAACTTTTCCACTACTTACTACTTTTTAGCTACTTTGCAACTACTTAGCATGTTAGCTAACCTTTCACTTAATAGCCATTTTAGCTAACCCTTCCGCTAACCCTTTAATCTAACTCCTAACCTTAACCCTAACCCCTAGCCTAATGCTAGTTAGCCAGCTAGCTAGCATTAGCGTTAGCTATGTCGCCACAACAAACTGGAATTCTTAACATATCATATCCTTTGAAGATTCGTAACATTTTGTACATTTGCAAAATCGTATCATATTGTAGGTTTTGCATATTCGTAATATATCATACACATTGTAATTCATAACATATCATTTGAAATGGATGATGGATATCCACAAATTAATACATGCCATACCAAACGTAACATATCATACTAAATGGAGTGTTGTCGGATTTAAGTAAATAATATGAAATACGCTCTTAGGCCAGGTTGGCTGATTAGCATGGGAATGTTCTTCACTGCTTGTCCTATGTGCGACCTAATAAAGGGTAATAAAAATATTGTTTTATTCTCTTGACAGTGTTGTATCTCATTTATTTAAGACATATGATTGTTGAAATTAAGGAATCAATACATTTTGAACTATGTTCCTATTTGATAATAAAATTAACACCTTTATGCACCCATGGACACTTGGCTAACATTAAATAAAATAATTTCTTACATGCGCTGTAGGTGAATTACAAAAGTGAACCTCCTTTCTGAAGATGTACAGTTAAAACAACAACAAGAACAACAAGAACAACAACCCGTTGTAGAAAGAAGATTTTTCAACTGAACTGACAATGCAATCGACATTCACATACATTAAATACTTACATTTTAACAAAGTGAAAAGGAAAGCAAGGAGAGTGAGAGTCCGAGTCATTTTGACTTTGCCACGAAATCCATCCGTGTCCTCATTCAGAAAGCCTAATAATAAGAATATGATCTAACGTGCTTACCGAGCATTCCCAACTCCTAAAAAGCCCCATACACGCCTGTCCGACTCTACAAATAACGACACCCGCATTAGTTAGAACAAATGTTAACTGAAAACAGTGTGTCTGTACCAGGTCGAGATTTGCAGCAGCGTTGGGATAGAAACGAGACCTTTTCCCCAACATACACCGTTCCACCTTCCTTACTCGTTGCGCATCGCTCTCACACGCAAAATGATCTCCTGAGCGCAAATCTTGGATCGACAAACTGCTATTTTCCATTCTTCCTTCAATGTTGATACTTAACCATGTGATCTGTTACAGATTGTAGTTAGAGTTCTGTGATACTACTTAGGCTATAAACAATAACATTTATGACAATAAAAATGTTTTGTTTTCTTCATTCATTAATCCCCAACTAAATCTATCAATCAAATGTATTTATAAAGCCCTTCTTACATCAACTGATGTCACAAAGTGCTGTAAAGAAACCCAGCCTTAACCCCCAAACAGCAAGCAATGCAGGTGTAGAAGATGGTGGCTAGGAAAAACTCCCTAGAAAGGCCGGAACCAAGGAAGAAACCTAGAGAGGAACCAGGCTATGAGTGGAGGCCAGTCCTCTATCAAATCTATATTCATATGACCATATGTGACCATAGTGCTAGTTTAAAATATATATTATTTTCCCAATATCAAACCTGCCACATAAGTCACCAAAACACCAATACGCAGTTGAAGTCGGAAGTTTACATACACCTTAGCCAAATACATTTAAACTCAGTTTTTCACAATTCCTGACATTTAATCCAATTAAAGATTCCCTGTCTTAGGTCAGTTAGGATCACCACTTTATTTTAAGAATGTGAAATGTCATAATAATAGTAGAGATAATGATTTATTTCAGCTTTTATTTCTTTCATCACATTCCCAGTGGGTCAGAAGTTTACATACACTCATTAGTATTTGGTAGCATTGCCTTTAAATTGTTTAACTTGGTTTAAACATTTCGGGTAGCCTTCCACAAGCTTCCCAAAATAAGTTGGGTGAATTTTGGCCCATTCCTCCTGACAGAGCTGGTGTAATTGAGTCAGGTTTGTAGGCCTCCTTGCTCGCACACGCCTTTTCAGTTCTGCCCACAAATGTTCTATAGGATTGAAGTCAGGGGTTTGTGATGACCACTCCAATATCTTGACTTTGTTGTCCTTAAGCCATTTTGCCATAACGTTGAAAGTATGCTTGGGGTCATTGTCCATTTGGAAGACCCATTTGCGACCAAGCTTTAACTTCCTGACTGATGTCTTGAGATGTTGCTTCAATATATCCACGTAATTTTCCATCCACATGATGCCCTCTATTTTGTGAAGTGCACCAGTCTCTCCTGCAGCAAAGCACCCCCACAACATGATGCTGCCACCCCCGTGCTTCGCGGTTGGGATGGTGTTCTTTGGCTTGCAAGCCTCCCCCTTTTTCCTCCAAACATAATGATGGTCATTATGGCCAAACAGTTATTTTTTTGTTTAATCAGACCAGACGACATTTCTCCAAAAAGTATGATCTTTGTCCCCACGTGCAGTTGCAAACTGTAGTCTGGATTTTTTATGGCGGTTTTGGAGCAGTGGCTTCTTCCTTTCTGAGCTACCTTTCAGGTTATGCCGATATAGAACTAGTTTTACTGTGGATATAGATACTTTTGTACCTGTTTCCTCCAGCATCTTCACAAGGTCCTTTGCTGTTGTTCTGGGATTGATTTGCAGTTTTCGCACAAAAGTACGTTCATCTCTAGGAGACAGAACGCGTCTCCTTCCTGAGCGGTATGACGGCTACATGGTCCCGTGGTGTTTATACTTGCATACTATTGTTTGTACAGATGAACGTGGTACCTTCAGCCGTTTGGAAATTGCTCCCAAGGATGAACCAGATTTGTGGAGGTCTACAATTTTTTTTCTGAGGTCTTGGCTGACTTTTGATTTTCCAATGATGTCAAGCAAAGAGGCACTGAGTTTGAAGGTAGGCCTTGAAATACATCCATAGGTACACCTCCAATTTACTCAAATGATTTCAATTAGCCTATCAGACACTTCTAAAGCCAAGACATAATTTTCTGGAATTTTCCAAGCTGTTTAAAGGCACAGTCAACTTAGTGTATGTAAACTTTTGACCCACTGGAATTGTGATACAGTGAATTATAAGTGAAATAATCTGTCTGTAAACAATTGTTGGAAAAATTACTTGTCATGAAAAAAGTAGATGTCCTAACCGACTTTCCAAAACTAGGCTTTGTTAACAATACATTTGTGGATTGGTTGAAAAACGAGTTTTAATGACTCCAACCTCAGTGTATGTTAACTTCCGACTTCAACTGTGGGTCATATGATGACCTACAGTAAGTTACCCTACATGAGCAGTTCTCACTTAACTGACAACCAAGTGGACTGGAGCCCTTAATGACACTTTGTATTAGTGTCCATATTGTGTTAGACGACCAGAAGAGCATCTGTCCCTTCATCAGATGGCATGAGTGTGCTGCACTTGGTGTGGCCTCTCTCTCTCTCTCTCTCTCTCTCTCTCTCTCTCTCTCTCTCTCTCTCTCTCTCACACACACACACGATCAATCGCTCTCTCTCCCTCTTTATCTTTCTCTCACACTCTCTCTCTCCCCCATCTCTCTTCGTATCTGACTTTTCCAACATGCACTTAGCTGTACCAGCCTATAGCCTACCTGCCTCTTTTAGTCACAGCACAAACACTCACTAATCCAACACTGACACAGACTCTGACCTCTCAGTTCAGTTTCTTCCATGTCTGGATGCCCTGGCCAGATAACCATAGCTAATTAAAATTGTTTGTTTCCTGCTACATATCTTGTCTGGCTATCATGGTGGTTGTGTGATGAGTTGGGTGATTCAGTGACGTCACACAGGTTTGGTGAGGATGTTTACAAGGTCTGGTGGGTGATAAACAACCCTGTGTCTCTGGGTGGGACAGATTGACAGTAGTGAACCCAATTCAGTCCAATGACAGAGCACTCTCAGCCCAGCAGATGTATTGTCTGCACACTCCTTAACCCCTCATTACAGTTTTTCTCAGTCGCTTTGGTGCATTTCTTAGATTAAAAGTGCAATTCTTGATACTACTTGTACAAATTCCAAATCATCTAGTCACTTGTGCACATCATTAAAGCAATTTCTTATTCCTTTGAACAAATTGCAATTGCTTTTGTACATATTGCAATTGATAATGTACAAGTGTCAGCTTTTTTCCACATTTTCAATTGCTCATGTCATGTTGATCAAAATATAGTAGATGGTTCTCTGTTGAATAGTCTTACCCCTCAAAACATCTAGGCATTAGTTCCTTGCATAAGCCATTACATGCAAAATTGGTGAACTATTTGTCATAAACTGTCAAGCATAGTTTTACACATTTCTATTAGACCTTTTGTACAAAAACGTGAATTGATGAATTGTGCAGGTGAAATTGACCCTCACTCATGAAGGAATGTAAAGTGTTAGTTCAACCAACAATCAACCAGTTGTCTAAATTGCTCAAAGGTGCATCTCATGAAGAATCAATTGGCAAGCATATATAGACAGACCAGAACACAGAGTTGCAATTTTCCAATAATGGACCAGGAAACGAACAGGGTCAACAGCCAAGAGGAGGAAGAAGAGGAGCAAGGATGCGTGGTGGAAGGCAAAACAGAGGAAGAGGCAAAAGAGGACATAGGCGCATATCTGATGACATAAGGGCCACTATTGTAGACCATGTTGTCAATCATGGCCTTACAATGGCTGAGGCGGGTCGAAGGGTGCAGCCGAATATTGGGAGATCAACCATGTCCTCAATAGTTCAAACGTTTCTAAGAGAGAACAGGTATGTCCACAAATGTACAGTGCACTGTTACTGTATATAAGCGGTATACTGTATACTTCCTACAATGCTTCATATTACAGTAGTCCACCTGTATTTCACAGCATACAGAAATATACTCTATACAGATACATACTGCACCTTACATGCACCCACCTGTATGTTTTACAGTAAAATGTGTGTTCGCATAGTTTTTTTGTCTATGTGAAAGTGTGCGATGCATCACTGCATTTTTCCCCACATAGGACTGCAAGATTACCTCAAACCGGTGGCAGAGGACACCTTTTCACACCTCAACAGGAGGAGGCTATTTGCACCATGGCCCGAGCAAACAATGCCATGAGACTCAGGGAAATACAAAGGACCATTATAGAAGACAACGATGTCTTTGAAAACATTCATACGGTTAGCATCTCAACCATCGACAGGGTGCTGCATAGAAACCAGATGAGTATGAAACAGCTGTACCGTGTACCATTCCAAAGGAATGAGGACAGAGTTAAGGAGCTACGGTACCAGTATGTACAGGTAAAACATATATCTATGTAACTACTTTACAGCAACATTTTATAGTGATACATAGTACAGTAAGCATAAACTGCACACATTTCCATTGCTGTGGAAGGAACATGCAATATATGTACTTTTTATGTCACTCTTCCTTACCAAAACAAATTCAACTGTGTGTTCTGGGATATAGCGTATAATGGAGTTGGAATCAAGTGAACCCTCTCACAACTTTGTATACGTGAATGAGGCTGGCTTCAACCTGACCAAATGCAGAAGGCGGGGTCGGAATATCATCGGTCACAGAGCTACTGTGGATTTGCCAGGCCAACGGGAGGAAATATCACCATGTGTGCTGCTATTTCGGAGCATGGTGTCCTAACCCATATCCCCCTTATAGGGCCATACAACACCCAGCATCTACTCAACTTTTTAGAGACTTTCTACAGGGCTCTCATCCCTGATGATGAGAGGGGTCTGTTTAGAGAGGATTTGCCAATGTGGGCATTTGTGATAATGTGAGTTTCCATCGATCATAAGGCAATGGTTTGTGACCCACCCGAGGATGCTCATAGAATTCCTCCCACCTTATTCACCATTCCTTAACCCAATTGAGGAGTTCTTTTCAGCATGGAGGTGGAAGATGTACGATCGTCAGCCACACACACAGATGACCCTGCTGGCTGCAATGAATGCAGCATGTGAGGACATCACAGTAGACGCCTGCAGAGGATGGATAAGGCATTCCAAAAGATTCTTTCCACGTTGCATTGGAAGGGAAAATATCCGGTGTGATGTGGATGAGAATATGTGGGCCGACAGACAGGAACGTCTGGATGTGTAGAGACAGCACTAGAACAGTGCTGCGGGCAAAGTTGTGCCTTAGGGGTGGTTTCCTGTGTTTCTTTCTAATTTAGTTTTTTTGGGTTGTCCAGTCTCTTTCAATCAATAACCCACATACAGTAATATGTAAATAGTACTGTTGAAATTGATATATGCCATAGAAGTGCAGCCTTGTGCATTTTCAATACAGTAACTGTCATCCAAACTGTAGCCTAAGTTTACATCAGGTAATACTGTCAAAGTACACAGTTACATTGACAACATGCCTAAACATTTTGACGACCTTGTTCGTGAACAATGACTCAATTACTTATCATTCTGATGATACTGACATGATCATTGGCATGAATATTTACTTTTGAGAGATGTACTAAGGATTTTTTGTGACTGACTAGCTTTAGAAACATATCTATTGTATATTGCAGTTTGTACAAAATGTTCTGAGAAATGCACTTATTATTTTGCACATGTTAGGGATGATGTGAAAAATGCACCAAAGCGACTGAGAAAAACTGTATTATGGCCAATGAAGAAGCTGTATCAGAGAGAGCAAGCCCTTGTTGTAATGAACAACAAACACACTGCATGTAACATCCTGATGTTGTTTTCCTTTTAAGATCATTGATGATTAGAGTTCAACGACCTTCATTTGTTCCATAGATTATCTGGACATAAGGAGAATGGAGCTGTTATATATACAGTGCATTCGTTTCCACATTTTGTTACGTTACAGCCTTATTCTAAAATGGATGAAACCGTTTTTTCGCCTCATCAATCTACACACAATACCCCATAATGACAAAATAAAAAAAAGGGTTTTAGAATTTTAACATTTACATAAATATTCAGACCCTTTACGCAGATCTATTTGGGGAGTTCTCCAATTCTTCTCTGCAGATCCTCTCAAGCTCTGTCAGGTTGGATGGGGAGTGTCGCTGCACAGCTATTTTGAGGTCACTCCAGAGATGTTTGATCTGGTTCAAGTCCGGGCTCTGGCTGGACCACCCAAGGACATTCAGAGACTTGTCCCGAAGCCACTCCTGCGTTGTCTTGAGTGTGCTTAGGTTCGTTGTTCTGTTGGAAGGTGAACCTTGGCCGCAGTCTGAGGTCCGGAGCGCTCTGGAGCAGGTTTTCATCAAGGATCTCTCTGTACTTTTAAACCTGTTTTTGCTTTGTCATTATGGGGTATTGTGTGCAGAGTGATGAGGAACATGTTTTATTTAATCAATTTTAGAATAAGGCTGTAACATAACAAAATGTGGAAAAAGTCAAAGGGTCTGAATACTTTCTGAATGCACTGTATGTCCCTGGTTTATCAGAATATATTGTTGTATACAAGACATTTGAGCATTTAGGTGGGTAAGATAAAACAGGAGACCCCTGTTTACCGATAGTTGCAGGTCATCAATTTTTGGACTTAAATTAATGATATATATACCCATGGATTTTGAAGAATATAACTTATAAATGCCTCCTGAACTGTTATACCCAATCAGAACCTAAAAGATAAGCTTGTTTTACTTCAATGTTTGTAAACAACATAATTCTAAACAAACACTGTACAGCCTCAAAAACATGGTTAAAACTATACATTTGATATGGATGGTTAGTCCTTGCATCCATAGCTCTATCTATGCAATTGAGAGTGGTTACATTTCTCCAGCACCCTCCATTTTTTTGAGGGGCAAAACAGGGGCGGGGAAGACGCTTTGTTATTGTTATCTCACTCTCCCTCCCCTTCCCCCTCTCCCTGTGACAGGGAAGCCTACTGCCCTCATTTCCAGTAACACTTGGCATGTTCTTTAACTCAGTAATAACCATGTTTCATTGTGTATTTAGAGCTATACATCGAAACTGAAGTAATCAAGAAGTCTGAAAGCGCACACCTTGGTAGTATCCGTGTGACAATGCTTCTCTCACTCAAAATGTTATTAGGTTGACAGTCTGTTCTTTGGATGAAATCCCACTACTCCAGGGCCAAGAGAATGTGTTCAATCTGATTTGCTAGGTCTAATTTCCATAAGCTTCCGTGAAGCCCAGAGCCTGTTTTCTCTCAAGATCTGAATGGAGTCCAGTCAGGAATTGTCCTTTACATTAGAGGCCTGATTCAGTCACTCTCCTTCCCCTACTTTCTGTTTCTGTGTTAACCTTCCTTTCTGGATATCATACTGAGATGCCCAACATTTTGTGAAAGTAATCCTTTATCAACTTGTGGAAAGGTACAAGAGACAGCTGGTTGGAATACATCACTGTCAGAGGGAGTAGTCATGCATAACACATATTCATGCTGATAGATCATATTTCCCACACACTAAATGGTACCCACTAACCACACTGGTTGAATCAACGCTGTTTCCACATAATCTCCATGAAATGACGTTGAACCAATGTGGAATAGACATTGAATCAACATCTGTGCCCAGTGGGTAGGCTTTTATGGATATTTAGAGGCAGTGCTTTCTCTGGGTGAATTATAGCTAAGCAAGACTGCTTGGTATTCTGTTTTGCAAACAGTAGTAACAAGGCCTTTGGGAGAAATGCTCTTTCTGAATTACATAACAGGTTCTTATCAAACTGCCCCAATATTTTAACTCTTGAGTGCTTGTGAGTAAAGGCCTGACCACAAAAGGAAAGCTTTGACCACAGCAGATGCCATTGTGCACTAATGCATTGACAAAAAGCAGAATGAAAACATCACAGCCCATAACAAAAACATATCCCAGCTGAAGAATTAATGTAGAAACCTGTAATATTTGTGTAAAACACTTTTAAGCTCAAATGGAAGGAAAACACGCTGAATGGGTTTTCATCCAGCACTACCTCCAATTATACTCATTCAGGACAATGGACAGCTCCTAATCACATATCTTATGTTTCAGTAAAACCTCAAATCAAATCAAATTTGCCTTTTGACAAAGAACAGGCATGGAGTTAATGAGATATACTGCTGATTATAGGATCTCTCTCTAACCTAGCTAAAATCTCTCTCTCTCTCTCTCTCTCTCTCTCTCTCTCTCTCTCTCTCTTTCTCTCTCTCTCCTCTCTCTCCCCCATTCTTTTATCTAGACCACTGTGGTCCAGCTCTCTAAACTGTTTGGAGGGTAAATATGTAGATAGCTAGCCGCGTCTAATTTCCCTGTGATGCTGGGGTTTTGGCAGGGCTGTAGTGGAGCACTCTAGTTTATCAGTGGGCCTCATTCTTACACTTGTTGAACCAAGCCCATGCTGGAGAACAGCATGCTAGGCTCTCAAGACACTAGATGAGAATGCAAAACCTCAGAAGTGCCCAGCTAAAAGCACACACCTACTGGAATCTCTCCTATAGTGTGAGTCAATCAGTTGAACAGATTCTCATTGTCAGTCAGTCACCCAGCCAGACAGTTAATTAGGTACACCCATCTAGTACCGGGGTCAGACCCCCTTTGCCACCAGAGCAGCATGAATTCTTCAGGGCATTCTACAAGATGTCGGAAACATTCCACAGGGATATTGGTCATGATGACCCGATGGCATCACACAGTTGCTGCAGATTGGACGGCGGTACATTCATGTTGCGAACAGCCCGTTCCATGTTTTTCAACTCTTCAATTGTCCAATGTTTGTGATTACGTGCCCACTATAGCCGCTTCATCTTGTTTTTAGCTGATAGGAGTGGGCCCGGTGTGGTCGTCTGCTGCAATACCCCGTCCGTGACAAGGATCGACGAGTTGTGCATTCTGAGATGCCGTTCTGAACACCACTGTTATACTGCGCTGTTATTTGTCTGTTCGTGGCCCGCCTGTTAGCTTGCATGACTCTTGCCGTTCTCCTTCAACCTTTCTCATCAAAGAACTGTTTTCGCCCTCAGGACTGCAGCTGACTGGATGTTTTTTTGTTTGTTGCATCATTCTCGGTAATCCCTAGACACTGTAGTGCATGAGAACCTCAGGAGGGCGGCCGTGCTGTACATAATAAACTGGCTGGTGACTTGTACAGTATAGTCTAGTCACTCAACAAATGAGTGTCAGTGTCAGATGACTTATGGGAGGCAGCATGCAGAGGTATGTATGACAGCGTGGATGTGCACACATTGACTCAGAGGAAAGTAAGGGGAAGGGGTTGATGGGATGTCTGGATGGAGGGACAGTGAGGACAGGTGATTTGTCAGTATTTGTCAGTATGACTAATCAAAGAATTGCTGCTGTAGCACTGCCGTGTTGCGCCACTGCAGTCCCACCCTGCAACCAGGCAGTTCATTACCTGAAGTGCTTGGTTCCTATAGTGGAGCGTCTCAGCTGCATGTGAAGGTATTGATTGCCCCTCGTCCATTACCTGCAGAGGGACGACCATTTCATAGTTTTCCTGGGTGTTGTAATGTTGCTGGGGTCAGTGAGTATGTTCTTACAGTGTGTGTGTTTGTGTGTGCAGGTACAGTATGTGCGTGTTGAGATCACCAGCTCTCATCAATGTCTGTCTGATGTGATGAACATGGTATCACTACAGTAAAAACACAATTTGAAATGCATTAGTGTGTATTATTTTTGCCAGACTCATTAACACTACATCACTCACAGGAGTCTGCTGAAGGGAGGAACGGAGCAAATGGAATGGCATCAACCACATGGAAACCATGGGTTTGATGTATTTGATACCATTCCACTGATTCTGCTCCAGCCGTAACCACGAGCCTGTCCTCCCCAATGAAGGTTCCACCAACCTCCTGTGACATCACTGTCTGTTACTAATGGCACCATGAGTGGAACATATTGGGATCCTTGTATTCATGCTGACTCACTCACAGCTGGAGTGAGTAAGATTTAGAAATCTGTTCATTTCACACAGCAGATAAACTTGAAACTCAACACTTAAAACATTCTGCCATACATCCAGGTAAGCAGTAACGAACAGCCCCTAAAGAAGACAGATAGACCAGCCTCATCATTCATGTGCCATGGTCCTTGTTGATAGACAGGCAGGTGGCCTGTATTTCACCCAGGGAGAGTTGGATGGATGGTGGGGCTGAGCGGGCCTGCGGGACACCCGCAGGTGGGACGGAACTCTCCATAACCTGATGACTGGTGCTCTGCAGGGCCCTTCTTTACCGCTCAGCCTCAGCCTATAGACATAAAACTGCACCTGCCTTGAAGCACAGCCCACAAATCCCCCTGGGATCGATGGGAGCAGCCTGTCCCTGATCCTCTGTCATCAGGGAACCTGATTTAGAGGAGGTAGCCTCCTTGGGGGCCGGAGCCTGTCTTACACAATGTACATGGACCATGGTGAATTCTGGAAATCCGCTGGATTTAAACATGTAACTAATTGTAAAATATTATATGGGGCTTTTCTCTCTAGCAAATGAGGGTCTTTGCGTTATACTGGTAAAGGTAAAAAAAGAGTAGAGGAAGCTGAAACTCTTACAGGTGGAATGGAGAAAAGTGGCCCAGCGGTCTCTCATGCCTCACTCTCACGTACACAGGCCACATCAGGCTGACAGGCCAAGGAGAGAGATTCATTAAGAATCATTAAACTCATTTGGGATAGCCTAATGATGGTACCTCATTCAGCCCATGCATTTCAAGGACATTGACATTGTCAATGAGAAAATGTTCATTATCAATGCAGTCATGCATAAGAAGGACAATGAACACTAATCACTTATGGAGCTTCTTTTTTTTTTTTCAAGGAATGTTTCGTTAATAGATCAAATTTTATGTTGAATAAAATATATTATTGTTGTTAACTGCGAGATGCTACAGTAGTAAACTGATCAGTTGATGATGTGCCTGTAGCTATATCGTCATGTGGGACAGCCTATTTCCCTTAATTTTCTCTCCAGATGAACTCCTTGTTTTCTAAAGTGTGTTTATGCTGCTAGTCATGCTAAAACATTGTGCTTTGTATCACAAAACAACAAACGCCAGAGTCTGGTTGTCATATAACTTCTTTAGAAATGTTTAGCATTGTCTTTCTTTTGTTGAAACGCCTAACTGTTTTAGGCCTACTCAACTTTAATGCTGTTCCTTGCCAAGCGCTAGTCTGGGTACCAGTCTTTTTAGCTAACATTCCACTACTTATACTACAGAGTTGGCTGTAAGGAATGTTAGCTACAAAGACTGGTACCCAGGCTAGCGAAGCGATGATCCATTTATCGTTTATCCATAGGTTGTGTTCCTTTTTGTTGGTTTCTATCATTTAGGGATGTTTTCAGATTCTCTTGGAAATGCTAATGTTTATGCATATGTCTGTGTTTTAACAAATGTATATGTTAAAAATGTAAATGTATTGGCCATTGTTGTGTGAATTGAGCAGTAGTACTATATCACTGTTTATGCAAATTATAGTTGAGGTGTTAATGCAGTCATGTCATCACCAGATCTAATGCAGTATTCAACGTTCGTCCAGGTCCCCAGGACAATGGGAGATAGTAATAAGCGTTCACCGTTGCCCCTATCAAGTAGGCTCGCAGTTTGCTAGGGCGTTGTGGACGGGAATGGCGGATGGGTGTAAGTCACTCGGAGGATTGCAAGTTCAATCCCAGTGCTAGGCACTCATGTTTAAGCCACGAGCCGGCTCCGAGGATCGGGGGTTCAATCCCAGTGCTAGGAACTTGTTTTAGTTTTTTGTTTTAACCCTAAGCCAAACCTTAACCCTTACCTTAACCATTTGGAATGAATGCCTTAACTTAAAACTCAGCATTTAGGGACAAAAGTTGAATACTGCAGTCAAACCGTGCAGGAGATCTTGTTGGTTTATGGCTTACATTTTATTTTACCTTTATTTTACTAGGCAAGTCAGTTAAGAACAAATTCTTATTTTCAATGATGGCCTAGGAACAGTGGGTTAACTGCCAGGTGGAGAACGACAGATTTGTACCTTGTCAGCTCGGGGATTTGAACTTGCAACCTAGGCTACCCTGCCGCCCCAATGGCAGGTAGGGCAGGTCTTTTTTAAGATGCCCGTTCTCCTTTCATGAAGAGCTGTTTGTCTAGATAACATGCTGTTACTATAGCTCTGCCGTATATTCAGATGTGTGAGTTTATTGATACTTCATCAATTAAAGCCTTTTTTCACTCAAGGTATTATTGCTATTGGCCAACTGTTCACAATTTAGAAAAATTTTGTAATAATTTTCAGCATGTGTATGGACCTATTTTGTATATACAACTCTGGATCTTGTCTTCTCATCACCTGCGCTGTTAAATACTGACCCGCCGACCTTCACTCAACTGTTGTTGCTTCAGAGAGAGGGATATTCATAAAGCTCTGAATACCTTGGAATACCTACTTTACTGACATTTCCGGGATGTTATTGAGTTGAATATGTGCTTTACTACTGTTTTCACCCTCTGGCTGTCCATGCGTGACTGTTTGTGTGAGAGTGTGTGTGTGAGAGTGACTGTGTGTGTGTTTATGCTTGTACATGCGTGTATGTGTGTGATTAATTTGATTTGATGATAGAAGAAATGACAGGCTATTGGCCTACCCATAACATCACAAGGTTTGCAGTTCTTTAACTTCGTTTATTTAGACAGTGTATGAAGATGAAATTGACAGAGAAATCAGGAGGAAGGCCTTCACAGGGCATGTTGCTAATTATGTTGTGATGGAGTTCAAAACATTGTGTGAATCTAAGAAAAAAAGGTCTAAATGAGGTATGAGCCTGGGGCCAGAGTCGTGTCACACTTTACCCCCTCCCTAGCAAACACAGATGATTCAACTAATTATATTCTAAACTTAAGATCATGATTAGTTGATTATTGGTGTGTTAGCTGGGGCTTGGACAAAAGTGTGACACCAATCAGGCCCACAAGGACTGGAGTTGCCCGTCCCTGGTCTAAATCATCGGGATGTAGGACACATCACATTATCAGGGTTGGATAATGGCATAGCTGGAAACATCTGGGATGCTTGGGTGAAACAACATTCTCTAATTTGGTCCGTGCTGTATATGTGTGACTGTTGTGGTTGTTGCCCTAATCGAACCCAGGCAGCTCCTTCCTGGGGCCCGTAGTGCATGGGGGTCGGGGCTCTGCAAATCGAATAAATGCCTATCAATGCTGGACATGGAAATTACCTTCCAAGGTCCTGACCCACTGGCCTGGAGAGTGAAAGGGTAACTCTGGGGCCATGGGGTCCCAGTGGAATCATCTGTCTGGGGGGACAGGGGGACAGGACTGATGCTAAACAGAGATTAGATACATCTGGAGGAAAACATATACTATGACTCATACACTCCAGGAATGGATGTACACTATTACTGAGGTGTTAGCAGGTGGTCTGGAGAACCAATGTTGCCTGAAGAAATTATATGCACCGCTGCACTTTATCTACTACCACAGAGCTACATTTCACCACTGACAACGTAACCTCAACCTAGAGGAATAGGAGTCATTATAATGTGGGAGGAATCTTGCCTCCGCAGTGTGTTCAGGTGAACCTTGACATAAAGCTTTAAAACACAAAACCAAGGCTTGGCGGATCGTTGGTGTGCTTGGCAAAGGAATATTGCTTTACGAAGATCAAGATTGGCTTTTATGAAGTGCTGCTAACCCTTAATTGGTTTTTGGTTGTATTTGCACTTTCTCACCCACCATTATTCATGTTCCTGTGATGGAGAGAGAACAAAGCGTTGTGTAGAACAGTATGGGACAACTGAAACTGGAGTCAGCTCTGCATCCGTTTCATGGGGATCTATGAAAATAACTGTAAAAATTATATATTTTAATGATCAAGATCTTTTTCATTTTATATTTTTATAATGTTTTAGGGCAGACCCAGATGCTGACAGAGTCAAAGTAACACAAGTTTATTACTAGAACAGGGGGCAGGCAAAACGACAGGTCAAGGGCAGGCAGAGGTCGGTAATCCAGATCAGAGTCCAAAAGGTACAGAACGGCAGGCAGTCTCGGGGTCAGGGCAGGCAGAGGTCAATAATCCAGTGTGACGTGACAAGGTACAGAACGGCAGGCAGGCTCAGGGTCAGGGCAGGCAGAATGGTCAAAACCGGGAAAACTAGAAAACAGGAACTAGAAACAGACAGGAGCAAGGGGAAAAACACTGGTAGGCTTGACGAACAAAACGAACTGGCAACAGACAAACAGAGAACACAGGTGTAAATACACTGGGGATAATGGGGAAGATGGGCGACACCTGGAAGGGAGTGGAGACAAGCACAAAGACAGGCAAAACAGATCAGGGTGTGACAACTTTACTGAAGTACATATGTAGAATAATAGATGCTCTCCTATAATTTTCTACAGCACATTTTAATGACAGCACTCAACTTCTAGGTAGAACTACACCAGTTGAGAGAACACAGGTACTTACGATGAAGTTGGGTGAACAGGTCAAAGTCATTATCACAGTGTTATGTTACAAACAGATGGGTCTGGGTATTTCTATATCCCCATAAGAACTCTGGACCACTGGACCAAGAATCTGGAGTAACACAAACCTTAATTGAACTGAAACACAGATTGTAATATTCCCCCATGACTGACCCACAGCAGCTGTCAATGATGCAACAGTATATTTCTATCCACTTGTTTACAGTTAACAAGGGAGTGTGGTTAGTAGGAGTCTATCCCTGACATCATCTGGACAGTGTTTCATCATCTTTGTGATTCAATTTGGTGTCCATGTTACCCTTCCCCAGGGAGGTGTGATTGGAGAGGTGAGGCCCTCTGTTAGCCATAGTGAGGGGGAGACCACAGGCAGAGCCTTCTTTAGGGATCTCAGCAGTACAGACCGGGTTGGCTACACTATGTGAGTGATAGCTGTGGATCTGGACTGACCACTAATGATGTATGCCAGAGATAATCAACCAACCATACAAAGCATGTCATGGGGTTTGGTTTTCCCCTAAACAACCACAGTCACCAACAACAACAAATGCAACGAGTTTCTCCTTCCATGTACTATGAGTCATTATTCCAGGCTTTATGCTAATGTCGGCTGTTTACTCTCAAATGCAGGTGAAAGTCATTCTCTCTATATTTAATTACATTTGGTACATGCCCTTGTACCTCAATTTATTGCTTTGATTCACCTCCCCGTTTATTTCAGCTCACGGTTGATTCAGTTCTTCTTTTTTATTGCATTAACGTCCATTTATTCTTCCAATATGGAGATATGCCTCAATGAATACTAATTCTGCCAGCCTCGTTTCATTTTAGGTTGGAGACATTTCCTCCATAAAATGTGTTTTTAATGTTCTCTGTCCCTCCCACGATTCCTTGAAAGTTCTAATATTTTATCCTGTGCTTATTGATCTGTCTGTGACATGGAATACAAACAGCCCAGTGTTGGCTCTTGACCAGAGAGATGGGCCAGGGCTTCAGCAGCAGTTTCCTTGGCTTGGGTCATGATGTGTTAGATACCTGTCATCTCCTAACCTGCTAGGTCCTCCTGCCAATCAAGAGGTGAATTACCTGCTGGCTCACTTTGCTGATCTGGAGGACATCCAAGTCTCTGTGGTTGTCTAATGTAAATAACAAGGGTCCGTCTGGAAGCAATGGAGCCATTTGGCCAGACATTACTCAAAATAATAATGTTATGAAATACCTGATGGCTTGACTATGTTTTTATCCATGTTGTGTTTACCCAACAAAAGACAAAAGTTTCCATTAACAAAATTGTTGCAATGAGAAGGTACTGTAAGGTAACAATGAATAACTTGGGTCTTAGGATGAACCACATTGACTGAGGCATTCAATCATATCAAAAGAAGCAAAGTACATCATTGGGTCTTTGGATGAACCCCATTGACTGAGGCATTCAATCATACTAAAATAAGCAAAGTACAAGAGTACAAAAGAACCATACAGTAAGCAAAACATATCAGAGCACATGCTGTATGGATTCTATACAATGAGAGGACAGTGAGAGACCATAACCATGAATCATCAGTAACGCTGATGAATGTTCTCCAGTGAAAGACTAGCAGCCTGAGGTCACTAAATCTACTCTGCTCTACTTTGAGGATTGTCGTGTCTGTGACTATCATTAAATGTGAAGACTGTTATTTTATCAAATCAATTCTCTATGTGTAATTATTATTAAGTGATTAAACTAATCTTGCAAACTTTAACTAGGAAGTCAGGGCACCACGGAAAAATAGAGTTTCTCTATTTCCCAAATCGACTTTTCAGATATTTTCATATCTTATCAAAACAGTCGCTTATTAATGAATTATTATTACCTCATCAGTTCTCATTGCTGAACATCGCAAACCCTTGGATATCTGCACGAACCCTAGCCTAAATGATGAATCAGCGATATGCAAATTGGCTTAATTATTTATTTACTAACTAACTAAATAATCACAGAAATACATAACAAACAAACAGTAGATATTTGGGGTACTACATGATACAAAGAAAAAGTCCCTAGCAGACGAAGCCGACAAAGGAAAGGGGTGGGGACTGAGAAAGAGCAGTAAAGACTAAATGGATTCACGACTCACAGATGATAATTAGTTTCATTGAAATGCTAATCCTTTGCACATGAACGGCCATTCATTCGAGAATAATTGCAAAGTATATATGTACGCCCGTATGTCGTTGTCTTCTCTGTTGGAATCACCGGTCCGTCTACTGGAGACTCAGTTCATCAGAGAGTCTCTGGCTAACTTCCCCAGAAGTCAAAATGTCCTTTATGGTTGTAGCTTTCTCTGCGGATCTGGATAGTGTCTGTTGTGATGGATACGTCAGACCTACATATGGTCATTGCATAGAATATATGCTTCCGCGGTTGTCGGTATTCTCGTACTAGACTTGCGTAATTTCCAGCTGCAGACTAGTAATTATACATCTAGGATTTGCTCTTATTCTGTAGTGATCGATAGTCTCAGAGTTTAAACATTTCCAGCCATGTAGCCAAAATTACAGCTGTATGGTCTTCGTGGCCTATAGAGTTGTAGTTCTTAACCATTTCAACATGTAGCGTCAGCTCCATATTTTCTGTTCTAATGATCTATAGAATTGTAACCATTCCAACGTGGGGACACAGTCCCGGCATTCTCTGAATTAATTTACATTTTGTAGGAAGTGGTTTTCTACTCTGTGGAAAAAGGGGCGGTTCTATGATGCCTAATGTGATGTCTGGGCTCACAGGGTTAGGGCCACTGACTAGTCAAACTTTATATGAAAATCCATATTCTCATTTAGAAGGTTAACATCACATTACATCTTTTCACAAATAGTTTCATTTTTAATCACAAACATTTCACAATAATTAGATGTAAACCTGGCAGCGGTGAAATGTGCACTTTAAGAATTATAGTTATGTGTGTTTCCTGTCCTTCATGAGATCACCAAATGAAACACACTTGACATGACTGCCCCTTAAGTGTCCACGGACCATTCCCACATTCTCAAAAATATAAATATTGTTTAATTATTCTAACTTTTGATGTCAAACTGCATACATGTTATCAAGTTGAGCGCTCCTGTTAATAGATAACTTGTCAGATTTATCTAGTTTGGCGTGGACATTGTCGTATTTAGTTTTGGCTAAATCGAGTTGTTCCTGTGGAAAACGATTTTGTTACTGTAGAAGACGATTTTGTTGAAGAGTTTGTGCTCGTTCGTCATCATAAGTTTATGCAATTACATTTAATTGTTCAGTTTTCAAACGCAGTTCCATAGTTAGCAGGATTTTTCCCTTTACCATTTCCTGCTCGTGCTTCAGCTGTGCACTGCGGTATTGGACCGATGCCAATCTTGGATGGAAAGACAACAGGGCTAAATTGGACAGAACCTTTACAAGACCTGCGCCTGATGGTTGATTTTGGAGAGCTATTTCTACTGTTTTTCCGCAAATGGCATAGTTAGGGTTGGTATCGCAGCTGAGGTCAGAGGTTCAATCGTTTTGTGGGTGAGGGTTCACTAATTAGCGGGGGTGTGGGGACCACTCCCTCTGATAGCTTGCACAGTATTACAACAATTGAGAGGAGGAAAATGTTCCTATTTTTCCAAAGTTTGGTTTTGGATTCTTTGGAAGCTGCAAAGACGATTTTAATCTATTTATAGACGTTAATGAACCATCAGTACTGTATCAGTAATGTGGGAGTTGGACGTGAATGAATTTGCAAAAGCAAATTGACTTGATTAATCAATGCTAAAAATGTATCATACCTGTATAGGCAACTGGGAATTCAACTTTAATTAACATGAGAAGTTGGTTCATCTAGGTTAATATGGGAAAGTTTAAAATGTCTCATTTAATTGGAAGAACCTGTAAAGGTATGTTCGACAATTGAACTTATGAAATTGAATGAGACAATGATATTCAGTCAATTGAGATTGTCTGGATTATCATAAGTGTAACTAGTAGAGCAAATATTATGGTACATTGATCTAGGTTAAAATGGCAAAGTTTAAATTGTCTCATTTGTAGAAACCAATCACTTTGAATATTATCTAAAAGATCCACCTGAAAAGATTTGTTAGGCAATTTTAACTTCAGAGTTAAATTTAATGAGACCGATATCCAATCAGTTTAAATTGGTTGGATAACATACAGTGTACCCCGTTTCAATAGACGTGAGCATATGGTCGATGTCACATAGAACAAATTATTATTTAAAAAAAATATATTACTGCCACTGATCGCAGAAAGCTGAAATCAAACGGAAGTACAGAGGGGCGGGACTTCCATCGCCCAAGACGGAGGAATTTCAACATGACACAGAAAAAACTAAATGGCTGCTCAACTTTGTTAGCTCTAGCATCTCGTGCAAGCTAATTATACTTTGTACACTTTCAAGCATAACATAGGATCCCCTTAAACAAGGGAGTAGTTTAATCACATACGTTTCACAATATTTAGATGTAAATGTGACAGCTGGGAAATGTACACTTTAAGAGATACAGTTATATGTGTTTCCTGTCCTTCATGAGATCACCAAATGATCTCTGTGTTCCACAGTTTACATTCCAATCTCGAACACTACAGAGCATAGGGGCAGCGTATTTTATGACCGGCCATAAAACAGTCGACTACCCGTTCTCCCCCTCTATGAGAGAGAACACGCTGTAGAGCGGACCCACTGGAACCTGATCCTTCAGATTGTCACAGGAGAGTTATGACAGGACTTTTCAGGGCCAAGCTGATGAGTCCGTCTTGTCATTTTTGACAGCGTCCGTGTTCCATAGTCCTTTGCCCTGTCTGTGTGCTGGGTGGAGAGGTGGAGCGGTGTCGTACTGCTACGCAGTAGAGGTAAATTGGATGTGTCACACAGCTCTCTGGGCTCCAGATGGTGGAGTGATGCCCCCAGGACTCACAGGACCCACATGACTGGCCTCTCTTCCTCACACCCTCCACTGAGATCTGGATTATATTTTGAAAATACTATCTGCCACATATCGTTTCCCAGCACAGTCACCATATGTTCCTGCCAATCCCTGTTACAAGGCCCTCAACACCATCCCGACACACCTAGACACTCTCTCTCTCACCAATGCAATAACACAATAACACTAACTAACAAATACTCACACAGCTTTCTTTTGAAACGTTTTTCGGTTCAAGTCCATAGCTTTCTTTCTAACATTTGTCAGCAAGGCTGTTCCCTTGGAAATGGAAATCCAAAACAAAAGTTAGCATGAAATGTTAGCATGATGACACATTCATTTTGGCTGCAACACAGGGGATTGCACTTCCCCGAAGAACAGTAAAAGTGTAGTAACTGCAGTCAACTGTGGTATTTTAGACTACAATCTTTTTTCAGAAAGGATGAAACACTGGTGATATGGTGTATAATGAAAAGTAAGGCTTAGCTTTGCAAAATACTGTAAGTGAGGGACTTCTATTGCAGCAACACCTCTTGTCAATCTCCTGCCTTTTTATTGCTTCTTACTATACCTATTAAGCCGTACTGTAGCAGACTTTAACAACACCTTGATTGACAGAGGGAAAGGTTTACATGAAGTTTGATCTCAGGGTTGGCTCCTGTCTTGCTCTCTCCTCTCTGCTGCTGTGAGTTTCCTGTGAGTTGGTGGAAAAGTGTCGATGTGTTTAAATGTCAGCGCAACAGTCATAACTCTCGGGCCAGGCCTGAGTAAGCACTCTCCTCTGTGCCTGCCTGCTCTTTTCATTTGCAGGTCTACTGCCTGGGGCCTAGCTGGGGCATGCAGGCTATGATTTAGATGATATTTGTGCTCTAAGCTAATTGATTTAGGATGGGCCTCCTTCCCCTATTGTCAGGCTGTCAGGTTCTCTGTCTGGCCCTGTAAAACTGCATTAGCATATAACTGATAGATTGGCAACACCGTCCACACTCCTCTCTCTGCACTCCTATCCAGCAGCAGCCCATCCCAATAGCCGGGACCAGTCGCCACTGCCCGGCAAGAGAGTAAATAGACTTTGGAGGGAATCTGATTAAGCAGCAGTTTACTTGGTTAGAGATAGAGGATCAGGAGCAGCAGGGAGAGCCCATTAAACAATGCTGATCCTTAGATAACCCTTATCCAATTAGAGCTGCAGAGCACAGTCCCTTTATCCATTACACTGGTGGTGGCGTCATGAAAAATGCATTATGCATGTTTTAACCAGTGTTTATACTCCTAATATTTTTTCTCTGACATTGTATCAGGTTGGATAACAATAATATGTACATACATTTTTGCTCTCTAGTTTTTCATAGGGTTTATCATCTTTATGTAGCCTACTGATGGACTCACCATACATTACTGATCTGATTTATGTACAAATAAAAGCTAGCTTACCAAAGCTATAAGCTAGCTAGCTCAATAACAGCTCTCCTTCACCCCTGAAATGTTCAGCATGCAGAAAACTGCTGCTCTGAAGTGGTGCCTGGCGGTTGGCACCAGCTGTAGTGCCACTGCAGTTCAAGGTGACATAGTCTTTGGTTATGTACTTTAACAGAGTAACGGTCCTCTGGGGGGCCGTTTGAGGGAGCACTTAAGCGGACCGGGTGATACTTGGAATGATTAGTGGGTTTTTACTCTAATTGTATTTTTGTTGTTGCTATCCTTGTGTACAGTAATATCAGTGCCTCGAGTCATCTCTTTAAAACGTTATTTACAATTTTAATGGTCTATGGATGATATTCTCAGTGCCAAATCACTGCAATAACTTTCTCATAGATAGATAGCATAGTACTTTAATTCTTATGTCCATCCAGCATTTTGTAGCCTGCGATGACTTTGAATAGTTGGGGTGTAGCTTTTCTCTTTGTTGCCATTCACTGTATGGTAGCCAGGTCTAACCCGTGTTTACTTTCCCAATAAGAAGAAAAGGGTGATTCAGGTCAATGAAAAATGACTTATGTAGACAGAAGGGCGCTGAAGATGTGGGTGTCGATTATGGCAGCCCCCCTCACCTCTCTGATTCAGAGAGGTTGGGTTAAATGCGGAAGACAAATTTCAGTTGAATGCATTCAGTTGTACACCTGAGTAGGTATCCCCCTTTCCTTTCCTATTTAGTGCTTCCAGATAGAGAAGGGCAAGATGGCCACTCTTTGTTGTTGTTTTCACATTGTGGAGAAAGAAAAAACTCATTTAAACTTTTCAACTATTTTCACTGGGGGTCAATGTAAATAGTCCGGGAGGCCATTTGATTAATTGTTCAGCAGTCTTATGGCCTGGGGGTCGAAGCTGTTAAGGAGCCTTTTGGTCCTAGACTTGGCACTCCGGTACCGCTTGCCGTGCGGTAGCAGAGAGAACAGTCTATGACTAGGGTGGCTGGAGACTCTCCAGCCACCCTAGTCATAGACTGTTCTCTCTGCTACTGACAATTTCTGGCCCTTCCTCTGACACCGCCTAGTATATAGGTCCTGGATGGCAGGAAGCTGTAGCACCTTACGGTCAGATGCTGAGCAGTTGCCATACCAGGCGATGATGCAACCGGTCAGGATGCTTTCGATGGTGCAGCTGTAGAACTTTTTGAGGATCTGGGGACCCGTGCCAAATCTTTTCAGTCTCCTGAGGGGGAAAAGATGTTGTCGTGCCCTCTTCACGACTGTCTTGGTGTGTTTGGAGCATGATAGTTTGTTGGTGATGTGGACGTCAAGGAACTTGAAACAATCGACCGGCTCCACTTGTGGATCTGTTGGGGTGGTATGTGAATTGGAGTGGGTCTAGGGTTTGCCGGGATGATGGTGTTGATGTGAGCCATGACCAGCCTTTCAAAGCACTTCATGGCTCCTGACGTGAGTGCTACAGGGCAGCAATCATTTAGGCAGGTTACCTTTGCTTTCTTGGGCAAAGGGACTATGGTGTAGGTAATACAGACTCATCAGGGAGAGGTTGAAAATGTCAGTGAAGACACTTGCCTGTTGGTCCACGCATGCTTTGAGTACATGTCCTGGTAATCCGTCTGGCCCAGCGGAATAGTGAATGTTGACCTGTTTAAATGTCTTGCTCACATCGGCTACGGAGAGCGTGATCACACAGTCACCGGGAACAGCTGGTGCTCTCATGCATGCTTCAGTGTTGTTTGCTTCGGAGCGAGCATAAAAGGCATTTAGCTCGTCTGGTAGGCTCGAGTCACTGGGCAGCTCGCGGCTGGGTTTCCTTTTGTAGTCCGAGGGTGTAGCGGGATTTCTTATAAGTGTCTGGATTACTGTCCCGCCACTTGAAAGGGTTAGCTCTAGCCTTTAGCTCGGTGTGGATGTTGCCTGTAATCCATGGCTTCTGGTTGGGATATGTACCTACGGTCACTGTGGGGACGATGTCGTCAATGCAGTTGATGATGAAGCCAGTGACAGAGGTGCCTTTGGATGAATCCCGGAACATATTCCAGTCTGTGGTAGCAAAACAGTCCTGTAGCGTAGCATCCGCGTCATCTGACCACTTCCGTATTGAGTGAGTCACTGGTACTTCCTGCTTTAGTTATTGTTTGTAAGCAGGAATCAGGAGGATAGAACTATGGTCAGTTTTGCAAAATGGAGGGTGAGGGAGAGCTTTGTATGCATCTCTGTGTGTGGAGTAAAGGTGGTCTAGAGTTTTTTTTCCCTCTGGTTGCACATGTGACATGCTGGTAGAAATTAGGTCAAACGGATTTAAGTTTGCCCGCATCAATGAGCTGCATAAGGTACTCTACCTCAGGCGAGCAATAACTTGAGACTTCTTTAATATTAGACATCGCGCACCAGCTGTTATTGACAAATAGACACACACCCCCGCCCCTCATCTTACCAGATGTAGCAGCTCTGTCCTGCCGATGCACGGAGAAGCCAGCCAGCTATATATTATCCGTGTCGTCGTTCAGCCACGTCTCGGTGAAACATAAGATATTATTGTTTTTAATGTCTCGTTGGTAGGAAAGTCTTAAAAGTAGATCATCCAGTTTATTTTCCAATGATTGCACGATGGCCAATAGTACGTATGGTAGTGGAGGTTAACTCACTCGCCTACGAATTCTCACAAAGCCCCCCCACCTCCGCCCACTTTTTCTCCATCTTTTCTTCACGCGAATGATGGGATTTGGTCCCGGGATTTGGGACTTTGAGTGAGATCCTTTGTGCTTTGAGTATAAGGGGACACACTGCACTCAGGTCAGAGAGTGCCATTGTGATACTCCCAGGAAAACAGTGGCAAGTGTGTCAGTTAGTGTTAGAATTAGGGGCAGTTACTGGTTCTGTATTTACATAAGTAGGCAAAATACATTCTAACGCTAAAAAAATGTGTCTGAAATCCTGACAGTTCTGGGTCGTGTTAAACTACAGTGAGGGAAAAAAGTATTTGATCCCGTGCTGATTTTGTACGTTTGCCCACTGACAAAGAAATTATCAGTCTATACTTTTAATGGTAGGTTTATTTGAATAGTGAGAGACAGAATAACAACAAAAAAATCCAGAAACACGCATGTGAAAAATGTTATAAATTGATTAGCATTTTAATGAGGGAAATAAGTATTTGACCCCCTCTCAATCAGAAAGATTTCTGGCTCCCAGGTGTCTTTTATACAGGTAACGAGTTGAGATTAGGAGCACACTCTTAAAGGGAGTGCTCCTAATCTCAGCTTGTTACCTGTATAAAAGACACCTGTCCACAGATGCAATCAATCAATCAGATTCCAAACTCTCCACCATGGCCAAGACCAAAGAGCTCTCCAAGGATGTCAGGGACAAGATTGTAGACCTACACAAGGCTGGAATGGGCTATAAGACCATCGCCAAGCAGAAGGCGACAACAGTTGGTGCGATTATTCGCAAATGGAAGAAACACAAAATAACTGTCAATCTCCCTCGGCCTGGGGCTCCATGCAAGATCTCACCTCGTGGAGTTGCAATGATCATGAGAACGGTGAGTAATCAGCCCAGAACTACACGGGAGAATCTTGTCAATGATCTCAAGGCAGCTGGGATCATAGTCACCAAGAAAACAATTGGTAACACACTACGCCGTGAAGGACTGACATCCTGCAGCGCCCGCAAGGTCCCCCTGCTCAAGAAAGCACATATACATGCCCGTCTGAAGTTTGCCAATGAACATCTGAATGATTCAGAGGACATCTGGGTGAAGGTTTTGTGGTCAGATGAGACCAAAATGGAGCTCTTTGGCATCAACTCAACTCGCCGTGTTTGGAGGAGGAGGAATACTGCCTATGACCCCAAGAACACCATCCCCACCGTCAAACATGGTGGTGGAAACATGCTTTGGGGTTGTTTTTCTGCTAAGGGGACAGGACAACTTCACCGCATCAAAGGGACGATGGACGGGGCCATGTACCGTCAAATCTTCCCTCAGCCAGGGCATTGAAAATGGGTTGTGGATGGGTATTCCAGCATGACAATGACCCAAAACACACGGCCAAGGCAACAAAGGAGTGGCTCAAGAAGAAGCACATTAAGGTCCTGGAGTGGCCTAGCCAGTCTCCAGACCTTAATCCCATAGAAAATCTGTGGAGGGAGCTGAAGGTTCGAGTTGCCAAACGTCAGCCTCGAAACCTTAATGACTTGGAGAAGATCTGCAAAGAGGAGTGGGACAAATTCCTCCTGAGATGTGTGCAAACCTGGTGGCCAACTACAAGAAACGTCTGACCTCTGTGATTGCCAACAAGGGTTTTGCCACCAAGTACTAAGTCATGTTTTGCAGAGGGGTCAAATACTTATTTCTCTCATTAAAATGCAAATAAATGTATAACATTTTTCACGTGTTTTTCTGGATTTTTTTGTTGTTATTCTGTCTCTCTGTTCAATTAAACCTACCATTAAAATTATAGACTGATAATTTCTTTGTCAGTGGGCAAACGTACAAAATCTGCAGGGGATCAAATACTTTTTTCCCTCACTGTATTTTTCAAAAATTATTTGAAGTCCCTGGCACAAGATATACAACAGAGGCTAAGGCAGTTAACCCACTGTTCCCCGGGCGCTGAAGACATGGATGTCGATTTAAGGCAGCCCCCCGCAACTCTCTGATACACAAGGATTGGGA
This sequence comes from Brachymystax lenok tsinlingensis, assembly GCA_030435695.1. Lineage (NCBI taxonomy): Eukaryota > Metazoa > Chordata > Actinopteri > Salmoniformes > Salmonidae > Brachymystax > Brachymystax lenok. The sequence goes on along the minus strand of CM059819.1, from coordinate 28,610,710 downwards.
TAAATGTGGAAGACACATTTCAGTTGAATGCATTCAGTTGTACAACTGACTAGGTTTCCTCCTTTCCCTTTCCCTTACAACCTGCATTGCTGTACTCACATATAACCACATTTACAGAGAAAAACCTTAACTTGCTCAAGGACAGGTTTCTTGCAGAGTAACATGACAGCTAGACAGGCTGTGTCCATTCTGCCAACATGAGAGGCTGCATGCCTTCTCTCTAAATCATGCTAGTTCAATTCCATCAATCTTATTGCCTGGTGATGTACAGCCCTAATGAAGCCAGACAGCGCTGCCTGGTGGTACCCTTGTACTGAGAGTGAGAGATTGAGAGCCTCTCTGTAAATGAGCTGCCATCTCTATCACCAGGCTGATGCACAGTGCAGGCAGCAGCACCACGCCATGCCTGGGATACAGCAGGACACACTTGTGCCGTGTGTCCTGGATGCCGCTACGTACTCTCTCTTGGTCTCTCCCTGGGAGATGTATTCTGACTGTTCCCCCAAAGAAAAGTGAATATTGCTCCTCCTTGTTGTTGGGAATGGGGCTGCCTCCTGTGACAAACTGCTCTAGAATATGCAGTCAGCAGAACAGGCCACAGTAATTAATACTGAAGTTTGAGGAATAGCCTTTGTGATCCACAGTCAGACCTCGAAACACCTCCGGTGATGAGAAATCACATCTTTCCCCACAGGAGTTTAACTTTGTGTGATAGAACAATTTTTTTGTTTGAATGATGATCTTTAACCCTTTAGTTGTGGCAGACCCTGTTGATGAAAGTGGGCCATGGTAGACAAATTTCAATCAATACAGTCTCCTGAAGGTTGCACTGTAGACTCCATGTGCCAAATGGATGAACAGGGCAGTTTTTCCATAATTTTACTTCCACTTACTGAGACTGAGCCAGGTGCTCAGCTGTTTATCAAGAACGATGCTGGCACCTATTTCAAAAACAGCATTTTAATTTCTACACACAAACGAAGGGAATTTGTGGTACCAAAAAGAGTAAGCCAGCAGTAAGTGTGTTTTCATCCGTCTCTTATAGGCTGGTGGTGAGGAAAAGACCTAAGTAGGAATCGCAGGCCCTCAATATATATATATTTTTAAAATCAAGCAGTACCTGGCTTTGTCATAAAAAAATAATAAAGACCGTAAACGCTGGGGTTGTGATTTGCTCGACCTGTCCAGGCTGAAATGAGGAGACGAGTGTCTGTGTTTTAATTAACTTCTCTCTCCTCCGGTACACACAGAGGCCCAGTATAAATCACCAGAGACAACACCAATCTGCCTCTTTATTAGAGCACACCACGCACACCCTTTGACAAACTACACGTCAGCTCCTCAATCATAGAGAAAGACATTCATTTTCTTTTGTCTGCACTTTGACGGTCTCGCAATATATTTTTATATTTTCTGCTGGCTCGACTTGCCTAAAAAGGACGTGCTGATCTGGAGATCTGCACGAGGGGAAGAGATGAGAGCTTTATGTTAAACACCACAGGAAAAATAATCATGAACAGCATATAAACCAACACAGTCATGCATTAATTCTAACAATGAATGGTTCAGTGGTTTCATGGTGGTCACATGCAATTACGGTGTGCTCAAGAGAGGGAGAAATATTGCTATCATAAAAGCTGTCTTTTAGTTTTAGAACATTGTATCCCCACAGCCGTCACAAGCCAAGCAGAGGAGTCCGATTCCTGAACAGTGGCCCTTACTCTGCGATCAATGGGGAGTAATTGCATGGTAACAAGGAGTGAATATTATTGATTTGACATGCAACTGAAAAGTCACCCCGTAACCGCAGGTCAGCTCTAGGACTTGTCAGAGAAAGATGGGGTGAGAAAGGGATAGAGAGGGGTAGAGTGCTGACCATGAGAGTGAGAGACTAAGCACATGTGATACAATATAAAGATATATTTATAACCTACAGTTTTAAACTTGTATTGGTTCATGCATTGAAGATCTAGACAAAAAAATACCTTTGGTAATACATTACGCACAAGGTCACTAATGAACATACAGTACACAGCACACAATCGAAGCCTATGATTCTCAATGACAGTGGGTGACAAGTGACGCAGCACCAGTTCAGAGCAGACATGGGAGGTGCTACAGTGATAGATGTTTTTAATAAGGCTTGCCTGCATTCAAGCCACTATTTCTGTGAATGATGCAACTGCAGTGTTGCCATAACCCCATTCACACAGCCATCCCTCACTGGCAGACACAAGGTTGTAGCTATTTCAAAAAATGCAATCTCCCTAAATCCCAATCTGCATCTGAGGATAAAGATGGATCATGGTGTCAATGAACACTGACTCCAGACAGAAGAGAAGCCACAACAGGCTGGGGATAGGGGCATGTGGAGAACAACAATTCAGACAGCCACTCCTCAGGGTCACCTCCATCCACTCCTGCCCCTCTGGAGAGAAAAAGAGGACTTGTCATCGTCCCCTTAAGCTGCTAATGACTAAAGCAGTGTGGAATGCCTTCGTTTTGTAGGCTTCCTGTGCATGTGATTTGGCAGATATTTGTCAGAGAGCCTGCTCCTTCTCTAGTGATGGCCATTTGCCTTTCCTATTACAGGACTTGAAAAATACAATTAAGTAAATTTGAGGTTTATGGAATATAATGTTGGTGTCTACTACCATCTGGTGGCCAATATACTCTAGTTTGGTAGTGGTGAAAATGAATGCCAACTTACACTGGGTGTACAAAACATTAAGAACACCTGAATCCAGCTATGATCCCTTATAGATGTCACTTATTAAATCCACTTCAATCATTGTAGATGAAGGGGAGGAGACAGGTTAAAGAAGGATTTTTAAGGCTTGAGACAATAGAGACATGGATTGTGTATGTGTGCCATTCAGAGGGTACGGTAGTAGATGCCAGGCGCACCAGTTTGTGTCAAGAACTGCAACGCTGCTGGAGGTGCAACTCAATATTATGAAGGTGTTTCTAATGTTTTGTACACTCAGTGTAAGTTGCTGCTGAAAAGTGGAAAGCCCATCTTTCATAGGGGAACAGATCCTATATAATTTCAATGACTTTCAATGATTTTCTGAACTGAAATTTTATTAAATGAAATAAACCCAAAACAGTTGGGTTATGTGGAAATCACCTTGGTCTAAATGCAACAGATCTCAGGGGTTTAGTCTACTCATGACTTGCATGTGTCTGCCACTGCAGTGCTGATGTACTCACAGTTTCTGCCTGGGTAGTTGTTTGGGGTGAAGAAGGGCCACAGGGAAGTTTCTGTCTCTTGAGCTGCAGGGAAAGCCTTGAGACAGTGTGATTGGAGCTGACAGCACTGCATTCTCCTCGTTCAGTCAGGTGCACTCGCTCATCTCTCGGTAACAGGCTTACTCCTCAGGGATTGCCTTTATTGTTTACTTTTAACATTTGACATGCTATATGAATCCCATTCTGGTTGTCCAGTTGAATGAGGCATTTCTCATCTTCCTCTCCTCTGACTGGACCCCCCTCTGTTCAGCCTCATCTCCCCACACAGCTGCCATCCTTACAGAGGAACTGAGAGGGGCTCGCTGCATCCTGATAGTTCCAAAGATTCCATCCATAAAAATAAAAAATGTAGTCATTTAGCAGACACTCTTATTAAGAGCAACCTACAGGAGCAATTAGGGTTAAGTGCCTTGCTCAAGGGCACATTAAGTGATTCAACCTAGTTCCAACCAGCAACCTTTCAGTTACTGGCCAAATGCTCTTAACGGCTAGGTTACCTGCCGCCCCATCCAAATTTGCAGTAGACAGTTCAGTTTATCCCTTGCTAAAGACTAGAGGAAAAAAACATTAAACTAAAAAATAGTAGTACACTGACATCTTTTGGTGCAAGGGCATAGCTACAATAATGTAGGACAAACAGCTGTATGTAGGACAAACAGTATGTTCTCAACAAGACAGTCTTCAAAAAAATGACGTCTAAAGGTGAATTAAAGACCCCCTAAAAAGTCAGACAGCTCTCTCATCAGCAAGCCAATCCAATTAGTTTTCCATTGGTCTACCTTGTCATCAATTACATTTTAAATATGTTTTATTGGCCTAAACTTCCACCTGGAAAAGGACTACCTTTGGCCAGCTACACGTTTAACAATTCTAGTGACAATATGCTCCGGGTAAAGACGGTTTACTGTCACTCAGCCACCACACAGAAAGACTGCTGTGACCAACGTTTCAAAGTTGTCTAAGTGATGTATTTCTATGTTCTGGTGTTCTAACCTCCGCCCATCAACTGAGCGCGCGCTGGATGCTGGGATTCTGCAGGCTCGGGAAAACGCCATCTTTAAACCCCAGAAGAAATCACAGTTGAGCGCCGGGGATCAACGACACGCTGTGCCTGCTTTGCTTTACAATTTTGCGGGCATTATCATGATCAGTTTGTTGACCAGCAAAACAAATAAGCAACTAATTGAAAGAACTGTAAATACTCAGCCAAGTCACATTGTACGGTCTTAAAATTGTACTATCAGAAGGCTAACATCAACAACAATACTAGCTAGACGGAAAGACAACGGACGAGCAATCAAGGCGTTGTTATTGAGCTAGCTAACTGTTTGCTTGTTTCCATTGGCGGCTTGTTAGCTAGCTTGCTAAACTGTCTCGAAGGCGGTTTGACATTCACATTACGTTGTTTTAAAGGGCTTGATTTGGGACTCGACTGCGTGGCTGCAGATTTAGTCCCGACTTCACTCCTCCCCAGCGGCCCAGCCGGAGATGCGTGGAAGATGTCGGTTTCGGGGCTGAAGGCCGAACTGAAGTTTCTGGAGTCCATTTTTGATCCAAACCACGAACGCTTCAGAATTATTGACTGGAAGCCGGATGAGCTAAACTGTCAATTTAATGTGACTGGAGAAAAACTGCTGATTATACATTGCAACATTACGGTAAGTAGGGAAACCAGGCGACATGGCCAGCTAACGTTAGTTGGCTGGCTAAGTACGTTAGCTAGCTAACGCGGTAACTAGTTCCAGCAGGTTAGCTCAGAACACGCAGCGTTTTAGCCTGGCGGCGCGGGACAGGCGAACGGACAGATGGTTAAAGAAACACTCAGCAAATTGTGGCCGGTCGAACGTTAGCCAGCTATCATTTAGCTATGCAATGTTTTTGTTTGTGACTTTTGTTTCTACTTCTAGTAGGAGTCCCAACATTTGCATGTTAGCTAGCTAACGGTAGCTGACTTGTTTCTAGTATAGTAACTTAAGATGAGTAAAATGTTGCATATTACTATTATAGGTTACGTAGTTAAGGTTAGCTAGCTAAAATAATGAGAGACAAGCAAGTCTATTGATTTTCGCCAAATAGTTATCCTGAAACTGGCATGACATAATGCTAGGGCCTAGGCTAGGCACGCTTTCTGCGTCACTGATGAACATTGTTAACGTTAGCTATCTACACTTCCGCATTTTCTAACGTTAGTTGATTGTCAAACAAGTTCGCTAGCTAACGTAGTGGTTGTTGTAATTGCATGCTTTATGGTCATGATCAATACAGTAAGCTCTAGCCCGTCGGTTGTCACTGATAACACTATCCTAACGCTAAGTTAGCTATACTCATGACGTCAGTACATAATTGTTAGCTAGCATGATTCAAAAGCATCACTTGTCAAACAGCTTCTGCTCTTGTCAAAAGACCGTGGTCTGCCAGCTCAGCTTTTAGCAAGCTGTATGCTGTTGTGTATTTTCCAATTTGCTACATTCGTTTGACCAGCATGCTGATTGAACTCAGTGCTCTTAACGTTACTTGTCTAGTTAACATTCTATAATGAATGTGAAATGGCCACCATCACACAACATTAATTTAGCTTCTGGTAATGTTAAGTAGTATTTATTTTGTCTGTATAAAATGACTTGAGATTTCTTAGATTTATGATTGACACATGCCAATGTCATGCTCCTGTTTAATTTAAATGTTATTGTGCCAAACAATTACCACATTTCTCAGCATTATAATGCTGATTTATTTGTTTTGTTTCTCTCATCCTCATTAACCCATGTATTACAGGAGTCGTACCCCTCCACACCTCCAATCTGGTTTGTGGACTCTGATGACCCGAGCCTGACACAAGTGTTGGAGCGCCTGGAGGATGTCAGAAAGGGCAGCACCCTGGTAAGATCTCAGCCCTACAACCAGTATAACTAACAGTTGATGGTGGAGTGTTTTCTTCTGAACATTCTGCATCTTATTTCATGTTTAGTAACGTCTATCTATTCAAGCACTTGGTTGAGCCTAGACTTATAGCCGAGCCTAGACTTATAGCAGAGCCAGCAGATCCGACCCGCTTGCTTACAGATGCACTAGGGTCGGACATCATTCCTGTGTAGATTAAGACTGCAGAGCCGTCGCGAGATATGGTTTGGAAAATGTATCTCAATCCAGGGATGAGAAATGCGATGTACTCTGAATTATCCCAAAAGTTTAAGAGAAAAGTTTGCCTAAACTAGCAGTCCCTTTTAATGGGCCAGGCTGTAGCTCAGCAGGAGCATTCTCTGTGCATGATGTCACAATGCCGGCCTGCTGAGCCAAGCCATCAAAAGAAGGCAGATTATTGTGGTGCTAAATCATTATTTGACTTCCATTTCAATCCCAGCCTTTGATCTAGTATGTGAATGCTTTGGAAGGAGACTTCCCAGTGTTCATATAATGAAACTGGATTATGACTATTTTTGAAGTATTTGTTTACAATTACAATTTTGTCATTTAGCAGATGCTCGTATCCAAACTAAAACAACCGTATTATACGATATGAATAGTAATCAAATCAACTTCAACTAAGTGTTATACAGAGCCGGAGAAACATGTTTATTTTCAGCCTATCACATCTCTTCTAATGACTAATTAACCATACCTGTTTTGGTGTTGTTGGGTAAAGCAGTTCTTATAGGAGAGTTGAGTGACAGCTGGGTTATTTCATACTGCTGTTCCAACCTGTATTTGATGTTCAAGGGAGATGAATGTCAGACCAATTCAGAGAGGTACTCTGCTGCAGGACAGGTTCTCTGCCTGTTTCCTCTTGTCTTAGTTTCAGCTGTTAGACAGCTGAAGTTAAGTGTTTTGAAGTCACCCTCATGTCACTCAAACATCATAGGACAGCCCTCTTGCATGTTTAGTATGAGTATCGAGAGTGCCTCTCTGTCGAACCGGAGGGATGGGTCTTCTTGACAGGCACACTGCCACAGTTTCAGCGGGCCAAAGGACCTTGTCGTGTGACTATTGAGATTAAATACAACTTTGTCACCTTCTCTGAATGCAACCTTACTGTGAAATGCTTACTTACAAGCCCTTAACCAACAGTGCAGTTCAAGAAAGAGTTAAGAAAATATTAAACTAAAAAAATAAACTGAAGTAACACCAATAAAATAACGAGGCTTTATACAGGGGGTACCGGTACCCAGTCAATGTGCGGGGGTACAGGTTAGTTGCGGTAATTTGTACAGGGGTGAAGTGACTATGAATAGATAATTAACAGTGAGTAGCAGCAGTGTAAAAATTTTTTGTAAATAATCCGGTGGACAGTTTTATGGCTCGGGGGTAGAAGCTGTTAAAGAGCCTTTGGGTCCTAGACTAGGTGCTCCGGAACTGCTTGCTGTGCAGTAGCAGAGAAAACGATCTGACTTGGGTGACTGGAGTCGTTGACAATTTTTTTGGGCTTTCCTCGGACACCGCCTAGTGTATATAGGTCCTGGATGACAGGAAGCTTGGCCCCAGTGACGTACTGGGCCATACACACTACCCTCTAGTGCCTTACGGTCATATTCCCGAGCAGTTACCGTACCAGGCGTTGATGCAACCGGTCAGGATGCTCTCGATGGTGCAGCTGTAGAACCTTTTGAGGATCTGGGGACCTGTGCCAAATCTTTTCAGTCTCCTGATGGGGAGGTGTTGTCGTGCCCTCTTCAAGGCTGTCTTGGTGTGTTTGGACCATGTTTGTTGGTTGGTGATGTGGACCCCAAGGAACTTAACTCTCGACCTGGGCCACTACAGCCCTGTCGATGTTAATGGGGAGCCTGTTCGGCCCGCCTTTTCCTGTAGTCCACAATCAGCTCCTTTGTCTTGCTCACATTGAGGGAAATGTTGTTGTCCTGGCATCACACTGCCAGGTCTCTGACCTCCCTATAGACTGTCTCATCGTTTTTGGTGATCAGGCCTAACACTGTTGTCGTCAGCAAACTTAATGATGGTGTTGGAGTCGTGTTTGGCCACGCAGTCGTGGGTGAACAAGGAGGGGACTAAGCAGACATACCTGAGGGGCCCCAGTGTTGAGGATCAGCATAGTAGACATGTTGTTGCCTACCCTTACCACCTGGGGGTGGCCCGTCAGGAAGTCCAGGGTCCAGTTGTAGAGGGAGGTGATTAGTCCCAGGGTCCTTAGCTTAGTGATGAGCTTTGTGGGCACTATGGTGTTGAACGCTGAGCTGTAGTCAATGAACAGCAGATGGTCCACACATGCTTTGAGTACATATCCTGGTAATCCGTTTGGCCCCGCGGCTTTGTGAATGTTGACCTGTTTAAAGGTCTTGCTCACATTGGCTACTGAGAGCGTTATCACACAGTCGTCCATAACAGCTGGTGCTCTCATGCATGCTTCAGTGTTGCTTGACTCGAAGCGAGCATAAAAGGCATTTCACTTGTCTGGTAGGCTCGCATCACTGGGCAGCTCGCGGCTAGGTTATATTTGTAGTTCGTAATAGTTTTCATGCCCTGCCACATCCTACGAGCGCCAGAGCCAGTTTAGTAGGATTCATTCTTACTCCTGTATTGGCGCTTTGCTTGTTTGATGGTTCATCTGAGGGCTTAGCAGGATTTCTTACAAGAGTCCGGATTAGTGTCCTGCTCCTTGAAAGCGGCAGCTCTAGCCTTTAGCTGGATGCGGATGTTGCCTGTTATCCATGGCTTCTGGTTGGGATATGTACGGTCACTGTGGGGAAGATGTCGTCTCTGCACTTATTGATGAAGCCAATGACTGAGGTGGTATGCTCCTCAATGCCTTTTGAAAAATCCCGAAACATATTCCAGTCTCTGCTAGCAAAACAAGATGCCTTTTGAGATCACCATTTTTGTGCCTTGCAGTTCTCCAGGGGTTCCCCTATATTTATTTGGGAATTAAGCCCTTTTTCTACTTACTCGGAGTTGGAGGAAATCATGGATACCATTTTTTTCTATCTTCGGGGTAGAAGCTGTTTAGAAGCCTCTTGGACCTAGACTTGGCGCTCCGGTGCCATGCTGTAGCAGAGAGAACAGTCTATGACTAGGGTGGCAGGAGTCTTTGACAATTTTTAGGGCCTTCCTCTGACACCGCCTGGTATAGAGGTCCTGGATGGCAGGAAGCTTGGCCCCAGTGATGTACGGGGCCATTCGCACTACCCTCTGCAGTGCGGTCGGGGGCCGAGCAGTTGCCATACCAGGCAGTGATGCAACCAGTCAGGATGCTTTCGATGGTGCCACTGTAGAACCTTTTGAGGATCTGAGGACCCTTTCCAAATCCTTTGTCTCCTGAGGGGGAATAGGTTTTGTCGTGCCTTCTTGCGAGCACGGGGTAGCCTAATTTTCGTTTTTTAAATTACCATAGGCTATCGCTATCCTTTATTGATAACTCTTTGGAGACATAATGGATTGTGGTCCCTTGAAAGCGCTACAGCTTGTTTGTCTGTCTAATAGGGTAGGCTACACTACAGATTTTTAAATGCCGACACAAAACCTTCTCTGGAGATATGAATGGGCGTGTTACTTGTCTGTAAAGGAATGAGGCTTCTGAAGCGCGACTAACATCCTTTATTAGGCAACCAGAACTATCAATAAAACAATCTTGAGCTGCTGCCTGCGCGGAGACCAATCTCCTAAAAAAAGTACTCTAAGGTTTGTTAAATACCGTGACTTACCAAGACCTTTAGTAGGAATTAAACGCATCTATCAACGATACCATAAAAAAAACAGCGTAAAAAAACACAGCAGCACATCAATCAGTGACATTTTATGCCGGAGCAGAATTTCAGTCATTTTACACATTTTCTGAAAAGTTACCAATTGTCGCCATTGCTATGTTACTGTAGCTGTGTTCTAAGTCTGTAAACGGTTATGGTGGATAACAACATGGCCTGGCCCTATCAGTCATGGCTATGTAATAGGGCTGTTGTTCTGCATTGTAAATTGTGGAATTTTATGACTTTGATAATCGATAAGAAATAAATAATTGCAGTATTTAAACGTTAAGGAAAATTGTCCATTTGTCACATATCTAGTGCACTTATATGCACATATGTGACACAGTATGCCCCTTTCATGAACCTCTTGTTGCTCATGAGCTCTACTTTGTTTTCAAAATTCCTGGAGAGTCTCTTTATTAAGATCAGCATTACACGGTATATTTGTAGCAAACAGAGTGAGCAGTGGCACAAATGAGAGCCATGAGCACACAGCCAGTGCCTGCTCCTCATCTCCCTACAATGCAGTGGCATGATCCCTTCTGTTTAAAATGGTGTAAACATTTTCATTCATTTTGGAGTAGAATGTATTTTTGAAAAGTCATCGTGACCACTTTTATTGTTTTTATTTAACTTTTATTTAAGTAGGCCAGTCAGTTAACAGCAATTCTTATTTTACAATGATGGCCAAACCCTCCCCTATCCCGGACAACACTGGGCCATTTGTTCGCCGCCCTACGAGACTACCGATCACGGCCGGTTGTGATACAGCCCGGGATCGAACCTGGGTCTGTAGTGACGTCTTTAGCACTGAGATGCAGTACCTTAGACTGCTGTGCCACTCAGAAGCCCTTTTCTTGGTCGTTCTACCTGAAATCTCTCAGGGGGGCATGGCCCCACTCCCCCAGCAAACCCCTTGCCACTGCTGAAAGAAATCCTAGGGGAAACACTGAGTTCTCTGTAGGCTATATTCTTTGACTTAACCTACTTAATCACACTGCATGCTGTTTGTATCCCACCAGATCTGCATTTTATAGTACTCTTATCAAAGTTATCTGTGGTGGTTAGATTTTCTCTGTTGCACCATGCATTATACAACATTTTCACCATGTATGGACTAGGCCTACATTCAGTAGAATACATTTCTTCTATAGCAATACTGAGAAGCTTGCAGAGGTACATTTCTGCACTAGGTTACTGTTGCAAAGGTGTCTGACATTCCCTGACACAATCTTACCTTTCATGTTGTCTCAGGTGTGCCGCGGTAAAGCTAAAATGCAGTGAATAAGTATTTGCCCCCTTTCTGATTTTCTGTTTTTGCATATTTTCTTACACTCAATGTTATCAGAGCTTCAATCAAAACCTAATTTAAGATCAAGGCAAGTGGTGTACAATTAACATTTTATAATTATTTAATACATTTATTCCACATCCAATGCCCTGTGTGGATAAATTATTTTTCCCCTTAGAGTACCTGGTTGTTCCACCAGCAATGACTGCCACCTTCAATGACTGCAACCAACAGCTACAGGAAGCATTTGATCAGTCTCTCGCATCAGATTTTGCCCCACTCTTTCATGTAGAACTGCTGTAACTCAGTGACCTTTGGGTTTAGGTCTGGACTTTGTCCAGGCCATTCCAAAATGTACAATTTGTTGCTTTTCAGCCATTCTGATGTAGACTTCCATTTTTCTGGTGAAAACCAAACACTGCATTCCACAATAAGAACCTCATACCAATGGTTAAGTGTGGTGGTAGTGTGATGGTTTGGGGATACGCTGCTGCCTCAGGACCTGGATGACTTGCAATCATTGAAGGAACCATGAGTTTTGCTCTATCAGCATATTCTACAGGAGAATATCATGCTGTCTGAGCTTAAGCTGAAGTGCAGCTGGTTCATGCAGCAACACAATGATCAAAAAAACGCAATCAAGTCTACATCAGAATGGATGAAAAACAACACATTTGAAGTTTTGGAACGGCCCAGTCAAAGTCCAGGTCTGAACCCCATTGAGATGTTATGGCAGGACCTGAAACGAGCAGTTCATGCTCGAAAACTCACATGTCGCTGTGTTAAATCAGTTTTGCATGGAGGAGTGAGTAAAAATTACTCCACAGCGACGTGAGAGACTGATCGACAACGACTACAGGAAGCGTTTGGTTGCAGTCATTGCAGCTAAAGGTGGCACAACCAGTTGTTGGGTGTTGCATAACTTTGTTTATTAAATAAATGAAATAAGTATCATTTGTTTTATTTGTTCGCTCAGGTTCCCTTAACCTAATATTAGATATTGGTTGAGGATCTGATAGCATTCGTTGTAAAAAAACGGAAAGGGGCAATGTATCTGTGACATGTCTGTGCTGTGTTATCTAGTGCTGCTGACCTGCTAGTTGCCTGCCTGTGCTCCCCAACTCAAACTGTGCCTGCTGGTACTGTCCCTCGGTCCCCCCAGCTCCTGCAGCAGCTTAAGCGGCTCATCTGTGACCTCTGTCGGCTGTACAACCTGCCCCAGCACCCAGATGTAGAGATGCTGGACCAGCCCCTCCCTGCCGGCCCTGTAGGACAAGACCGAAAGGTAAGGACGCCTAATGTCCGCTCAATTTTTTTTCTGTTTTTCAAGTACTACTAGGCCTGTATATCTTTCCATTGGATGGAATTGAGGTAAAAAAAAGAACCATCCAGGGGCTTTTTCATGAAGACCATCTCCTTTCACATACCTGAAGTGAGCCATGTGCCTAATCCCTTTGTTTAATTTGATTGTCAAAGCTACCAAGGAGATTGAAGACACTTAGCTAATGAAAGGGTTTAAAAACCTGCATGAAGAACCTAATACTGTCCTGAAACCGTCCATCAGCACAGACATTAATGATTAGTGCGGAGTCCCGGGGATGGAATCCATAGACTATTCCTGTGGGAGGTGCTAGCATAATTTACCTCGTAACCAGTGAACACACCACTGTAGCCTCATAGTCTGCTTCAGTCATTCTAATTCCTAAGTAGAGGTTGAACGTTAAATAGTAGAAGCCTGTACAGTTGAGGAATGTTGTTTCTGACTTCCAAGAAACTCACTTACTGGTTTTGCACATTTCAGAACATTCCTACAAATCTCTTTTCAGTTTTTTGTTGGACTATATGCCTACATCTAACTTGCTAAAGCAATTGGCGTCACTGTGGGCATGTTAGGAATGAGATTGAACTGTCTGTGAACTCTTCTTTCTCTCTGTTTCTTTAGCATGGGGTCACAGACGAGGTCACATCCGAAGAGGAGGAAGAAGAGGAAATGGGAGAGGTCCTTATCCCTTTTCAAATAAACGTCATTACATATAGCGCTGCACATTACCATGCTGATTTGAGCTGAGCCATGCTGGATGTCGAGCTCGACTAGATGGCCAATACCAATCGCACATATTTGAAGTCAAACATGTCTTCTAATGCTCTGATCTTGTCGTTGTGTGTGGTGCCAGCAGGACATTGAAGACCTGGACCACTATGAGATGAAAGAGGAGGAGCCAGTGGATGGGAAGAAGTCTGAGGATGACGGCATCGAGAAGGAGAACCTTGCCATCCTGGAGAAGATCCGCAAGAACCAGAGGCAGGACCACTTGAACGTAAGTGCTCATTCGGTAAGGTGACATTTTATACGCTTTTGGGGATGCATGGGGAATATATCTGTCGTTAGGCCTAGAACAATTTACTGGACCCAGCATTGTTACACTGGGATGTCTAGATTGAACCTTTATGATATATCCAATGTGCATGCATCTAACCGGTTTTTCAGGTGGTTCTGAGTGGAATGTATTTTCCAATTGTTTACTCTGAGGGAATTTTTTTACCAATGCAGTACACCCATATTATGCTGTTTTGGACTGTATTTGTAAACAAGGACATAATCAACATGGATTGTGTAGACTAAATTACAGTAATTAGTCATTCTGATAGTAATCATGTTATCTAACATTTACCCATAGCTCTCTTAATTGTTGCTTTGGAATACAGCTGTTTCCCTTAAGGTCTGTGAGCAGCTTTGAGAGACTTCTACATGAGATACTCTTCTCTCATCCTCCACAGTCCCTACTGCATTCAATGGCTCAGCACTTCAAATCTATCATTATCGCAGATGAGAGCCTTGCTATGGAACCTGTGAAATTCTCCCTGTATATTGTAGCGAACTGTATCCTGCCAGTTAGTTATGAAGCATTTTGTCTTTATGCTGATCAATAACTGTTCATTTATAGGAGTTTGTAGACTTTTAATCTAAATGCAGAACTATTTGCATATTTTAACTGGGCCTGTAAACATTTGGTTTAATTGTTGCAGTCAGTGTCTATGTGCATTATTATCCCCAATCATTGAATGTGCTGTATGTTTGGGTATCGGTGTATTACCCTGTGTGTGTGTTGTGTGTTGCAGGGTGCGGTGTCTGGTTCAGTGCAGGCCTCAGACCGCCTCATGAAGGAGCTCCGGGAGATATACCGGTCCCAGAGTTACAAGATGGGTACGTACTTCACTGCAGCAGCACTAGAACACTCTTCATATATGTTGCAATAAAAAAATGGACAGTTTGATTCCGAATGTCGCTTACCAGACTATGCACTCTCTTCCAGGTATCTATTCAGTGGAGCTGGTCAATGACAGCCTGTATGAATGGCACGTCAAGCTGAGAACGTAAGTAACTAAAGAGGGGGGTTATACTGTGGTTAAGACTGGAGGAAGTTAACAGGAAGGCTGGATCTCAGGATCAGGGTGGATAATGACTATCACATTCACTGTTCTTTCGGTACTGGCCCTATTTACCATAGAAGTTGACAGTACTGTATAATTCTAGCATGTGACTGATGTATTATGATGCGCTCTATTTGCTCAACAGCGTAGATCCAGATAGTCCCCTACACAGTGACCTGCAGGTTTTAAAGGAAAAGGAGGGAATGGATTACATTCTGTTAAACTTCTCATATAAAGTAAGTACCAATGCTGATACTAGAAAGCAAAGCCAGTTTGGTAGTGTTGGGTGATCTCATTGAAATGCTGTTTTTGTGCTCTACCTGCAGGATAATTTCCCCTTCGATCCACCATTTGTACGGGTGGCTTCTCCTGTGCTGTCTGGAGGGTGAGTTCAGTTCACTGCGTATGAGTGGAATGGTTTTGTTTTTTCTGCTGTGTTTCCACTGTGATGGAGTTGCTCCCCTTACTTAACCATGAAGGAAGGGCGGTCTCTTCTGGTCTAGACATTGTCAACAGCCAGTGAAAAGCTGTGTCAGAAGTGGCAGTTGCGCTAAAAGGAGACTTACTGTGGTGTTTTGATCACTTACTGTCTACATATTCTAATGTTTTCCTTTCACCTGCTGTCTTTAAGTTATGTTCTTGGAGGGGGTGCCCTGTGCATGGAGCTGCTCACAAAACAGGTATGTTTTTATGCCACAATGTCAGTTCAAAACTTGTCCACTGTTATTTCACAGTGGAGGTAAATGCTAGTGCATTGATGATGTATCGCCTCTTGATTTCAGGGCTGGAGCAGTGCCTATTCCATAGAGTCTGTAATCATGCAGATCAATGCCACTTTAGTTAAAGGAAAAGCCAGAGTGCAGTTTGGAGCCAATAAGGTAAGCATTGTTTGTTTAAGGGGGCAGAGAGCTTTGAAATGTGTTAACATGATGCGTACTACAGGGTGTATTGAGATGGTGTTCAGACATGGATAAAGGGGTGAGCTGTGTGTGTGTGGCCAGCTGGTCCAAGCTGCTCTATGGAAATTAGGTATCTATAAGCCCCCGGCACTTCATTTAAACAGGACGTTGTTGCTTAGCGCTGCTGGGACAGTGCGACGCTGCTGATCTCTTAATGCTGACGCTTCACATGAATCCACTTCATGCTGTCATTTCTCTCCATCTTCTCTCTGCACAGTCACACTAATCTGGCTCTGGGATCCCAGTAGAATTCGGAGCAGACCAAATGACAGGGATATTTATAGACAAGCTGCAGTTTCAAGGAATCTTGGGCCCTGCTGCATGAGAATCTGTTCTTTAAAAGTTAGGATCTAACCTTGTACACCAAAGAAAGACTTGATACTCAGCCATGTTGATTTCAAATCTTGTCTAGTGACAGTGTTTATCATATCTGTCCTGAGGTTATTAAAGTTGAGTAGCGTATGGTTAATGAAATGACATAAATGTATCTATTAATCAAAGACATAAGAAATCCAATGTTTCTGTTATTGGGTTGATAGGACTCTGCCTTTTTTTATAAGAGCCAGTTCCACTCTGAAGCTGAATTTTAATATACCCACGCTGGAGAAAATAGACCCAGCTCCCGGCACCTCAGATTTTCCCCACACGGTTCGACGCCCTATTTATTATGGTGCGATTAATGGTCACCCGCGGTGCGCGCAAACGTACCATGATAACAGGTCGAGCGGCAAGATTCTCTGAGGTAGCTGATAGAAAGGCATCACCAAACGAATTCACTTGTACGTGATGGTGCTTAGTCCTGAACCTTGACACTGCTTGGGGCATTCATAAGCACAAGTTTGATATATGTGCTGTTTTTGTTTCAGAACCAATACAATCTTGCCAGAGCACAGCAGTCATACAAATCCTTGGTCCAGATCCATGAAAAGAACGGTGAGTGTTACCATCTCCAGTTACACATCTTGTATCATATTTGAACATGAGATTACATCCCTCCGTACATCAGTCAGTGGTTGGGGGAAATACAGTATATATTCAAAGTATGTGGACACCCCTTTAAATAAGTGCATTTGGCTATTTCAGCCACACCCGTTGCTGACAGGTGTATAAAATCAAGCACACCGCCATGCAGTCTCCACAGACAAACATTGTCAGTAGAATGGCCTTACTGAAGAGTTCTGTGGCTTTCAACGTGGCACCGTTATAGGATGCAACCTTTCCAACAAGCCAGTTTGTCAAATATCTTACCTGCTAGAGCTGCCCCGGTCAACTGGTAACGTCTAGGAGCAACAACGGCTCAGCCGCAAAATGTCACGCTACACAAGCTCACAGAACGGGAGTGCTGAATTGCGTAGTGCGTAAAAATCGTATGTCCTCTGTTACAACACTCACTACCAAGTTCCAAACTGCCTCTGGAAGCAACGTCAGCACAATAGCTGTTCGTCGGGAGCTTCATGAAATGGGTTTCCATGACCGAGCAGCTGCACACAAGCCTAAGATCCCCATGTGCAATGCCAAGCGTCGGCTGGAATGGTGTAAAGCTCGCCACCATTGGACTCTGGAGTTGTGGAAACACGTTCTCTGGAGTGATGAATCACACTTCACCGACGGACAAGTCTGGGTTTGGCTGTTGCCAGGAGAAAGCTACCTGTCTGAATGCATAGTGTCAATTGTAAAGTTTAGGGGAGGAGGAATAATTGTCTGTCTTTCATGGTTCGGTCCTGTTAGTTCCAGTGAAGGGAAATCTTAACGCTACACCATACAATGACATGCTAGACGATTCTGCCGGATCGCACTAATGCTCTTGTGGCTGAATGGAAGCAAGTCCCAGCAGCTGTTCCAACATCTAGTGGAAAGCTTTCCCAAAAGAGTGGAGGCTGTTATAGCAGCAAGGGGGAACCAACTCCATATTAATGCCCATGATTTTGGAATGCGATGTTTGACGAGCAGGTGTCCACATACTTTTTATCCAGGAGGGTTTCATATGGCAGCTACAGTGATTTCTTCTTAGGTAAAGATAAAATACATCTAACTCTTTGATCAATCCTACTGTCTAGGATGAACTGACTGTGTTTTGTCCAGCATAACTGAGTGTACTGTCTCTTGTCTAATCCTTGTAGGCTGGTACACTCCCCCTAAGGAGGATGGTTAAGAGGACTGTTGCCATGCCTCCACTGGGACCACATGTCTTACGGTCAACACCCCCTTACTTTTCTTTTCCCTCTCTAACTGGAGTTGTTTTCATTGGGAGTTTGATCCCCAGCCAGTTCCACCCATTCTGTTACCATGAGAACCAACCAACCAATGGTTAAAACCCCCTCACTGACCAACCACCTTATCCATTTTGCAATACGGGATCCACCCTCTTGCTATTTATCTTTCTCTCACTTGTGCAATCGCTCCCTCTGTTTTCTTCCTCTGTTACAATCTCACCCCTAATCCCCTGAGCATTGAATTAGCTCCATATCTTGTGTAACTCACTTAAATCCTACTCTGGGCAAGCAAAGAAGAGCTTACTTACTGCCTGTGATTTCGGGTTGAGGCTTGGCTTTTGCTGTCTGTCAGTCGTGTGACTGGGGCTGAGATTCTCCGGCCACAGACTGGAACAGAGAATGACAGGTGACATTCCCCTTGTGACAGTGGAGGCTGGGATGGACAATGAAACGCTGGTAGTGGGAATGCGCACCACCTCACTCCCCTTGGATGGCCTCTGTCATGTCTGTGCTTGTGTATCTGTATATTGCCAAGATTCCTCCTTCTGGAATAACATGTCCTAAAGCTAGCTTCCTTAAAAACGCCTGGTCTACAAAAGCCAAAAGACCCTGAATGGAGAGAGGAGAGCTATAGACTCCTGACCAAGGTGGGACTGAGACAGCTTAATGGAGGATATCCTGTTGAGCACATGCGGTGGAGGCCACCTCCATCACCCAGCCCAATCTCCTCTCGGGCTGCTTTTGGAAATATGACCAGGCTTAGCAAAGGCAGGTTGGATTTAATCACTGTAATGTAGTTAAATTTAACTCCACATGTAAAACTTGTAAAGTTGTATTTCTGAGAATTGATTTGTTTTTAACGTAACCTTGTGTGGGTCTTGGGGTTCGAGCGGGCGGAGACTGCGTTAGTAT
Organism: Brachymystax lenok tsinlingensis; assembly: GCA_030435695.1. Taxonomy (NCBI): domain Eukaryota; kingdom Metazoa; phylum Chordata; class Actinopteri; order Salmoniformes; family Salmonidae; genus Brachymystax; species Brachymystax lenok. Next base: position 28,591,959 of record CM059819.1, on the reverse strand, counting down.
ACCCCTGGCTATAGCAGGGGCATCATATTTCTCAAGGTGTGTTTCAGACGTAGGATAACAAAGCATTTGCTTCATGGATACTCTTGCAGAAGTTAAAAGGAATACCTTTTAAACCATGTTTTTACGTAAGCATAATGACTACTATTGTTTGTTTTCCTGTATAAATTGAAATACTTTTGTTAGTGGTTTCATATGTTCAAAAGTGACACCATTCCTTTTACTCAATGACACAGTGGTGTTTTTTGGGCTTTCCAAATACGCTGGCTAATTTCCCAGGTGACACAAACTTGATGAACCTTTCAGTAAGGCTATGCACACAATCGTTAAGGTAATATGTACACACAATTTCAAAACGGCTCAGTGCAGTCCCCTGCTTAATTTGAATCCATCGTCTAACTAGCTTGTTCACACTCCCAGGTCTCCCATCCATGTCTCATGGCTGCAGTGGACTTCACTCAATAATAAAATATTTGTTGATTAAAAATATTTTCAGGTCTGACTGTAAGGTGTGTAGTAATGCCTTCACCAAAGACTGAGCTCAAGTGATTTCCATCCTTTGCCTCCCCTTTCTGGTACCTTGTTTTCTATCTGATTATTCACTTATGACCTGACCTCATGATCTTGGTTGTCAGTGATGGAAGGAACTTTTTCAGAGGATCCCCTAACTCATGACCATTCCCAGCACTGTCAAACCTGGAGCATGCCAAGTCTTAGCTATATGAATAATATGCAGAATATTGTGTGATGCATTTGATTTAACACATTATTGTTTTTTTTTTTTGTTGGGGTATTATCCACGTTGTTAGAAGTCTGTCGCAAAAACCAGCATAGGAACCAGCTTGTTCCTAGTAAATATTCAGCTTTTTTTGTTCAATGCTGTAGGTTAGCCCAACACACTAACCTCATCCAGAACTCGGTCACCCTTTGTGTAATATACTAATAATGGCCATATAATGTGTAATTAAGCTCCATCTACCTTGTATTTGTTGTGAAGTCAGCCACCCCACCTGTATAACACAATGCACCACGTTCTGTTAAAATGGTGGCACTGAAGAAGACTCATTTAGAGGTTTATTATTATTCGCCCAATATGGTGATTGACTTCATTACCAAATATGTCTACTACACATGGATAACTGTTGATCATTGTCATAGTCGTTAGGTATTGGTACCAAGTGTGCCACAGCTTTCCCACATGGCTGACCTCATCATGAACATGCCCCGGCTAGAAACTCCCTCCCTGTGTTCTCTGGAGAAGCAAACTCAGGAATACATCGCTACTGCACACTTGACCTAGCAAGGGATTGCTTCACAAATGTCACAAGATGCAAAAAAAAATTGTATTGTTTACTTCCTAATTGGTTTCCCCTCCTATAATTACAGTAACCATTGGCTTGCGTGCTCTCCATTTGGCTTGTCTCTGTCTTTAAAGTAGTCACTGGTAAGACTTTAGTGGAGTGATGAGGTGGGAGGGGCATGCTTGCTCTTGATATAGGCCCCATATATCTAATTCAATCCCTCAGATCAGTTTTGTGACGCAGAAAGGTGAACCAACGCTTTACCTCACCCATTTAAGCTCATTGTCTTGGGTCTTTGTTTCTAATCTAGGACATCATCGTGATCCTGTACCTCCTGGTTTTGATGTCTTTTTGCATGTAGATCTCTCAAAGTACTTTCAGTCTAGGGACTGGGGGGGGTGGACTGGACCGGACCATTTTGGTTTGTCAGGTTGGATCATTTATATTAGTTTGCAGAGGTCGGTAGATGCGGTCTCTGTAAACCCCATCTCTGGGAACATATTATTTTTTATAGATTCATGTAGGACTGACACTCACCAGATCAGGTTCGTTCTAAAGGATACCAATTGCAAAGAGGCTGTCTCAAACAGTTATGGGCGTCCCACCCGTGTGTTAGAAGTATGAGATTGAAACAAATGGACTACTATACTATTCTGTCCACCCCAGTGCAGGACTCCAACTCTTACTGTTGAAATCCCTGTGCCATCAGAGCAGATGTCAAATGGGCTTTTAACTCAGTGGAAGGCCCCATGTCTGTTCTAATATCAGTTGTGCAGTGAATTACAGATCCAGACCAGTTGTCTGACTAACAACCCAGTGCATTGGGAGAGTTTGGTTTGAGACCTGAAACTAATTATTGGTTCCTTTTTCTGGCTTAATTTTGTGATTGGCGATTGAGCGGGTTATAAAGTGATGCACTGTTAGCATGCTTTGGTTTTATTTTGTTTTTCATTGCAAGGGTAATTTTGACCATGTACAGTAATTTGTAAACTTGCATCAAGTTTATGAATAAAGAATTTTATTAAATACTCCTGTGTACTATTTGGGATGTGATACAGAGCTGTATAAATCTTATATAGGACCCTCTGCTTAAAACTGAAACCAGGAATGGTGATAAATATGCCCTTTCAGTGGACTGTTGTCATTTTGGCCAGCAGATTGTGACGAAGTGTCCTATAAAGATGCAGCTTTCGCCTTTGGCATGAGATTTAGATTCGGCTGTTCTCTAGCGCTAAGCAGAAGGGCAGAGGGGAATGGCTACCTGAGTCTTAAAAGCAATGCTTTTGCTAATGGAAGAGCAATGTAATCACACTGGATCTGGAACACAGAGTTGGGTTTGGATGGCTAGTATGGCGATACCACTTCAGTAGATTGTGGTTTGATGACTTCAATACATATCAGGGATATCTTGCGCAGAAAATCCATACAAGTAGTTTCACTGTTATATTTGTCTTCTCTCTGGGTGTAGCAGATTACCACTAGAGGGTGCTGGAACATTGCTACAGAAATTCATTGATACAGCGTGTTCTGAAAATATTCAGACACCCTTCCCTTTTTCCACATTTTGTTTCGTTTACAGCCTTACTATAAAATGGTTTAAATAGTCCCCCCCCACCCCCAATCTACATACAATACCCCATTTTCAAAGCAAAAATGTGTTTTTAACACGTTTTTGCAAAACACACTTTACGTAAGTATTCTGACCCTTTACTCAGTACTTTGTTGAAGCAGCTTTGGGAGTGACTACAGCATCAACTCTTCTTGGGTATCTCAAGCTTGGCACACCTGTATTTGGGGAGTTTCTCCCATTCTTCTCTGCATATACTCTCAAGCTCTGCCAGGTTGGCTGAGGAGTGTCGCTGTACAGCTATTTTCAGGTCTCCCCAGAGATGTTCGATCGGGTTCAAGTCCCGGCTCTGGCTGCGCCACTCACGGACATTCAGAGACCTGTCCCAAAGCTCCTCCTGTGTTGTCTTGGCTGTGTGCTTTGGGTGAACCTTTTCCCCAGTCTGGGGTCTTGAGCACTCTGGAGCAGGTTTTCAACAAGGATCTCCCTGTACTTTGCTCCATTAATCTTTCCCTCGATCCTGACTAGTCTCCCAGTCCCTGCCGCTGAAGAACATCCCCACAGCATGATGCTGCCACCCCCATGCTTCACCGTAGGGATGGTGCCAGGTTTCCTCCAGACTTGGCATTCAGGCCAAAGAGTTCAATCTTGGTTTTATCAGACCAGAGAATCTTGTTTCTCATAGTCTGAGAGGCCTTTAGGTGCCTTTTGGTAAACTCTAAGCGGGCTGTCGTGCCTTTTACTGACTGGCTTCTTTCTGGCCACTATCATAAAGGCCTAATTTGTGGACTGCTGCAGCGATGGGTGTCCTTCTGGAAGGTTCTCCCATCTCCAGAAGAACTCTGGAGCTCTGTCAGAGTGACTCGGGTTCTTGGTCACCTCCCTGACCAAGGCCCTTCTCCCCTGAATGCTTAGTTTGGCCGGGCGGCCAGCTCTAAGAAGAGTCTCGGTGGTTCCAAACTTCTTCCATTTTGAGAATGATGGAGGCCACTGTGTTCTTGGTGATCTTCAATGCTGCAGAAATGTTTTGGCACTGTATATCTGTATTTTATCCATATGTTAAATTTGGAACATTCTCCCTCAGTAGCTGTTTTCATGATTTGATATTTTGACATGAATGTCACGAGTCAAGTCTGGTTGGCTCATTCCCTCATCAATACTTTGGAGTCAGAGGTGGAGTGAGTTGGCAGGGTTTGAGCAATCACCTGGATGAAGTCTGATGTAAAAACCAAAATAATCCCGATGGGTTATTACGGGGGACATTGCTGTAGCCGTAGTAAAAACAGTTCCTTTTCTCATCAGCCAGTCAAACATCTTGCCCTCCTTCAAATCCCTCTATACTGGTCGCTCTTCTCATCCCTGCATGAACAGTTATGGTTATAAACCACTCAAACCAAGTACAGACATTGTGCATTTGGGAAGCTTTTTGAAGCTCACTGGCCAATCACAAGGTAGACTGGACCCAGTCAGAGGCACCGCTCACTTTAAGGTCTACCCACAACGATCTCGGAGCATGTCAAAGACAATGAAACTACATTTTCCATTATAAAACATTGATAGCTTTAATCATATTTCTGGATATTTTTGTATGCAGGGCAAGCAGTTCTCTGACTGGAAGGGAGGGTGGAAAGGAGAGCGAGACAGAGGCGAAGTAGAGAGCTCCACGGTTCCCCTAGCAAGGCTAATTGCCTATTATTGAAATGTATTTTTATTTTTGTCATTTTTTTGGGGTTGATTTGGAGTCGTCTTGGCTGACTGACCTCTGGCTGCAGTGGAGCAAACCTCATTACCTGGCTCTGGCCATACTCTGGCTCCTCAGCCTGTCTCCCGGCTCCAAGTCTGACAGGCCAGTCTGGAGAGGGACAGCGAGGATGGCTTCGAGGGGGTGGAAGGAGAGTGTGTCACTGTGATTACCTCTACAGAGTCCATACTGAGACTGGGATAATGCTGGCTTTTCCTTCTTCCCAAGGCCAGATCCTAGTACACACTGCAGTTTGCTTTGCACGCAGAATCAGCTGTAGTTGATTGATAGCCTGAAGCTGAACAGTTGTTGTCCTTCAGAACTCGACATGCACCAGCAGCCTTCCATCAGCCAAATACACAAGCATCACCTGGAGTCAGGAACTACACCATAGTGAGGATTTCATCTGACATACTTTTATGTGTTCTCTGATAACTCTCTAGTCTACTCACTGTTCAGCATCTTGACCTTACAGATTGTGCTGTCAACATGTTTCTCCAAATGGAGTCTGGAATAAGATGCCTTCACAGTTTCTCTGACTTCAGAAGCTGCCTGTGTTGAGCATTAATCGTAACACATTCTCCTCTTAGAATCATGCCAGTGTTAATCTTTTATTCATTTATTTTTATTTAACCTTTGTTCTTAACTGACTTGCCTAGTTAAATAAATTCTTATTTACAATGATGGCTGACCAAAAGGCCTCCTGTAGGGATGGGGACGGTGCTGGGTTTAAAAATAAAATACAAATATAGGACACAACACAAGAGACACCACAACACTACATAAAGAGAAACCTAAGACAACAACAGCATGGCAGCAACGCAATCAAGTGTGAAGTGTCTGGTTTGATGAACAGTATACAGTATATTGTGCACTAATATGCAGTGGTCTTGTGGTATGTAAGAATGTCTCACTGTTAGAGTAAATTGGAGACACAAGTAGACAAGCAGACAGGTCAGTTGTAATAACTTCTTCTGAGGTGAAGCAACAGTGAGCAAGGAGCCAATCAGTGGCCCTGAGTGACCTGCTGCTGCAGTGGAAGAGCTGGGCACCAATCAGACACAGGCAGGTGTCACGATCATCCCCACATATCATACAGCCCCAGTTAACTGGAAACATGTTCTAGTGCAAAAGCCTGCGGTATCTATAAAACACATGTAACATTTCTTGACTAAACCGTCCCTGTCACATAAAATGGGGATGGTGGAGAAAACAAGACAGGTAATGAGTTTAAGATGGTCAATGGCAATGTGGAATTTAATTGTACCTTGAATTGAAGTAAACTGTCAGAGATTATTTGGTAATTTCTCTTTAATCTCTGAATACTAAAGTCCCTGCAAGGTGGACATCTATAATCATTCACAGCCTAGGGATGTATACTGTATACTAGTGTGTTGTAATACTGCTAGTTGATTGACATAAAGATGATGCATTCCTTCAGAAGTATGTCTATGTGCAGAATGCGCATTGTATTTCTAGGGACAAGCACTTGAATCGTCGCATTGGATGGGATAAACCCATGTTTAGTCTGGTACATTTGTCCTGAGGGAACATATCAGATTGTTTTAAATAAAGTTAAAGTCAGGTCAGCCTGACCTAACTGAGGGATGGTCTCTGCTTCTTTCTGTCACCAGGAGCACTGTACTAGCGCCTGAATGTCTCAATGCACGGCTGATGACAGACCCCCTCAAGGGCTTGCAAATAAATCCCAAGAGAATATTGGACAGATGCCTGGGGCACAACGCTGAATTTCAATTGAATTGTAAAGCATGTCTCTCTCTCTCTCTCTCTCAAACAGCATAGGCTGTTTATATTCTCTATAATGATGATTATTTGGCCTGGAGAACACAGTGGGCTGTTTATTTTCAGTGATGAGAGGCAATACTACACAATGTATGAGATTTATATTCATATTACATGCTTTCACACTACAAAGGAAGAGAGCTCATTTTATTTCATTACAAGTATCCAAATCAGCATTTTAGGGGCATGTAATTGCAGGCAGCACCACTGTGAGAATGACCTTCACAAGCGTTTTCCATGTTGCTTTTCATAAATTTACTTCAAATGTATTCACGGTCTGCCTTTCAGACTGTCATAGAGTCACAATCAGGAGATAGGATGCATATATTACAGTAAAAGGCCAGCCTGGCAATCCAATTCTTTCCGGCTTGAAGTCTTTGGTAAATATTAATGGTGCATCCGCCTGCATTTCACTCTGTCTTCTGGAATTTTCAAAGTTATCATCACAGACAAGTTAACCCTTTCAGGGAATGTATCCAGCCAGATACATATTGGTCTATTCTCCACAGAACAGAATGCAAAGTGTCTTTTCTAATAATGAACGACATGCCTGTTTTAACTGTCTAGCAATGCAAATGTTTCACATCAAGACCATGCTACATGTCCAGAAAGATCGGAAATGAACCAAAATAACAAAAACTGTTAACACTGCTGTGGTTACCCAGATGACCGCGCCATCATCTTGGGTGATATTTGGTTTCTCTGAGGTGGTCTTGCATGTCAGATCAGAGATGGAAGGCAGTTTGTCACAGTGATGATGTGCCTCCTTGCACAGGATAACATGGACTGTAAACTAAATGGATATCCATTATAGGGGGTTATGATTCATTCTAAATGCTTACTCAATATTGTTGTTTTTTTGCCATCATTGTAAGCCTGCCACACAAACACTTTCGATACATTTATTAAGCATAAAAATGAATGTGAGGTTTTGTCACAACCCGGCTCATGGGAAGTGACAATGAGCTCTTATAGGACCAGGGCACAAATAATAATCAAAAATGTTGCTCTTTATTTAGCCATCTAACCTATAAAACCTTTTTTGTTCATCAGAAATGTTGAGTAACTTACCACAGGTTAATGAGAAGGGTGTGCTTGAAAGGATGCACATAACTCTGCAATGTTGGGTGGTTGTATTGGAGAGAGTGTCTCGGTCTTAAATCATTTTCCACACAGTCTGTGCCTGTATTTAGTTTTAATGGTAGTGAGGGCCGAGAATCCACTCTCACATAGGTACGTGGTTGCAAAGGGCATCAGTGTCTTAACAGCTAAGGCTAGAAATTCTGAGCGCAGCCCTTTCCAGAAATTTGGCAGCGGCTTCTGATTAAATTAAATTTTCACAGAACCGCTTGTTGCAATTTCGATGAGGCTCTCTTGTTCAGATATCAATAAGTGGACTGGAGTCAGGGCATGAAAGGGATAACGAATCCAGTTGTTTGTTTTGTCCATTTCGCACCCAACTTACTCAGGTGTTTCGCTATATCACATTTGACATTGTCTGTAAGCTTGAGTTCATTTGCACACAAAAAATCATCGAATGATGGAAAGACCTGTGTTGTCCTTGTTAATGCAGACAGAGAAGAGCTCCAACTTCTTAGTCATAGCCTCAATTTTGTCACGCACATTGAATATAGTTGCGGAGAGTCCCTGTAATCCCAGATTCAGATCATTCAGGTGAGAAAAAATATCACCCAGATAGGGTGAGAAATTCGTCATCATGCAAGTGGTCAGACAAGTGGAAATTATGGTCAGTAAAGAAAACTTTAAGCTCGTCTCAAAATTAAAAAAAACGTGTCAATACTTTGCCCCTTGATAACCAGTGCAGTATGTTGTAAAAGCGTTACATGGTCGCTGCCCATATCATTGCATGATGCAAAAAATACACAAGAGTTCAGGGGCCTTGCTTTAACAAAGTTAACTATTTTCACTGTAGTGTCCAAAACGTCTATCAAGCAGTCAGGCATTCCCTTGGCAGCAAGAGCCTCTCGGTGGATGCTGCAGTGTACCCAAGTGGCGTCGGGAGAACTGCTTGCACACGCGTTACCACTCCACTATGTCTCCCTGTCATGGCTTTTGCGCCATCAGTACAGATACCAACCCATCTTGACCACCAAACTCACAAAGCTGTCCAGTACTTTAAAAATGTCCTCTCATGTTGTCCTGGTTTCCAGTGGTTTGCAGAAGAGGATGTCTTCCTTAATTGACCCCCATTAACGTAACGGACATATACCAGGAGCTGTGCCAGGCCCGCCACTTCTGTTGCCTCATCCAGCCTTAACGCATATAATTCACTGGCTTGTATGGAAAGCAGTAATTATTTCAAAACATCTCCTGCCATGTCACTGATGTGTCATGAAACAGTGTTGTTTGATGAAAGCATTGTCTGTATAGTTATTTTGGCCTTTTCCCCATGCATTGTCCCAGCCATATCCGCAGGCAGGAAGAATTAAATCCTCCACAATAGTATGGGGCTTGCTTGTCCTAGCCACTCGGTAGCTCACCATATAAGACGCTTCTAGCCCCTTCTTATTAATGGTATCCGTTGCTTTTATACATGTCCTACTACTCGAATGTCGTCTTTATTCTCGCTCAAAAAAACTCCCGTGGCTTATTTTTCAAATTGTCATGTTTCATTTCTAAATGTCTGCGCAAGAGTGAAGGTTTCCTGCGAGAGATTAACGGTTAATGTGATTGGATGTTCATTATTTGACTAGGCTACCTGTATTTGACATTGTGTTGTTATTTCGATGAAACACTAGATGGTTTCATTTTATTTTTGGCAGTGAAACGGGGCTACTCAGGCGAGGAAAAAACCTCACCCAAATGTATAGCCACGTTGGAAAATCTAAATGTACTGTTTGAAAATGTGAAGATTTTTTTTAAATAAAATAATAATAATGTTGTTATTATATTTTTTTTTAAATGTGAATCACATTTTTATTTGGTGTACCCCCGACGGCATTGTGCGTACCCCAGTTTGGGAATACCTGCTCTAGCAGATCAATGAGGAAAGCAATGATCTCACTGAAACAGACCATCTATCGTATTGTGATTCTTAATGTGCCTAAACTACAGAGCAGAGCGATGGAACTGACTTGTCGTCCTGACATTGATTTTAACTGGAGATACTGTCTCCTCTTCTCTCACACAAAGCGCCTTGTCGTGATCATTTGTAAGAGACAAGTAGTAACAAAACCCTTCTTTCCTTCCAGATTAACACTAGAATTGTGTGCAATTTTTTCTAAGGAACAGTTATTTAATGTTGTTTTTGTCTTCTTTTTTTTCCTTTTTATCCATGTTTAGTGATGATGAGAGAGTTTTTGAAGAAGTAAATTGAGGGACACTCAGAATGTGGAGTGACCTGGAAGCCCAGTCAGTCATGTAGATCCTCTCCCCCCATTTAAGAATGGTCTGGCCTCAGGTCTCAGCCAGCCAGCAGCCTGGTCCTAAGGGAGCACCCTTCCTATGTTTCCCTAATGAAGCACAGCATCTGGACCCTGGGCTGCTTTATGGCTCTATCGGGTGGAGGGAACATCGGGTGCACCCCACTCAGTAACTCGCCTAAGCCTCCCCCATTTCTCCTTCTCCCAAATCCAGTTAGCTGATGTTCTGAAAGAGCCGCGAAATCTGGACCCCTACAAATCAGCCGGGCTAGACAATCTGGACCCTTTTGTTTTAAAATTATCTGCCGAAATTGTTGCAACCCCTATTACTAGCCTGTTCAACCTCTCTTTCGTGACGTCTGAGATTCCCAAAGACTGGAAAGCAGCTGCGGTCATCCCCCTCTTCCCCCTCTTCAAAGGGGAGACCCAAACTGCTACAGACCTATATCTATCCTACCCTGCCTTTCTAAGGTCTTTGAAAGCCAAGTTAACAAACAAATTACAGACCATTTCGAATCCCACCGTACCTTCTCCGCTATGCAATCTGGTTTCAGGGCTGGTCATGGGTGCACCTCAGCCACGCTCAAGGTCCTAAATGACATCATAACCGCCATCGATAAGAGACATTACTGTGCAGTCGCTTTCATTGATCTGGCCAAGGCTTTCGACTCTGTCAATCACCACATCCTTATCAGACTCGACAGCCTTGGTTTCTCAAATGATTGCCTCGCATGGTTCACCAACTACTTCTCCGATAGAGTTCAGTGTGTCAAATCAGAGGGCCTGTTGTCCGGGCCTCTGGCAGTCTCTATGGGGGTGCCACAGGGTTCAATTCTTGGGCCGACTCTCTTCTTTGTATACATCAATGATGTCGCTCTTGCTGCAGGTGAGTCTCTGATTCACCTCTACGCAGTATACCATTCTGTATACTTCTGGCCCCTCTTTGGACACTGTGTTAACTACTCTCCAGACGAGCTTCAATGCCATACAACTCTCCTTCCGTGGCCTACAACTGCTCTTAAACGCAAGTAAAACTAAATGCATGCTCTTCAACCGATCGCTGCCCGCACCTGTCCCCCCATCCAGCATCACTACTCTGGACGGTTCTGTCTTAGATTATGTGGACAACTACAAATATCTAGGTGTCTGGTTAGACTGTAAACTCTCCTTCCAGACTCACATCTCCAATCTAAAATTAAATCTAGAATTGGCTTCCTATTTCGCAACAAAGCATCCTTCACTCGTGCTGCCAAACATACCCTCGTAAAACTGACCATCCTACCGATCCTCGACTTCGGTGATGTCATTTACAAAATAGCCTCCAATACTCTACTCAACAAATTGGATGCAGTCTATCACAGTGCCATCCGTTTTGTTACCAAAGCCCCTTACACCACCCACCACTGCGACCTGTACGCTCTCGTTGGCTGGCCCTCGCTTTACACTCGTCGCCATACCCAAAGGCTCCAGGTCATCTACAAGTCCCTGCTAGGTAAAGTCCCGCCTTATCTCAGCTCGATGGTCACCTTAGCAGCACCAACCCGTAGCACGCGCTCCAGCAGGTATATCTCACTGGTCACCCCCAAAGCCAATTCCTCCTTTGGCCGACTCTCCTTCCAGTTCTCTGCTGCCAATGACTGGAATGAACTACAAAAATCTCAGAAACTGGAGACACTTATCTCCCTCACCAGCTTTAAGCACCAGCTGTCAGAGCAGTTCACAGACCCCTGCACCTGTTTATAGCCCATCTGTATATAGCCCAACCAACTACCTCATCCCCTACCGTATTGCACCCCAGTTTTCTACATTGCACATTCATCTACTGCACATCTACCATTCCAGTGTTTAAACGCTATATTATAATTTACTTTGCCACCATGGCCTATTTATTGCCTTACCTTCCTTATCCTACCTCATTTGCACTCTTTGTATATAGATTTGTTTTTTTCTACTGTATTATTGACTGTATGTTTGTTTTACTCCATGTGTAACTCTGTGTTGTTGTATGTGTCGAACTGCTTTGCTTTATCTTGGCCAGGTCGCAGTTGTGAATGAGAACTTGTTCTCAACTTGCCTACCTGGTTAAATAAAGGTGAAATAAATAAATAAATAAAAAACATAGGAGGGGAGGAGGAGGAGAAGGAGGAAGCAGGTTGAGGTTGGAGGGTGGGTGGATGAGGGTAGATGGAGCCCATAGGGTCATTTTCTTCTCCCTTTCTCTATTTTGAGATGCAGCAGGAGAGCGATGAGGAGTAGGAGAGATGTTCATGTCTGCTCACAGATTGCCTGAGGTGAGCTGCACTTCCAGGGCTGATGAATGGGATGGCTATATTGGTTAAATTGCATCTGTCACACCACCAGGGGGAAAAGGGTATAAAAAAGAGGACTTGGTATTCTCCATCATTTACAAAGATGAATGATCTTTGAATTAGTGGATTACAGTGAAAGAAGAAAACAGACATTTTGACATTAAGTAATGAGTATTGTGACACATGAGACAGGTGTAATTGGCACAAAGGTGTTTCTTTGCAATGGACAGCCGGGATTTCCTGGATCATATTATCTAGAAACTACCATTTATTTTCAGATACTGTTTTTTTATATGTAGGAAGTAATATAATAAAAGAGAACTAGAATCATAAATGTGTCATAAGTGTTACAGTATGGACACAAGGCTATGTCACAACTGTTGACCAGGGATGAATGTCATATGTGTATTGGACACTGAGAGATACAGCACTGTAAATGAAAGGACAAGGTAAAACAAAGCAAAGTTATCTTTCTTACTCTCTCTCCTCTCCGCAGTGAGATTCTTTTTTAAATGATCATTGTCTGTCTTGCTGAAGCCAGAGGGTAACTCTGGAGAGATAAGCCTGTGTGCCATCAGCAGGTTACCTGTGATAAGCATCTTGTCAGTGTCTGCAGGAACTTCCTGAAGAGGATACATGTATTACAGAATGTCGGACAACCTCTGTTACCTGCAGATAAAGGCCCCTTTCTATTCCACCCATTCCGTCACACTGGCCGACAGAAAAAGCACTTTGACAGTCTTTCAATTAAGCCTGTTATCATTTCTCACAGCCAGAATGCTAGAGCGGGAGACAGATATGCTGAACGTTTATGCTGTACCATTTGTTATTGTACAGACTGTAGACACATAAGACATTCTTAGTATTTTCCATATCCAACATTATCGTGTTTTCCCTGCCTGGTAATGCAATATACCCAAAACACAGAGAGAAGACACATTACCTTGTGTTTCCTCCTGCACCCCAAGATAGAGATTCTCCAGGCTGTGTTAGTTGAGCATGAAATATGTTCCCATTAGATTGTTTCTCCGTCAACCCAGCGGAGACACTTCATTTTCAAATACATATGAATTATGCCCCTAAATAGACTTGTGCTTTGAAGCCCTGGGCTAGATAGAAGGAGATGAGGTTGGGCCAACTTCCTAGAGCCAGGAGTCATCAAACTCAGAGTTCATTTCGGTTCACAAAGGGGGTCCTCCTTCACTGGTGAAAGCAGTCGACAGAGCGCCGCTCCTCGAACAAGAACAATCCCATTAAAATTTCCAGCTGTCAAGTGCATCTCTTTGACATTAGCTAACCGGGTTGTCATGGAAACAGTGGCTTGTTAGGGATGTTAATGATCAGAAACCTGCTGGTTTTAACACCAAGGGGTCTATATGGCTCTATCTATTCATCCCATTACATCCACCACCTACTGTAAGTAGAATCCTGAAAATAGAGTAACCGGGGACACCAATTATTAAGATAAGATGGCATGTAACTGTATAATAGATGACACATTGTAAAATAAGCCATGCAATGTGTCTCACCACAAATCTCTTCAGCATCTGTGATACATTCACCACAGGACACATAGAACCTTAAATAAAGGTCCCTGTGGTGTAAAGTTAACACGTCTACTCTATCGCACGTTACCGGACAGCCTTGGATGATTTTGCCATCTCTTTGATAGCATGACTTGTAGGCGGATTCTACAGCCCAGTGACTTGAACATGTGTCATGACTTTTCACCTGTCGCTTTTCCCTTAAGGCCATGCAAGGCTGCTGGTGAAGATGCATTTTTAGTAAGTGAGATGTCAAGGTGTGAAAATAGCACATTTGAGTAACAGCAGGCTAATTCAAGGTGCTCTAACAGTGACACACGTTCTCACTCTTCATCCAGTACAATATGTGTGTGTGTGTGTTCATTCAACAATTCAGCCATTAGAATGCCTCCACCATTGCACAACTATTGCAACTTCAATTAACAAGACATTCCAAAAGCCACTTCCAAAATATGACTCAACAAGTAACAACTCCAACAGCTGTCTTTGGGAGAGGATGGAGCAAAGGTTATGGTAGATGTGGTGATGGTGAGGATTTGCAGTGCAGCCATTATTTCTGAGGAGAATGAAAGAGAGAGGATGGAGAGATTTCCTGCAGTGTTTCTACCCCTCCTCCCTGGTTCCTGACTGCTTTTAGGATGGATGGCTGCCTAGCTTCCCTCCCTGGATGGTCCCCATTGTGAGAGGTGAGGTGGAGGGCCTTCTTAACTCTACGGGATCGGTGTCCCCCCCGCAGGATGGTTGAGCTAACGTAGGCTAATGTGATTAGCATGAGGTTGTAAGTAACGAGCATTTTCCAGAACATAGACATATCTGATATGGGCAGAAAGCTTAAATTCTTCTTAATCTAACTGCACTGTCCAATTTACAGTAGCTATTACATGCTATTGTTTGAGGAGAGTGCAAAGTTATGAACATGAAAAGTTATTAAAAACCTCTTACGGATTGGATCCCGTTAACGGGATCGATTTGACAACATCCGGTGAAGCTAGAGAGCGCCAAATTTAAAATGCAAATGTAGTATTATAAAACATTCATAAAAATGCAAGTGTTGCGCACTCTTCAAAAGCTTAGACTCTTGGCAATCTCACAGCGTTGTCAGATTTCAAAAAGGCTTTACAGCGAAAGCAGAACATTTGATTGTCTGAGGACAGCACCCCATGTACTTCCTCCATTAGCATAATAATAAAACCAGCACGGGTGTCACAAAACACATAAAAAGGGCTAAAATAAATTGCTTACCTTTGAAGATCTGCTGAGGGCAATCCAAAGTGTCCAAGCAAGATATTCAATGTTCCTTTGGTTAGAAAAAGTATCTTTATATCCATAAAGCTTAGTTTGGTTGGCGCGTTCTGTTCAGAAAATCCACCGTCCACTCGTCCCCCCGGGTCTCGCGAGCCACAGACAGAAATTACTTCATCACTCCACTTGGAAAAACTTCCTGTATTCCTCTAGTTTTCAAGGTAAACTCTTCAAACCTTTTTCTAAAGATGTTTGACATCTAGTGGAAGCCATAAGTACTGCAACCTGGGTCCTGGATTAAAGCATGCCCTATAGCAACCCATTGGAAAAGGAGGCATGTAACAAAATCAGATTTTCTTGGATGGACTTTGCTAGGGGTTTTTGCCTGCCATATCAGTTCTGTTTTACTCACAGACATTATTTTAACAGTTTTAGAAACTTCAGAGTGTTTTCTATCCAATACTAATACTATCCTAGTTTCTGGGCCTGAGTACCAGGCATTTTACTTTGGGCACGCCAGACTCTCCAAAACTCTGTACACTGCCCCCTAGCCCGTAGAGGTTAATAAACCAATTAGCCACATTTGGGCAGTCTTGATACAAAATGTTTAACATATATGCAATGGTTCATTGGATCAGTCTAAAACTTTGCACTTATACTACTGCCATCTTGTGGCCAAAATCTAAATTGGCCTGGGCTGTAATAATACATTATGGCCTTTCTCTTGCATTTCAAAGGTGATGATACAAAAAAAACATGTTTTTTCTTTGTATTATCTTGTACCGGATCTAATGTATTATATTCTCCTACGTTAATTTACCATTTCCACAAACTTCAAAGTGTTTCCTTTCAAATGGTATCAAGAATATGCATATCCTTGCTTCAGGTCCTGAGCTACTTGCAGTTAGATTTGGGTATGTAATTTTAGGCGAAAAGTGAAAAGAAATTGGGTAATTTTTCCACCACTGGCGATTTATAACTTGTCCAATGGCCGATGAGCCTCTTCATTATTTCTCTTGACAAGGATTAAAAAGGATTTGCCAGTAAATTGTCGCCTTGATTCATGATGATGACCGCTAGCTATGATTTTTTAAGTATGATCAGTCCAATCAAAGCTACTGTAGATATAACATGATTTGACGTCATGTTATCTGTGCAAATGACCTTGAGCCTTTTTGGATGGGCACTTCTAAGTCTCCCCGTAGACTTGGCGGTGACATAGTGTCCCCATGAGTGACAGAACACTGAGCCAATCACGGCGAAATGCTCCGTATTTTCTGCTGACTTGCCCCACCACCACAGAAAGCACTGAGCTAAGCTGAAACACCTGCATTTTGGAGCTCCCTTACTCAAGAAAACAAAAGAAGAGACCATGTTTGTATGCAGCTTTATTAACTCAATGATATATATTTTTACATTGTTTGCAAACTGATATGTGACACGTAATAATGCCAAAATAACATACAAAACAGGCATGCCAAAAGAAATGTGGGGCTCAATGCCCTGAATGACGGGTCGCCACTGGGTATAGATACAGGTTCTCAGTAATCCACTGCATTCTGAGGTATAGATGGGGCTACACGCTGTATCCACCTATGAGAGCACTTTGCTTTGTGTCCAAACAGGCAGGCAGGCAGGCGAGAGAGAGGAGAGGCCAGCTCTGACACTAAATCACCTCAGCACCCACAGGGCTCTGTCGGAAGACAGATTAACTGCCAATCCTCGGACGGCAGAGGCAGGAATTAGCCTGCACTCAGCTAATTATACGAATCACTATGAGCGGGTCATTAAATATAGGATAAATCTAACATCATGTTCGTTACTGTGTCATCCATCAAGCCCCTGCTATCCCCTCTCCCTTCAGCAGGGTGGAACTCATGCAGATCCATCAGCCCAATGCATGGGAAACCATAGATTGTCCCATTTCACAACAATGGGGGAGGAAGGGTTTTATAAGATGGCAGATTTATAAGATTTGTGTTTAGTGAGTCCGCCAGACGAGAGCCAGTAGGGATGACCACGTTTTCTCTTGATAAGTGTGTGAATTTTCCTGTCCTGCTAAGCATTCAAAATATAATAAGTACTTTTGGTTGTCAGGGAAAATGTATGGAGTAAAAAGTGTAATATATTCTTTAGTAATGTAGTGAAGTAAAAGTCAAAAATATAAATAGTAAAGTAAAGTACAGATACCCCCCAAAGAAATTACAAAAGTATTTTTACTTAAGTACTTTACACCACTAGAAATTGCAAATTCAACAATGAGTGGTTTTGAAGGAATCAGTGGCTAACTGTGAGATGAAGACAACTGGGAACTCTGGAAAATGAGCTACGACTGGGAGAAAAAGAAATTGACCCTTTTTTCCCCCAGAGTTCTCAGTTGTCTTGAAAGCACCATAAATCCAGATAATGACAGACTTTGATGACAAAGTTTGATGACAAAATCTTCCCACAAAAGAGTCCAAAATGCTGTCTTGTATGCTGCTGGATAAATTATGTAATATGCCAGGGAGAGATGAATACTGTAGCTAAGAAAGTAATACTAAGTGTATGTTTTAGTAAGCTGTTAGTAGCCCATGTGCCTCACCCTAGTAATTTGGTATATTTTCCCCTCTTAATTTCGCCTACTGTTTTGGTGCACACGTAGCCTATAAACTGTTTTTGAGAGATGTAATCATTGAATATTGTAAGAGCTTTCATTGTTTGCTTATAAGCCCCCTTTATTTATCCTACGGTTCTGACTTGGTGTACAGGGAAAACACTAAGAACGGCCCATGTTCTGAATTCTGTCGCTGTACATTTCAAAAGTGTTGAACAAATAGTTATATTGACTCTGTCCTATTTCATGAATGAATGTCTTAATCGGAATTACAGATTGCTTCCTATCTGCTTGTCATCCCCTTGCCATAGCTTATACATCTCAATTGTCAGTAGAAACCACATTTGTTTAAGCAAGTCAGCCATATCAGCTATGTTTTTTTTAAAGGGAGTAACTGAGGCTGAATGAACTGTTTCGCTGCCAGACAAGGCTCCGCTGATAGCCAGGTGTAGCAGTGGTAATATCATAACACTAGGCGAGACCCAGCTACAGACAAAGGAGGCAGAAGGTTGGAGTCTAAGATGTTTAATAATCTAAAAAGGAGTAGGCAAGAGAATGGTCGTGGACAGGCAAAAGGTCCAGGAGGTACAGAGTGGCAGACAAGCTGGTGGTCAAGGCAGGCAGAATGGTCAGGCAGGTGGGTACAGAGTCCAGAAACAGGCAAGGGTCAAAACCGGGAGGACTATGAAAAGGAGAATAGCAAAAGGCAGGATAACGGGGAAAAACGCTGGTTTGACTTGGAACATACAAGATGAACTGGCACAGAGAGACAGGAAACACAGGGACAAATACACTGGGGAGAAACAAGCAACACCTAGATGTGGTGGAGACAATATCAAGGACAGGTGAAACAGATCAGGGTGTGACAGGTAAGGTGTTGGGACTGCTGTTGGGACTTATGTAGACCCTAACAGGTTGTGGGCACCGTTTGTCACCGTTATAGTGCAATTCATGTATTGTTTAGAGTTGTTTGATGTAGTTTCTTTGCTGGCATGCATCCCATGTTTTTCTTTTTGCCCCACCAAGATTTACATGCTAAAATCGTCACTGTCTATACCACAGGACCCACTGGGTCTATGTCAGTCTATGTTAGTCTGTGGTTTGATCTTTGACATCCATACAGACAGAACCAGACAGGGCGTCTAGTGTTTAGAGTGTTGGGTCCGTAACCAAAAGGTCGCTAGTTCGAATACCTGCGCCGACAAGATGATAAACCTGTCAATGTGCCCTTGTGCGATGTGGGACAATAAAACGTTATTGTATATATATTTGATTTATTACCACCTGACAGATCCAGCTTGTTGCCCACAATGGCCTGGTCGTTGATGTCTCACATCCTGGGTCGTGCCCACTCTGACTGCTACCATTCCAGAGCAGGCCTGCTGGGTATCTGGTGCTCAAAGCCCTGCACAACTGTTGCCTATGAAGACCAAGGACTTCTCTATGTTGTGGAGAGGGGTGAGTGTGGGCGACGCAAGGGGTGTGTGGACAACATGCCTCAGACTTGAGTGTGCCCACCATCCCGCTGCCACCATGGCCTCCCGCTTGGCAGGAAGAAGGAAGAGCAGAATGAGAGCCAGTCTAATGACACCCCCCGCAGGTTGTGTTAATGACCAGTTCCTTCTTAAGTAGGCTATCTATATGCAAAGTCTGTTCTAATGGATTTCCACATTATTTATTGATAATGTATTAATGTGCTGCACTGATGAGGAGAAAGGGCCACTGACACCACCATGCTGAATGACTGGTGTAGATAAAGAGGTACAGAGGTGACTGGCTGAACATGTGTAACAGAGGTATAGGAAACCAGTTAGCAGACATAGTAAAGTACTGTAGTAACTCTCTTTAAAACGTGCTGTACTCCCATCCGGATATGGCTTTCTCTCTGATGCTGTTTTCAGCCATGGCTTTACTGTATACACAGTGTCGTTATTGCAGTTGGCTGTCAGCTCTTTCACCTTGAGGTTGCCCTCTGGACGCAGCATATTTCCCCCTGAAAGTAGAGCTGGGTTGTGGTGAGTGGAGCACCTACAGTATGAACTTCTACTATGCAGCTCTCCTTCTCTCTCCTCCATCACACAGAGAACCTGATCCACTGGCCATGCACATTTCCAGTCATGACCCATTCGGGCCATCAGTGGATGAATGTGTGTGTGTGTGTGTGTGTGTGTGTGTGTGTGTGTGTGTGTGTGTGTGTGTGTGTGTGTGTGTGTGCGTGCCTGCGTGGACTGGGGGACAGATACACACACACACACACACACACACACAGGAATGAATGGCAGTGGGAGGCACAGACAGTGAAAGCAGATGTATAGCTCTATCTAGATGACACCGATTATTAACCATGCTTACACCATCCTGCACCCCTCTCCTCTCTCTCAGACCTGATATGTGGGGATGAGCGGTGAACGGAGATAAACGTATCCTGCTCCAGATTCGATTACAGCCCTATTGTTTCATCTCCCCATTAAGTGTATTTGATTTCCAGGGGGTGGGGTACAGGGTGGGCCTGGGATGCGTTGTGGCAACAATGGGGGCTAGAGGGCACCTCCGGTGGGCAGCAGTTATGCTGATGGTGCCTGGGAAGAGTGGTGAAGTGGGGAATGCTTACAAAATTACAGAGGGGATTTTGTTAAACCTCATTTGTGGAAGAGGTTTCAGTGTAACGCTCAGAGAGTACTATTAATTCAGTGATCTGGCCCACCTAGCAGTAGATGACAGTGAAACACCACTGACAGAGAGGCTTTGTAGCATCGGTCAACTTATTAGGAGAATACATTCCCTCCACAGTCCTCTGATTGTTGAGGTTAAGAGGGTCACTGTTGGTGTGTTAAGTGAAAATAGTACATGTAGGGAAACCCACTCATCACTTGTAGATGGTACAGTGCCTTCAGAAAGTATTCATACCCGATGACCTTTTCCACATTTTGTTGTGTTACAGCCTGAATTTAAAATTAATTAATAGAGATTTCTGTCACTGGTCTACACACAATACCCCATAATGTCAAATTGGAATTATGTTTTTTGAAATTTGTACAAATTAAATAAAAATTAAAAGCTGAAATGTCTTGAGTCAAATACAGTTGAAGTTGGAAGTTTACATACACTTATGTTGGAGTCATTAAAACTTGTTTTTCAACCACTCCACAAATTTCTTGTTAACAAACTATAGTTTTGGCAAGTCGGGTAGGACATCTACTTTGTGCATGACACAAGTAATGTTTCCAAAAATTGTTTACAGACAGATTATTTCTCTTATAATTCACTGTATCACAACTCCAGTGGGTCAGAAGTTTACATACACTAAGTTGACTGTGTCTTTAAACAGCTTGGAAAATTCCTGTAAATGATGTCATGGCTTTAGAAGCTTCTGATTGGCTAATTGACATAATTTGAGTCAATTTGAGGTGTACCTGTAGATGCATTTCAAGGCCTACCTTCAAACTCAGTGCCTCTTTGCTTGACCTCATGGGAAAATCAAAAGAAATCAGCCAAGACCTCAGGAAATTGTAGACCTCCACAAGTCTGGTTCATCCTTGGGAGCAATTTCCAAACGCCTGAAGGTACCAAGTTTATCTGTACTAACAATAGTACGCAAGTATAAACGCCATGGGACCACGCAGCCGTCATACAGATCAGGAAGGAGACGCGTTCTGTCTCCTAGAGATGAACGTACTTTGGTGCGAAAAGTGCAAGTCAATCCCAGAACAACAGCAAAGGACCTTGTGAAGATGCTGGAGGAAACAGGTACAAAAGTATCTATATCCACAGTAAAACGAGTCCTATATCGACATAACCTGAAAGGCCGCTAAGCAAGGAAGAAGCCACTGCTCCAAAACCGCCATAAAAAAGCCAGACTATGGTTTGCAACTGCACATGGGGACAAAGATCGTACTTTTTGGAGAAATGTCCTCTGGTCTGATGAAACAAAAATAGAACTGTTTGGCCATAATGATCATCGTTATGTTTGGAGGAAAAAGGGAGGCTTGCAAGCCAAATAACATCATCCCAACTGTGAAGCACGGGGGTGGCAGCATCATGTTGCGGGGGTGCTTTGCTGCAGGAGGGACTAGTGAACTTCACAAAATAGATGGCATAATGAGGAAAGAAAATTATGTGGATATATTGAAGCAACATCTCAAGACATCAGTCAGGAAGTTAAAGCTTGGTCGCAAATGGGTCTTCCAAATGACCCCAAGCATACTTCCAAAGTTGTGGCAAAATGGCTTAAGGACAACAAAGTCAAGGTATTGGAGTGGCCATCACAAAGCCCTGACCCCAATCCTATAGAAAATGAGTGGGCAGAACTGAAAAAGCATGTGCGAGCAAGGCCTACAACCCTGACTCAGTTACACCAGCTCTGTCAGGAGGAATGGGCCAAAATTCACCCAACTTATTCTGGGAAGCTTTTGGAAGGCTACCCAAAATGTTTGACCCAAGTTAATCAATTTAAAGGCAATGCTACCGAATACTAATTGAGTGTATGTAAACTTCTGACCCACTGGGAATGTGATGAAAGAAATAAAAGCTGAAATAAATCATTCTAGGATTAAATGTCAGGAATTGTGAAAAACTGAGTTTAAATGTCATTGGCTAATGTGTATGTTAACTTCAGACTAAGTATTCAATCCTTTTAAATGACAAGCCTAAAGTTCAGGATTGTCTTAAAAAGTCACATAATAAGTTGCCTGGACTCACTCTGTGTGCTGTAAGTGTTTAACATGATTTTTGGATGACTACCTCATCTCTGTACCCCACACATACAGATAATTGTAAGGTCCCTCAGATGAACACAGATTTAATCACAAAGACCAGGGAGGTTTTCCAATGCTTGCAAAGACAGGGACCTATTGGTAGATGGGTAGAAATTACAAAAATCAGACATTGAGTATCCCTTTTAGCATGGTGAAGTTAGTAATTACACTTTGGATGGTGTATCAATGCAACCAGTCACAATAAAGATAAAGGCGTCCGTTGTAACTATGTTGCCGGAAAGGAAGGAAACCGCTCAGGGATTTCAACATGAGGCCAATGGTGATTTTAAAACAGTTACAGAGTTTAATGGCTGTGATATGGGAAAACTGAGGATGGATCAACAACATTGTAGTTAGACAGACTCATTCTGGGCATCACTCAGGTTTTCATGTTCAATTTACTGAGCATCAAACAGACAAACTAGCGATATGCACTATCCTGTCAGTCATAAATGACCTTCTCTGTAATGGGAAGCTGGAGGGTGTTTTATGATTGATCTTTAAATACCTCGAGCAGCTCTCTTTCAGAGAGGCATTTTGTTTCAGAGTTTACATTGTGGAGTATGGGAGGAAAGAAGAAAACATTGATTTGTTGTCAGATAGAATGAAGCATCATCAGACCTTTCAATCAGCTATATTTCAGGTGTCAGTTTGCATCAGTGGGTCTGTGGAGTATGTGTGTGTGTGTTCAGTGGAGAGAAAGGATTTTTAATAAATAGGAGACGATGGGCCGCTCTGATTGGCCAAACACAGGGCTCACTCTGTGTACAGGGATCATGTCTGAGAAAGAGTGATGACTGGACACAGCCCCACCAGCGCCGGCTGCACGCACAGGAAAACGGGTGGGAGTGTGTGTGAAAATATCTATTAGTAGTTGTTTGTGTGGCCTGGCCTCACACGCTAACAACTAACATGGCTTTTTCATGTGAGAAGTGAGTGTATGTGCATGCAAGTCACATGGTGTGTATCATGTATGCCTTTGTGAGAGGCTGAGAAAAGGAAACTGTGTTGTGTAGACCAGTCTCCCAGTGTTGCAGTATCTATCTATCTATCTATCTATCTATCTATCTATCTATCTATCTATCTATCTATCTATGTGTGTGTGTGTGTGGGCATGTGTGGTAGGTAAATATTGATGATTAACAGAAAGCTCTCCCTCTCCTGGTGCAAAGGAGTGACCACTGCTATGTGTCCTCCCTCAGGTAGGCAGGGAGAGAGGGAGACAGGCCTATAGAGTAGAGCAGCAGAGAAAGATGGAGAGGGACCTGCTCTGTCTTTGGGATGGTGAGATGACTTTGGGGCCCAGTGATTTAAGGAGACAGAAGGAAGCATCCCTATACATGTCATTTAACAAGGGCGTCAGATTATCAAACCCCAGATAATTGCTACCTTATTAATCTTAGAATAGGTAGGCAGAGCTAATTACACTGCACTTATGTGAAGAAGAGTGACGCTGTCCTCTGATGATGCTTATGACATCATGCATGCAAGCTGATTTATAGGTTCTGAATGGGCTTTTACGCCAGATGAAAAACCTGACGCCCTGACTGTTTAGTCAATTTCAAAGAGTCCCATTTATGAGATTGCTAATAAAAAGGAAGGATTTAATAAAAAAAGAAAAGGGTACAGAAGGCTGTGATGAATTTATAACATTATTGCTAGGCCCTTCCAAAGCATGCATTACATCACTCGTTATCCAATGGGTTGGCCATTATTCCACTGGACTGAATCAATGCAATGAAAGTCCTTTGTATGCCCTGCTTCTATTTGATATTGGTCAGTCCTCAGAAATACTGCATCACTTGTCTTGTTGTAATGGGGAAATGTAACGTTTTGTGTTTAATTCATACTGTATGTCCTTCTCTGCATCTATTATCCCTGTGGAAGCTGAGACTCTGTTCTGTTTATATCTTCCCCTTGTCCCACTTTGTTGTGTGACATGAAGCAATAACAATCTCTCAGAGCAGCCTGTGAGGATAATGACATTTCCATTTCCCCACCAGAAGAGCAGGAGTCAGATAAGGCATATTGGTGTTAGTATGGCCACAGACCTGAAGATTTGATGGCTGTCTGGAGTGGCTCGTAATGAGACTGAAGCAGTCAAGGGGCGTGGATCCGTAATGGAGATCCGTGTGGGGACAACGGGAGGTAGTTGCACGGCACACAGGGGGAAAAGCAGGAAGCTACCTCTCAGTCTAGCCCTATGTCACCACTATCCTGGGCTCATAACTTTCAGAGCCACCATCTCCCTGTAGTCAGGAGGATGATAAAATGGATTGCCCTCCTTGCAATATAATGGTAACAGTCACTTTGGGAATCACTTTGCTACAGAACATCCAACTCTCCATGGTCCAAAATTGATTATAAAACAGCAACCTGCTGACCTGTTGGGAACGGCTGGGTGTGCCTGCCTGGGTAGAAATGCTGACACTGGAGGATAAGATGGTTAAAACTATTAGGAGAACTGGCCACTGAATGACAAAAACTTTCAATTCGCTCAACTAAATCAACTGTTGACCCCTTTTTTAGCTGATACGCTGTTACACTGGTTATATTTCATACAGGTACTAGCATGCTAACCAGATCAATACAAAGTAACTTATTTACATTGTTCCGGTGTTTGCTTGGAAGAATGGAAGAGGTTGGAGGATGGAGGTTGGAATAGGTCAGGTGCATTGAATGGGTCTACTCAACATGCAGAACATCCACCTGTATGTAACAGCCCACAGTGACACGGCCAGGTAGGTGCTGTCTGCAAACACATGCTGTACATGCAGGTGCAGTTGCTGTTCCTCCACCTGCCTAATATATTCTGTAAGACTTATCCAGCAGCATACCACCCTGCATCCCACTGCTGGCTTGCCTTAGAAGCTAAGCAGCGTTGGTTCTGGCTGGTCCCTGGATAGGAATCCAGATGCTGCCGGAAGTGGTGTGGTCTTTCATCTGGTCTAAAGAATATATAAAAATGCCCTAGGGCAGTGATTGGGGACTTTAATAATTATAATTGGATGAAATAAATGTATCACTAGCCACTTTAAACGATGCCATTTATATAATGTTTACATATCCTACATTACTCATCTCATATGTATATACTGTACTCCATACCATCTACTGCATCTTGCCTACGCCGGTCAGCCATCGCCCATCCATATATTTACATGTACATACTCTTATTCATTCCTTTATTCTTGTGTGTATAAGGTTGTTGTTGTGAATTTGTTAGATTACTTGTTAGATACTACTGCATGGTCGGAACTATAAGCACAAGCATTTCGCTACACTCGCATTAACATCTGCTAACCATGTGTATGTGACAAATAGAATTTGATTTGATTTGCCCTGTGTAGGTTGACGTCATTCAGATAGGATGCTACACGGGTGTCCAGACTCTGTGGTCACTAAAGCTCCCATGGCACTTATTGTAAGAGTAGGGGTGTTAACCCTGTTGTCCTGGCTAATTCCCAAACTGGCCCTCATACCATCATGGTCACCTAATCATCCCCAGCTTCCAATTAGCTCATTCATCCCCCCTTCTCTCCCCTGTAATTATTCCCCAGGTTGTTGCTGTAAATGAGAGTGTGTTCTCAGTCAACTTACCTGGTAAAATAAGGGTTAAAAAAAAAGGGTTATTCTGCTGTTCCTATAGGAGAACCCTTTGAAGAACCCCTTTTGGTTCCATGTAGAACCCTTTCCACAGAGGGTTCTATATGGAAGCCAAAAGAGTTCTACCTGGAACCAAAAAGGGTTCTGCTATGAAGAAAGCCGCAGAATCCTTTTTTCTAAGAGTGCAGTTGCCAACACCAGATCTGAGACATACAAGCTGTGTGTCTAGCTCCGCCCTGGTGCCAGAACCCCTGTGATTCCTCCCTCTGTGGTTACAGAGACCAAAGAGAGACCAGTTCAAACAGAGGGATATGCCTCATATGAAGGGCTTAGCCAGAATGTAATCTTTCTCCATTCACACACCTGTCAGCTACAAACAGTCTGCAGTCATGTATTTCAGTTTTATTCCATGTATTTTTCATAGTAAGGGAATATAATATGTTTATTTTCCTCCTGGCTCCACTGGCTGTGCCTGCCCAACTCGACTCTTTCATACCCCCTTCCCCCAGGACACAGAGAGGTCCAGACTACAGCAGGCTGACTGCACCACACCACACCACCAACTGGACGTGTGTGTGTGTGTGTGTGTGTGTGTGTGTGTGTGTGTGTGTGTGTGTGTGTGTGTGTGTGTGTGTGTGTGTGTGTGTGTGTGTGTGTGTGTGTGTGTGTGTGTGTGTGTGTGTGTGTGTGTGTGTGTGTGTGTGTGTGCAAACCTCCAACCAACAGCGCCTCAGAGTTGTCTAAGCAAAGGGAGGGGAGGAGGGAAAGAGGGGGTGAGGGAGGAAACCGAGTGATATAGGAGGGGAGATGGGAATGTCTGTGGAGAAGGTCATGCAATAAAACATGTCTGCCTGCATTTAGACACCCCTCTGCACAGCACGTTTCAAATGCCACAGACCGGAACTATCACGAGCAGTGGGGAGTCACACAGAGGGACCAGCTAGCCCACATGGTCTTGGGTGAGAGAGATACCAAACTAGACATGTCTTTAATGCCCTCCCTGTGATGTCTCATACTTACAATGCATACCACCCAAACACAGTGTGAAGTGTCAGTGTCTCCTTTCGAGCTGGAAACAGTACACTGTCTATGTTTCTTATGAAGCTGTGTTAACATTGTCACTCGCTTGCTTAAAGACCTCCTCCTCAAATATCTATTTTCTGTTGTATTGTCTGTTGAAATGAGGAGGCATATAAAGCCCTGTGTCCATGTGTCCTTGGCTGTCTGTACTGTAGTGTGGTGGTCTGTGTCTGTACTGTAGTGTGGTGGTCTGTGAGGTATGAGGCAGTGTTACAGAGCAGGAGGCTTGTGTCAGCTTCACTTACCTCCCATCACCAGGTCTGGTAATTACACCTGGAATTGGGGGAACCAAGGTATTTACTCCCTCATACCCCAATTTCACCACACACACGAGCACACACACACACACACACACACACACACACCATCACCTTTTTATACTACCTCTGTTCTGTTCCCGTTTTCTCATTTCCCTCTCTCTTTTTCCCTCTCCCTCTCTCTTTTTCTATTTCCTGTGACTCCCTCTCTGTATCCATTAGGTGTGACATTCCATTCAGCTTTTTAATCACCTCTCTCAGCTTTGTCCTTCTGGAGCCAAATCACTTCATAGACAAGGGTCATAAAGCCCATACGTGCCCTGTCCAGGAATACCTGGCTGTCTGACGCACCCAGACAGAGGCAAGCATGCATAGATACACACACCTTAACATCTTACAACCAAACAAAATTCTTGAATGTTGATGAAATCTCAACACATGCACACACATTGACAGTGATTCCCATTGTCTCCATTATCCATTATCCCTACGGTTTACAAGCTGACACTAGGCTTGTCTGTTCTCCACTTTTCAGCCTGGACAGCATGGCTGTTGTGACAACTGTCTCCCATCCCCATTGGCATATGTGTTCTTTAGACCTTAGAGTGTCTGACAGAAGTCACTTACGCAGAATGGCCAATATGGATGGCTTTCAGTATGAAGTGTCTCTGTGGTGCAATGGGGGGAGTCAAACATATGCGTTTAAGTCTCAATCACACAACCCCTCCACCACCACCATCCGCCCTCTGAGCTGAAGTGCTCCGTCAAGTCTGTGTTGGTTGAAATCACTCTCCTCTCACCAAAGGGGATGTCTTTGCCTGTCCTTGGAAGAGAGCAGTGAGCAGTCAGGGATGGAGGGAGGTGGGTGGAGGGCGGGAAGCAGGGGGCAGTGTGGGCTGTGGGAGAGGGGTGGGAGGGGGTCTGGGATGTGCTTCAGGGATGGGGGCATTTGTATTCCTCTCTCGCCTGTGACAGGGTGGGGAAAGGTGGGGGGACGGCAGCGTGAGACGCAGCAGGGCTTTGGCAGGGCTCTGGAGGTGATGAAATCAAAGACACAATGCTACTGTGGTATCTCACTCCACATCTTTTGGTCTGTGTGTGTGCGTGCGCAAATTGTGCGTGTGTGTGTTTGCGTAGCAATCCGCATGCCCAACCAACCTGAGGATCTGTCTTTTTCAGCCATCTATTTCCTGTATTTGAGCCAGTGGCTGTCGGTGCCGTTTAAGATGAGGGAGGGTGAGGATTTTTTTTATGAGCATGGACTTATTTCTATTACAGCATAGTGGATGACGGTCATTCATATTCCATTCCCCCAGCTCAATGTAACATCAATATGTTTAGGCTACTAAACCCTATACCCATCATGAGGTTGCTACAACCTAGCCTATGAATAACAGTTTACAACGTAGGTTTAAGATGAGAGAAGGTCGAGAGAAAAATGTGAGTAAGATGTGAGTAATCAAGGTGACAGTCAGTGACACATTCAATAACACCTTGCACATTCTTGCCTGCATCTAGCTGGTCTAAGGTGTAATCATTAGTCCAACAGTTGCAAACAACAGTTTCTATTGGACAAATTCAGGCATGTTTATCCGAGTTTCTTTCAATTTGCTTCCATTTAAGAAAATAATCTGCGGAATTAATATACCATAGCTAAGTTCACTTTCATAGCAGCCATATACAAACAGTATATTCTCGTTGTATAATTCTTTCTTGCATGTATGCAATCTCCTCCTCTCACATTTACCATTCGCTTCTGGACTTCATTGCATAACACATTAGCCAAACCTTCATATCATAACCGCTAACCACTACACACAGCCTACATTGTTGTCACCATATTAGCTAACGCCATAGTCAACATAGCTACTAGAACTAAACCATTAATAAACCCGCTACAATCATGCAGTACAGTGGACAGCCAGCAAGCAGTTCAGCAGTTACACCTGTGGCAATAAATTAATAAAACAAAAAGCTTACCTTGACTTGGAAGTGTTCCAGTGTTGGAGAACCATGCCCAGCTAGCTAACATAACATCCCTCTCTGTTTGAGCCAAGTGTTTGAGTAGGCTAAACTAGCTAGCTGCATTCATTAGCTAAGTTAATTTTTTTAACAAAATATAGCTAGCTTTCTCTCTCTCGCTTCTACTTAATTTTTAAAGAAATTAATTTGTGAACACTGTTCAGCTATTGTCTTTCTCTCTTTGAGTCAACTAATTACCACATTTTATGCACTGCTGTGCTAGCCATATGTAGCTTATGCTTTCAGTACTAGATTCATTCTCTAGATACTTTGATTGGGTTGACAACATGTCAGTTCATAATACAAGAGCTCTGGTTGGAGGACATCCTCCGGAAGTTGTCATAATTACTGTGTAAGTCTATGGAAGTGAGTGAGAACCATGAGCCTTTCTAGGTTTTGTATTGAAGTCAAAACCAAAAAAAAACTATCTGTCCTCCGGCTACACCATGATGCTACCCTACAGAGTGCTGTTGAGGCTACTGTAGACCTTAGTTTTAAAACAGTGTGTTTTAATCAATTATTTGGTGACGTGATTATGTTTAGTATAGTTTTATCTAAAAACGATACTTTCTGTAGTATTTCATTATTTAAATGTTGATAAAATTCACTGAGGATGGTCCTCCCCTTCCTCGGAGGAGGAGCCTCCACTGGTTTGAGCGGTGCAAAATCCACTTGCCACTTAAATCTCGCTGGATTGATTGCTTTAATTTTACTTTTGTGACTCTTTCATACTCTTGCTTGTGCCTGCCGTTTACTCCCGTTAACATTACGACCGAGGAAATGTTAGTAATGACCTGTCAAACACACCCCGGTAATGGCTGAAATGGGCTCAATTGGATACATTGGCGTTCCATTGCATTTATAAGAACGCTAAAGCTTAGTCTGGGACTTAACGTACTGTTTCAACGCTCACATCACAAGAAAGATCACTTTATTTTGATGTGTGTTCATGTTTTGTGGAAATGAAAGAAGTATTAATTTAATACAATTGAACTGTTTACAAATTAGATGGGCCGAAATAAAATCAACTTCCGAAAATGAATACTCGGATAATAATAATAATATTATGTATGATCTTGCAAACAATGTAAAGTATGTTTAGATAGGTGTAATCTAGAGCCAAGCGTTTAGTTTTTTTTTAATCTGAGGCTATCCTGTTATTGACACACTTGTTGAATTATCCAAGAGAATGTGACAACAACAGTAATTAATGAGGCAGTCTTGACAGCGCAAGTGAGTGCTGGTAGGGTAGACAGAGCAAGTATTTGGTGTTTGAAGCCTTGTTCACCCACATTATGTTAATTTATTTATATATGCAAATACACAGGTGTGTTTATGCAAATGAGGCTCATACAGTGGAAAGTATTCAGGCCCCTGGACTTTTTCCACATTTTGTTACATTACAACCTTATTCTAAAATGGATTGAAGAGTTTTTTTCCCTCATCAATCTACACATAGTACCCCCTAATGACAAAGTAAAAACAGGTTTTTATAAATGTTTGAAAATGTGTTCAAAATGTAAACCTGAAATATAAAGTATTCAGACCTTTTACTCAGTACTTTGTTGAATCAGCTTTGGCAGTGATTACAGCCGCGAGTCTTCTTCGGTATGATGCTACCAGCGTCATACCCAAGCTCTCAAGCTCGGTCAGGTTTAATGGTTTGTCTTTAAGCTCTGTCAGGTTGGTTGGGGAGCGTCGTCTCTCCAGGGATGTTAGATTGGGTTCAAATCTGGACTCTGGCTGGGCCACTCAAGGACATTCAGAGACTCGTCCCAAAGCCACTCCTGCATTGTCTTGGCTGTACGCTTAGGGTCGCTGTCCTGTTGGAAGGTGAACCTTCGCTCCAGTCTGAGGTCCTGAGTGCTCTGGAGCAGGCTTTCATCTAGGGTCTCTCTGTACTTTGCTCCGTTCATATTTCCCTCGAACTTGACTTGTCTCCCAGTCCTTGCCGCTGAAAAACGTCCCCACAGCATGATGCGGCCACCACCATGCTTCACTATAGGGATGATGCCAGGTTTCCTCCAGATGTGACGCTTGGCATTAGGGCCAAAGAGTTCAATCTTGGTTTCATCAGACCAAAGAATATTTTTTCTCATGGTCTGAGAGTCCTTTAGGTACCTTAGGGACAATTCCTTCGACCTCATGGCTTGGTTTTTGCACTGTCAACTGTGGGACCTTATATAGACAGATGTGTGCCTTTCCAAATAATGTCCAATCAATTGAATTAACCACAGGTGGACTCCAATCAAGATGCAGAAACATCTCAGGGATGATCAACAGAAACAGGATGCACCTGAGCTCAATTTCGATTCTCATAGCAAAGGATCTGAAAAGGTATTTCAGTTTTTTGGGGTATTGTGATGAGAATAATGTTTTTTTTGTCTATTTTAGAATAAGGCTGTAACGTAACAAATGTGGAACAAGTGAAGGGGTCTGAATACTTTCCGAACGCACTGTATATTTTTATTGATGTAAACATAATACATATATGTGTATATATATATATATATATATATATATAAATACCTAATACAATAATACATTTTTTTATATGAGTGCAATCTAAAACATTTTGTTGTTGACATTTTGCAATACATTTAATACCTGAATTCCCACTAAACATGAACTCTATTCATTATTTGGCCATGCCAGTAATAAAATGTATGTGCTATAATTCAGTCAATATTTGATGGTATATAACAATTCAAAACATTTGGAGTATCTTCATCCATTTTCCAACTGTTGCATTTATTAGAATTGTGTTTAAAACCTTTTTAACCGTTGCTATTTTGCGTGTGTTGAATTAATAATGATAAAGTCATTAAACTTGATGTTTGAGACATGTAGCAGGTGGTAGGTGCACTGACCTGGAATAAAAGCAGAACATTAATTTTCTATAATAAAGACAAACCATTAACTAAATAATTTGTACCAAGGAGAATTTATATAATTCTCAGCATGTAAATTAAGGCTTATAGTAGGCCTACATTAACCCATTTAGCTGACTGTCCAGAATGACTCACAGGTCAATATACATACTAATAGACAACCGCTTATCCTGCTGTTCACTAAAGTATTTTAGCAGTCTTTTAAATGGAGCTCTTCGTACAATGACCCCATCACTGATGAACAGGACCTCACACTAGACTCAGAAGTGGACAATGTACAGTACCAGTCAAAAGTTTGGACACACGTACTCATTCAAGGGATTTTCTTTATTTTTACTATTTTCTACATTGTAGAATAATAGTGAAGACATCAAAACTATGAAATAACAGATATGGAAGTGTGAAACAAATCGTTCTCTCAACCAGCGTCATAAGGTAGTCACCTGGAATTAATTTCAATGTGTCTTGTTAAAAGTTTATTTGTGGAATTTCTTTCCTTCTTAATTCGTTTCAGCCAATCAGTTGTGTTGTGACAAGGTATGGGTGGTATACAGAAGATAGCCCTATCTGGTAAAATACCAAGTCCATTTTATGGCAAGAACAGCTCAAATAAGCAAAGAGAAACGACAGTCCATCATTACTTTAAGACATAAAGGTCAGTCAATTCGGAAAATGTCAAGAACTTTGAAAGTTTCTTCAAGTGTAGTCGCAAAAACCATCAAGCGCTGTGATGAAACAGGCTCTCATGAGGACCGCCACAGGAAGGAAGACCCAGAGTTACCTCTGCTGCAGAGGATAAGTTATATGGATGCAGAATTAGAATTACCAGCCTCAGAAATTGCAGCCCAAATAAATCCTTCAAAGAGTTCAAGTAACAGACACATCTCAACATCAACTGTTCAGAGGAGACTGCTTGAATCATGCCTACATGGTCGAATTGCTGCAAAGAAACCACTACTAAAGGACACCAATAATAAGAAGAAACTTGCTTGGTCCAAGAAACATGAGCAATGGACATTAGACCAGTGGAAATCTGTTCTTTGGTCTGATGAGTCCAAATGTGAGATTTTTGGTTCCAACCTCTGTGTCTTTGTGAGACGCAGAGTAGGTGAACAGATGATCTCCGCATGTGTGGTTCCCACCGTGAAGCACGGAGGAGGAGATGTGATGGTGTGGGGGTGTTTTGCTGGTGATACTGTCAGTGATTTATTTAGAATTCAAGGTACACTTAACCAGCATGGCTACCACAGCATTCTGCGGCGATACCATCTGCATTCTGCGCCATCTCATCTGGTTTGCGCTTAGTGGGACTATGATTTGTTTTTCAACAGGACACTTACCCAAAACACACCTCCAGGCTATGTAAAGGCTATTTGACCAAGAGGGAGAATGATGGAGTCCTGCATCAGATGACCTGGCCTCCACAATCACCCAACCTCAACCCAATTGAGATGATTTGGGATGAGTTGGACCATAGAGTGAAGGAAAAGCAGCCAACAAGTGCTCAGCATATGTGGGAACTCCTTCAAGCATTCCAGGTGACTACCTCATGAAGCTGGTTGAGAGAATGCCAAGAGTGTGCAAAGCTGTCATCAAGGGAAAGTGTGCCTACTTTGAAGAATCTAAAATCTAAAATACATTTTGATTTGTTTAACACTTTTTTGTTTACTGCATGATTCCATATGTGTCATTTCATAGTTTCGATGTCTTCACTATTATTCTACAATGTAGAAAATAGTAAAAATAAAGAAAAACCCTTTAATGAGTAGGTGTGTCCTAAGCTTTGACTGGTACTGTAAATAATACCAAAGCTAGACTATTGATCTAGTAGCAGAGCTCTAAAAATAAACCTTAAGCTGCTTAAAAATATCTAAATCGTATTATTGTTAGGGCACTTACACTCTCCCTGCTTCAGCACCTCTAACTGCAGTGGACTGGGTCTCTCTCTCTCTCACGCACGCACGCACGCACACACACACACACACACACACACACACACACACACACACACACACACACACACACACACACACACATAAATGTGATACTACGTTGAGAGGAATGTAGGTGTTAATATGGGTACATCAGACAGCTGTGTAGCTAGAGTGGTGAGGGCTAGGGGTATGAGACTAAGAAAGCATGAGGAGCTCACAGGGAGGGAGAGGTGGAAGCAGGTGGTGGCCAGGGCAGCAGGCCGAGTGTGGTCAATGCCGAGTGTAGTCAATGCCGAGTGTAGTCAATGCCGAGTGTAGTCAATGCCGAGTGTAGTCAATGCCGAGTGTATTTGAGTGTGAAAATGTGTGGACGTGTTTCCATGCGTGCACCTGTGAGCAAATGTGTGTGTGTGTGTGTGTGTGTATGTGTGTTTGTGTCTGTTTGTGTGTGTGTGTAGGTCCTTGTAGGTCTGTGCACTCTTAGCAGGTGCAGTGCGGTGAACTCACAGTGTAGCAGTGAAACAACATGCCAGTGCCCTGTCTGGAAAGGTCATGACCTTTGTGATGGTCTGTCAGTAGAGTAGAGAGCAGGCCTGGCTGAAGGAAGCGCAGCGGACCAGGTACAGTCTGACACATAGAGAAAGAGAGTTCATTAACATGCAGACAGACACACAGGCCATTGTCAGAGAGAGTGGCCGTATAATTCCCCACTTTGTCCTCGATGCCTGGGCCCATTATCTGATGAATGTTCAAAAGCAAACGACTGTGCCTTTATAATAGTGTCTGATTGAACTCTTCTTCCTGGAAGCTCAGTATTACTCACATTTAACTTATCCCCTTATATCATTTAGTTCAATTAAATATATTGTGCATGGATAGCTCCCTTGGGGATAATTTTTATCACTGAGTGCTAATTGTGCTCACTCAGAGAGGACGGGGGTTGTGTCCTCAGGACAGCAGGTTGGCTCTGTTCTCAAAGGCAGTGGAGTATTCTACTGAGTGAGTAAAGTAAAGGGTCTATGCTCCCTATGGAGGGCATACTATATGGATATAATCATGGGGTTAGTTGCTGCTGGATAAACAAACAAACAAGCTCTCTCTCTCTCTCTCTCTCTCTCTCTCTCTCTCTCTCTCTCTCTCTCTCTCTCTCTCTCTCTCTCTCTCTCTCTCTTGAGGACTGTTTTAGTGTTTAATAGTAAAGGTTCAGACAATGGTCTCACAGAACTATAGCATGGGGAACTATCTGTCACATAGATTAGTTCCTGGGGGAAGAGAACATGTTTTTGTCCTTCTCTCTGTGTAACGGTCTGTCTAACTGTCTTGTGTGAAGGTCAAGCCAGTCAACACACATTTGTGGTCTTCATCTTGCTCTTTTCCACACATACTTTACCATGGGTTATTATTATGTAAAGTCACACACAGTCCTTGAACTGAAGCTGAGTATTACCTTTAGTAAAATCCATGTCTGCTGTAATTAGCTATAATAGGTGGAATACGTGATGTAATTACATGAAAGGATTCTCTGCAGGTTCATTTTATACACAGCTTCTGACACTTTCTATGCTTGGTTTCCTTCATGGAAAAGCACTTGTAATAGGAAAATGTGTTCAATTGTAAACTGTAACTGCGAAACTCAGAGTGCTGACATAGAAAATATTCAGGTATCCTCCGACTGGGTGTAACAGGCCTAGAATTACAGCAGCCCCTAGTCAGTATTCAGAGAGAGATGTGCGTCTGAGGCAAAGCTCAGTCACTGGTGAGAACTGCCTGGAGCTCTGTAGTCTTTACTGCTCACGTCAAATAAATGCTGCAAGTTATGGCTGAGATGGCTGTTCTCCAGTAAAACTAGACCTAGTTTGCAGTGAGGAAAGAGGAATATATGTGTGTGCATGTGTTTTCAGGCAACGGGCACCCACACATATAGAAATAGGTTTTACTCAGGTTACCAACAACTTTTTATCAACCAATGGCGTAGTCGGCTATTCTCTTTTCCATATCGTCTTTACCCTTTGTCATGTACACTCTTAAATAAAAAGGTGCTATCTTGAAACTAAAAGGGTTATTCGGCTGTCCTCATTGGAGAACCCTTTGAATAACCCTTTTGGTTCCAGGTAGAACCCTTTTGGGTTCCATGTAGAACCCTCTGAGGAAAGGGTTCTACATGGAACCCAAAAAGGGTTCTCATTTGGGGACAGCCAAATAACTTCTTTGGAACCTTTTCTTCTAAGAGTGTATTGTTGTGGTTTTTAGGTGTTGTTAGGATTGTTTTGGTTCCATCCAGCACTGAAGCTCCCTGCCTCAAATCTCTCAAATCTCTGCATATTGAATAATTGTTTCATGCTCTATACTTTATGCTCCTTGTCTGTGATATCACTGCATCCATATTGTTTTTCTTCATAGCGTTATATATGAAGAGCAGTACTGCATTAGATATCAAATATATCTCAAATACACATGTGAGAAACGGCAGAATAAAGTATCAGAGAGAGATGACCAGTAACACACTCTCTCTCTCTCTTTCTCCTCCCCCTCTCTCTCTCTCTCTCTTGCGCATCTGTATAAACTGCTGTAAATGCTGGCTTTTATATCATTGGAGCCCATGCAAATGAGAGTAGCAGAGTGCGTTCAGTGAAGCATAAAATCGTATGGTTTAAAACACTTATCAACTGCACACTTGGCAAACATCCTACTTGGTATTCTACACGACATGCCATCAGATATACAGGTTCAGGAAGCTACATCATTTTTTAAACACATTTTCAAACCTAGGTGTTTCTATCTAATGGGTGGCCTGTGATAGTTGGTGGTAAATTGAGCAGGACTAGTGAAATCCCATAAGATAAAAAGTTTAGCCTGTGCTGTGTGTGTAATGAGCCTGTCGTTATGGTCACTAGTGGCGAGGCACCAGCCACCGAGCGGCCCGGACATATCCAACATCCCCCTGTCTCCCAGATCACACTTCACACATCCATTATCCTCAGCAACTAATTTCCCCCCCAAAAACGACACTTCTATGGAGTCTCAGGGATCCGCTCCCGTGCGTTGACAAACCCGCAAAGGAAATTACTTATTTATCATTCACGGCTGGGTGATTACTGAGAACTCGCTGTCTCTCTTAGTCTTTAGATGGGGTCTCAGAATTCTCTTTTTTTTCTTTTATTCTTTCAGTCTCTCCTTGGAACACAAAACTGGGATGAGAAGCACGTTGCCTTGATTATTTCCCAGGGGTGAGGCCCATTGAATACTGCTGGGCTATCTGGATAGGTGGTAGAGGTACCCATGAAGCCTGGATGGCACATGAAATCTCAACACAAATGTTTTCAACACATGATTCTCTGGAACTTTGGGACAGGACAATGAGGGAAGTTATAGCAAATGTCTCAAATTTCTACCGGCAGCATCAAATAGAGGCTGTTTCATAGTGTTAAGAATAAACTTGTTGCTGTTCTTCAATAATATTTCTCTACCAGGAAGGTTATCAAATCAAATCAAATCAATTCAAATTCATTTATAAAGCCCTTCTTACATCAGCTGATGTCACAGAGTGCTGTACAGAAACCCAGCCTAAAACCCCAAACAGCAAGCAATGCAGGTGTAAAAGCACAGTGGTTAGGAAAAACTTCCTAGAAAGGCCAGAACCTAGGAAGAAACCTAGAGAGGAACCAGGCTGTGAGGGGTGGCCAGTCCTCTTCTGGCTGTGCCGGGTGCAGATTATAACAGAACATGGACAAGATTTTGAAATGTTCATAGAACAGGCAGAACAGTTGAAACTGGAGAAGCAGCACAGCCAGGTGGACTGGGGACATCAAGGAGTCATCAGGCCAGGTAGGCCTTGAGGAATGGTCCTAATGCTCAGGTCTTCAGAGAGAGAGAGAGAGAGAGAGAGAGAGAGAGAGAGAAAGAAAAAGAGAAAAGAGAGATAATTAGAGAGCGCATACTTAAATTCACACAGGACACCGGATAAGAGAGGAGAAATACTCCAGAAATAACAGACGGACCCTAGCCCCCCCAACACATAAACTACTGCAGCATAAATACTGGAGGCTGAGACAGGAGGGGTCGGGAGACACTGTGGCCCCGTCCGACGATACCCCGGACAGGGCCAAACAGGCAGGATATAGCCCCACCCACTCTGCCGAAGCACAGCCCCCACACCACTAGAGGGATATCGCCAACCATCAACTTACCATCCTGAGACAAGGCCGAGTATAGCCCACAAAGATCTCCGCCACAGCACAACCCAAGGGGGGGGTCAACCCGGACAGGAAGATCACGTCAGTGACTCAACCCACTCAAGCGTGGAAGAGCACCAGTAAACCAGTGACTCAGCCCCTGTAATAGGGTTAGAGGCAGAGAATCCCAGTGGAGAGGGGAACCGGCCAGGCAGAGACAGCAAGGGTTTCAATGCTTTTATTTATCTTGGAAGGAAAATGAAGATTGCAATCGTATACTTTCAGTCTAACTGGTGGTTTTGCCTAAAAAAAAACAAGACTAACAGCCTCATTAAATGCACTGAATCAATATGCAATTAAAAGACAAACAAGGTATTGATAGTATACTAAAGACTGCTGAGAATCGGTCAACCAGGACATTGAAAACACAAGTGAGAAATCAATATATCATTAATAAGATCACAGACCAGAGTAAGCAATCCCTAACCCCCCGTTGGCCACCCTCACAGTCACAAACATTCCAAAAAACAAATGTTTTTTCCCCCACATAATGTTTATATAATTTGTCAGATATTGGTTAGGTACAGGATTTGGACTCAACCAAAGAGCTAACTTAATTCTAAAGGGGCTTGAAAACCTTCCAAACTTGTGTCAGTTCTGATGCTGCTTTCTCCATGTCTGCTTATCTCTGACTCTGCCATCATCCTGTCAGCCTCACACCCACGTGGGGACTGATGGGAGGGGATGGTCCACATGTCTCAGCAGCACCAGAGTCATGAATACTCCATTCCTCACTCCAGCCTCCATTCCAACAGAAATACACCCAGGGAAGGAAATAGGTTGACATTAGGGTGAAGAGATCTCAGTCTCAAGGGAATGGAAAGTACTTCACTCTCTCTTTCAATGGCTTTTGATATCAACACCGTTTGAAGACCCCAATCAGCCCAGTCCGCCGTGACACGTGCAGGGACACTGCAGAAGCATTAGCATGACAATAACAGTGATATGACTGAGACAAAACAACAGGGTCACATTTCTCATTTTCTATTGCCTCAAAACTGCAGAATCTGGAGCCCATTTCCTAGAAAAGCCCCCTGAGACAATCCATAGCGGCCCTCTACAGCTTTCCATAAGAGCATCCATTTCACTAAATCCTTTTCCTGCATCCTCCAGAACAAAGCTAACATCTCAGACAGGCTGGTGGTGCTGTAACTCTGCTGAGTGTGTACAGGCTGGCGATAAAGACTGACGATTTGACCTGATATTTCAAAAGACACAGTGCAATTTACCTGGACTGTCTGTCAGGGACTGTTACCATCATAAAAATTCATTACAGCAAATTAAGCTGAAAGAGAATGAAGAGGAAGAGGGGAAGAAGGTGATTCACTTCAGCACAGTGTCTGTCTTGCAAGACAGTCAATATGAATTTAACCAACCCAACGGCAATTCTGACTTTGATAATTACGCTTCTGAATAAATAAAATTGTGCTCAAGGTGAGGCATGAGCATGGGAGAGAGAGAGTAAAAAACAAGTGATGGAGATTATGCAAAGCTAGCTAGTCCATTAGCAGGTTCAAAGAGATGAGCAGAGCTTTGACCCCCGTATGGTGTGTAAATATGGTGACGCATACCAGCCGTGCATTAGAGGACGGGCAAGGAGGTGGAACAGAACAGAAGAGAGAGAGATCTGAGCTGCCTGTAAACTTTCATTTGTCAGTGGCTATTGACTCTGTCAGGCTGAGTGGGGAGGCAGGGCTGTGGACCATCACAGCTGCATCAGGAGCTCCCACAGAAATACACAGACATATGGTAGCATCAGCTAAGAGTTACACTCAGGTCACAGGTCACTCAAGCCATGTCAATGTTCTCTCTCCAAAGATAGTAGATGCTGAGTACATCTAAGAGCCATGGACTTCTTGGAGCAGGTTATTTTCAAATGGACCACTGTACTTTTCATTTCAGCTCTTCAGAAACACATTCCACATTTCCCAATTCTCCAATTTTTTTGCCAGCCTGTAAACCACACAGCTGTGAAACTACTGACAGGGAGATATGTCTGCTGTCTGAATCCTGTGGAAATGGATAACATACTTAGGAGGGTTCAATAGGTAACATGTCATCCTCTGTGTTCCATGTGTCTGGGAGAATAGAGGCCTGGCACACGTCTAGTGGCACGATGATCAGTAAATAGAGAGACATCTAAATAATTGACTTGACTGAAGTTTTACTGTGACACTGCTGCTGTCATCTGATATGTAAAAAGGGTAAGAGAGTGTAAGTGGGTGAACGTTCACAGTCAGCCCACTAACACCCCTATGAGAAAACAGCAAAATCAAAGTCTACCTGAACAAAGCAATACTCAATCAGGAGTCAAAGCCAAAGGAACTGCACAATATTAAGAAACGCTATAGATAGAAGGAAAGTAGTGTAGAAACCTACCAAAAAACTATTAGGCAACAGCAAATTCAATCCATTTTAGACAACTTCCTGGACAAAACATTTCACTGTAATAGAAGGTGGAAACTTGGCAATAGAAAGCCTTTCAGCTTCCCTATCAAATCTAAGAAAATTAACAATGACAAGTGGTTTGATGAAGAATACAAAACCCAAAGAAAGAAATTGAGAAACCTATCCAACCAAAAACATAGAGAACCTGAGTCCACGCCTTCACTATTATCAAGGCACAAGGCGAGACTCAAATGCAGACACAGGAGGCAGATGGTTGGAGTCTTACAACGTTTATTAATCCAAAGGGCTAGGCAAGAGAATAGTCATGGACAGGCAAAAAGGTCAAAACCAGAGTCCAGGAGGTACAGAGTGGCAAACAGGCTCGTGGTCAGGCAGGCGGGTACAAAGTCCAGAAACAGGCAAAGGTCAAAACCGGGAGGACTAGAAAAAAGAGACTGCAAAAAGCAGGCGAACGGGAAAACCGCTGGTTGACTTGGAAACATACAAAACGAACTTGCACAGAGAGACAGGAAACACAGGGATAAATACACTGGGGGAAATAAGCGACACCTGGAGGGGGTGGAGACAATAACAGGAACAGGTGAAAAAGATCAGGGCGTGACAACTTTGGTGAATCACTAAAACAAGACAGAATAACACTATGGAAAAAGATTGAAGAGCACATCAGAAATCAGCTTAATGTAATTGAAGAATCCATAGAATCTAACAAATTCTGGAAAAATTGGAGCACACTCAACAAATAACCACACGAAGAGTTATCTATCCAAAACAGAGATGTGTGGATAAACTACTTCTCAAATCTTTTGGGCTCTATAACAAAGAACAAACAGCAAAAACATATACTTGATCAATTACAAATCTTAGAATCAGCTATTAAACACTTCGAGAACCCACTGGATTCTCCAAATACATTGAATGAACTACAGGACAAAGTACAAACCCTCCAACCCAAAAAGGCCTCAACACGATGGTATCCTACATGAAATGATAAAATATACAGACCACAAATTCCAATTGGCTATAGTTAAACTCTTTAACATCATCCTTAGCTCTGGTATCTTCCCCAATATTTGGAACCAAGGACTGATAACCCCAATCCACAAAAGTGGAGACAAATTTGACCCCAATAACTACCGTGGGATATGAGTCAAGAGCAACCTTGGGAAAATGTTCTGCATTATTATTAACAGAAAACTTGTACATTTCCTCAGTGAAAACAATGTACTGAGCAAGCGTCTAATTGGCTTTTTACCAAATTACCATCAGACAGACCACTAATTCACCCTGCACACCCTTATTGACAAACAAA
The DNA here is from genome assembly GCA_030435695.1 of Brachymystax lenok tsinlingensis. Classification (NCBI taxonomy): domain Eukaryota; kingdom Metazoa; phylum Chordata; class Actinopteri; order Salmoniformes; family Salmonidae; genus Brachymystax; species Brachymystax lenok. The sequence continues at coordinate 28,549,982 of CM059819.1, read as the reverse complement.
CCAAAACAAAGGCCAAGTCTTCTCATGCTTTGTTAAATTCAAAAAAGCTTTTGACTCAATTTGGGTCTGCTGTACAAAAAACGAATTAACAAAAAAATGGAGCAAACTACAATGCTTTTAGACCCTGAACAGAGAATACAGAGTGGCAGAATACCTGACCACTGTGATTGACCCAAAATTAAGGAAAGCTTTGACTATGTCGCCGTAGGCAGACCTTGCTCTCAAGAGAAGACAGGCTATGTGTACACTGCCTGCAAAATGAGGTGGAAACTGAGCTGCACTCCCTAACCTCCTGCCAAATGTATGACCATATTAGAGACACATATTTCCCTCAGATTACACAGACCCACAAAGAACTCGAAAACAAATCCAATTTTGATAAACTCCCATATCTATTGGGGGAAATAGCACAGTGTGCAATCACAGCAGCAAATGTGTGACCTGTTGCCACAAGAAAAGGGCAACCAGTGAAGAACGAACACCACTGTAAATACAACCCATATTTATTTATTTTACCTTTTGTACTTGCATATCCCTACAACACTGTATATAGACATTATATGACATTTAAAATGTCTTTATTCTTTTGGTACTTGTGTGAGTGTAATGTTTACTGTTAACTTTTTATTGTTTATTTCACCTTTGTCTATCCATTTCACTTGCTTTGGCAATGTAAGCATGTGTTTCCCATGCCAATAAAGCCCCTTGAATTGAATTGTGAGTGAGTGAGTGAGTGAGTGAGTGAGTGAGAGAGAGAGAGAGAGAGAGAGAGAGAGAGAGAGAGAGAGAGAGAGAGAGAGAGAGAGAGAGAGAGAGAGAGAGAGAGAGAGACCAATGCAATGGGATCATAAGACAAAACTAGAACTGAGAGTGATGTTGGGGGAGGACGAGCTGCCACAGAGGGAGAGTCAAACCTGCACAACGTCACACAAGCAAATGGAGAGCCACCCCCCTATGTGAGTAACCCTGTGGATTCTACCTTAAAATAACACTGTTTTATGATCTGTACTCCTTTCATATGATAGGCCTATATGATTTTCGAGGGTGTTTGAGAAGCACCCTTATACCCCTAAGAAAAAGTAGGCCATCCCATCAGGTAGTCCTAGTGTTCTACTTAGGTCTAACGTATGGGATTATCACTTCAAAAAGCAAACATCTGAAGCATTTTAGATTGCAGAGAGGCTCAGGAATAATATTTGACTGTGAGGGAGATTTTTCACGGAAATCTTCAAGAGAGGAGCCTTATTGAAGATGGGAGAGGATTTTGTTTTTAGAACCTTGTGTGCCTTTGGAGCATATTGAACCTCACAGATAGTGTTGAGAACATGATTAATAACCATAATCAGAGCAGTATCTAAATATAGACCCCCATTAACCAGCTGGCCTTCAGAAATGTGAATAAGCCATCAGGTCAAGTGGGATGAAAGACTGACAGGGCTGAGAGGCGAACTAAGAGACGGACATCGTAGGCCCTGCAATGAGTCATTGGGTCAGATTGGTCTGCATCTCAGATGGTCCACCTAAAATAATGCATTGGCACTGTGATCTGGCCCAATTTGTATTTAATTTTTTTTATTTCAACCTTTATTTAACCAGGTTGGTCTGTTGAGAACAAGTTCTCATTTACAACTGCGACCTGGCCAAGATAAAGCAAAGCAGTGCAACACAAACAACACAGAGTTACACATGGGAAAAACAAACATACAGTCAATAACACAATAGAAAAATCTATATACAGTAGGGTGCATCAAATTTGAATGGGACATTTTAATTTCAAAATATCAATTTGGCTGGCATTGCATTTTGTTCAAATTAACATAAAAATGACTTTTGCAAAGTTTTGAGGAATTCCATTGAGATTTAGGGGTGCCACCTAACACATGAACTTTGGCGAAATTTCATAAAATGTGAAATTTTTGGTCTAATTGCCATAAGGTTGACCTGGATATGTTGAGTACAGTTAACTTTTATACAGTAACATGTTCTATAGGGTTATCAAAGTAAAAGTTGTTTGTTTGCCCTTTGGGCAACTTGGGCATTTATCAGAATTCAACTTTCAAGATTCTCCATTCATTTGTCCTATAGACAAAATGAATAGAGGTCAATGGGACATGTTCACGTGGCCTTACCCTGAATTTTGTGCAGCAGTGATGGATGTCGGACACACATATAACGTTTAATTGACTTTATTGTTAAACACAAGGGGCGATACTGACACACTTAAAAGAACAAACCCTCTCTAGTGGCTAACTCACTGGCAACTAACAGGGCCTAATGGTAAGAGCTGACACTAACTAAACTTCAAACTTAATTGCTCAGTCTGTGCCAGAGTCTGCTCCACTGAGCAACATCACCAGGGAGAAAGAGAGAGGAAATTGAACCTGAACTCTGAACCTAGCCAGTGCGTCTCCCCCCAGATATGTCTCTCCACCCGCCACCCAAGAGTAACCGTCCTATTCAGGGATTAGCTTGCGTTTGCAGCGGCGAAGGTTTGGCTGTTGGTTGCGGTCATGTTCAACTGCCTGCAGCACATTCTGCAGGTGCTGCTCCTTCCTTGCCACTGCGACGAAGTCGGATGTGAGCTTGACGCCACGCTCGGCACAGTCATTGACCGCGTTCATTGCACGTACATTGACCTCACTTTTTTTGAACGCAGCATTGGTCGCCCATTCCTTCACATCGAGAGACATAAATTCTGGATCAATGTGCAGCTGGTGCATCCCAAACCAGCAATCCTTATTGGCGAGGTCAGCCAAGCTGGTGGTTGGCAAGAGGGTGGGGAACTTTGGCTCGCCAAAGCCAGTACCAAAGCGCTGCTCAGGGATGTGCATGGGGAGATCAGCGGGCTTGTGCTCCAAGATCGCTCTGGCAAGTGCACGCTTGTCATCATTGGGCACCTTGCTGCTGAAGAGAACCAGGGGTAGCATCTCACCTGTCAGGTACCAGCGATGCCTCTCCAGCGCCTTGATCGCTGATGCTGCAATGCCCTCATCTACAGCCTTGTATGCCTGCAGGTGGTGGTAGAGTGTCAGGTCATTCCAGGCAGCATCTACAGCTTTCTCGCAGGTCAACCACCACTTTGCATAGATGTGTGTAATGAAAATGGCAAATGCCCGAATCTTCGGCACCTGCTGCCGTGTGGTGATTGTGCCCAGGGGAAGCAACGCGATGTGCTGCTCCATCAAAGCCAGCTTGAGAGTATAGAGCAGCTTGGCCATCCATCGTGCCTTGTGGAGCGCTCCCGGTCGTTGGAAGCTCACTGCGGTCTGCTCTTCACCATCTGCATCCAGAAACACAAGACACAGCTGCACAAACTCATGGTAGTCACCTCGCTTGTGGTCAGTGACTTCTTTTGCGCACCTGACAAGTTCAGCATGTAAATTGCCCAGGAGTGGTTGCTCGGTGTTGCCAGGAATGTAGCGGGACCATTGGCTGCTGGATTCTTGTGGTAACAGGTTCCATTTCTCTCTCAGACGTGTGAACAAGGTAACCTCTGGCGGCGTGATGACTCCACCTTCAGGTCTGTGAAAACCTGGTTCAGGAGGACCTCACCAATGTGGTGCGGGCACCCAGACCAAAGCAGTGGTCGGCCTAGTGAGAGCTGTAAGGCAATGCAGGCTGCTGTGAGATGGCGGTGTTTGACACAGTGGTGTCAAATGCCATGTCGACAACCTGGTCAGCGCAGCACCAGTCCTGCAGCAACTTGCATGTCAACCGGGCAATGATCACTCCACATGCCTCATTGGTCTGCTTCTTATCGCCGGGACACCAAGCAGTTTCAGCCGCTCTGCATCTCCAACCACCACTGTCAGGCGCTCCTCCAACTGGCGCACATTGCTGAGCATCGGTGTTAACTTGCTGTCCCAGTGTAGGGTGCACAATGGAGGTGGTGTCCACTGCTTGTGCTGTTCCTCACCGATTGTCTCCAGCACTTGGCGTCTTGCTCGGTCAGCTGTTGCGTAAGATGCAGAGAGATGTGTACATTCACCACCTGACTCTGCAACAAGGCCACGAGTGAAGGCAGCCTGTTGCATTGGTGACATCTTCAACCTTGTAGCCAGTGACCACGACACTTGGTCGGCTAAGGATGTCATGTGGAATGAAGACGTTTGTTCCAGTCTTCTTATGCTTGTGGGATGGTTCGCCCTCAGATGGTGGATAGACTGTGTTAGTATCCTCCTCTGACTCCTCATCACTCTCCGACTCCAAGCTGGACATTGCCGTCACCTCCTCCAGCTCCTTTTCACAGCGGGACTGTCTGGCTGCTGCGGCAATAATACATACCCAACACAGAAAGATCACCTCAAACAGAAAGATCACCTCAGTTTTCTTGAGCTGTAGTATTGTTTACCTCAGATCTCCATGGCGACCATTGAGCACTGTTAACCACTTTATCCAACAAAAACAGATGTGCGGTGGCACCCCTAAATCATCATGTACTGGAAAAATATTTTGCATGTGTTGTTTCTACATATATTGGAACACTTTTAGCACCCAGCCATATCAAAATTCAAGAATTGTGTTTTTTGATGCACCCTAATATACAGTGTGTGCAAATGTAGTAAGATTAGGGAGGTAAGGCAATAATAGGCCATAGTGACAAACTAATTACAATTTAGAAATTAAACACTGGAGTGATAGATGTGCAAGTAGAGATACTGGGGTGCAAAAGAGCAACAAAATAAATAACAATATGGGGATGACGTAGTTGGGTGGGCTATTTACAGATGGGCTGTGTACAGGTGCAATGATCGATAAGCTGCTCTGACAGCTGATGCTTAAAGTTAGTGAGGGAGATACAGTGAGGGAAAAAAGTATTTGATCCCCTGCTGATTTTGTACGTTTGCCCACTGACAAAGAAATGATCAGTCTATAATTTTAATGGTAGGTTTATTTGAACAGTGAGAGACAGAATAACAACAAAAAGATCCAGAAAGATGCATGTGAAAAATGTTATAAATTGAATTTCATTTTAATGAGGGAAATAAGTATTTGACCCCCTCTCAATCAGAAAGATTTCTGGCTCCCAGGTGTCTTTTATACAGATAACGAGCTGAGATTAGGAGCACACTCTTAAAGGGAGTGTTCCTAATCTCAGTTTGTTACCTGTATAAAAGACACCTGTCCACAGAAGCAATCAATCAAATTCCAAACTCTCCACCATGGCCAAGACCAAAGAGCTCTCCAAGGATGTCAGGGACAAGATTGTAGACCTACACAAGGCTGGAATGGGCTACAAGACCATCGCCAAGCAGCTTGGTGAGAAGGTAACAACAGTTGGTGCGATTATTCGCAAATGGAAGAAACACAAAAGAACTGTCAATCTCCCTCAGCCTGGGGCTCCATGCAAGATCTCACCTCGTGGAGTTGCAATGATCATGAGAACGGTGAGGAATCAGCCCAGAACTACACGGGAAGATCTTGTCAATGATCTCAAGGCAGCTGGGACCATAGTCACCAAGAAAACAATTGGTAACACACTACGCCGTGTGGGACTGAAATCCTGCAGCGCCCGCAAGGTCCCCCTGCTCAAGAAAGCACATATGCATGCCCGTCTGAGGTTTGAGACCAAAATGGAGCTCTTTGGCATCAACTCAACTCGCTGTGTTTGGAGGAGGAGGAATGCTGCCTATGACCCCAAGAACACCATCCCCACCGTCAAACATGGAGGTGGAAACATTATGCTTTGGGGGTGTTTTTCTGTTAAGGAGACAGGACAACTTCACCGCATCAAAGGGACAATAGACGGGGCCATGTACCGTCAAAAACATGCCTTGCAGGATAGTGTACAGAGGCTTTCTGTGAAGGTGGTCGACCTAGAGGGCCGATCCAGACGCCATAACCTTCGCGTTGTTGGTCTGGCAGAGGGGGTGGAGGCTGGCTCTCGCCCCACCGACTTCTTCGCCAAGCTATTGAGTGATGCAATGGGATTGGATGTTTTGGCTTCGGATCCCCAGCTGGACCATGCACATCGCGCTCTTGTCCCAGTGCCTGGACCGGGCCAACGTCCTCGCCCAGTAATCATCTGTTGTCACAGTTTCAAGACCAAGGATCTTATCCTGCACGAGGCTCGATTGAGGGGTAACCTGTTACATAAAGGACATCCCTTCCGTGTCTATGAGGATTATGCGCCCGATGTTGCAAAGCATTGCGCCGGCTACAGAGAGGTCATGACCAAACTCTACAAACTCCACCTTCGCCCAGCCTTGCTCTTCCCTGCAAGACTCAGAATTACCCCTCCTTCCGGTGAGAAGATTTGGCTCTCCTCGGTTTTGGATGCAGAGAAGTTTATCCGGGAATATATACCAATCCCCCGTACGGGTTAGAGCGCCTTGTCATTGTGTATTATGGACTCGAATCCATAAAATGCCATAACGGGTGAAACCTTATTAAACTGTCTCAGCAAGGGCTGCTGACTGAAGTGTTATTGTCGCTACCGAACATGTAAGACGCTAAGCCGACCAATGGAGGGCGCTCATTTAACGTTAATTTCACTTTCATTCCGGCTGGACAACTGACCTGTCGTTGGAGTTCAGAGCGATGCCTGTTTGAGTGGCCTTCCAGGTTTGATCATTGACACTATCGGATGGATGTACTTATATTCCCCCATTTTTGTTTTGTTTCGCTATTTATTTCTCAATTCTTACATTATTGCTTGCAGGGGACTGGGGGTGTAGATTCCCATCAGCCTTCTGCGGTGCTTGTGTCTATATGTGTAGGTGTGTGTACATATAATTATTATTTTTACTTTATTATTATTATTATTAAAAAAAAAATCTCTTAGCATTTTACTATTACTATGTATGTGTACATTTTAAGTTAGTGTAGATTATTATTTTGGGGTATGAATGTTTGTGTAGATATGTATGTGCGTATACTTGTGTGTGTATATATATATAAATGTGTATGTAGGTATATGCATGTATATATGTGTGTGTGTGTATGTATGTATATATGTGTATGTTTATGTATGCATGTGTATGTATGTGTATGTGTGTATATATGTATGTGTATATGTATATGTATGGGTGTAGGTATGTATATATATAAATATATTTTTATTATTATTATTTATTTTTGGGGGGATTGGGGGGGTACATTTAACTTAGTAAAATCCTTGTTCCGAACTCCTAACCCACAGTATGTAATTGTACTGCTGTCTATGTCGGTTGCTGATGGTTTATGTTTAGACCGGCTTTGCTTAGCAATATATTCTTGCGATGCTATATCTTGCTTATCTCAGGGATTGGCCCAGGACGACACTTAAGTGCGCAATATGTTTAAGTTGCAACTTATTCTGTTTTGGTTTATTAGATGCTAATTGAACACTTTATTTGCGGGAGCCTCCTCAGTTCATATGTTAGTAGAAGTTCTAGGAGAGTGAGAGGTGAACGTATAGTTGGGATTTTATTTGGGTTTTACCTCTTGTTTGAGGTCGCGCAGTGCATTTTTGGCATCGGCCAAGTGTCCAACGAAGACAATCCATGGTTCTTTTGTTAGAAAAAGTAATGTATTATATCCATAAATCTCTGTTTGGTTGGCGCGTTATAATGAGAAAATAGAGCCTCTCTTTCGTCCATTGAAACGTGAAGAGAACTCATTCAACTTATACCTATAAACTTGTCCAAGAACAATCAAACATAATTGTAAATGTATCCTTAGGAACACTTTTATGTATAAATAGTATAATATTTCAACCGGAATATTAACTGGGCGATAAGAAGGGAAAAAACCACAGAGCGTGCCAGCCCGGGAGCGCGCATTTACTTGTATTGACATCTATGTGGACACTTCCTTATTCGACTTCTTCTCTGCTCTAAAAGCAACTAAGAAGAATCAGAACACTTTCTCGAGACTGTTGACATCCAGAGGAAGCAATAGGTACTGCATTCATATGCCCTTATATGGGCATTTTCATAAGGGAGGGGTTCTAAATGAGGCAATCTGTCAAAACCACTTTTTCCAGGACAGAAATTCTTCGGGTTTTTGCCTGCCATATCCGTTCTGTTATATTCACAGATGAAATGTTAACACTTTTAGAAACTTCAGAGTGTTTCCTATCCAATGGTACTAAATATGTGCATATCCTATTTTCTGGGCCTGAATGGGAGGCATTTTACTTTGGGCATGCCACACTCTCCAAAACGGTCACCTCGTGCGCTGCTGGCAAAGAAGTTAAATAAGAATTGCACACTTGTCTTTTATACCTTTACACCATTCTTGTGTGTGTTCAATAAAAATATTTGAACAAGAAATCTCGGGTGAGAACCTCCTTCCCTCAGCCAGGGCATTGAAAATGGATCGTGGATGGGTATTCCAGCATGACAATGACCCAAAACACACAGCCAAGGCAACAAAAGAGTGGCTCAAGAAGAAGCACATTAAGGTCCTGGAGTGGCCTAGCCAGTCTCCAGACCTTAATCCCATAGAAAATCTGTGGAGGGAGCTGAAGGTTCGAGTTGCCAAACGTCAGCCTCGAAATCTTAATGACTTGGAGAAGATCTGCAACGAGGAGTGGGACAAAATCCCTCCTGAGATTTGTGCAAACCTGGTGGCCAACTACAAGTAACGTCTGACCTCTGTGATTGCCAACAAGGGTTTTGCCACCAAGTACTAAGTCATGTTTCGCAGAGGGGTCAAATACTTATTTCCCTCATTAAAATGCAAATAAATTTATAACATTTTTCACATGCGTTTTTCTGGATTTCTTTGTTTATATTCTGTCTCTCACTGTTCAAATAAACCTACCATTAAAATTATAGACTGATCATTTCTTTGTCAGTGGGCAAACGTACAAAATCAGCAGGGGATCAAATAATTTTTTCCCTCACTGTATAAGTCTCCAGCTTCAGTGATTTTTGCAATTCGTTCCAGTCATTGGCAGCAGAGAACTGGAAGGAAAAGCGGCCAAACGAGGAGTTGGCTTTGGGGATGACCAGTGAAATATACCTGCTGGAGCGCGTGCTACGGGTGGGTGCTGCTATGGTGACCAGTGAGCTGAGATAAGGCGGGGCTTTACCTAGCAAAGACTTATAGATGACCTGGAGCCAGTGGGTTTGGCAATGAATATGTGGTGAGGGCCAGCCAACGAGAGCATACAGGTCGCAGTGGTGCGTAGTATATGGGGCTTTGGTGACAAAATGGATGGCACTGTGATAGACTACATACAGTTTGCTGAGTAGAGTGTTGGAGGCTATTTTGTAAATGACATCGCTGAAGTCAAGGATCGGTAGGATGGTCAGTTTTACGAGGGTATGTTTGGCAGCACGAGTGAAGGATGCTTTCTTGCGAAATAGGAAGTCGATTCTAGATATCATTTTGGATTGGAGATGCTTAATGTGAGTCTGGAAGGAGAGTTTACAGTCTAACCAGACACCTAGGTATTTGTAATATTCTAAGTCAGAACCGTCCAGAGAAGGAATGCTGGATGGGCGGGCGGGTGCGGGCAGCAATCGGTTGAAGAGCATGCCTTTAGTTTTACTTGCATTTAAGAGCAGTTGGAGCCCACGGAAGGAGAGTTGTATGGCATTGAAGCTCGTCTGGAGGTGGGTTAACACCGTGTCCAAAGAAGGGACAGAAGTATACAGAATGGTGTCGTCTGCGTAGAGGTGGATCAGAGAATCACCAGCAGCAAGAGCGACATCATTGATGTATACAGAGAAGAGAGTCGGCCCGAGAATTTAACCCTGTGGCACCCCCATAGAGACTGCCAGAGGTCCCGGACAACAGGCCCTCTGATTTGACACACTGAACTCTATCAGAGAAGTAGTTGGTGAACCAGGCGAGGCAATCATTTGAGAAACCAAGGCTGTTGAGGCTGCTAATAAGAATGTGGGGATTGACAGAGTCAAAAGCCTTGGCCAGGTCGATGGTCCGGACAACAGGCCCGTCAGAGGTCCGGACAACAAACAGGCCCTCCAATGAAAACAGAGTACACATTGAGAACAAATAAAAACTGACTAACTAGTGGAATAACACTCAAGCTGCAGACAATTCAATTTGATACCATTATTTCACATTGAAGCAACATAAAGACTTCTCAAGAAGGTCAAGCCAAGCAACACCTGTTTTCATTGTATATAGAACACATCTGAGATGACGCCATAATAAACTATATATGAATATACTCTTATCTCATTCCTCATACCTATGCACAGCTGGTCCCAGGCAGAGAACAACACATGAATCAGAGTAGTAATCTATCCCTGTCCGCCCTCACGGAACAGGAAACATTAATACTGCATTTCATCTCACCTGCTTGGTGGCTCTATGGAACTAGTGACTGCAGGTGACAGCCACTGTGATGTTGAATGAACTGCTGGAGCCACCTGCCTCTGCCCTTAGCTTGTGATGGTCTGTGTTTCTCTGGTCTCCACGGTGATTGACAGGTATGGGATAGCAAACAAAGCAATGCAATCAAACAGCGAAAGCGGACGTAGGGGACCTATACGCGTGCAGCAGGATCAAATAAGAGACATGAACTGCACTGCAATATTGATGCTTTACTTGGGAAACAGCAGACAAAGATACATGACACTCTTACCTCTCTATGTATGTTGTGCTAGGTTGGAAGTTGGAACCACAGGTTTATATCATGTTTATATTCATAGCCTCAGTCGCCTGACTTGATTGATGAGGCAGACTTTGTATGGAGAATATGGACAGCTGGAGAATATGGACTGTCCAGATGCTGCCCACCTCTCCATGACTTATGTTTAGAGTGGGGGGCTAGCTACGCAGAGGTCATGGGTTCAAATCCCGCTGGGACCACAAACACATAGTACATATGTAAGTTCTCACTGCACAATAAGTCACTTTGGATAAAAGAATCTTGATAAGCAGCTTACATTATTGTATTACATAATTAAAGCTGGTTACAGATATTGGAGTGAGAATGATAAGTAGCTGACTGTTGCTAAGACTGGTCAAGACCTCGTGGCCACTGGGTAGGCTTAGTAGTTGTAGGTATTGGTGGCCAGTGCCTTACTTGACCCAGTACTCATTACTTGTTTGTATGCATGCAGTCAGACCAGTGGAGAGTGGAGGGATATTTGTAGGCTGCAGTGTTTACCTGATATAGAAATGTTTATGAATTATTGATGTTTCTCAAAGAGCTCAGTTTACTAAATGAGAGTATGTTGTTGCATGACTTGAAACTGAATTGCCAGCAACAATACCTAAGGTACTGTAGGTAGGAAAACAGTCTGATATTCAGTGTGAGTGTGTGCGTGTGTGCATGTGTGTGTCTGTGTGTTTGTGTGTGTGTCTGTGTGTGTGCCTGCATGCCTGTGTGTACTCGTAGCAGGAGATATAAAGCCTATCAACATAAAGCAGGCTCTGTACTGTATTCTCCTCTCCCTCTGACTTCTCCAAACACTTACTGTACCTGCACATCTGTGTGAACACTGGGGCTTCACAGAGGAGCTTAAGAACAAAAGCATAAACTGTGTGTCAGAATGGCTTTGTCTGGAATGAATCAATACCTCAAGACCATTGATTTTAATTTTGATTCATTTTTAAACCATCTAAATGCAAACCCATTCATATCACGTTTCAAGTGTTACAGGCTAACCCATGAGTAATTCAAATGTACTGTGGCAGAAATTATAGGGTAATCAAAAACCTGTTTTAAAATATTCATAGGGGTCTCTGAAAATATCTCTGAAATACTAAAGTATACTCTATGAAACTGTGAATCATATTAATGATCTAATTTTCATAAACTAGCCAACTATATTATGATTGGTCAGGGGGCCGGGGGCCCAGAGGTCAGGGGCAACGGGAAGTTGTCCTACATGCCCGTTCGGTAATCCAGTCCTGTTTGTAAAGCTAGAAGGCTGCATTTAGACAGGCAGCCCAATTCTGATATTTTTTTCACTAATAGGCCAAATTTGACCAATCTGATCAGCTCTGAAAAATATCTGACGTCAATAGACAAATTAGTGGAAGAAAAATCAGAATTGGGCTCCTTGTCTAAGCGCAGTTGAAGTAGTTTAGCCCTAGATAATAGTTTTTTTTATTATGGATTTATGCTGCTTTCGTAAAAAAAGTGGGAGGTGGGAATTTACCAGTTGTGAAGTCGTAAATGCAACTCTTTGAGAAATGTCAATTGGCTAATGGCCAACCAGCTGCATAAACCAGAAAACTAAAAGTACAGCTATCATGCTTGTAAATAAATGAGTGTTAACATATATTTTTTAAATAGATTGCTTTTTATAAATAATGTTTTGTTGTTGCATTTAACTGCCGAAATTATATTATTCCGGTAATTTCTTTAATAGGTGACGCATATGGGAGAAGTGGGAGCTCATGCCACGTTCATGTGCAAGTCCGAACAAAAAAAACTCAGAAATCCCTGACTTTGCTGACTGGTTGAACACGGCACGTTTATAACTACAACCAGTTAGCAAGTCGAACATTTTAGAGTCTCCTAGTTCCAACTAGCACTTGAACGCGGCATCCCACTAGTAATTACCAGTTGGAGGGCCGTTCAAGTGGATCTTTTCCAGTCGTATGTGGCAAATTCCCACTTGGTTACACGAACACAGCATGAGTCTGACCATTTCCAATCAATGCATTGAACACAGCTGTTGCTGTGAACTGTACATGGCAGCTGTACATGTCATTGAATATCAGTGAAGTTGAAACACAGTACTCTCTGGTCTTTTGCAGGGTTATTTTTTCTTGATGCTTCTAGAATAACACAGGTAAGCTACAGTCAATGATTTATATATACACATATTTGGCTGCAGTAGGCTACTACCAGTTTACTACTTGTGGTTGCTGCCTGCTGTCATAGGCGTACCATAGTAAATGTAAATCCGGGACACTCAAATTAGTATAATATGTTACGTTTTGGTATGGTTACGTAAGACAAGCTTACTTAAAGCAATGACCCTTGCTGTCTCTGCCTGGCCGGTTCCCTTCTCCACTGGGATTCTCTGCCTCTAACCCTATTATAGGGGCTGAGTCACTGGCTTACTGGGGGTGCGCCGCTTGAGTGGGTTGAGTCACTGACGTGATCTTCCTGTCCGGGTTGGCCTCCCCCACCCTTGGGTTGTGCCGTGGCGGAGATCTTGTGGGCTATACTCGGCCTTGTCTCAAGATGGTAAGTTGGTGGTTGGAGATATCCCTCTAGTGGTGTGGGGGCTGTGCTTCGGCAGAGTGGGTGGGGTTATATCCTGCCTGTTTGGCCCTGTCCGGGGGTATCGTCGGACGGGGCCACAGTGTCTCCCGACCCCTCCTGTCTCAGCCTCCAGTATTTATGCTGCAGTAGTTTATGTGTCTGTTATTTCTGGAGTATTTCTCCTCTCTTATCCGGTGTCCTGTGTGAATTTAAGTATGCGCTCTCTAATTATCTCTCTTTTCTCTTTTCTCTTTTTCTTTCTTTCTCTCTCTCTCTCTCTCTCTCTCTCTCTCTCTCTCTCTCTCTCTCTCTCTCTCTCTCTTTCTCTCTCTCTCTCTGAAGACCTGAGCATTAGGACCATTCCTCAAGGCCTACCTGGCCTGATGACTCCTTGATGTCCCCAGTCCACCTGGCCGTGCTGCTTCTCCAGTTTCAACTGTTCTGCCTGTTCTACGAACATTTTAAAATCTTGTCCATGTTCTTTTATAATCTACACCCGGCACAGCCAGAAGAGGACTGGCCACCCCTCACAGCCTGGTTCCTCTCTAGGTTTCTTCCTAGGTTCTGGCCTTTCTAGGGAGTTTTTCCTAACCACCGTGCTTTTACACCTGCATTGCTTGTTGTTTGGGGTTTTAGGCTGGGTTTCTGTACAGCACTCTGTGACATCAGCTGATGTAAGAAGGGCTTTATAAATACATTTGATTTGATGTCTAGCTACCCAATGGTTGCGTGTTTGAATCTCATCATAGACAACTTTAACATTGTATCTAATTAGCAACTATTTAGCTATTTTGCAACTACTTAGCATGTTAACTAACCTTAACCCTTAAACCTAACTCATAGCCTAGCTAACATTTAGCGTTAGCCACATAGCTAATGTTAACCTCTACAAATTGGAATTTGTAACATATCATATGTGTTGGAATTACGTAACATTGTACGAAATAGATGGACATCCACAATTTAATACATACCAAATAAAACATATCATGCTGAATGGATGGAGACAGATTTTCTATATATCGTTATATCTACCCCTGAGTCCAGGTCATTGATTAGCCTATGGGTTTCTGTGCGGGTACAGCGTATTTTATGTTCTGAAGAACGATAAATGTAATATAGATCTGATTTTAGGCGGCCCTAACCTGAAAAGCAAGGCCTGAAGAGACCATTATTACTGTAAAACCTGTCGTCTCAATGCCTTACAACTTGAGGCACAAATTTCCTGTGAAAGTGACCAATCCTACCCCTCAGGAAAAATGTACAGTTCCCAAGGTAAAGTTATGACTGATGCTTTGATATTTATGCTAGGCTAATAGTGAACTGTCATTGGTTTTACTTGGGTACAAGAAGATTGTCATTCTTCATGTGGCAGTCTCTTGTTGAGGCAATCAACCATTCTTATTTGGCTACTGTGAAGGCACACACTGGGATATTTCTAGCCCTTATGTCCTTGGGTTCTCAAGAGCTAGGACATTTACTTCTGTTCAGTAGACATTTAACTTAATTTATGCCCATTGGGTATTGAAGAATATTATGAATGCCTTGTCTTCCACATCTTAATCCAAAATATAAATTGCCATTTTAGTATTTGTAAATAATTTATAACAAACCAAGTGACGGGCTACTGTTGGGCTGAAATAAACTCACAATTGCTTATAAATGTTGAATTGAAGGTCCAGACCAAGTCAGGAAAACCTGCCACCTCATATGGCCTGAGGTCCAGGGTGCCTTTGGGAAATGCAGCAAACAAACTGAACAACAACGCCAAATGAATTAAAACAAATGTTATCTTTTTTTCAATTAATACATTTTCATTACTGCGGTGTGGTTCATTTTTTGGTGCATCTTTGAATAATTGTGTTTTATTTTCCCTGAGAAACAGACGGGTGTTCCTGTCAAACCAGCTCAATGTAAGCAGAGCGCTACTGAAAGAGTCCATGTTATTTCAAAGGAGGACAAGGAGAACACTGGGGCTGGCAACTGTGATCTGGTCAGACAGGTGAGATTTTAAGGAGAGAATGTTGAAGCTGGGCTTGGCTGTAGTTAGAAATGCATCACTACTCTATGTAAATGTTTCATGTTAATCCAATATGCTAAAATCTGAGTTGTCATCTCTTCATGGATGTTGTCTGTAGTTCAGCTTCACAGAGAATTCCATCCACTTCTCTATATCTTGTTGTTCTTTAAGCCAAGCCCATTCCAGCTCCCCTTGAGGAGCCTCCGAGCCAAGAGGCCACTTGGGACGAGGGGCTCAATGCGCCACAGGCCTTCTCAAATGCCCTGCTCAACATCCCAGATGTGGACTCTGCAGACGCAGGCGCCTCCTCGCTGTGCAGTGACTATGTGAAGGACATTTACGCTCATCTAAGGAACCTGGAGTTTTTTTAAAAATTGGAATAATCTCAACTATCTCTTGTTTGTTCTGAGCCTAATTAAATTTCATGTGATTTTTATTTATTTGGGTTGTCAAGAAGCGGCAACACATAGTTACCCTTTTTTACTACGTTAATCATTATTATTCAATATCCTGTGTCTTGCCACAGACCCCTCTCTTAATGTCTGACAGTTTGTCATGGCTATCAACCCTATCTGGAGGGTTGTGATGTGACTGGGAGCATGCGGCGTATTCTAGTTGACTGGCTGGTACATGTCGAGGCAGTTCAGACTGCACCAGGAGGCCCCCTACATGACTGTTGGGATCATCGACCGCTTTCTCCAGGAATGGCTTGTTTTTCCTCTGATGGTCAGATACATTTATAAAATTTTTGTATTCATGGTTTTCTATTTTGCTCAGGACTATCCAGTGCCAAAGTCTCTGCAACTGGTTGGTGTCACTTCGATTCTCATCGCTTTCAAGTATGAGGAAATCGCTCTTCCCGTGGTGGAGGATTTTGCCCATACAACAGACTTCACATATTCCTGTGCTGAGATATGCTTGATGGAAATGACCATTCTGAAAGCCATGAAGTGGGACGACCCCCACCAGTTCACTTTCTAAGGAGAGGCACTAAGGTTGAAGGTGAATTTTTGAATTTGAAAATGTAATACACATTGTTTAGCTCTTCTGATGCGAACTCACCCAATTTGCTTCATGCTGTAACTGACAGCCTTATTTTTTTGTATTGCTTAATTGTACTTGCTGACCAGCTATTTAAAAGTTACCATTGGTTCAGAGCCACATGGCAACAAATGATATTGCATGCCAGTACAATTTATCTTTCAGCTTCAGCCTGTTGATTATGGGCTGGCTAAATACCTGCTGAAGCTGACCCTTCTGGACTATGCCTCAGTTCACTATCCACCATCCCTCACCGCTGCTGCAGCTATTGCTTTATCATCCAGGATCCTTCATCATTCTGCTGGTTATGAATGGGTCAGTTATGCGCAACAACAAATATTTTGACTTGTGAAGTGTATGAAACTAGACACTTTTAACCCATAGTCATTAGATTTCTTTGGGTTATGATTCCTGATAAAGGTACAGTTATGGAGTGATATGTGTCAACAGAACAGTGTTTAAGTTGTTACTGAATTCATTAATGTTTGCTCCATAGACACCAGCCCTGCAGCACTACATGGGCTACACAGAGGTCTCTCTGCTACCTGTGATGCAATGCATTGCCAAGATGCTGGAGCGCTTGAATGATGGCAACATGAAACAGTTGGTGAGCCCAGCCTTTAGATGACTTCTAGCCCAGCGATGTACTGTAGAAAACACGGCAATGTTTTACTGAAACCCTTTTTTTTTTCTCTAGTCAATTAAGCAGAAGTATGAAAACGTCAAGCCACTCCGGGTCAGCTGTCTCCCAGAGATGACATCTACCAGGGCTTGAGCCTACATTAACAAACAGTCCTACTCTCACTGACACGACTGATTTACCCCATGTTTTTAGCACTTTTTTTCAAAACAATTTTTAAATACATCTTTAAGTTTTCAATGGTTTGTCTTGATTTTAAAAAGCAAGATTGATATATTGTCATGGTATTGGAAAATGGTAAGCACCACAGCAGACTCATGCATGGGGGTGTTTAACTAAAAACGAGTGATCAGAGTGGAACAGGGATTGGATGGGATAAAAGGAATTACTACACCCGCCTTCAAATGTATATGGCAGCGAGGGGGGGCACAATTTATTTTCTTCAATGCATGACGCTGCTGCCACTCCCAGGAGTCTTTCAGGGATAAACTCCTAGCTGCACATTGTGCTCCTTGCCTGGGGGTGTGGAGTTATTAAATATTTTATTTATTTTTTAAAACATTGCTAATGTGGGCTGTTGCTGTGATGCGTCGCCATCTAAAGGAATTAAGACTTGTCTGCTCTTTGATTGCACAGTCAATTAGTTTACCACATGATCTTAAGGTCCCTCTGATGGGGGAGCAGACCTTGGAGAGACTTAGCTTTCTTCTGTCTCTCCCTCTGCCTGTTTGTGGTGATGCAGTTCCATTCATTCCATTGTCCTCCAAGTAATGCTGAATCGCCCCTATACTTCGGTCTGCTTCTCAATTCATCCACCTTGGTTGGAAAGTGAGGTAGCGGCAGTGATCCTTTGGCAATGCAGTTCCAGACAAGTACACACATATTGCAATTTCCAAAGTGTGATAGTGTAGGAGTTTCAGTCTTCATTAAATACTGGTTCTTACAGATTATATTCATTATAGATTTTCCGACTGTGTTTGTGGGAGCATAGCCCAATGCTCTAGTCTAGAAACTTTGCTGTAGGGGAGGGATTTGTGCTGAGACTAGTGCCTGCACTAACCGCTTTCTCCTCACTGGTCATTTGCAATGCATTTGCAATGCTTCAATGGCCACCTGGAGATGAAAGTGGTGTCGTTTGCATGAGAAGGGCATTATTACCCTTCAGTCCAACTACTGTAATTGAACAATCCCTGGTCTTGCATACACATGGACACTTGATCCAGTGGGGATGAAGAGGGACCATGGTACTGAATGAAGGCAGCCTACCTGTACTTCACATGATTCTCATCCACATTATTAATCATTGAAGGAGCCTGTTTGGCCTTGTGGTTTTGTAGTCTACAGTTTGTCATTGTGTTTTGCACTTCATTTGTACACTAGTTCGCACTGTACGGTGGGTCACTGGGACTAGGCACACAGATGACCAGGAAGTAGGAATGCACAGGTATGCAGATCTTAGTATGCTTGCTGTTTGCACCTTGGAACAATTATATGCTCCTACAGTAATCAGGTCTCCCTGTATGAAATTGATTAAAAAAAAAAAAATGTTTTTTTATCTCTGTTGCTTTTAAATGGGCAAAAGAACCATCGAATATCTACCACTAAATAGCAGTTTTGTACGCGTTTTTAAACATTTGTAATCCCACGTGTTAGTGGCTCAGGGATTTGACTAAATTATCCACTATAACAGCATAGTATTAGGGAACAAACAAGGAAAATGTAACGACCTCACGGATATTACAAGTAAAACCAAGCATTTAGTAGGCTAAATTAACAGTCCGGTAGGTGGCAGTGATTGTTCTCAGGTATGAGGACAGGGAAACGTATCCCAGGCTTGTAAAAGCGCTCTCCCATGTTGCGTAACGGAGAGTACTCGCCACAGCCAAAGAGCGCTCTGCTGTCAGAGCGAAAGTGTCAGAGTTGCGGGAGCTCAGAAAGTGCATGTGGCTGCGTTCGTCGGTGGACACTGCGCTGACCAAGAGGAGTAGGAGCTGGAGAAACATTTTAGAAGCCAGTTGAGGTGACCTATAGAAATACAACACTCAGGAAAACAATAGGAGGCTATTGTCAGGAAAGGTGCAACGAAATATTTAAATAGACTTGTGAGCAATGCACTGGCAGCATGGCCAGATGGTTCAGGGAACACCTAGGATTCAAAACTACCAAAGCACCACCTCCGGCGCCCCCGAAACCGGACTACAGACATTGTCACGCCGCTGTGACCGGTACGCCTGGCTACCAACAACCAAGCTCCGGGGCCACCTCTCTCTATCCAAGCCCCGCACAGCCGGACATTCTTGCTGCTTACAAACTACAAAAGGAACTGGACTTCGAAGATCCGTACACGGGAGGAGGAAATATTTCGTTTGGAACTGGTCTGGGCTCTGGGGGGTCGCCGGACATAAAGTATGTGTCACCAAAGCACCGGCTTATAAAGGTGGAAACAATCGAAAAAAGCAACACTGCTCCGGGCAGCGGTATCGTAGCCCAATCTGTTGCTGTTGGGAACGTTAAATCTCCCACGTCACCGCCTGCTGAAAATGAGAATAAAGAAAAGGTAGGTTTTTTTTTGTTCTTTTTTTTTTGCCTTAGCCTGCCTCTCCAATATCCCACACCAGTAACATTGTAGCCAATGTGACGTCATAGCCTACACAACTTTGAACAAGTCTAAATTGCTTCTTAGATTAGTTTTTTAATGTAAGATGTTACAATCTATCCACCTAGGTTCAATTAAAGAGATGGTTCAATTGTTATGTGACGTGGTCATTTTCACTATTCAAACGCAATGAATAGTGAAAGGATCAGATCATGTTACTGTCTTGAGGACTCACACAAACAGGGGATGGATAATTGAAACCGGCAGGACTACACTGAACAAAAATATAAATGAGACATGCAACAATGAAAGATTTTACTGAGTTCATATAAGGAAATCAGTCAATTGAAATAGATTCATGTGGCCCTAATCTATGGATTTCACTTGATTGGGAATACAGATAGTTTATAAAACAATAGGGGCATGGATCAGAAAACCAGTCAGTATCTGGTGTGACCATCATTTGCAGCATGACACATTTCCTTCGAGTTGATCAGACTGTTGATTGTTGTCCCACTCCTCTTCAATGGCTGTGTGAAGTTGCAGGATATTGGCGGGAACTAGAACACGCTGTCATACATGTCAACACAGAGCATCCCAAACATGCTCAATTGGTGACATGTCTGAGTATGCATGCCATTTTCCCGCTTCCAGGAGGTGTGTACAGATCTTTGCGACATGGGGTCGTGCATTATCATGCTGAAACATGATAAAATGGTGGGCGGATGAATGTCACAACAATGGGCCTCAGGATCTTGTCATGGTATCTCGGTGCATTCAAATTGCCATTGATAAAATGCAATTGTGTTCATTGTCTGTCGCTTATGTCTGCCCGTACCATAACCCCAGTGACCACCATAGGGCACTCTGTTCACAACATTGACATTAGCAAACCACTCACCCACACAACGCCGTACACGCAGTATACGGTTGTGAGGCCGGTTGGACATACTGCCAAATTCTCTAAAATAACGGATGCGGCTTATGGTAGAGAAATGAACATTAAATTCTCTGGCAACCACTCTGGTGGACATTCCTGCAGTCAGAATAGCCAAATACACACTCCCTCAACTTGAGACATCTGTGGCGTTGTTACAAAACTGCATATTTTAGAGTGCCCTTTTGTCCCCAGCACAAGTTACACCTGTGTAATGATCATGCTGTTAAATCAGCTTCTTGACAAGCTACACCTGTCAGGTGGATGGATTATCTTGGCAAAGAAGAAATGCTCACTAAGGGATGTAAAATTCATTTGTGTACATTTTTGTGCGTATTCAAAATTTCTCGGATCGTTTATTTCAGCTCATGAAACATGGGTCCAACACTTTTAGATGTTGTATTTTGTTCAGTGTAGTTATTTTCAGGTGTTTGTCAATGGCTGGGTCAGACAGACAGCAGCTGCACAGTACATGAAGACTCTAGATCAGAAATCTTTACTGACACATTTGATTACATTGGATGAAGAACTGTAGTAGCCTGCATGTAGGAAGGTGAAAGGAAGATACATGCTGTCTTCAAGTATGAAGTTTATTACAATATTTTAAACTCTAACCTTTTAGTGAAATAGTAGATCTGTATGTTGGCAAAGAAGCCCTTAATCATCTTCTTTCCCACAGTCAGATGAACATGTGGATCCCATTAAAAAAAAAAAAAAAAAAAAAAAATTTGTAAACCTTTATTTAACTATGCAAGTCAGTTAAGAACAAATTCTTATTTACAATGTCTCTGCTTCCAGTATGAAAACATTCCAATTCCATAAAAGTGGGGTAAAAATTATTTTATTTACCCTAAGCAAAATAGACTACCTCAAGTACACTGAACAAAAATCTAAATGCAACAATTTCAAAAATGTTACTGAGTTACAGTTTGTGTAAGGAAATCTGTCAATTTACATACATTTATTGTGCCCTAATCTATGGATTTTACTGGACTGGGAATACAGATACGATGCCTTTAAAAAAAGAAGAAAAAAAAGGTAGGTGTGGATCAGAACCTGTCAGTATCTGGTGTGACCACCATTTTTACCTCATTCAGTGCAATTATCTCCTACGCATGGAGATGATCAGACTGTTGATTGTGGAATGTTGTCCTACTCTTCAATGGCAGTGCGAAGTTGCGGGAACTGGAACACGCTGTCCATCCAGAGCATTCCAAATACGCTGAATCGGTGACATGTCTGGTGAGTATGCAGGCCATGGAAGAACTGGGCCCTTTTAATCTTCAAGGAAGTGTGTACAGATCCTTGCGACATGGGGTCGTGCGTTATCATGCCGAAACATGAGGTGATGGCGGCGGATGAATGGCACGACAATGGGGCTCAGGATCTTGTCACGGTATCTCTGTGCATTCAAATCAATAAAATGCAATTGGGATCGATGTCCGTAGCTTATGCCTGCCCATACCTTAACCCCACCGCCACCATGGGGCACTCCTGTTCACAACGTTGAAGCAAACCGCTCTACCACACGATGCCATACGCTTTCTGCCATATGCCGGTGCAGTCCCTTAAATGTAAAATATTACAATCTGTCCACCTAGGTTCTATTAAAGAGATGGTTCAATAGTTATGTGATGTTGGCATTTTTCACTATTCAAATGCGTTGGTTACCATTGAAAGCGGTGGATCAGACCATGTTCCATCATGTGGGGACTTATTAAAACGCGGAATGGATCGTTGAAACCGGCAGAACTACACAGTGTATAGTTCACTGTTCTCTCACACCTTCGAACTGGGCCTGGGTGCCCAAGTACACATTTTCAAATAATCCAGACCAGGTTCATTCAACTCTCTGTTCACCAAGCAAAATCTACACTTAAACAACTCTGTCATCTCTGTACCCTAGTCTACTCTGTCCCTGTCATCAGCAGATAGTGTGTGGACCGGAGACCGATGGGAAGAATGCTTACGCAGTCAGTCAGTGTACACCACGTGCCTTGAAGCCTACTGCTTTTTAGGAACACACACTGGTTCATTGGAAGAAACCTGAGACATTCAATGTCAGTGAGGTTAAGGAAGAGTGTAATTCTGTTTATGAATGTACATGCCTCTCCCTCCAGCACAGGCAGGGGAGGAGGACCCAGGAAAAGCACGTGTGTGTGTGAGAGAGAGAGCGAGAGAGAGAGAGAAAAAGTGCGTAAGTATTTCTTAACATTGCCAACACCCATACTGCATAACTGTCTGCTACTCCCTGTTCTGAAACACTAACTAATCACCTGTTGCCAGGTATTTGTTTACTCAACCTTACTACATCAGACAATATAATAGTAGTTTAGTTAGAGCACAGCCAAAACCTTATGCAAGTATGCAAAGTAGTGCTGTGCATTTACAATTCTGTTATGAAATTCCTTAGTCCCTTAAACAGGTTACTTCCTCTTTCCACACCTCCCGTTGTAAGGTGCAGTCTGTTCAGTGTTGAGGGTGCCTGCCTGCCATTCCATAGGAGTTTTTCTATTTCAGTTCAACTAGTGGTCATTAAAATATGCCAGTAAGCAGTGTCGTACACCAAAGGAACATGGCAATTGGCAAGCCATTTAAAAGCTTGAAAAACATCCATATAATAATTGTACAGTAATTTGTGTATTCAGAAATTGTCTTTTAGTTTCTCGTATGCAGTTGTCATCACATTCAACAATGCAGGGTTTTTGCTATTTTATGATAAACAATGTTCCAGAGCTGACCAAATTAAAATAACGGGAAACTGAAGACCGTTTCCTCACAGCAACTGACTGCTGTTGGCTAATTAAATGGATTACCGCTGTCTCCTGTTAATTGGGGCTTATTTTGATCTCTGTAGTCAGTTAGGGATGGGATGGCATTCTCAAGCAGGAAAATACTGTTGCCTCTGTCTCCCCCCAAACCTATGAACGTGATAATATGCTGAAATTGTATCACATCCATGTGAGGGGTGGGTGAGTTAGAGGGATTCTGATTCAGAAGACTGGATTTTTGTTTAGTACTGTGGTGAAATGGGAGGGGATAAGTAATAAAGAGAGCAGATCGTCCCCACAAGAGTTTGATCACGAGGCAACACAGGCCTTCAACCTTACACGTGCTGGCTTTTCCGACAGACAGGTCAAGGTAATGTTGTCAGGTACTGTTCCAGAAGGATCTATTGTCTAGACCCCTGTAGGGTCTGTCCGCTGAGATGCACAACTGACGTTGCTGTAGTGAGAGTGAGAAACCCCAAGTGTGATGGTTATGAACAGTAGAATAGCCTATTCCTTTTCCAGTAGAACTACCTGTAGAAGCAAATAAGTAGGTATTACACTGTATGTATTCCACTTGTGGATATGTTTTTCGTAGACGGTCATCATAATTTGTATCAGTTTTGGCGGTTGTCACGGTGAGGATTTTCTAATATAATACCACTAGCCTCTGCCCTTGTCAAAATGCAGCTCATAATATGACTGTTCTTCAACATTTGGTAATGGAATTACAAAACAAACCGTCACTGTTACCAAACTTAGTAACTCCACTGTTCTTCAATTAAATGTGTTTTTGTAAAATGTTCAGTCAATTGTTCAAAGTAGTCCTTGTGCATAGAGTTGTATGGTTTGTGTGACTTTGCTATCATTGGTTTTTGTTTAACATACATTTCAACGTGAAAAATCGGAGTCTCAGCATTACCCTGTTACTGTGGAATTGGCCTTTACCAACAACCAGATGTGCAAAATCCTTGCTGCACCCTTACTGTGAGAACATATGATTTTCAGCTGGTTTCTCAGTAATACGGTATGTGTTCTCTGTTCAGATACAAAGGAGGGGTGGTGTAGACAGGCCTTGAGTGTCAGGCAGTTTCATCTGATGATAATGCTTCATTTCCAAACAGCATTGTCGTGACATGAGGTGTTATTTATTAAGATATTTTACAGTTTGTAACGTAGTGGCATATCAAGGCATGTATTACTCTTAGTTTAGGCCTACAGCATATCAAAGAATGCTAAGATTCCAGTCTTAATTACATTTCTAGCACTGAACATGATCTATTGTAGACATCACAATTTATGGACACTATACAGGAACTAGACAATTGTACTGGCTGGAGTGACGTGTTTGAATGCTGACTATAGGGAGAGCGAGAGCTAGGAAGAGAGTACCACACCACTGTCTTGTTACAGCCTCAGCCCCATTGATGTTTTAATTACTTGACTAGTGGATGCTAATTATATAACTGCTTACCTAATGCTTGTGCTGCCAATAGCAGAGTCTATGCCGTCTAGAGTTTTGTCTAATCTTAACCCTCCAAAGCTTTTTCATTCAGTTAAAATGATTTGTGTGGGGTGGGGAGGGAAAGCCTTAGTTCATCAATGTATAGTGATTACATGAGACTTAGGCCTCCCCATTATGTCCATTCTGATGGACTCTATTATGGACTTTATTTTATGATGACGAGCACGTAGGAGCCAGCCAGAGGTAAGAGCACAAGCTTGATCGTTTTTTGAAATATGTTTTCCTGTTTTATAACGACAAGACCTTCATGGTAGAGTGAGATGATCAATTATTATCCAGCTAATTTAAATGCTCTCATCATCGCTCTTCCCCCTGGCATGGTCTGGCCTGCTCTACTCAACTCGGCACTAACTAACTTCTCAAGGACACATGAAAGTGATGACAGGCACAACTTATGAAATGTGTAAACAAAAGTAATAGTGCATAAGTCTCCCTTGTAAAATCATGTTGCTAAATTTATTGTGTGGCTTTATGAATTCATAAACTGTCCTAAGCACCAGGGTTGCTCTGGCCTTGAGACCCTATGCAGCAGTGTTTTAGCCACGTTATAGTTCCCACCATGGCCCACTGAAGCAGTTGAGTGAATGGTGCCTCTGAGTCCATAAGCCAGTTTCCTTACACTATCTATGTGTAGAATCATGCAGTATAGGATCATAAACCCAACACCGGCAGCTGTCCCACAGTCAGCTGAGACATTAGATTTGACAGATTTATTGCATGGTTATTTCCTTCTTTTCCTTCCATGTACCTTTTAACAGCCTTTGACTCAACTGTTCATAAAGTCAAGTGATGCATTAGCAGCTAGGGAGATCAAGGATGTTTGACTGGCCTATAGATTAGCAGTGCTTGGGGTTCTGAACTTTCATCTTCATTCCCTCACTATCTCAGTCTTGCTTTAAAGCCTTGACTCTGGCAGTTCTCTCCAGGGGGATGTGCCTAGCTCTTTGTTGTTCTGTTTTCTACTCTGCTCTCCTCTCAGTCCTTGTAGTGATAGGAGAAACGTAAACACTACCAGGGCATCTGACCTCGTGGTGGACGGGCACCAGAATCCATCATGTGATGCGTGAGTGTCTTTAGACGTATGAGCAGTCTCATACCTGTCTTACTATCAGATGGAAGCTGACAGGTTCTGATGGCTGGCTTTAGCTGAATGTCAGAGCATTACAGGAAGTGGACTTCTCCTCCCACTCCCACCTCCACACAAACACACGCCTGTTTACTTACACTGTTTCGCCAAGGAAGAAGTCTGAAAGGAATTGCTTTGTAAGTGTCAAACCTGAAAGGGGTTGTAATTGCTGCTTAATTGTCTGCTCTGTGAAAGTCATTTCCACACGTAACACCCATGGGAGGTTAAATGTTCTCTTTCATTCTTAAAGGGATATTTCTGGCACACATAGAATATGGTCCAGGCATACAGAGTAGAGGGCACAGAGTACAGTAGGCCTATAGAGTAGGAGTTAAAACATGCTGACCCTTTTTTATGCTCAACAGAGTTTTAAGAACGCAAAAAAGTATGAGTTCATGATGACCAGAGTAGTGGGCGATACATTTTTGGCCGATACCGATATCCAATATTTTCCTTGCCCAAAAAAATTATACCGATATTTAAAACTTTAGCGGCCTTTTAAGCATTCTAGTACAGTTAGCGGCCGGTGTAGGCCGTCATTGTAAATACGAGTTTGTTCTTAACTGACTTGCCTTGTTAAATAAAGGTTACACACACACTGACCAAAAATGTATTTTGTTGGCATTTGCGTATGTCCCCATTACCAGTAAAACATAATCAAAACCTATTTCTTCACTTATTTGCTGTGCTGTTTCGTTGTTCATTTGTTCAGTTGTTTCATTCTCAACCAGGATTTCTATGGGACGCCGTTTGGGTCTTTGCGTGTCAAAAAATATACTATTTAACACTATTTGATGTGTCAAATAAGCTTGTTGACCAATCAAGACCTGAATATAACCGCAAATTCCACTATTGTGCCTAATCCTTATTGTGGCTAGCTTCACAACACATAACCCGGTCAGGTCGAGCCTCACTAGCCAGATGAAGCTAGCTGGCTGCTTATAACGTTAGCTTTAGGCAACAGGGTTAAGTAGCTGGATAGCTATTTATTTTCATGAACTGAAGTTCAATTTCAATAGGGGAACAACAAGTGGCAACCTAGCTAATACTTACTCACAAGGAATCTTAAATCATTGCTAAAAATAATGAAAATGACTGCAGTTTCTACTGGTCATTGTTTTCAGGCTGGTGGTATTGGTGATAGCTAGGTACCAAGCTAAAGCTAGCTACCTCAGAAGTTGCGGTCGAACAAATGATGCGTTATTAGCAACGCAGTATTGTAAACACACAATTCGTGGCCAGTGTTTGCTTGTTTGCAGACTTTTTTGTACAGCTTTGACAGTGCTATTGTATCTTTTTTGACATGCAAAGACCCAAACAGCGTTCTATAGTATGTATGTACAGTTGAAGTCGGAAGTTTACATACGCTTAGGTTGGAGTGCATGACACAAGTCATTTTTCCAACAATTGTTTACAGACAGATTATTTCTCTTATAAATTCACTGTATCACAATTCCAGTGGGTCAGAAGTTTACTTACACTAAGTTGACTGTGCCTTTAAACAGCTTGGAAAATTCCCGTAAATGATGTCATGGCTTTAGAAGTTTCTGATTGGCTAATTGACATCATTTGAGTCAATTGGAGGTGTACTTGTGGATGTATTCAAATCAAATCAAATTTTATTTGTCACATACACATGGTTAGCAGATGTTAATGCGAGTGTAGCGAAATGCTTGTGCTTCTAGTTCCGACCATGCAGTAGTATCTAACAAGTAATCTAACAAATTCACAACAACTACCTTATACACACAAGAGTAAAGGAATGAATACGAGTATGTACATGTAAATATATGGATGAGCGATGGCTGACCGGCATAGGCAAGATGCAGTAGATGGTATGGAGTACAGTGTGTGTGTGTGTGTGTGTATGTATATATATATATATATATATATATATATATATATATATATATATATATATATATATATATATATAGATAGATAGATGAGAAATGTAGGATATGTAAACATTATATAAATGGCATTGTTTAAAGTGGCTAGTGATACATTATTTCATCCAGTTATAATTATTAAAGTGGCTAGAGATTTGGGTCGATGGCCGAACGGCATAGGCAAGATACAGTAGATGGTTTAGAGTACAGTGTATACATTTGATATGAGTATGTCGGATACGTAAACATTATATACAAAATTGTTTAAAGTGGTTAGTGATACGTTGTTACATCCAATTCCTATGTTTAAAGTGGCTAGAGATTTAAGTCAGTATGTTGGCAGCAGCCACTCAATGTTAGTGGTGGCTGTTTAACAGTCTGATGGCCTTGAGATAGAAGCTGTTTTTCAGTCTCTCGGTCCCAGCTTTGATGCACCTGTACTGACCTCGCCTTCTGGATGATAGCGGGGTGAACAGGCAGTGGCTCGGGTGGTTGTTGTCCTTGATGATCTTTTTGGCCTTCCTGTGACATCGGGTGGTGTAGGTGTCCTGAAGGTCAGGTAGTTTACCCCCGGTGATGCGTTGTGCAGTCCTCACTACCCTCTGGAGAGCCTTACGGTTGTGGGCAGAGCAGTTGCCGTACCAGGCGGTGATACAGCCCGACAGGATGCTCTCGATTGTGCATCTGTAGAAGTTTGTGAGTGATTTTGGTGACAAGCGCCTTCTTTGCGCCTTCTTCACCATGCTGTCTGTGTGGGTGGACCAATTCAGTTTGTCCGTGATGTGTACGCCGAGGAACTTATAACTTTCCACCTTCTCCACTACTGTCCCCTCGATGTGGATATGGGGGTGCTCCCTCTCCTGTTTCCTGAAGTCCACGATCATCTCCTTTGTTTTGTTGACATTGAGTGAGAGGTTATTTTCCTGACACCACACTCCGAGGGCCCTCACCTCCTCCCTGTAGGCCGTCTCGTCGTTGTTGGTAATCAAGCCTACCACTGTAGTGTCGTCAGCAAACTGAATGATTGAGTTGGATGCGTGCTTGGCCACGCAGTCATGGGTGAACAGGGAGTACAGGAGAGGGCTGAGAACACACCATTGTGGGGCCCCAGTGTTGAGGATCAGTGGGGTGGAGACGTCGTTTCCTACCCTCACCACCTGGGGCCGGCCCGTCAGGAAGTCCAGGACCCAGTTGCACAGGGCTGGGTCGAGACCCAGGGTCTCGAGCTTAATGACGAGCTTGGAGGGAACTATGGTGTTAAATGCTGAGCTGTAGTCGATGAACAGCATTCTTACATAGGTATTCCTCTTGTCCAGGTGGGTTAGGGCAGTATGCAGTGTGATTGTAATTGCGCTGCCTGTGGACCTATTGGGACGATAAGCAAATTGGAGTGGATCCAGGGTGTCTGGCAGGATGGAGGTGATATGATCCTTGACTAATCTCTCAAAGCACTTCATGATGACGGAAGTGAGTGCTACGGGGCGATAGTCATTTAGCTCAGTTACCTTAGCTTTCTTGGGAACAGGAACAATGGTGGCCCTCTTGAAGCATGTGGGAACAGCAGCCTGGGATAGGGACTGATTGAATATGTCCGTAAACACACCAGCCAGCTGGTCTGCGCATGCTCTGAGGACACGGCCAGGGATGCCATCTGGGCCGGCAGCCTTGCGAGGGTTAACACATTTAAATGTTTTTCTCACATTGCCTGCGGTGAAGGAGAGCACGCAGGTTTTGGTAGCAGGCCGTGTCGGTGGCACTGTATTGTCCTCAAAGCGAGCAAAGAAGTTGTTTAGTTTGTCTGGGAGCAGTAGTCATGGTCCGCAATGGGGCTGGTTTTCTTTTTGTAGTCCGTGATTGACTGTAGACCCTGCCACATTCCTCTTGTGTCTGAGCCGTTGAATTGTGACTCTACTTTGTCTCTATATTGACGCTTAGCTTGTTTGATTGCCTTGCGGAGGGAATAGCTACACTGTTTGTATTCAGTCATGTTTCCGGTAGCCTTACCCTGGTTAAAAGCAGTGGTTCGCTTTCAGTTTTGCGCGAATGCTGCCATCAATCAACGGTTTCTGGTTGGGGAAGGTTTTAATATTTGCTATGGGTACAACATCACCAATGCACTTGCTAATAAACTCGCTCACCGAATCAGCGTATACATCAATGTTGTTGTCAGATGCTGTCCGGAACATATCCCAGTCCACGTGCTCGAAGCAATCTTGCAGCATGGAATCAGATTGGTCGGTCCAGCATTGAACAGACCTGAGAACGGGCATTTCCTGTTTTAGTTTCTGTTTGTAGGCTGGGAGAAACAAAATGGAGTCATGGTCAGACTTGCCGAAAGGAGGGCGGAGAATAGCCTTGTATGCATCACGGAAGTTGGAATAACAATGATCCAGGATTTTACCAGCCCGGGTGGCACATTCGATATGCTGGTAAAATTTCGGAAGCCTTGTTTTCAAATTAGCCTTATTAAAATCCCCAGCCACAATAAATGCAGCCTCAGGATATGTGGTTTCCAATTTACCTAGAGTGAAATGAATTTCTTTCAGTGCGGTCGATGTATCAGCTTGAGGGGGGATGTACACGGCTGTGATTATAATCGAGGAGAATTCTCTTGGTAGATAATGCGGTCTGCATTTGATTGTAAGGAATTCTATGTCAGGTGAACAAAAGGACTTGAGTTCCTGTATGTTGTTATGATCACACCACGTCTCGTTAATCATAAGACACACACCCCCACCCTTCTTCTTACCAGATAGATGTTTGTTTCTGTCGGCGCGATGCGTGGAGAAACCAGGTGGCTGTACCGACTCAGATAACAGTGTCCCGAGTGAGCCATGTTTCCGTGAAGCAAAGAACGTTGCAGTCTCGGATGTCTCTCTGAAAGGCAACCCTTGATCGGATTTCGTCTACTTTGTTGTCAATAGACTGTACATTGGCGATTAAAATACTCGGGATAGGTGCACGATGCGCCCGTCAACGTAGCTTGACCAAAAACCCTCTTCTCAGGCGCCGCCGTTGTTTTGAGTCGCCGGGTGTGATCCAGTCTATTGTCCTGGTTGGGGTAACAAACAGAGAATCCTCTTTGGGAAAGTCGTATTCCTGGTCGTAATGTTGGTAAGTTGACGTTGCTCTTATATCCAATAGTTCCTCCCGGTTGTATGTAATAAAACGTAATATTTCCCGGGGTAACAATGTAAGAAGTAATACATAAAAAAACAAAATACTGCATAGTTTCCTGAGAACGTGAAGCGAGGCTGCCATCTCTGTCGGCGCCTACCTTCAACTCAGTGCCTCTTTGCTTGACATCATTGGAAAATCAAAATAAATAAGCGAATTTCTAATTGCCTGAAGGTACCACGTTCATCTGTACAAACAATAGTACGCAAGTATAAACACAATGGGACCATGCAGCCGTCATACCGCTCAGGAAGGAGACGCGTTCTGTCTCCTAGAGATGAACGTACTTTGGTGCAAAAAGTGCAAATCAATTCCAGAACAACAGCAAAGGACCTTGTGAAGATGCTGGAGGAAACAGGTAAAAAAGTATCTATATCCACAGTAAAAGGAGTCCTATATCGACATAACCTGAATGACCGCTCAGCAAGGAAGAAGTTACTGCTCCAAAACCGCCATAAAAAGCCAGACTACGGTTTGCAACTGCACATGGGGACAAAGATCGTACTTTTTGGAGAAATGTCCTCTGGTCTGATTAAACAAAAATAGAACTGTTTGGCCATAATGACAGTCGTTATGTTTGGAGGAAAAAGGGGGAGGCTTGCAAGCCGAAGAACACCATCCCAACCGTGAAGCACGGGGGTGGCAGCATGTTGTGGGGGTGCTTTGCTGCAGGAGGGACTGGTGCACTTCACAAAATAGATGGCATCATGAGGCAGGAAAATTATGTGGATATATTGAAGCAACATCTCAAGACATCAGTCAGGAAGTTAAAGCTTGGTCGCAAATGGGTCTTCCAAATGGACAATGACCCCAAGCATACTTCCAAAGTTGTGGCAAAATGGCTTAAGGACAACAAAGTCAAGGTATTGGATTGGCCATCACAAAGCCCTGACCTCAATCCTATAGAAATTTGTGGGCAGAACTGAAAAAGCGTGTGTGAGCAAGGAGGCCTACAACCCTGACTCAGTTACACCAGCTCTGTCAGGAGGAATGGGCCAACATTCACCCAACTTATTGTGGGAAGCTTTTGGAAGGCTACCCGAAACGTTTGACCCAAGTTAAACAATTTAAAGGCAATGCTACCTTACACTCAATTAGTATATGTAAACTTCTAACCCACTGGGAATGTGATGAAAGAAAGAAAAGCTGAAATAAATAATTCTCTACCATTACTTTCTTAAAATAAAGTGGTGATCCTAACTGACCTAAGACATGGCATTTTTACTAGGATTAAATGTCAGGAATTGTGAAAAACTGAGTTTAAATGTAATTGGCTGAGGTGTATGTAAACTTCCGACTTCAACTGTATGTATATGTCGTGAAGCTAATAGCAGCTAATTGCTGTGTAACTCCGGTAGGGCAAGCTAATAGCAGCTAATTGCTGTGTAACTCCGGTAGGGCAACATCTGAAAAATAGCGCACTTGGTAGTATGTACCGGTGCTCAGAGAACGGTTGATTTTCAAGTTCAATGATTTCCATTATCTTGACTGTAATGGATTCCGCCTTAGAGTTGTCTCACTGAAATGTTCTTACTCTTTCAAATGACTGCTCTACTTGTGGACCGCTCGATCCACACAGCACACATTGTGGTCTAGGTTAGAAATGCTGTGTTGCACGTGTAGCGCAAAATTTTATGTGGCGTCATTACGTAATGTACTGTATCTACGTTATATAGGTATGCATGTCAGCTTTGACATTGGTTTTGCACATCAGCGTTAAACTAGACAGGTCGATACCGATGTTGGCAGTTTTAGCTAATATCGTCCGATTCCGTTATGTTCACCGATATATTGTGCATCCCTAACAGAGAGCCTAGATAGCGATACTATGTGGAATTGAAAGCTAGTTAGGTCCAATGGCGGGGGACAAAATTTAGATTTTTCATTTAAAGAATATCAGTAACACATTTTATTGTTATGTTTCATTGGGTATGTTTCACAAGAAAATGAATACTTTGCACATTATGATAATTAATTTAAAAAAATGTTGTTGGTTGCTATAGATACGCTGCCCCATAATTACAGCTGAGCCTGGTCAAAGATGATTGCTTTGGCGCAGCATCTCCTTGTAGTCCAGTTAGAGGACTGTTGGGTAGTTATAAATCATGTTATTGTTCTCTGAAGTGTCCAAGAGGGCCATCCATTTGTTGAACTCTTCAAGGTATCCCAGCTGCCTTGGCAACTGGCACTATTGTTTTCCAGCAACAGATGATCAAGCATTTCCAGGTGGACTGGGCAGCCATGTGTTTTTTTCTCTCCAAACAACAATACCCTTCTGTGGTGTTTAATGGATGTATCATATTCTATCCTTAACAGTTGCACAGGGAATCAGTTAGTTAGGATATGCTTTCTAAATTCCTATGGCCCAGGCAGGAATCCTGGAAGAGCTCTTCAGGAGGAAGGAACCTCTGCTGGTGCTGGGCCAACAAAGCTAACTTTATTTACACCCCGCCTCAACCCACCAGGATGATGTCATTCTGCATGGGGAAGATGACTACACTACAGGATGACATGGAGGAATCACATGAGGACAAAACTCAGTTGTGAAATGTTGATCTGACCAGGAAAGAGATTATGCATTGATACTGAAGTGGACTGTTTTTATAGAGGTTTATACAACTTTATAATGACATTGAGTGGTTTTGAAAGCTGAATGATGCATAGCATACCTAATACTCAAAATACTGAGTAGCATATGGTGTATGACTAGAGGTTTACAATGGGTTAAGAGGAGTCTTCACCTGCTTTTAGCGGTTAGAGCGTTGGGCCAGTAACCAAGCGGTCGCTGGTTCGAATACCCAAACTGAGCAGATGAAAAATCTGTTCCCTTGAGCAAGGAACTTAACCCCATTTTGTTACAGGGGTTCTTTACTACTATGGCTAACCCTGTAAAACAACACATTTCACTGCACCTATCTGTTGTCACATTTTGTTGCAACATTTTTTGGGACGGGGACGGGATGACGTGTTTTAACACTATGGCAAATTTAATTTAACATGATGGCAAAGTTTTTTAAGGAATTAACCCCCATGTACAATTCTAGTCCTGAGATGTGGAAACAGTGGCATTAAAACATTTCCCTTCTCTTTTTTTCCTAACGAGAGTTACTGTAGCTGTGTATTTCTCTAGGCTTTCAGCTGTACAACCTGTATGGCTCATGTGAACCCAACAGGTCACATAATACCCGGCCCTGTATGCAGGCAGTTATTGGCCACTATAGTCAGGAGAGTTATCTGTGGACACATGGCACTGTTTTGTTTAATGACAGTGTAGTAGAGCCTGTAAGGGAAGCCCTGGTTGGTGAGCACATCATCAGACACTGATTAAAAGGTAACAAATTGAGCCCTGAGGTTTCATGCCATCCAGGGCACGTACAGAAAGCCTGCGTGAAGCACTGGTATTTTTAACCGCCCCACTGGTAGCTAACAGTAGGACGGCCCTTAACCTCAACTCTCAGTACACCAAACACTGCTGCTCTCCCCACGTAGTTAGCCTTATCTGACCTATGCTGTGTTTTATGTGTGTAGAACATAGGAATTATCCCATGGTATTTTAGATATAGTGTAGAGGGGAGTTAAGCTGCACTGTTTCTCTATTTACTATCCGGGTAGAGTGGAGCTCTTTTAAGGTCTGTGCCCTTCCTTCACATTGGAGCTGACCTATGACCTGTGCTCACTGACCGTTGCTGGAGTGTCTGTGTCTGTGTGTCTGCCAGTGGGGTCGTGGTCGCCATAGCCACGGGCACCGCTGGGGAACTGGCCACACCTCTCATTATAGACTGGATGGGCACTGATGTCTCTCCTAAGCTTCGTAGGACACAGATCTTGTTAGGGGTAGGGTTCGAGAGTTTGCCCTGCTGTTTTCCCTTCTGTAATATCCTATAGTTACTACTGTATGACATGTAACACTGTTTTATTATCTAGGTGTAGGCCTAATCTAGTTCAGCCGCCATATCAATTGCTTGGTGTAGTGATTGGACCAAAGGTAAAGCAACCAGACCACTGACTGACTGCTTTTGTTTGGTGGAAAATAAGGAACAAGAGGGTTGCTCCAGGATTAAGGAAGTGCTCCCTTCCTGACGGGAAGTGTTTACAACTTGGTGACATTCCCTTTGACTGTGGCTGGACAAGTCTACGCTAGCTCGCCACTCTCAAACAGTCTGGGAATGTTGACTCTGCTCTCACATCTGTGCTAAAATATAACCAGGCAGGGTTAATATTTCCTCATGTTGCAGCTTGAGCAAACTGGCAAGGGGTTTGTGATTGCAACATTGTACTGTGTCAATACAAAGCTGTAGTGTCGTGTTCTGTTAGGGACCTCCTAGTCAGGTCAGGCTGCAGTGAAGTCTGTGTAAAGACTCCTTCCCTCTCCCTCTCCTGCTATGGGAGGTGGAAAGCCCCGTTGCGATGGCAGGGTGACATGAGACTCCACCCTGCCTGCCTGCCTGCAAGTTTTATTGTCAGTCTCGGAGCTGTTGGGTTTGACGTGCTACGTTCTGTGTACACGCTCACCACACAAAGGCTATCTGAGGCCACGTCGCTTCCGACCGCAATCAAGTCATCCTCCTCACATCAAACTTCCCTGCTTTGTTTATGTACAGCTGGCTCCTGGGCCTGCCTCATTTTGTTTTCCCTACTGTATATAAATCACACACCCAAATCAAAAGGTCATGCTCACTGGATTCACATTGTTGTTTTTATGTCAAGCCCTACTTTTCATAGTTATGTCATTTTTGTCTCCTTTCTCTCTTTCCCTAGCATAGCAAACCACACACCGATCACTGCACATGTACACAGCCCATCTGTAAATAGCCCACCCAACTACCTCATTCCCATATTGTTATTTATTTTTGCTCTTTTGCACCCCATTATCTCTACTTGCACATCATCATCATCTGTACATCTATCACTCCAGTGTTAATGCTAAATTGTAATTATTTCACCACTATGGCCTAATCTTACTACATTTGCACACATTGTATATAGATTTTTCTATTGTGTTATTGACTGTACGTTTGTTTATCCCATGTGTACCTCTGTTGTTTTTGTCACACTGCTTTGCTTTATCTTGGCCAGGACGCAGTTGTAAATGAGAACTTGTTCTCAACTGGCCTCTGGTTAAATCAAGGTGAAAAAAATATATATATATACTTTATCTAAGGCTGTTTCTCCCAAACACAAGTACTGTAGGTGTGTGTGTGCCTCAGCCTTTTATGCATCTAGTGGACCAACAACAGGCCCATTCCTCCTCACAACTTAACCACTACTCCCTCTTCCTTAAATTCAAAGAGTCATAAATCTATTTCAGAGGGAAAGAGAGCAGAGAAAGGAAATTGGATTTTGTCAAGCGTATCCTCAAGTGTTAATCTTGAATATCTGTTGAATATGAAGAGCGCCTGAATGTGGGCCAGCCACCCTCCAGTCGAGGTCCTCAGTATGCTATAAGGGGTCTCTGGAGAGAAGGTGGGACTTGGTCCCACGTGAGTGCACAGGGAACTGAAAGAGTCGAAAAGAGACATTCGTTCATAGAAAGGGATGATCGGCTAAAAAAGGGAATAAAATAGGGATCATACAGAAAAGGTAGAGTACAGCAGGTATTCCTGTGAGACTAGGAGGATGGTGAAGCATTGTGCTTGGGTTTCTGGCCTGACGTTAGGTGATATTACATTAGAAATAGAGAAGCACCTGTTCAGGCCCAGTAAGCTCAAATGAAATGAAAATGGTTTATAAAAATAAAGAAAAGGCTCCGCCTCAGTGAGTAGCCTGCTGCTCTGCTGTCCAAAGTGCTGCGTGCCTCTTGGCTCGGCGTTGCGCAATATGTTTTGTGTCACTCGGGTTTCTAGAACCTTGGAATGAGAATAGAAAGTGATTTAAAAAAAAAAGTTTGTGCAGCAGCTCCCTCGTAACATTTTTGAGGTTCCATATGGCGTTGTCAGAGAAACGACTTGCGACCTTGAGTCTCACTTCAGGGATAAAGAGAATGCATAAAGCTGATACTGTGGCAGTGTAACGTTCTTTTGTCACTAACTTTCAACAGCAGTGGTAAAACATCCTCACAAATGTAGAATGCATTGTTCATAATCCTGTTTTTTCCATAAGGGATCAGCGTGACAAGCCATGAAAGTACAGATCTTCAGTAGAAGCTATGGTTGTGATTATCGTGAGCGTGTCATCCCTCCGCAGATGATCAGTAGGATTTAGTGTTCCCTTAAACCTTGTGTTGGTGTGACTGTAGTGTGGCTGTCCTTCGTGGGTGTGGGAAAACATGACTCCTGTGAGGCCTAAATAGCCCTGCCTGCTGCATAACCTATATCCCACTCACAAGTGAAGGAGGGGAACACTGCACACAGCTGTGTAATGCACCTCTTATCTCAAGGCGAAGTGTCAAGTGCTGTTCTCTTTTCTCCCAGTTTATAATGCAGCCCTGATGTTTTTCTTGCTGTAACACTGACCCGTGTTGCAGGGTATCCGTGTCACTGTCGTTGAGTTTGGAAGTGTTCCCATGCAAAGTATATGATCAATGACGCACTAAACCACTTCTCCATGTGCCAAAAGAGCGGGCTTTTCCCGGCTGGCGTGTGAAAAGCCACCCCACATGTGCAGCAGCCCAGAGATCTAAAGAAGCCTGTTTTATGTGGTCTGAATCTTTAAGGAGACCAAATAAATTGGTTAACATGAAAAAGTGTGAGCTGTGCTTTGAACAACACAGATGTCTGACTGGGGGAAAGACAGAGAGACGTGAGAATGATGGCTGAACACATTGGAGTGCAAAGAAGGGAGATTCTAGAAACGATCCCCTCACCACAGGGAGCATGCTGGTTGAAGTAGCATGTGTTGCACTATTTCCTAAATCCTCACTCCCTTAAAGCAAGTCATGTATGACTGGGGAAATGCATGTTTGGGCGATGTTGGGGAGAAGGGAGGTCTAAATATGTTTTCTTTTGTACCCAGTGTCACCACATGTACTAATTCTCTATAATCTGAACAGCAGAATAGGTTCTTGAACGCTGAGTGTGCTTTTATCTCTAAATTGTTTCTCTAGAGGTCTTCCCTAGTCATTAATATTTCTTTTTTTCAGTCTTTACTAATCAAGCAACATGCTTTAACCTCGGAACATTGACTTTGAGAGGGCTTTAATAAGGCTAAAAGCAAAGCTGACAAATTCATTCAGCTGCAAGAAGACAAACATGATTTCGCTTTACTTATGAGAAGTGCTCTCCTCCACTTAGCGTTGCTCTAGCTTCTATTGCTTGTGACTGATTGAAAACAAAGGGCGCTCATGGAAACATCATTTGATTAGCTAGCAGCTATCTTCCCTGGTTCTTAAGTAGGCATTCAGGGCTGGCGTTGCCACGTCCTTGTTGAGGCCCATAAAGCCACAGGCTGATTTCCAGGCCAACAACCCCTGTCTCTTAGGAGATGTCGTAATAAAGTTTCATTAACGTCAGAGCTGTATTGTGGTTAAGCTCCATCTATACAGTATTTTCAGAGGAATATAGCCCCCAGGTGGAATCATGTTTCACAATCGGGTTCCATTGAGTCCTAACCAGATTTCCTCTCCCATCTGTGAATCATACAAGTATCTTATTGATAGTGGCTGTATTGTGTCAACAACAGAGGTTGCAATTGGTTCTGCGTTAGTAAATTGCCAATGTTTGATGCCAAGCTGTTAGCTTCAGATGACTGGAACTGAGCTGCATGTATCCTGTATTTCTAGTTGAAGATAAGTTGGAGCAGTAAGCGTTCAGCAATAGGCAGTGTGACGTTATCTGTTGTTCAATTTCCCTTTTTTAAATGAATATTTGTCTAAACAGGAGCGCAAACATATGCTGGGCAGCCTATTCCTCTCCCCTCCTTATCCCCTCGAAG
Organism: Brachymystax lenok tsinlingensis; assembly: GCA_030435695.1. NCBI lineage: Eukaryota > Metazoa > Chordata > Actinopteri > Salmoniformes > Salmonidae > Brachymystax > Brachymystax lenok. The sequence continues at coordinate 28,511,265 of CM059819.1, read as the reverse complement.
ATGGTTTTCATTAGTTCTGATATTATTTTTTTAAACTTAAGAAACAAAAGAGCCATGGCAGCAAAAAAGAGCCCTTTGAAATGCCCTAATTCAATCGAGCAGCTAAGCCCTGAGTTGTATTAGGTTATCAGTGGCTCAAATCCCCTGTGGCGTGGAGACATAAATCACAAATGCCAGTCCCTTTTTTTCACTTTCCCTCCATTCCTCCAGCCCCCCCCCCCTCCTTCTCTAGCACATCGACTCTTGTGGTGGTCTGGTAGGGGGAGAGGTGGGGGAGGCTTCAGCCCCCAGTAGCTCTGACATCCCTCATCCTTTCTGGACCAGCTGTGACATTTGTCACATTTATGTGTAACGTCTCCACATTACATTACTGTCACCAGTCGTTCAGGTGGCTACTCAGATGGCTAGCAGGGAGGCTGGCTGTCATATTAGACATGCACGCATGCACACACATGACTATCTGGTGCATCCAACAGCAGTTTCCTTGTATTATTTGTTGTTTTTTAGTGTTTACGGTTTGAGGAGTTGGATTTTGCTTTATGAGATGTCATTGACGGAATGGCATAGTTAACTCAATAGTTCGGACGTGGGGGAAAGCTATAAATTGGTGCAGCATACTGCCAAAACCCTGTCATCCTATACGATGACCACAAACTAAGACTTTAATGTTCTCCCTTTTATGGCCCCAGATGCTCTATATGATAATTGCCTGTTAGATCCACTTGGTCTGCATGTGATGGTGTGGGAGAAGGAAGATTGTATTTTCCTAGTTCTAATGGAGGATTGCAGCCCAATTGAATTGTAATCTCAAAAGCTCTCTCTGGGCTAACTGTGTGGAATGCCAAGTGGCAGGTGCCTGTTACGCTCTCTCTCCTTAGCTAATGCTCTCACCAGGCTCACACTGATTCGAAATAGACTTCATTCCTTGAGAGCTGCAATGTATTTTTAAGCAGTGTGGGGCTATTTCTCCTACTATGACTGGCTCCATGGCTGCTTCGCTATCTAAGCAGCTGCAGGTGTAAGACCTGGTGAACCTGGTAGCTCAGCACGACACCAGGCTGGGAGTCATTTAAGCATGTTCTCATTGTGCTGCTGCAGTGTAGTGATATGTCCTGACTGCTTCCAGGGGGGCGAGATGTCATAAGCCTACAAGGTTGCTTTGTGAGGCTACTCACAGCTTACATCTCTGCTTAGAAAAGCTCACATACAGTATAGCACTCTATATAGAAGCACTGCAGTATTGCACTCACTGTGGGTGAATTTGACTTTCATGACAAGTGTGGTGGCTTGGCTGTGGTCCTGACACACCCTGACATGCCAGCAGACAGATGGTGGGTCCCCAGGCAAGTAGGCCGCCAGGCAGGGAGGGAGGGAGTTGGGCGGGCTGGCAGGGAGGCAGGGAGGCAGGCATGGAAGCTGGTAGGCAGGGAGGCCCCAGGAAGGCAGGTAGGGAAGCAGGCAGGCAGAGCCTCTTCTCTGACGATCCCCTCTCTCCACGTTCCCCTACTCCTCCAGCTGGGTAGCATTAGTGCAGTGTGGCAGGACCTTCACAGAGAAGGGGTAACTCCCAAAAACACTCATTGATCCCCTCTTCCCAAATACTGGTGTAAGATGTGGCCCAAGGCAGGGGAAAGTCAACATCCAAGTAGTGTGGTAACTGCCAACTTTTTCTTTCATTTGCACTTGTTTCCCTAAATTCATTTTCTCTGAATAATGGATATGGAACTATAAGATTGATGTGGAGAAATGTCAAATGGAATGTAGTTTGTCCATTCCATTGCTTTTGTATGTTTTAAGACTGCTTCTTGGTATCTTAGGCAGAGAAATCTCTGGATTTTTTTTCTTCTAAAATATGAAAATGTGGTGGGGTAGCTAGTACTATGTGATAAGGAGAGGTGGTGGGAGGCAGGAAGCTGCCATCCAGAACCGGCCTCCGTATCAACCTCAGCTTCAGGCTCCAGAGGACAAGCAGAAAGGCTCTCCTCTCTCCCTCAGCAGCAGCAACATTACCAGGTGCTAAAAAGAGCTTTCATTGGCTGACTGTGAAAAATGATTGAGCGAACAAGACCCGTCACAGGGCTAAATATACAGTATGTCTGGCTTGATTGCAATGTTCTTTTCCACTTCGTTTAATACATAAATCTTTTTTGGTCCCTGCTGTTTGATGACAGGACCACACAATCCAATATAATGTTTGTGGGCACAGCGGCCATCCATCGTTAAGCTAGCTACAGCTTTGTGGCAGTACACTAACAAGGGGAAGGTGTAGAATGAGGATGTACGGTAGAACTGTCCTACTGTCAGGTATCGTGCCCTCTCCGATGAGGGCACTGACATGAGTCATTGAATATCTTCTACTTTCATATACACTGAGGTATAGTAAGTATGGGGTTGGCATGCCAGTCATAAGGCATAGTTTCCCTTAATTACTAAACCAGGCTTTCTCTGCTGTGTTTACCACATGGACACACAGACGGCTCCTGGCATACACTGCCTGCCTGCCCTACAGAGGCAGCTTAATGCACTGAGGTTCTCTCTCTTGCTCTCTCCCACATGGAATGTGTTCAGTCAGACTGGGTTGCCAGTGCTCTGGGCTGGCTGTAAGCACACTCTCCCCTGTTTTGGTCAGGATTACTTAGTATCTGGTTTGGGCTGTGCTACTGTATCCAGATGGACACAGACCCAAGGTGATATATATAGTGTGAAGTGGATAAAGATACTCCATGTGAGGGAAACATGCCATTTGTAACCGTTGAATACTTCAGTGTCAGGGACAGGAACATTTGTAACCTGACTGGCTGAATTTAATTCAAGTTGTGCGTGAGATGTATTATATTTGTGGTAGAAAAACAAGCCAAAAGAGTGTTTGCATTGGATGCATTTCTTCTTTTAATATCACAGAAGAAAAACAGAGGAGGAACCCATAATTACGCTGTGGCAAACTAGTCCTAGTTATGTTATGTCCCGAAAACGGATGGAAAAGCAGGAGGCAGGCCATCGGTGTATAACACACGGTAGCCAGTATGAAGCACAGTTAAGGGTGTTTTTTTAAACCTGTCTAGTGCCTAATCTACTGATGTTTTTATTTATTTTTTATTTATTTATTTTTTGTGTAGGTGATCTGTTGGAGCGTATATATATATATATATATATATATATGCCACCTTCCTCCTGTAAAATCATCCGCTCCTCTTACCCTACGCAGCATCGCATCATCCAAGGTGAACTTTTCACTCTTTAATGCTATGCACTTTGAAAGGTTTCAGTTTTATATATCGTATCTTATCTTGTTCAGTGAAATCAAAACTGGATCAGAAGGGGAAGGACGGTGCTTTCCCAGGTGGTGTCAAAGCCTGCAGTTGGGGAAATGCTTTAGATATGGATCGTACTGTACTTGATTCCTCGATTCCCCTTAAAGTCCCCGCCTGGGAGGCTTGGCAGGTGTCTTCCCCTGTGGGCTGTATTTCTGAGAAGGGTATAGAGGAAGGGCTGTGGTTGTTTTTAAGGACAGTTGGTCTGTTGGCGGCATAGCCATGGCATGCGTTAGTCTAGTTCACCCTAGGATTGTCCAGCTCTGTCCACTAGATGACTGAAGAGCTTATTTAGAATGACACCAAACCCCTTCCTGCTAAAGTATGACTCATGGGGTGTAGTGCCAATCGACTCCTTTCCTGTGTGTGTGTGTCTGCGTGTGTGTGTCTGCGTGTGTGTGCTTGTCAGTGTACAGTATGCTTGTCTGCACATTGTGTGTGTTGACTTAATCAGGGTAGGTCTCCATTGAGTTGTTTCCCAGATTTTGGACCCAGCCCCCCCCACTCCTCCAGTCCGTCTGTCTGCCCGCTGGGTGAACAGACTGGCACCACTATTGATTCTCTAGAGTCCCAACTGAAGATAGCCCATGTATGTTCACCTCCTGGTACTGGTAGTAGCCAGTCCAAACCCCCTCTAGTCAGCTTCTCTCTTTGGAGTCCCTGTCCAACATGTCAGATGGAAGAAAACTTGAAATATTTACTTTATCTGGAAGAGAATTCTGTATGTGAAGGGGAGCAGTTTTCTTGGGACTCAGGAAATTGCTCTGGCCAGAGATGCTGAGACTGTGTGTGGACAGTCATTTTGATACCCTAAGAGTTGCCTGTATTTCTGGGGCTCAGGACAGGATGTCCACTTAATTGCCAGCTTCTGCAAGAAATTCTTAGTAAAGAGAGCAAGACTGCAATTAGCCATGGCTCGCTGCCAAATCCCTGTAAATCTGCAGAATTGTTTCTCTTTAAGACAGTTTACCAGTTGTGGGCTGTCCTCTCTTTCTCCCCGCTCTTTGAAAAGCCGGCACTGTCAGAGTGCCACGGTATAATTATACGTAGCAGGGAGCACGAAGTTTAAAGAGGAGATGGTAGAACTGAGGCACACGGAGGAAGAGGCTGTTATTTATGTCTCTCTCTTTCTCTCCTTTCTTTCTTTCTTTCTTTTCTGTCTGGGTGTTGTGGCGTTTGGAGATCACATGTTCCTGCAGAGCCCAGACTGGTACTATCACTAATACTGTCACCTCCACTCTTAAGGTTCCAGTTACATTTTCTTCTCGTCTCCTGCCTCTGGAATGTAACTCCTTGGGCTCCGGGATGTGTTATGGTTTTAAACAGAGCTGTAAAATGTATTCTAATCTTTTCTCACCTACTCTCATCCCCTTCCTCCCTCCGTCCTTCCCTCCGGTCCCTCCCTCTCTCTTTTTCTCTCTCTCTCCAGCTCATTATCCTGGATGACTATGCAGACCCGTTTGATGCGGAGCAGGACGGGGGGACCCAGGCCACCACCGAGAAGGTGTCCCAGGCCAGCACAGAGAACGATGGCTACATGGAGCCCTATGAGGCCCAGAAGATGATGGCAGGTAGATCAATACTCTGTTCTCCCCTGGGGTGTTCAAACCTTGGCACATTACATTTGACATTTGAGTCATTTAGCAGACGCTCTTGTCCAGAGTGAGTAGTGAGTGCATACAATTTAGTCAGTTATCAGTTGCCACCTTCATTCGTCTTTCTAGACGTTTGGGAGATGGGACTCCTGCATCCCCCTGGTCAGCCGTTGAGGACTTGTGGCTTTGTAATTGGAGCGACTACCTGTCCGTCAGAGATCCCAGTCTACCCTAGCTTTTTCCCGTAACCCTGGGTGGGGGCCCTAACCGGGTGCTGTCTGCCAGAGCTAGCTGAGCCCGAGGGCAGAGGCGTCACTCTCTGAGGTAATATGCAAGGCAGAGCAGAGCAAAGTGAAGAAAATCTAAGCAGTGCAAAGCAATGCTACCTCTTACTAACTCACATCTCTGGTTGGGTTTAGTGTGGCGTTTAATATGACTACTGCCAGACCTTATTTGATGGTCAACTGTCTAGTATCTTGGATTAGCCTTCCCTTCAACCTCAGCCTCTCTGTGGAATTACAGGTTACATGTCTGGTAATGCATCTTAGCCTTCATTATGTTTGCATATGGAAGCTGCTTCTTTGTTTGACAATTAATTAGCATGTCACTTGACCATATGTCCCTTGACCTTATGTTTGTTGGCTTGCCACTAATTAACTTGGTCAGATGGCCACATGGCGTGCTACATGACGGATGCGGTAGACCACAAATGATCTCTGTGGAGAGCTGGGTATCAGAAATAAAATTGAAAGCAGTTGCTTTGCTCTTTAAATAGACAAATAATACATTCTACTAGCAGATAGGTAATGTGAAAACAACCTCCACAGTTAAATACATCTTCAAGATAGACAGACCTTTAGTTTTTCTTTTATTTGAGCTTGTCATGTTCAGTGACAACAGTACTGCTCTGAAGGAATACATGGATTTGAGACAACAATAGCTCTGCTAACGCTAGGATTCAGCAAAAACCCTAATCACCACAACTTTGTCAAAATGAACATGATTATGCAGTGGCAAAGACAGAACAACATCAACAAAGAATGAAGAAAACAATAACAGAATTCCAAGATATTTAAAGGAGAATCTTGCGGTTAGCATATTCCTTCACTAAATGAACATTCCGGAGCTTTGGACCAGTCACCAGTGGTCTGTTCCATTGGGGATGTCAATGCTCAGAAGACAAGGCATTTTATATTTTTTTATAAGAGATTAGCAAGTCCTGACCTCTCTCATGTTGGCTTCCATCTTCATCCCCCTCCCCTCAGCCGCCCTCTCTCCCCAGTGTAATGGATTTACTGTTGCCATCACTCCTCTCTTCCGATCCATACCTTGATGACAAGCTAGGACCCAGGCCTTTTCTCTCACTGCTGAATATTAAGGTTTAATGTGACCAGAGACGTCTGGCTTATGGTCTTTCCTACCCATGTGGATGAAGCTTAGAGGACCGTAATAAAACAGGGTCATAACCCTGACAGGGTTCAGCTATAAATTCCTTTTTTTGTTGCATTTGAATCAGAAACCTTTATTGCCAATCAGCAAGGTTGATAGGAATGTGGATTGCGAGCGATCACATAGTAAGACATAATAACGCAGCGTGATCAGTAAATATCTGTATGAATGTCCTCGGGGTATAACTCATGTCTGTGTACATCATTAGATCTGCATAAGATTGGAGATCCTTTTAACGTACATTTTACTAGTCCATAATTTTATATTTTCTCATTCATCATAAGAAGATATCACTTGAGTAATAAAGCTCCCTGTCTGTAAGGATCATACAGTTTTACTGACGGCCATGTCTATTTCTGCTGTGTTCAGAGACTGGCATATTCCTTGTAGTTTATTCTATTGATTGCCAATTCTAGTTTTGCTGTTGTTTTGACTGAGCTGTCAGGGAGCAATTGAAATGGTGCTGTTCTGTGGATTTATTCAGCCCACTTCTGCCATCCTGTTGATAACCACAGTAAACTAGCAGAGCACTAAAGGATGGATTCACGCTGATTGTTTCATCAAGCAAGTGTCAAATAGTACACTTTGATTTACACACACACACACACACACGATTACACTGGATGGCTGTATTGGCCCCATTCCTTGTATTCTGTCTATGGACAGTGTAATTACTGTGTTCCCCCTGATTGACCAATGTCCTGCCAAGGCTCTGGCACTGGCAGTGTTGAGCATATTTGTCAGGCTAGCGTCCTACAATTCTGTGGCGAGAGAGGAAGGAGAGGGAGATGAGCCACTGCCCAGACCTCTGCAGTATGGCAGTGGAGGGATTTACTGGAGTGGCCTGGTCAGAAATTCTCTCTCTCTCTCTCTCTCTCTCTCTCTCTCCCCTGGTCCAGGCTGAAATAGGTTTTCCCCGGCAGTGTTACCCTCTGCATTGTTAACAGAAGAGCCTGACTTTCTCTCTGTCATCTCAGTCCACTGGTACTGGACCTCACTGATGTGCATCGACTGGCTGTAATACCCAAAACAACAACCTGGAGCTCTCCTATTTATGGTTTTCTGTCAGAGCGCGTTTTTAATTCACACCGACCACATTTATAAAGACTGTTGAAGAGCTGTAATGATGTACGCTGAGAGTCGGGAAGCAAGTTCAGGGAGTGAATACATTTAATAAATAAATGAACAAAACAAGAAACACAAACAGCGCACCGACATGAAACAGCCACAATGACGACTGGGGAAGAAACCAAAGGGAGTGACATAAAGGGCAGGTAATCAAGGAGGTGATGGAGTCCAGGTGAGTGTCATTATGCGCGTAAAGCTGGTGACAGGTGTGCGCCCTAACGAGCAGCCTGGTGACCTATAGGCCAGAGAGGAAGCATACGTGACAAGAGCATTGGGCTTACCTTCACATAAAAGCGACTAATGTTTAAACCTTCAGAGGCGTGTGAATCGTAGTTTCATATAAAACGTGTATCTAATTCATTAGAGGCACTGGATCATTGATAAATCAGATACATTTCTATTAGTATTGGTTTATTGCTCTCTCTCTCTCTCTCCGGTCTCTCTCTCTCTCTCTCTCTCCGGTCTCTCCATAGATTGAATTTGTCTGTACCACTCAAACCCGTTGTCTCTTCACACACCAGATTCACTCACAGGCACACAGACTCAAACTTTTAAATAAACTTTTGTCTGAGATACATCTGAGTTATACAGTAATACAACATTTTATTCATTCAACTGGAAAATGACAGTTTTGACACACAATTATTACAAAACATTACCACAAATGAACTCGACAGCGCATGTTTAAGCACAATTCATTTGCATTATTAATTTGTGTAATTAAGCACTAGCACTGATGTCTTCGTTAATGACGTCCTGTTCGAGAGTAGTTGGCTTGAGTTTAACATAAGTTGGGTTTCAGGTTTTATTTACGTCTAGGCCAATTTCTCACAGGACCAGAAATGCACTTCGCTGCATCATGCCAGCTTTTTCTGCAGAAGAAGTACATGGCCATTGCTCAGCGCAGTCCTAGATAACTGTTAGGCTGTTGACTTGCCCAGTACCCAGTGGTAAGCGGTGTGCCATCCACCAAATTCCAGACCCCCTCTTCATCTCTGTCCGTCAGACCAATCCAGACTTCCCAGAATCCATTGACAAATACCTGTTCCTCTCTGCTGTGTATGATCACCAGGTCAGCTCCTCTCCTCAGACAGTCCTGTCTGCTCACCTCCCAGTTTCTCTTCTCAGTAGAGATGTAGTACAAACTGGATATAAAACACCTCCATCCCTAGTTGTTCAACTCCAGCACAGGGAGCTCTGTCTGAAGACCATCTCTCTCAACCTGTAACTGGTCTTTTACTTTGGTCATGTTGATGTAGCTAGTCTCTGAAGAGTCTCAGCCAGTCTGTACAGTCATCGTCTCCCTGGGGTGGTAGACATCACCTGGTTGTTTTCTGCAGTTCTGGTCTTCATGTGTACATCCATTCTCATCCATTCAAGAACAGCTTTCATATGCCTCATTGAGTCACCATCGGATTCATCATTGCCTGCAATGACAAACTCTGCCATCTCCATCTATACCTGTTAAAGTCTTCCTCGCTTTGAGATACTAGTGTGTGTTTGTTATGGCGTGTTTGCCCAACACTAGACTGTTCTGAATGGGTTTTTTTCGGTTCCTTCTTACAACCACAAGATGACAGGAAACTGTCGAACCAGGAAGACCATGGCAGCCATGAGCGTGTGGTGGTTTGAATGTTTCCATGCCACCTCTGATGCTAGCTTGTGCACTGATTTTCATATGCGCGCTCTCTCTCTCTGGTTCCCTTTGTCAGGCCTATTATTTTAAATGGCTGTACTTCTGCTGCAGGATAAGTCGTTTTAACCTCTATTGTCTTCAACAGACGGAGAGACCAAAACATTTGTTCATTTAATGGCCTCATGAGTTGTTGATTGTTTAGCATTTAGGAATCAGACTGATAATTGCGTAGCCTAAAACACTGAGCAAGGTCATTTGTTTGCCTCAAGTGATTGTTTGTTATAACCACTGTAGGAGTGAATGTACATTATTACAGTCCTTGTTTTAGTAGATTGTCTATAGTTTGGGATTCCATGGGTTTTGGGTAAAATGGTGATGACTAATTCTGAAGTGGGCTAATAAGAAATAGTTGTTTGCAGGATTTGTAATGCCATAATCCTTATGTTTGACTTGCGCAACACACACACACAGTGTGAAATGTATAATGTGCGGCCTTGGATAAGGCATTTTCCTAACGGTTACGCTGACAGAGGTGTGTGTGTGTGTGTGTGTGTGTGTGTGTGTGTGTGTGTAAGGTGTAATCCAGCCCCCTCCCTGGAGTCTCCCCCTATGTGTCCCCAGCCCATCTGATTTATGAACCTGCTGGAGGTGCTTGTCACGACTTACTAACCTGTAAAGCTTGAGCCATAATCTCCTCTCTGTTTTTACTGGCTTGGCTTACAGCAGGGCCTGCGGAAGTCTGCAGAGATACTGTGTATCACATTGCCTCTGTGTGTGTGTTTGCAGTGTGTTGCGTCTGCAGAGGTGTGTGTGTGTGTGTGTGTGTGTGTGTGTGTGTGTGTGTGTGTGTGTGTGTGTGTGTGTGTGTGTGTGTGTGTGTGTGTGTGGCTCTCTGAGACGTTGACTGGTTGGATTGTGCTGGTGTTTCCTGGCTGTCCAGCCACGCTTATTTATGTTGGTCCTGTGTGCTCGTGTGTGTGCTCGTGTGTGAGTGGATGGGCAAGCCGTGCAGCAGACCCCACAGTCCCACTTACGTGCGCGTGCGCGGCCGCACACACACACACAGGTGTACTAAGCTGTCAGCTGGGCCATTCTTCACGTACCCCAGCACCACCACCAGCTAATTGCAGATGGGGCTGCCGGAAGATGGAATTGCGGATTCTCTCTTTTCTACTCCTTTCCTCTCTCTTTTCCACTCCTTTCCTCTCTCTTTTCCTCTCCTTTCCTCTCTCTTTTCCTCTCTGTTACTTTGTTGTATTTGTTGAGACTTGCAGTCAAGGCCATGCAGACAGAGAGGGCTGGGTCTATACTGCAGGGCTGTACTCTTCAGGCAATTTCTCAATGACTCCAGTAATAGACGTGACACTCCCTGAGTGTGTGGGCAGACACACACAACACTCACTCACTCACACACACACATACAACACCCCCAACCCTCACACACAGGGGCCCATCCTTCCCAGCCCAATCCGCCAGTCATATGAGATTTTTCAAACTGCGTGTGGGAGGCGTTGTGCAAACAACTGGCATGACTGGGCTGTGATGAGAAAACACAGGCAGCCGTGTCCAGTACCCACCGCCACCCTGAACCCTGGGCTGCTACAGAGCCAAGCCACATCACCTCAGGTGACCGAGCCCCCAGGCCTGAAGAACATGACAGAACTGTTCCCTCAGCTGTGAAAAAGTCGGAGTCTCTGTGGTGAATTTACGATACACTGTGTCAACAAAAGCAGCCTCACTGTACGGTGTCTTTCCGGATAGTTTTCATACTCCCTTCCCAGTCATAACCACCTAGTTATCTGGTGGGCATTGTGAATGCAGCAGAAACGTTGTCTTTTTCCATCATTCTAGCTGACTCATGGGAGAAGAACAGCAGCACCTGCTTTCGCCTACTGGTCATAAATCTCCAACTGGAACATGCTCAATCACTCACTCAGTGCTGCTGGGAAAAGTTTCCTAATACTGGCACTAGAGCATCCCATGCCAACCAGATGTGTTGTGGTTCCTACTGTGGGTTATTAATCCAATTACTCACTACACACACACACAATGGCGTGGCTCACTACTGCCCACTCAGCTCTATGGAGGAGGAGGGCACTGTTTTACAGCCAGAGATATTGCTGGCATGGCAATATGTCAGACTGGGATACCTGCACATTGCTGGGTGTTTCCCCGCAGTACATCCCTACCTGTGGCTTTATTTATTGGGCCACTTACAGGGGAGAGAACGGAAGAGCGCTATGCAGAGTGGTTTCCAATAGCTTTTTCATATGGGGGGAAACTGACTCAGGGCTATGAGAGCTAGGCTAGTACGTGTCGGCACATTTCTTGGCCCGTAAGCTGGTTTTGCTCCGAGCAGAAACTTGAGGTACATCCTGGACATGTACAGACAGTAATAAACTCTTGAAAGGGGGATTTTCTCAGCTTTGCACTATGTGTTCTGATTGTATGGAAATGGGGATTTGAGCATATCCTTGTTTTCTGATTTCATGGTGTTTATTTTGTCATGATCCTCTCCTCCAGAGTTTGACATTGCTGTCTTTTGATGTGTGTCATGCAAAATGTTGAGAGCTTGTCAGGATAATTGTCTTGCCGGTACAGAGGCCCTGGTACTTAAAGTACACAGCAGTCACAAATACAAGGCTTTCTCTCTTCCTGGTTTCAGACTAGACCTGTAGTGTAGAAAGGGTTACTGCTGCTGTGTCTGTGTAGTCCACCGTTCTGTGGCCTTGGTGCTGAGGGGTAATTTAGTAAGGCCAGGGAACAGGAAGCGTGGGAGGCGGGAGGTGGGGGGCAGAGGGACGTCGAGGCAGAAGGACTGACGATTTATTGATGAGATGAGAGGTCTCAGGCTGGCAGTCAAGCCGTTAACCCCCCTCCCGCCCCACCCACTCACTCACTGTCGCTGGCTCAATGTGCTGTTCTATGATTTTATACACGGCCGTCCACTCATTTAATATCCACCATGGCATTTACGTTGAATCCTGATGCCATAGTTGGAGAGATGAAATTATAGTGGTAGTCTCTTGGTAATGAAGCGTGTAGGTTTCCATCAGGTTCTGTGGATTAGATCCTGATAATATTTTATACATTCCACAAGCAACTTGAGCCAATGATCAATCCTTCAACAGCGACATCTTGGATTTCCACAAGCTCCATCTACACCTGCATGTGTTCAAAAGGCAAGTCCTGTACTATTGCCTAGAGTGGATTTGTTGGTTTGGACTAGGGCTGTGATTGTCAAGCAAATAACATAAACACTGTTAGCATCTCCTGGCTTCAACGCATAGGTCTAAAGAAACATGATATGAAGAAAATGTCTATTTCAGAAGAACAGAATAGCATACTCTTGAGTTGTTCTTATGTTAGGCCCTGATCTGGCTATGCCATATGGCTGTGGGATACACTAGTTCATTTAGCAGATACGATTTTGCTTAATTCCATAACATTATTTTAGTGTATGAAGAATACAATTGAACATAGCTGCATCAAAATAGAAAGGATATTTTCTCCAAACAATTTATGAGGGAGTGCGCATGTGCAGCTATTCTATGTTGAGCGGTTATCAAAGAAATAGTTGTGATACAAATGTGCGGCTATATGTTTTGATTTTTAATACATTCCAAGGCTGCATGATGAGACTCTAATGATGATTTGAAAGAAGTCACATGAAAGGCATGGGCTCTGCTTTGTTTAATGTGCAGGCTGCACACACTTCATCAGTCTCTCATTCATAATTTGACCAACACTTGATAATGCCTCGAGTTTCCCAGCGGCATCCCCCCTTGTGTGGCCGTAATGCCCCCTAAAAAAATCCATGCCTTTTGCTGCCCTTGGGCTGAATATAATAATTATAATTCCCTTCTCCCAGCAGCTAATCAGCATGCTCCGAAGCACCTATCACTCAAAATAAATAGGCCTATGGGCTGGTCTACATGAGGTGTGTGACTATGATTTTACTTGCCTTACTGCACACGCTGGGCATCATTCACAAGTGATAGGCAAATATTGTCACCTGTCAGGCTATTCTTAATTTAGTCTTGTCTTTACAGTCGTGACCAAAAGTTTTGAGAATGACACAAATATTAATTTTCACAAAGTTTGCTGCTTCAGTGTCTTTAGATATTTTTGTTAGATCTTACTATGGAATACTGAAGTATAACTACAAGCATTTCATAAGTCAAAGGCTTTTATTGACAATTACATGAAGTTGATGCAAAGAGTCAATGTTTGCAGTGTTGACCCTTCTTTTTCAAGACCTATGCAATCCGCCCTGGCATGCTGTCAATTAACTTCTGGGCCACATCCTGACTGATGGCAGCTCATTCTTGCATAATCAATGCTTGAAGTTTGTCTGAATTTGTGGGTTTTAGTTTGTCCACTCGCCTCTTGAGGATTGACCACAAGTTCTCAATGGGATTAAGGTCTGGGGAGTTTCCTGGCCATGGACCCAACATGTTTCAATGTTTTGTTCCCAGAGCACTTTTGCCTTATGGCAAGGTGCTCCATCATGCTGGAAAAGGCATTGTTCATCACCAAACTGTTCCTGGATGGTTGGGAGAAGTTGCTCTTGGAGGATGTGTTGGTACCATTTTTTATTCATTGCTGTGTTCTTAGGCAAAATTGTGAGTGAGCCCACTCCCTTGGTTGAGAAGCAACCCCACACATGAATGGTCTCAGGATGCTTTACTGTTGACATGACACAGGACTGATGGTAGCGCTCACCTTGTCTTCTCCGGACAAGTTTCTTTCCGGATGCCCCAAACAATCGGAAAGGGGATTCATCAGAGAAAATGACTTTACCCCAGTCCTCAGCAGTCCAATCCCTGTACCTTTTGCAGAATATCAGTCTGTCCCTGATGTTTTTCCTGGAGAGAAGTGGCTTCTTTGCTGCCCTTCTTGATATCCTCCAAAAGTCTTCGCCTCACTGTGCATGCAGATGTACTCACACCTGCCTGCTGCCATTCCTGAGCAAACTCTGTACTGGTGGTGCCCCGATCCCGAGGTTGAATTAACTTTCGGAGACGGTCCTGGCGCTTGCTGGACTTGCTGGGCGCCCTGAAGCCTTCTTCACAACAATTGAACCGTTCTCCTTGAAGTTCTTGATGATCCGATAAATGGTTGATTTAGGTGCAATCTTACTGGCAGCAATATCCTTGCCTGTGAAGCCCTTTTGTGCAAAGCAATGATAACGGCACGTGTTTCCTTGCAGGTAACCATGTTTGACAGAGGAAGAACAATGATTCCATGTACCACCCTCCTTTTGAAGCTTCCAGTCTGTTATTCGAACTCAATCAGCATGACAGAGTGATCTCCAGCCTTGTCCTCGTCAACACTCACACCTGTGTTAACGAGAGAATCCCTGACGTCGTCAGCTGGTCCTTTTGTGGCAGGGCTGAAATGCGGTGTAAATGTTTTTGGGGGATTTAGTTCATTTGCATGGCAAAGATTAATTGCAATTCATCTGATCACACTTCATGACATTCTGGAGTATATGCAAATTGGCATCATACAAACTGAGGCAGCAGACTTTGAAAATTAGTATTTGTGTCATTCTCAAAACTTTTGGCCACGACTGTATGTGTCAAATTAGTTTGGATTTAGAATGGACCATTATCATGCACCTGTCTCGGAACAGTGGCAGGGGAAAAAAATACATGCCATCTATACACTTAAATAGCGTATGGAGGAGGCTTTTCCCGTGGTTAATTTTCATGCCAGCCAGGTAGGCTGTACTCCTGTTGTAAAGCAAAGCAATGTGCTTAATATTAGGAAAGTTGAGAAATAAATATAGTTGGCCTAGCCTATAGAAAGCTGACTGGATCCTCTTTTTAATAGAGGCCATCAAAACTCACGCAATTGCATAGCCTATAGAAATGTTGTGCAACAGGGGCTCTCGGGAAGTCTTTGATTTGATTTTTGATTACATTTGCATTGAGGGACAATAGAGTGCGGAGTACCAGGCAGTGAGCAAGTTTGGTAGGCTACTAATGACCAGCAGCAGCATTAGAGTCTAGTTACCGTGACTAAATGGTCACGTGGATTTGACTGTGGTCATGACTCGTGACCACCGGTGTGGTGGTAATACGGTTGCCGTAACAGCCCTAGTTTGGACTACTGTGTCTGGTTTCACTAACTGCTGGGGACAGTTAAGCCACATCTGACTACTGCAAGCCATGCTTTGCCACTCCTACCAGAGGCATGCCCCCTCACCAGCCTAGCACCATGTGGCCTCTCTCTACCACAGCCCCAAACCACAGAGGGCTGGTTACAGGCCCTACCTTCCCCATCCCTCCTCCCCCCCTCCTTTTCTCCTCCTCCCCTTCACTCCCTGTCCACAGGGTGTAAAAACAGCCTCTCTCCCTGACTAGGTACTGGTGGCACTGTGAATTTACACCGGACTTTTAGGACACGCACACACTCACACCACACACACACACACTCACACACTGGGGCTGGCTGAGCTGTAATACCAGAATGGGAGTAGAGTAGAGGAAGTGGTGGGTAGCCAACTGCCACGGTTAAATAAAACAATTTAAAAAATATATAAAAAAAGGCCCGGCTGTGTTGGTGAGGCAGGCAGATTGTGCCAGGTGCCAGGGATGGATGCATGGGTTGGCAGGCTGGACAACCATCCGTCATGCCTGGGTGGGCAGAGACAGTGCTAGGTGGGATGGGCAGCAACTCCAGCGCAGGTTGGTGGTCTTTTTAAGTCATTCATTTCTTCTCTAAGATTAATGGCTCCATTAATCCCTGTCAGGGCCACTGCAGAGGAGAGGAGAGGATGGCCACCTGCAGGATTTACACTCGCTATTTACTGTCTCCTCTCCTCTCTGTTAGCTCAGCTGATCAGCCTGCCCTTCCTGCCTGTCTGCCCTGCCTGTCTGCCTCACAGAGAATGTGAATTTATTCAGTCATGCTTTAAAAGACAAAACAGTCTGAAAGAGAAGCTGCAGGTCATTTGATGTGTCAAGTATCAATTTCCCCATTCTGTCTTACTGATGGGCCCACAGTCATCCCAGTCTGCGGGTTTCCTGCAGTCAGATGGTTTACTTGATGGGGTGGTTTGGTCAGATCTGGCAGGCTGAGCTGCTGATTGAAGGAGCTGGTTTGTTCTGGTTGGTTTGAATGAAGTGCTGTGTTTCTGCGGTGGTGGGGGTGGTCGAGCTGCATACGCACACAGGAAATCAGGGCTGTTGGCACTCTGGTGCCAGAGCAAACTCTTTTAGGTGTGACTGTGTTGGAGAAGGCTAGAGAGAGCTACAGCTGTTGAGCACCATGAGAGCGACACACAGACGGAGGTAATGCAGAACCGTGCTCTCTCCCAGAAATCTGAGTGTGTGCTGGGCTCTCTGCCAGCGTTACGGCAGAACTACACCATTACTGCAACGTTTACTGCATCTCAGTCTGCAATAGGCACTCTAAAAGCACGACATAGGATCAATTTCATCCCAGGATCCATTTAAGCCCAAGACGCTGCCTTTGACTATCATAATCCAAATTTGATCCCCTCACCCTTTGTAGTCTGGGGACCCCCAGTGTGTGTGATGGGGCTCAAGGCTGGAGTGGTGAGTGAACTGTAGTGTAGAGGAGGAGTGTGGTCCTAAAGGAGTGGGCCTGCCTGTGCCTGTCTGTCTGCTTGCCTGTCTGCTTGCTTGCCTGTCTGTATGCCTGTGTGTCTGTCTGCTTGCCTGTCTGTGTGCGTAATGCAGCAGAGACAGCAGTCTAACAGCAGGGCTGGATGAGGTGGGTCTGAGGGCCAACCACACCGATGAAGTTGTCATCATAACCCTGAACCATCTCTCTTTCCTTCTCCTCTCCCTCTCTCCCAATCCCTCTCTTTCTCTCTACTCTACCTACTCATGCCCTCTCTCCCAATCCCTCTCTTTCTCTAACTCCTTTTCTCCCTTTCTCACTCTCTTCCTTTTCCTCTCTGTACTTCTCCTCTCTCTAACACTCACTCACTCTGTACAGGAACCAGAGAGTGATAGGCTTGCTGTGATAGAATGAGTTCTTTATACAAGTCTTGTTGTCTTGTAAAATAATCCTAGTGGCCTTTTCTCCCTCCCAGAGAAAATGTATCTATGACATTTATTGACCTTCTCTCTGTTTGCCTTCTGCTCTCTCTCTATCAGGGAAAATACAACTACAGTTGAAGTCGGAAGTTTACATACACCTTAGCCAAATACTTTTAATTCAGTTTTTCACAATTCCTGACATTTAATCCTAGTAATAATTCCCTGTTTTAGGTCAGTTAGGAGCACCACTTTATTTTAAAAATGTGAAATGTCAGAATAATAGTAGAGAGGATGATTTATTTCAGCTTTTATGTCTATCATCACATTCCCAGTGGGTCAGAAGTTTAAATACACTCAATTAGTATTTGGTAGCATTGCCTTTTAAATTGTTGAACTTGGGTCAAACGTTTCAGGTAGCCTTCCACAAGCTTCCCACAATAAGTTGGGTGAATGTTGGCCCATTCCTCCTGACAGAGCTGGTGTAACTGAGTCAGGGTTGTAGGCCTCCTTGCTCACACACGCTTTTTCAGTTCTGCCCACACATTTTCTATGGGATTGAGGTCAGGGCTTTGTGATGGCCACTCCAATACCTTGACTTTGTTGTCCTTAAGCCATTTTGCCACAACTTTGGAAGTATGCTTGGGGTCATTGTCCATTTGGAAGACCCATTTGCGACCAAGCTTTAACTTTCTGACTGATGTCTTGAGATGTTGCTTCAATATAGCCACATCATTTTCTTTCCTCATGATGCCATCTATTTTCTGAAGTACACCAGTCCCTTCTGCAGCAAAGCACCCCCACAACATGATGCTGAAACCCCCGTGCTTCACGTTTGGGATGGTGTTATTTGGCTTGCAAGCCTCCCCCTTTTCCCTCCAAACATAATGATGGTCATTATGGCCAAACAGTTCTATTTTTGTTTCATCAGACCAGAGGACATTTCTCCAAAAAGTATGATCTTTGTGCCCATGTGCAGTTGCAAACCGTAGTCTGGCTTTTTTATGGCGGTTTTGGAGCAGTGGCTTCTTCCCTGCTGAGCGGCCTTTCAGGTTATGTCGATATAGGACTTGTTTTACTGTGGATAAAGATACTTTTGTACCTGTTTCCTCCAGCATCTTCACAAGGACCTTTGCTGTTGTTCTGGGATTGACTTGCACTTTTCGCACCAAAGTACGCTCATCTCTAGGAGACAGAACGCGTCTCCTTCCTGAGCGGTATGACGGCTGCGTGGTCCCATGGTGTTTATACTTGCGTACTATTGTTTGTACAGATAAAACGTGGTACCTTCAGGCGTTTGGAAATTGCTCCAAAGGATGAACCAGAATTGCTCCAAAGGATGAACAAGCTACATAGGGGGCAATGCCAGAATACATGATCTAGTGATTCTCTTCGCAATGAGATCTACAGAGCTGAAATTGTTGTATGCCCAATTTATATAGCATTCTGTTAGTGGCAATAATTTTATATAATTTAAATAGAAAAACTCAAAGTGTTGAGTCAAGTGTTGTTTTTATCAGTTCATATACTGTGTGCCGTGGAATCGGTACATCAAACATCTCTTCCCATTTATTTTGCAACCTGTATGGCGCAGCAGTCAACGTTTTCCTCCTCAAATGAAACTGCATTTTTTTTTTTCTATTTATGCCAATCCTTTTCAGCCAATTTGTATATTTTAATATATGGCAGACAAACACGTTCCCTACTTCTCCCTCTTCCACTTGCCTCCTCCATTTTTGTGGTAATGCTGTAATCACTTGGTTGTAACTTTGGATTGAGCAGACATTCCCAAATATTTTCGATAGCTGCATGTGACATAACTCCACCTTCTTCTATTCATAATATCATTAATAAATATAATAACGTTTTTTTTATAAATCAGTGTATTGGAGTTAAACATTTTACATGTACATTTTGGTCATTTAGTAGAAGCTTTTATCCAGAGCGCTTACAGTAGAGTGCATACATTTTTCATTTTTTTTCTTCTTTATTCGCACTGGTCCCCCATGGGAATCGAACCCACAACCCTGGTGTGGCAAGTGCCATGCTCTACCAACTGAGTCACACTGGACCACCCCATAATATCAACCATAATATTGGTTGTAATATTTGTTCTATATTTTCTGGAGGATAAAATTTAAATTGTAACCAGCTTTCTATGGCTTGTTTAAGAAAGGGCTATACTTTAACCAAAGTTTCATTTTCAATTAGTCGGAAATGAGAAGTTGTAATCTGTATGAAGGCAAAACAGCCATTTTTGAACAAAGGATGAGCCTTTCTTAATCATCTACTGGAGAACCATTTTGGGTTTAAGTATAATTTATGTATGAGTGAAGCTTTTAGTGAGAGGTTTAATGATTTTAATATTTATAAAAAGTAGCCCCCCAAACTCATATATAAATATGCACGTTTAATTTAGTCTTGTTTAGCATTCCAAATAAAGTGAAATATGTTTTGCTCATATGATTTAATTACGAGTCATCTGGAGTAGGCAGCACCATAAGTAAGGAAGTAAACTGTGACAGTGATTTTTCCATTATTCACCTCTCCATGGTTGCAGAATCGTATTTATTTTTGCAAACTTTCTATTGAAATTGGTTGTGGTAAGTTCCTTTTGAGATATGAATACCAAGTATGTCTACATCACCATCCACCCATTTTATTGGTAAACTACAAGGTAGTGTAAACATTATTATAATTTTTTTTAACGATCCAATAGGTAATATGGTACACTTGTCATAATTAGGTTTTAGTCCGTAGAGGCTAGAAAAGATCCAGATTGTGGACTTAACAAAAAAACTTGAGTCTTCAGCGTACACTTTTGTTTCTAACCCCCTGATGTTCTTGTTGGATCTAATTTTAATAGCTAGAATTTCGATAGCCATAATAAATAGATATGGAGACAACGTACAGCGTTCTTTTACTCCTCTTAAAAGCTCTACTTTCCAAGAAATAAACATTTACTATTTTGGTTTGCTGTACATAACTTTAACCCATTGTATAAGAGATTCACCGAAATTAAAGTAGTCATTTATATATAAATTCTAGTCGTATTTTATCAAATGCCTTTTCAAACTCTGCTATCATGACCAGGTCTGGTATCTTTGATGTTTCATAATGTTCAATTGTTTCAAGTAATTGTCATATATTATCTCCAATATATCGTCCATGTAAAAAACCTGTCTGATCAGGATGAACAATAAATAGTCAAATCTTTTTTTGATTCTATGTGCAATGCATTTCGGCAGGATTTTCGCATCACACCATTGAAGTGTAAGAGGCCTGGATCTTTATACTTTCCACATGGGTCCTGTTTCAGTAGTAATGAAATCAGACCTTGTTGCGTACCTGAACGTCTATAATTTTTATAGGAGTAATTAAAACATGCTAATAATGGATCTTTGAGTGCATCAAAAAAGGTCTGATATACCTCTTCTGGTATACCTTCAAGCACTGGTGTTTTTCCAGACTGAAAATATTTAATTGCCTCAAGAAGTTCCACCTCTAAGTTGGCCTTCACACAGGTCTTTCTGAATGTTTGTTAATTTTAAATGTATTATACTAGGAAATAAATCCTTACAGTTAACATCATTCAGTGGAGATGGAGGAGACTGAAAAGAAAACAACAGATGCTTCAAATATTTTGCTTTCTCTAATTTTTCTAAATGTTCCATCCAATTCGCTTTATTTTTGTAATAAATTACACTTGATTGTTCTTGAATAAGTTCCTCCAATCCTTTTTGTTTTTCCTCTAATCTATGTCTTGCCTCTAGTACAGTTTCCATTACCATCTACCTGCACTGTTATTTCCTCTTTCCTTTATTAGTCTTATCTCTTTTGACCTAAACTGCTTTTGTTTTAATGGTGAGTATTGTATTGAATGGCTTCTAAACGTACATTTAAACCTGTCCCGTACAACAAGGTGATCTGCTGTACCTATGAATTATTTTATCTTAGTTAAGAACAAATTGTCATCCAGTAGGCTTTGATAAAATTTCCAATATCCCCGTCCATGTGAAAAATTTGTAAAGGTTATTTGGAGGCAAATGAATGGTGGTCTGATCGCATTCGGTCTCCTATTAATACTTTTTAAACTTGTGATGCCAGCAAGAATGAGACCAGGAAGTAGTCAAGTAGTCATTCCGCTGTGTTTACGACTGTCTTATCAATCATTAGCTGTGGAGTGAGTCTGCATGCCGGGCTGTGCGGCATGGTGAGGCGCAGGCTGCCCGGGCCTGGCTGGTGGGGCTGATCTGTAATTGCTTTCTGCACAGCGACTGTTAATTGTATGTGGTGTGATGGAGGGGGTCATTAGGGGACAGAAGCAGAGAGAGGGAGAGAGGGCACCAAAACTCTGTCACCACTAGACCAGAACAGGGAGGAGGGAGGGGGAAAAACTGCAATAACAGAGGAGAGTGGTTATCAAGCCATGCAAACATTGTATTTGCCCCTACTGTGCGGCGGTGTGTGTTTAAAAAATGTTTTTGCTAGTACTGAGAGAAAGAGACACATGAAGGTTGGAGAGTGAGACACAGCCACAGGGAGAAGCATAAGTTATTAATGTAAAGATCTCCTGCTGGTTGGAATCTAATAAACTGCATATGATTTGACTGTCTGGGAGATTGGTTGTCTGGATAAGGGAGGGAGGAGAGACTCCCAGGTCACATGGTTCCAGGCCCCTCTCTGGGTAATTGACTCATGCACAGTATTGACTTTCTGGTTAAAGTGATTAAGGATGCCCTACCCAGACTGGAGCCCAGTGTCAGCCTCCTGGAGGTTGGCTGGGGACCTCACAGAGTGACCTGCCCTGGATTAACCTGTTCTAGGCCACAGCCAACACTGGCCACACATCGGTCAAACCAGGGAAATGTCACTGGCCATATTGATTCTGTGGGGGGGGCAGGTCATGGTTAGGGCTCTCTCTCTGCCCATCTCCTACTGTTCTCGTCTGATAGTGACGGGAATGACTGGTGACTGGACTGTCATGGTGGATGTGGATAGCTGTAGCCTAGCTTCTCCCTCCCTGAGTGGGGTGGATGGAGAGAGTCTGGGGGTTTGTGTGAAAGCTGGTTTTCCCCAAGGAGCCCTCTGTCTTTTGGATCCTCTGCTCTCCCTGTACCCCCACCCAGGGGGCTGGCGTCAGACCCAGACCACCGTGGTGCTGGGGAGCCTTCCAGACTCAGGCAGATAATAACTTCCGACAGGCCTTCTAAAAACAGAGACTGTATTGATTTTTACGAGAGAGAGAGAGAGAACATGATAAACACAGACATGATAAACAAACAATACTGTCTACCACCCTCCGGATGAAACATGGTTCAGTTTGACATTGTGTGTGTGTTTGGCCGTGTGAAATCAGAGAGACCCAGTATCTATTGGCTGAGTCATCGAGTGAAGGGACATGGGACCTTGCCACTTAAGCTGGCAGCTGAGCAAGCAGGACTGCGCACACACACACACACACACACACACACACACACACACACACACACACAAACACAAACACGCAATGAAGAGTCCAGGAACAGGATGAACATGAGGCCATTCTGCTCTGCATTAACGTCGGAGCGTATTTGCGTTGAGCAGCACTGTCAGACTGGATTATATTTGGCCGTGTGCGGAGCGGAGCAGACAGTGGCCGTCTTGGCAAGAACACTAAAACTCTGGGGAATAGATAGGAACACAAGTGAAGGCTGGACGTTAAATATCACAGCAGCTGAACTGGGGACATCTCCACTATGTGCTCTCAGTGATAGCAGAGAAATCTCACGCCTATGACTGCTTTACGCTGGAGTGGCCACTGTTAGCAGGAGCCAACAGACAGACAGGCAGTGGATAAACTACTGACTGGGGGGGTGCAGGAGGACTTTAAGCTTGTGTGCGTTAATATGCTGTATGGGTTTCTGCATGTGTTGGCAGTCTGTTTTTGTATTCATATTCAAATTATATGTAGGCATTGTGCTGGCAGCGTGTTGCAGTATGCTGCCATGCATGTACAGTTGAAGTCAGAAGTTTGGAAGTATGCTTGGGGTCATTGTCCATTTGGAAGACCCATTTGCGACCAAGCTTTAACTTTCTGACTGATGTCTTGAGATGTTGCTTCAATATATCCACATAATTTTCCTTCCTCATGATGCCATCTATTTTATGAAGTGCTCCAGTCCCTCCTGCAGGAAGGCATCCCCACAACATGATGCTGCCACCCCTGTGCTTCACGTTTGAGATGGTGTTCTTCGGGCTTGCAAGCCTCCCCCCTTTTTCCTCAACATAACGATCGCTATTATGGCCAAACAGCTCTACTTTTGGTTCATCAGACCAGAGGACATTTCTCCAAAAAGTACGATCTTTGTGCCCATGTGCAGTTGCAAACCGTAGTCTGGCTTTTTTATGGTGGTTTTGGAGCAGTGGCTTCTTCCTTGCTGAGCGGCATTTCGGGTTATGTCAATATAGGACTCGTTTTACTGTGGATATAGATACTTTTGTACCTGTTTCCTCCAGCATCTTCACAAGGTCCATTGCTGTTGTTCTGGGATTGATTTACACTTTTCGCACCAAAGTACGTTCATCTCTAGGAGACAGAACACGTCTCCTTCCTGAGCATTATGACGGTTGCGTGGTCCCATGGTGTTTATACTTGCGTACTATTGTTTGTACAGATGAACGTGGTACCTTCAGGCGTTTGGAAATTGCTTCCAAGGATTAACCAGACTTGTGGAG
Source organism: Brachymystax lenok tsinlingensis (assembly GCA_030435695.1). Classification (NCBI taxonomy): domain Eukaryota; kingdom Metazoa; phylum Chordata; class Actinopteri; order Salmoniformes; family Salmonidae; genus Brachymystax; species Brachymystax lenok. Next base: position 28,487,414 of record CM059819.1, on the reverse strand, counting down.
GTCTACAATTTTTCTTCTGATGTCTTGGCTGATTTCTTTTGATTTTCCCATGATGTCAAGCAAAGAGGCACAGAGTTTGAAGGTAGGCCTTGAAATACATCCACAGGTACACCTCCAAGTGACTCAAATGATGTCAATTAGCCTATCAGAAGCTTCTAAAGCCATGACATCATTTACGGGAAGCTGTTTAATGGCACAGTCAACTTAGTGTATGTAAACTTCTGACCCACTGGAATTGTGATACAGGGAATTATAAGTGAAATAATCTGTCACTAAACAATTGTTGGAAAAATTACTTGTGTCATGCACAAAGTAGATGTCCTAACCGACTTGCCAAAACTATAGTTTGTTGACAAGAAATGTATGGAGTGGTTGAAAAACTAGTTTTAATGACTCCAACCTAAGTGTATGTAAACTTCCAACTTCAACTGTATGTGTTGCCAGGCTTTCCTTTGGCTCTGTGAGATGTTGGCCATTGCTATAGTACAGAGTAGTATCTGCTTCTGCTATAATATGGGTGCCTGGTAAAGATAAAGAACTTTCTGTTCATTAGAAGTGTAATAACTAGGTAATCGTCAAGTCATTTAATGATTGATTCACTTGTTTACTCAATGCAGTGTCACTTCATGCTTGAATGATCCACAGTCTTCTGTATAAACACTGGTAGTATAGCAGCTCATACACTGACTGTTTTTTTTATTTATTACAGTTTGAAGTGAAGGTTAATAAATAAATAAAAACGTTTTATATTCAACGATTCTATTCTAAATGTTTTGAGTCACTAGAGAGTAAAACAGACAATTATAAAAGTGAATGATTATCATTATCTTGCTAATGTCCAGAGGTCCACACGTTCTTAAGCCATGTCTGTATGACTGTCTGTCTGCTGCCCCCCGGCCCTAGCTAACCCACGCAGGGCCACAGATGTCTAAGCAGCAGCAGTCACAGTGTGCACCCAGCCTCCCAGGTCCCCCAGTACTCCATCAGCAGGCCCACATGTCATTACTGTCACCAGGCCTTGCAACACCATCAACACCTCCCAGGGGCTCGCAGCTCACCTGCGGGCTGCCAGGGCTGCAGCCAGGGTCGTGTTCCTTAGGGCACACTGTAGCAAAACGTTTTGCAACGGAAAATAAAAGTGTTCAGGTATTCCCTCACTAGGAACATTCCCTCGCTGGGGTCGCCCCATGGTTGTGTGGAGCCGGACTGTGTGGTCTGGTCGGGAGTTAGAATTCAGGATGGCCACTGCCGGAGCCCTAGCCTGGCTGGAGCATATGGTCCCTGTGGTGTTCTGTGAGACCAGTGAATGAGTTAACTCCTGAATGGAGCCCCCACAAAGAAGCCTTTGTTGGTCATGTGTGCTGTAGGGGTGGAGCAGTAGCCCTTCTCTGGTAACCCAGGCCTGGTCACTCAGTGGGCAGAGTAGAGGCAGTGTGGAGGAGAGCTGGAGCCAACAGCTGGCCTATTCAGAACAGACTGTCCGCCTGCATGAAGCCCTCTTCTCCCATCAGCCACCCTCTTCCCTCACACAGAGACATGGAGACGTAGCCCAGCGTCCCCTTCCCTTTCCTCCGCCTGCTTGTCCCCAGGCTGCTCCCCAGCTTGGAGAGATGGAACAAAGAAGCAGTGGGAGAGGGAAAGACACACAGTCAACTAAGTCCTCACACTGGATAAGATGACGGAACATACCTCAATATCTAGAACCACAAGCCTCTTTTTTTTTGTTTTGACTGAAAGGTTTTTCAAGCTTGTCTGAGTTTATGAATGTGTCTGTGATTGCGTATTGGACTTTTCAGAAGTTGTGGACACTTATCAGCGGAAACTGTAAGAGGACAATCCATCAGCATCTGGTGTGGTTTAAAGAAGAGGGAGGGTGTGTGGTAGTTAAAGCTCCCTTTTTAAAGCACTATTGAAACGGGAGGGAGGGCTAATGTGATTAGTGTGTTCTGACTGGGGAAGAGATTGAGGGGCTGGGCTGGGACGCCGCTCTTTCATATGCTTTTGCAAATATGATTACAGCATCTAGCCAAGAACTGTCTGACGTGTGTGTGTGTGTAGATCTACGTGCGTTGGTGGAGTTTGTTTTTTTGGGGCAGCGGACTCTTTTCATTTCATTACCCCAGAGAGGAAGTCTGTCTTGTGTAGTCAAAGTCAAAAGTCACCATTATTAGTCAGTTGTACATGCCTTCAACCGAAATGTGTCTTCCGCATTTAACCCAACCCCTCTGAATCAGAGAGGTGCGGGGGGCTGCCTTAATCGACATCCGCGTCTTCGGCACCCGGGGAACAGTGGGTTAACTGCCTTGTTCAGGGGCAGAACAACAGATTTTTTTCCTTGTCAGCTCGGGGATTCGAACTTGCAACCCTCCGGTTACAAGTCCAAAGCTCTAACCACTAGGCTACCTGCCGCCCTCTTGGGGCTGCATATCCTCTTGGGGAGCCAGAGTAGCTTACCAAGCAAGAGGGGCCGAGGTGCTCTTTTTGACTCTAGCTAGCATTGACATTTGAACTTCTGTATCCAGTGTTCTATGCCTGTTTACAAAATACTAGCTAGCTGGCTACATGTCAGGCTAGTTTGGTGTTCTATTCTTTACGACACTACTTTTTTTCGCAACAGAAGCAGAAACAAACATGTCTCTTTATGAATTGCAATTGCTGGAGTTTGAGCAGCAAGTGCTTAAACTGCTCCTACTACTGAGGAGGAGAAGGGGACAAAAAGCTGAGAAAATGGCAAGTTCATTCACTGAACACTACAAGAGGGGACAATGGAGAATACACGTGTCTTGTCCGACCTATGTGAAGCATTGACGAGGACAGGCATTTTCAATACTTTCGGATGTCTGTTGCCAGATCAACGGCTTGCCCCTCACATCTCGCACGAGAGAACTCAAAGCTCACCACTAATTGCTGCAGGGAGGCTGTCTGTGACCCTTCGGTTTTTGGTGAGTGGCAGACACCGCAAAGTATCGCTGTAAGTTATAAGCTAGGAATCTTGACAGTTTGTGCCATCGTCACGGAAGTAGGCCACACTATCTGTCATGTCATGAAGGAGGATTTTGTTACTTATTCCTCCGTGGCAAAATGGGCTTCACCATGATCAACATGGGCGCGTATTCGGGAGCAAGTTCGGCTCCCAACTCATTGTAGTCCAGCTGCTGCTACCAAGGACAGAGTGCTTGCTGGGGAACCCATATTTGGGGTAAGACAAGGCTCTGTGTAAAGGACTCACTGGAGAACGGACGGAGCACTGATCAATGGTCTTGTGAAAGTACATCATCATGTCACTGACAAACGGGAGACATTGATCAGCAGGAATAGACACCGTCCATGGTACCATGATATCGTAGACAGCCTTTGCTGGACACAGCTGCTGTTTTTAACTCCTGCTGTTTCTTTAAGTCATCCACCCGCTGCATAATGTCAGTGTCCAAAGGATCCTCAGCAGTCTTCCTCTTCCAGCCATTGGAGCTGGGTTTGGGAGATGGTGGTGGATGGAGTTGCAGGGCAGAGAGCATGGGTGGGCCTGGGCGGTGCGTTGGGTGTTGGTAAGAGGGGCCGGGGAGGTGATGAACCAGGCCCGGGAGAGAGATGATGAACCAAGGAGCAATGAACCACCTGTAGGGCCCCTCAGGGCTCAGATCTGTCTCTGGGCTGTCCAACCCGAATACATTAGAATACTTTGCAAGAAACCTTAAAATATCTCCATGGGCTCCCTAATTAGCACACCCACACCACAGTGTCTGTTTTCAGATGTTGGAACTAACCCTGCTAATCATTAGAACAACATATGCACTGAATATGTCCCACTCACAATGTTCTAACTACACCTGTAAACAGGATCACACACACTGTACAAAAGGACTCGGCTGTATGACGAGTACATACCGTATCTGGCAAATTATTGGTGTCGGTCTGACGATGTTTCACATAAACACGAAGCCAATCCAGTTGCTGCTGCAGCGGCAGCCCCATTCCTCATCTCCTGCACCCTTTTCTCCAGGTTTCTTTTATATCAGTTTCGGTGTTCAAATTTTGTGAAATCTCCCTCCTGATGTTGTCTTTTGCGTGCTTGTCCGAATACAACCTCATCGAAGGTGAGGCTCGTGTGACGCTCCTCAAAACTGGACAGAGCAGAGACATAATTGCACCTATCAAGTATCAGAACATCCATCTCTTCTGTGTTTATACCACAAGGGATCCCAGAAAAGATGGCATGTAGACACAGGGGCGGGACTTCTGCGAGGAATGATACGTCAGGTCTCAATTTCCAGGTAGAAAAAAACGTATTCGAATGACAGAGTGTTTTACAAGGAGCCGCCCCTATTGTGACAGAAACGACATTGCAACACTGCGCTAAGCTCCATTGGCCCTGTTGGCTTATTCTGTGTAGACCCCTTTTAATGTACATTGTCCTACCTCATCTCCAGTCCTGTCCCTAACATACCAGAGGACACTCAGCAGCTCACAGAGCCACAGTGGTGCATTGATCTATGTTGAGATGGGGTCTGGAGAGAGGATGTCAGGCAGGCTGCAGGCCCCTGAGGGGTCCACTGAAGGGCCCCGGGTCTGATCCACTCGAGGCTCACAGCTCCTCCTCATGAAGCACCTATTCTATAGACTACAGCCCAAACACAGTAAACTGTCTGATTGCCCCAAGTGGGTTATTTTCTGATCTGAGTAGTGTGTGAGATCAGAGTTACTACTACTGCTGCTGCTGCTGCTGCTGCTGCTGCTGCTGCTGCTGCTGCATGACAATGAGCTCTCAGCCCATGTTAACAGTGCTCCTCAGAGAGCCTGTAAAATAATAAAGAACATAAACACCATTGGCCAGGACATAAACACCATTGTGCTGTTCAGTGTGAGTAAGCACGCAGGGAGATTGGCTAGGAGGTTACAGCCACGTCAGGATAGGGCTTATGGCAGCTCTATGGTGGAGGACTTTGGGAGGGTTTGGGTGGGAAAAGGATTTGATGAGTATTGATACGGTGTGAAATTGTCATTCACAGTTCTGCACAGATTCTACTCAATAACTTCACTTAAAGCCATTTCAAAGACAGGACTTGTATAATAAGGATTAGCAGAAAATGACATGCATATCTCAATTCTGTAGCTTGGAGTTGCAGGAGAATCCAGCATGTATTTTATCATTACTGCATGTCTAGGAAATGGAGAGGTGCTTTACAGAATGTTACACTCCCTCCACCACCACCCCCTCTGCAGTACTGGACCACCTCCCATTAGTTGACATGTCTCAGTAACAATGGCACTGCTGTTCTTGGAAGGTTCAGGCATGACTCCCTTCTTAGACATTTTAGGTTAGGGTAGTTGCTCTTTTCAGTTTATCATTGCGATAACTGTAACTTGTTTTTCATATCGATATATCTACATCTATTTTGGAGTTCAACAAAGAGGGTTGCCCGTATTTGTTAGTGCAGACATGTCTAGGTTCTAGTCCCTTACCAATCTAAGGAACATGCAAAAGCATTGGAGAGTACTGTAATTGGACTCTCTGGGACGTGAATGATGATGTGCCACACTGTAACAAACCACCACTCTTGTCTCCAGCCTTCAGCCTCAAGCCTGTATAAGGCTGGATGACCTACTATTTTAAGCCGAGGCTGTGTATTTTGAGGATGGGGATGGGAGGGGGTGGAAGAAGAGGGTTTGTCTACATTCAGCCGCTGCAGTATATCTGCAGACCTATTGGCTCTCCTTTGTTCTGTATTTCCACTCTAGCCTCCCTGGAGAGATCAATATTGTCCTATATTTATCAACGTGTTCTCTGAGTTTTCCAGCCGTGGCCGACTTTTATCTCTTTTATCTCCCCGCCTGGCCTCCATAGCCGTGAGGAGATGGAAACTGTGACTGTTGCAGGGGATCCATCTGAGTGGCCATTGAACTGCATGGGGCTGTGACGTCAGGTGGGCAGAGCGTTTATTAACCAGCTGAATGGCACCATTACTGGGCTATGTGGAGGCGTGAGGCCAGGCGACTGAGTCCCTGTGTCAGTGAGCGTGTCAATAGAGACTGAAAGCACAGGCGAGTAGAGGCAGAGGCACCCGCCCCCCTCGGCTTCCTGATAAAGGAAGCACACTCACAAAGTCAGACAGAGCCAGACACATATAAGGACTAGCCCTCCCTCCCACTCTCTTTTCATTCCTCTCCATTTGTCTGTCTGTCTGTCTTTTCATTCCTCTCCATTTGTCTGTCTGTCTGTCTGTCTGTCTTTTCATTCCTCTCCATTTGTCTGTCCGTCTTTTCATTCCTCTCCATTTGTCTGTCTGTCTGTCTGTCTGTCTTTTCATTCCTCTCCATTTGTCTGTCTGTCTGTCTGTCTTTTCATTCCTCTCCATTTGTCTGTCTGTCTGTCTGTCTTTTCATTCCTCTCTATTTGTCTGTCTGTCCAGTCTGTCCTGTCTTGTCTGTCTGTCTGTCTGTGCCACGTATCTTCCCTGTTCTTGTGATTACATAAGCACTAGACTTCTTCTGGCAAGTGGTAGTTTAATTGAAAAGGAGATCCGGGGTGAAAACTCCCATTTCTATTCAGGTCCCTGTTCTGTGAAAGCAAGGAAATGTACCAGCAGAAAGAAAACGAAATGTACAGGGAAGCCAGTGGAGGAAATAGCTCAGGTTCTTAAAACAATGTGAAAGAGGAGAGTTTGACATACAGCCTGTGTCTAAAGTCCCTGTAATGATTATGGTGAGGTACGTCTTTTCCATCTTAACAGAGTTACATTGCCAGAGGCGCTTTATGTGGACGTGAACAGTAGCTGCTGACATCATGTGCAATAAATTGCTCCCTTGTGTAGAAACCTAAACAACAGGAGCATTGAACCATGGTGCAGTGAAAGCAGAATATTGGGTAAATATGAGTGGTAGAAAAGCCAGAGCTGCATTATGTGTTCTTGTAATGTGTTCGTGTGCACATTATCTTCCCAGGTTCCCTAATGATGTGTACTGTGTATTTATCAATGTAAGTAGCTAGTGTGAGTGGAGATGACAGGTGTTGCAATTAGGACACTGTGCCATACATCATGTACTCTGAACATTTTGACTGTTTGACGCATAACTCTCTAACACATTTTAAGTATGGGCCTAACTGATATACAACCAAAGCATTTGTTCCACAATATTGGATGTATCCATCCAGCCTTCTCCTTCTCAGAATAACCTCTCATCCACGTTGCCTTTTAGAGTCCAAGGCATGCGTGTGATGGTCTTCCTGGTATATCCTGACCTGAGCACTATGTTTCTGCCAACACGCTGTCTGATGTGTGTTAATAGGGTTGCCCGGATACTGGCAGCATGACCGGAGTGGCACAGGATCTAGAGCAGCTGATGGCAGGTCTTCTGGGATGTGTACACTGCAGCTAGTGCAGGGCTGCAGACTGAGAAAGGTCCACAGAGACCGGAGGGGCAGGTGCCTTTTAGTGTAGACAGTAGTCCACGCGGCAGTCCTATCAGTCTCTACACACAACACCGGACAGCAGCACGGCACACAAGATCCAACAGAGACATTATTTATTCAGGAGAAAACAGGGGCCTATGAGGTTATAAGAGCCTTGGCAAAGTCAAAAGGCTGATCTGCCTATTAGTTGTCTTTGATCACTAGCTAATGCATAATTAACATCTAAAGGCGGCTCCTGCAAAGTGTTGAATTAGAGTTGCATGGAGCTCTGAGGAAAATGCTTGCCTTGCTGAAGTGTTGGCAGCACTCTAAAGAAAGGGAGGTGGAGAAAGGTAGAGTTCAGACGTGAAATGGGGCCCAGATTTTGCTCCTGTCTCTCCCTCTTTGCCTCAGTAGACAGGGCTCAATACCTGACAGGGCTCAGTATACAGGGCTCAGTACCTGACAGGGCTCAGTATACAGGGCTCAGTACCTGACAGGGCTCAGTATACAGGGCTCAGTACCTGACAGGGCTCAGTATACAGGGCTCAGTACCTGACAGGGCTCAGTATACAGGGCTCAATACCTGACAGGGCTGTCTCTTTCAGATCAACAGGCTCAGATATTATGATTCGGACAGTGTGCTGATGGGGCTGAACTGCATTCTTCTAAGACTATACCTACTACCGCTGGCCTTGAGTTTCATCGTCTCGTGAAAATATCAACATTGAAGGAAGAAGGGGGAAAATGGTGACTAGCCTCCCTATGATAATGTCCAGAAGCAGATAAAGCACAGGGGTTGAGAGTCAAGGTAGGTCCCACAAGCAAAAGATAGTGTGAGATTACGAAGTTATTTACCACACACACACTCATTGCTGCTGCTTTCTGTGAGAGAGAGCACATGGTTTGCACATCCCTACCTTATCTGGCTAAACGTATAGTATCCTCTGTCCGCTGCTTGGCCAGGCACAGCTCCCCTCACTTCAGATGGATATACATAGTCCTCTCTGCTGAGCCGCAGTCACCTGACCTTACATTTTCGTGTTTAATTTCTGTGTGTTTGTCTTGAAGGGAAGCTGTATGTGATCGATGTTTTCGAAATTGATGAACACAATTTAGATAGTAATCAGTTTGTACCTTTACAATGGCAATGACCCCAAACCAACACAGGAGATCTGCTCCTGAGTGCTGCCTATAGAAACAATCGCTTGATATCAGGGAGAGTTTGACCTTGCCAGCTCTGCTGAAGTGCTTGTAAAGTCAACTTGAAAACCGTAGCATGGCATCAGCTCTGCTTCACCGAGACGTATGCCATGGGAAAACATATCGGTCATGTAGCAACAAAAAATAGGCACAACCCTCAACTGACTGATAACTCACATTTTCACTGGCTTTGCCACATAATGCAACATGGGACTGACAGTGTAATGCTACAAATCGCAGTCTAGGGCCTCCATATGACACTAATCTACACTTGTCCTCTGAATCCCCTCTAAACTTTGTACAACACGTGGCTGTATTTAGAAATATGTATATAGCTAGTATGTATAGAGCAGAAATGTATTTCTGCTGGAGATTAATACTCTGTAGGCCCAGCCTCAGAGGGGTAATTCAAGTGGGATGTTAAGAGGCCATGGACAGAGAGAAGAGTGCAGTGGAAGGAAGATACTGTCATTGCCCTGGCCATCCCTCCATCCTTCCACAGCATCAACCCCTGGTCAATTAAAACTCCCATTACTGTGTATGAGAGAAGCAACGGAACCCCAGCTACTTAACATTCTAATGACACGCACCTATCTAGTGAATTGACATTTCATTAAAATGTTTCGTATTTTATTACAGTGAAAATGACATTTTAATACGCTTTATGGCAGTGGTCAGGTGCTCTGAATGAACAATAGGATCCTGAACAAAACGGAAAGCTGAGATGAGTTGAAATGAATGAGATTGAGTTTCTGCTCTCTTGGAGTCTGAACTCGTGTGGAGGGGAGAGAAGCAGCGGCCCGTGGCCCCTGCTGGCAAAACAAAGAATCAGTGGGTTTTAACATCATTTGGGTGAGGATTGTCTAATTCAGATGTGTCACAGAGTTGGGTCTCTGGACGTAATCAGTATTTAAACACCATGAAGCTGACAGATAAAAGCAGACTCATTTGGGGAAATGATAGGCCAGGCTGGCCTCAGTTAGCCTCACTGGTATTTCTCAGTCCACTACAGCTCTACCAACCGTTCTGCCCAAAGAAGGACATGTGTTCCTGATTAAACTCTACTTTCCCACAACAGGAATATTTACATTCTCTTTTATTGGCTTGTAAAGCAGAACTATTAACTATCTTGAAGGGAAAGTCTCAGTCTCTAACCAGGATGCAATATAATTTACCTAACCCACAAACTCTACCAGTGCATTTTGATTGTTGAATTCACACCAATAACATTATTTATGATTGGTTAAAAACTGTTTATCAACTGAGCCTATGGATGTATTCATGTTGGACTACTCGTAAAGTGAACTACCAGCACTGTGCCCATTGAAGTAAAGTCCTCTGCCCAAAATGGCTTGAGAGGGACTTTGTCAGTGGGTTCTAATTTCCCATGCCTCCCTCCATTGAACCTCATGGTGTTCTATTCTAGTTTTAAAGTATAATTGTGTGTCAATGCCAGTCCTCTCCTCTATGATGCTCATCTACTCTGATTAGGACGTGCTGGGAGGGGAGAGCAGCTTGTCTGCTCCCAGAGAGCTGCAGGTGGCATGGGGAGCAGGAGCTCACCCTCGGTCCCTGGCCTGGCATGTGAATAAGAAGTCCACAGGCACCAGTCAGACGTTTAACCTAGCAGAGACCTGCCCTGTGGAGTGTGGACGCTAGCCTTCTTGCTGGTCTCCTAGTGAGCCTCTTCTACAGACCCATGGGAACAATCAGTCTACTGAAACTGCAAATAGACTAAGGGACGACAGGCAAATAAGTGATATTCCCCTCAGAATTCTAACACATAAAAATGCAACCAATAAGCTTAACCGAAGGGTGCCTTTTTGATTTTGCATTGCATTTTGATTGTCACGCATTTCCTCTCATAGCATCACACAGAACCGTATTGGTCCTCCCATTTCTTAGTGAATGAACATAATTCTTCAGTGTTGGACAGAAGGGTGTAATGTGTGCAGTAGGATCATTAGGAGTGACATAGGGAGATAAGAGGCCTTGAGTGACCAGCCACACCACACTCTGGTTTCCATCAGTCTGACTGGGTGGCAGCTTGGATGAGACAAGCTGCCCAAGTCCATTACCGCAAACAACATTTCCGCAATCACACACACACACTTTTTCATTTCTGATGCAATAAGCCATCTGCTTTGCACTAATAGAGGAACTAGCTTGGCTTTTAAAAGCGGTCAATTAGGCCCAATTGAAGGAGGAGGAAAATCAGCCTGTCACTTAATGAATGTCAGGAGATAAGTCATTATGACATGTCTGGAGAGCATGACTCTGGTGCTGATTTCGTCATTCAAGTAATTCATTGCATGAAAATGAGCAAATCTGTAGTATTACCGAGAACAATAGTAGCTAATATCACAGAGGGAATGTATTGCTTTCATCATTTTGAACACTTGTATCGCACTATGACTCGTACTCATGCTACTTATAAAGATGGAAAAATACTTGCATAGTTTTAGCTGTTCATGTTTGGTCCCAAGGTTGTCTTTCTGCACAAAATGTCAGTCAGACATGGCCCTTTCTCCTTAGCGCAACAATGTGGATTGCTTCCTGCTAGCGGGCTAAATTGGCTGACAATTTTTCTCCCTCAGATGTCAAACTCAACGCCATAACTCTTGTGAATGCCTGGCATATCCTGTGTCATTGTCAGAGCTCAAGGAAAAGGGGCTGCCTCAATCTCCCAATATTACAAGTTACACACGTCTCACACCTCTTAAAGATGTCCTTTACATCAATCTGAACATAGTGTATGAACTGCATTCACCCACCGTAAAGGAAATTATTAAATACTTTTAAGGCTCCCTTGGCCTCTGTTCAAACATAGCTTCTTGGAAGACTGTAAGTAGGCCAGCTTTTCAGGCCTATTTTATTCTCTCTCTGCAATGTCCCCAAACACAGCAGAACATTTTTTTTTTTTTTATGTGTACTTTAGCTTTTCTTGTATTTTGTCAGCCCAAGGTTTTCAACTTGATCGGATAGATGAAGGCTGCTTTCTCTGTTGAATTATCAAAGGACATCTGTTGGAGTTCTGGAGTCACGAGTCTACCTCTGTCGTGTGTGCTGTGTGAGTGTGTATTTCAGACATGTCAGAAGTTTGGGGCTTTTCGATTATTTTTGCTTCCTGTCTTAAGAAGAAACCTTGGCTTTGTTTCATGCTGAGGAAGTCAGTTTATTTTTTACAAGCATTAGCAGCGTTTCAGCTGCCTGCTGGGAAGTATCTATCTGCACACAAAGGACATGATCCAGCACACTGCAGCAGATATATTATAACTAATGTGTCTGGACAGGCTCCTTTTCTCTACAGAGGTGTAGGTGAACTCTCTCACAACTATAGTGTTCCCCAACTAGATGACGTGATTGGCGTCTCGAACCTGAAGTCTATTGAAGTCTAGATGCTGAGGTTATGTTAGGTCTTTATGGACTGCCGAGTGGCACAGCAGTCTAAGGCACTGCATCTCAGTGCTAGAGGCGTCACTACAGACCCTGGTTCGATTCCAGGTATCACAATCGGCCCAGCATCGTCCCGGTTAGGGTTTGGCCGGGGTAGACCGTCATTGTAAATAAGAATTTGATCTTAACTGACTTGCCTAGTTAAATAAAGGTAGAATAAAAATAAATAAAAGGTCAAACCATGTCATGTTATTCAGATGACAGATTTAGGTGTATCTCTGTTAGTGTTTATGATAAAGCAAGAGATTAGGAGCAACAGGTTACTGCAAATCTCTGTCTTGGAACATATATGAATCCAGTATCTAGCCTTAATCCAGTATCTGTCTTGGAACATATATGAATCCAGTATCTAGCCTTAATCCAGTATCTGTCTTGGAACATATATGAATCCAGTATCTAGCCTTAATCCAGTATCTGCATTTTTTAAATATTGTCAAACTCCCACCCCTGCTGTGCATTACATTGCGTTAATGACGTTGTAAGATAAGGGGATGTTGGATCGCCACGTTATTCCACTCTAGTAGACATCCTCTGTGTCCCTCCTGCCATCAGTGTTGTAAACACTGCGGCACTCTTTGCCAAAGCACCTCCGCAGATGGCTCATGAAGCACTACGAGTTGTTTTTCCTGTTTATTCAGCAATGCTTGTCTCGGTAATGAAATAGCTTCATTACAGCAATTTGCACTCCAGCATTCAGGAGATTGCGTTAGCATTATTCTGCAGATGCTCGTTCTGCGCTGGTCCAAGCTGTGTTAAATTAGTCCCTGAAGTAGCCTACAGCGCTAGCCAAGCCCTCAACTCAATCATGACTCAAACACATCAAACTTTCTGAAAATGTAAATGTGATTTCTCAAATACCTGTTTCAGATGCAGCTGTCATAAAAAAAATGACCAGAATTTCTCTAGACATGTTATTAAGACGTCATTCGATTGAGGTCGTGGCTACATGGTTTTCTCCATGACTGGTCTTGGTGGCAGTACTGTGGTGCTCAGCCAGGCGGCCCGGCAAAACCCTCCTCCCTCCCCCCTCCTTCCCAATTACTCACCCCTCAGCCCCTGTGCTGTCAGCATCTCCAGGCGTATTCACAGCACTGACCTGTGACTGGGACAGATCACTTCCTTCTTTTAGACAATACTGTACCTCCCCTGCCCTCTCATGGGGACTTTTCAAGAACACTTCAAAGCCTTCTTTGAAAGCACACTTCCCAGGAAAAGAGTGCTCTCAGCCACAGAGTGTATAGAATGGAACACAATAGAGGAGAAGTAGGGAGGACCTCATGTATAGCGTTATGAACTGGAAGTGTGTGCTTCACCTCTCTGGCCTTCTGTCTGTGTGTGAAATGGGTCCTAGCACGTAGTCTTGGGAGGATAGAAGATGAAAGGCTAGCCTTCTGGTGGACGTCTGCTCTTACCTATATACTCTCTCCCTCTCACAAAAAACCCCATCCTACCCTTGATTATTCAGTATTCAGTCCTTGCTTTCATTTGCACCCCCACGAGGTTATTCTGAATCCTAACGTTATTTCCTGAATTCTTAAAGGTCCCTTTAAAAAAATCTCAAAAGGTGAAGCATCTTCCCATGTGACTGGTATAACAGGCCCCGGGCATAAACAAGCAACAAATCAAACGTATGATTCATGATATATGACCGCTGAATTGCAGAGCGGAAGTTTGAGATGGATTTTCCCATGGTATGATAATCAATGATGAACTTCTGTGGTGAGCCCGCTGAGTTGACCTTTGCAATAGAAGAGAAAAATGACTGGGTTCGGCAAGGTGGCTTAGCTACCCTTTGATTGAGCCACCATATCTATTTTAAACTCATTGTACATACTTAGTTCCATTCAACTGCTCTGACTAATTCCTCCGTTTTGTTCTCCTGATCACCAGTAGAAGTTTGAAGCTGTTGTTACATTATCAAAGGATGAAGGAAGGTAGTGCTTGATGATTTTAAAGGGGATGGATTAAAGAGACGGGCTGTGTTAATTGTCTTCGGTCAGTAATGGATGGGTGGGCAAACAGGATATGTATAGGTAGGCCCAGTGGAAATGATGAGATCAAAGCTCTCTATGTTTCAGAAGTGATACTGCACTCTCACACTACCGTGTCACATTTTTAACTCGCCAGCCACTGTTTTACTTCCTGCAATTCTGCAGCGGGTTCCCTAATATCCTTTTAGTAAGGTTGCATTAGACGTGTGTGCCTGCAAGCATGTTCCATACTGCTCCAGAAACCCTGTGGGAGAGGACATGTTAATGTTAACTGGGGATAGAAGTGAAGGAGAGGGACAGGAGTGAAAGGAACTAACAATACCAGGGTATCACTCCCGCCACTGGTGATTCCATCCTGGCAGGCAGCCATGTCTTCCTGTCACAGGAAACCCACAAGCGTAATTGTAATTTTTATCAGATGGAAGAAGAGCAGCTCCAGTGAGTGCACCTTCTATATTTAGCAATAATCTTATACACATTTAATTGGCACTTTAGCAGGGTGTGAAATTAGCAGCGGCTGACTGACTGACGGCAGGTTGTAAAGAGTTGTGTGTGTGTGTGAGAGAGAGAGAGATCTTCATATAGACTTCCCATCTTTAACTATGTGACATGCTGCTTGTAAAAGAGACGGTGGAGTGTTATTGGGCTCCACATACAGCATAAAGAGAGCGAGAGAGTGCTGTTGGATCACACCGATACACATGTCCTATACTGATATAATGACATGGTGAAGGAGGCCTATTAAGCAGATTGCCCAGTCTCATAACAGGAGCTCACTTATGACTGTATTAAACTATACAGCTATTACAGAATGTATGAGGCCTAGTTATCATTAAGTGTCTTGTAGCTAAGACTCTAAACCTTCTGTGTTCATATAATTGTTTTCCTGCAGATTAATGTTCTTCTGTTATTTCTGTTTTGAATCAGCTTCATTGTAATCTGTCCTCATATGGTATGGTTTGGTTTGGTGTGTAGTTTGAGAGCCCACAGTGTGGCAGATGGTGGATTATCCAAACAAGCAACCAAATTACCCAAGAACCCCATGTGTGCCTGTGTACTGTTGAGAGCAGCGGAGGGCCACAGTCACAGTCCAGAATGGGAGCCAGTGGGTCAATTGGCCGAGGACTGCTCAATATGGAAGGCTGCTCCTTCGCGCTCTCTCGCTCCTTCGCTCCTTCGCTCTCTCTCTCTCGCTCCTTCGCTCTCTCTCTCTCTCGCTCCTTCGCTCTCTCTCTCTTGCTCCTTCGCTCTCTCTCTCGCTCCTTCGCTCTCTCTCCTTCGCTCTCCCTCTCTCCTTCGCTCTCCCTCTCTCCTTCGCTCTCCTTCTCTCTGTGACTCTTTCTCTAACTCTCTCCATCTCTCTCTCTCTTCTCTCTCTTTTTTTCTCCCTTTCTTTCCTCTCCCGTCCTTCTGTCTACTGGCACTGTCTCCATCAGTACAAATTGAATCTGGAGTGGCGACAAAACATGATTTTTCTTGTCTTTGTACAGTGACAGAACGGTTGTGATGAATATGAAACAATTCTTAGAGCTGGATTGAAACGGAAATGTAGATCCTCCTTCTCTCAGTCATGAGACAACATGATCTAAGATGGTATGAAGGGCATTGCTAACCCTCTTGGTCCCGCTCAATGAGGAAATAGTAAAAAGTACAAGTCATCGCTGTTATCTTATGATGCATAACCTCTTCTCAAGGAAAGGCACATTTCCTGTTTCTAATCAGCGTCATGACTCATATTTCTAGGAAGCTGTGATGCGTCACCTCTTGGAAACAGTCAGGATACCGCCTCTTGTTAACAGTCAGGATACCGAATTCTCCCACTGTCACAGGACAGTCCTTGATGGTGATAAATTTGCCTTTTAGACCGAGCCACCCTCTTCGTTCAGAGTGATCAAATGCCTTTGCCTTAATTGAATTGCCCTGTTTGCATTACATGTGAGTGTATCAGTGCTTCACCCAGAGGGGACGGCAGATTTTCAGTCTTCACTCTGCTCAAATGGACCCTGAATAGCTATTGAAGGTTATTAATGTGCAGGGGGAATCCAACGAGACAGCCATTCAGACCAGGCTCTTTTAAAGGAACAAAAAACGCTTTATGTAGAGAGGAGAATAGACCCCGACCTGAACCACACGTCTTTTGATCCATGCTATTGTTCAGGAGAAGCCCTGGCTGGTCTAATCATCAATACTTCCAGTGATATTTGCCACTAGTCCTTCCCTTTCATCTGTCCAGACGCTTCATGTCTCACACAGTGCCTGGAGAAAGGTCAGACATCATTCAGCAGCTACGACTGTGTTTGCTGGAGCCACATCCTTTGCTGTGTGTCCACAGGAATTCAGACCACACGAGGAAAATGTCATTACACAGGGAGCGGGATAATCAGATGGCAAGGGCACTCTGCACTGCCTCTGAGATTTAACGCCGATGGTACATTGTGTAAAAGGTTTAACCTGTTTCACAAAATGTTTCTCTGTGCACTCAGAGGTGCAAGAAACCATTTTCTTTGACAGAGGTTTTGTTGGAATACAGAAAGAGAATCTGAGTTGGGATTCATGAGAGTTTGGCTCCTCCCCTTCCTGACAGGAATCTGGGAGCTTCCTGTGTCTCAGCAGGAAGTGCAAGAAGTCAGTGGAGTCTTTCATCTACACACCCACAGGACTGGTGGCCCAGCCCACTCTACAGACACACATATACATACACACACACACACACACACACACACACACACACACACCTAAACCTTTATGTGAAAACTGCACTTTAGTAAGCACATTCATTGTCATACATTCTCACCATGAATCAAAAGTACATGCTTCCTGTCGCACAGAGCTTCCTTAGCACTGCGCTCTGCTACTAGTTGTATTTCTATTAAAAATAATTTCCTCTCAGCTACTTGAGGTCTTCTCGCAGTGAAATGTGGTTTATACATTTATGGAATGAGAGAACATAGTTAGGATTACATGGGCCAATAGTTAGAAGCACAACTGTACATACCACTCTGCTCTGATTAGGAATATTCTATATTTTGCCACCTCACCAGTATGGAATTCATTGCATCCCCCGAAGAAAATAGATGAACGAGAGAGTATGAGTGAGGGACGGAGAGAGGGAGGGAGACGTGAGGTAGAAGAATGTTAGTAAGCAGCTCTGAGCGGGATGGGTCTTGTCAGCCCACCCCTGGCACACTGTAGGTGGAGAAATGGGGAGGGCGTGTGTGTGTGCACCAAGATTGTGCAAGTATGTGTGATTGCATGTGTGTTTGCCTTTCCAACTGTGTGTGGGGTTGTTTGACCGGGACCTTGGCCAGCTGAGAATAGATGCCCAGACCTACTGGTGAGGAATCCTAAACACCTGCTCCGTCTGCCACTCCTCACATTCACTGAATACCAGGCGAGTAGCAGATACAGCCTGCCTCTCTGAGGTCAGGACAACAGGACAATGACATGGTATTTTAGAACTCTCTAATGGAAGGGTTTATCATCTGAGGTGAAGTGTGTGTGTGTGTGTTTTTAGGGTTAGTTTATTATGAAAGAATATGATAGGTTGTGTAGTATCATGTCATATGGTATTCTGTTCCGTGTCATGACGTAGGCAGCAGACGGCTTCAATCAAAATGTGCATTCCTTTACTCAACCACCGTACTCTCTCAACCAAAACTCTATTCATCCTGTCTTTCTTTTGGTTCTGCTTGTATCCACATTTTGTGAAAGGCAGTTTGGCACAGATGGAGACATTCCTGTTGAAGTGACGGAGTGGGCCAAACCACATACAGGATGATTGTACTGCTGCTACAAGCAGTGTATACAGTGGGAGAGAGAGAGCGACCTGCTTGGGTACGTAACTCCTGTCAGTTTACCATCTCTTTTCCCGAAGTCTTGTGATTAGTCTCTGCGTCATTGTTGACTGCAGTTCCAGTCCATTCCTGATTAGCTCCAGCCACTGCTCTCCACCCTGACTACTCTGCATGTTCAGTCTCAATGACAGGTTTACACCGCAATGAGACGATCGATTCTGATTCAGTTTGTAAGGTCAGCGTTCTCCAGAGAGTACTTTTTCTAACAGCTGCATATATTTACCCCAGTGACATCTGCAGTGGCTGAGAGAGACCGGTTAGGGAAGTGTGTGTCACTGACAGCGTACAGAAGTAGGATGACTTCTAATGAGTTGAAGGGAAATACTGTTCACAAACGGGTCCTGACCCATGAAGCTACCTGATCCTACCCATGAATGGCGTCACTGACAACCTCCATGATATCGTTGACGTTACATCTCCACATCGATTGTGTCCCGTTCTTCCGTTCTTCCCATCTCCCTCATCCCTCAGTGTTTTTCCGCATTGTAAGTAATGGATGAGACCGAGGTTATTCACTCAGCATCATTCATGTTTATTGATAGGGTTTCGGTTTTATTGGTTTGGGATTCATTGGTCCTCCAAGGGGGCAGATGTTCCCGACACCCTGTGACTCAGAACTCCTGATGGTAATGGATGTGGCTGATGTTAATGAGTGTGGCGAGTGACACTGCCTTTCCAAAAACAACGGGCCAGCAGAGTCGACCCGACCCAAATGTGCCGTACTTTAACTAGAGGTGCTTTTGGGGGAGCTGGGCTATAAAAGTCAATGGTGTGCTGGCTGATGAATGGCAGAGCTCTCCTCCATGCCAAGCTCCAGCCTCTTGCTGTAGTGTGGAGGACAAAGCCCACGTGGCAGGCTGTAGCCACAGCCATGGTGCCCAACCAGCTAGGCAGAGAGGCATCGTAAAATACACAAGCATGGGGTTTAACATTGCCTGCCAGGCAGACTGTTACAATACTATAGCTTCTGCACTCTGTTAGCTCATTATTACAGCCTTGGTAGGATTTCTATGATACTAGAATAACGTTATGCTTTTTGACATTAGATCCTATCACAAAAAGGATTCAAAAACATATGCTAAGGCTCAGCTCTGTGATTAACAGTGCCTTTGTGAATGTAAACCTGCTCTGCTTTATACGGCCTGTATTAATGTCATTCATAGGAAATGTGGGTGTGAATGTCTGACTATAGTTCTGTGGTGTTAGATGAGATTCCTTCTCTATCTTAATAGAGGAAATGAAGAGTGAGATCCCATTTCCAAGCAGAGCTATGACTTTCTGGGCTGCTGAATTAAATATGCTAATGCTAACGACTTTTCCATTTGGGGCTCAGATTGGCATGGCGGTGACAAGAAGTGATTTGACCCTGGTCACAGAGGAATAAGACAAATCTTTAGCTATAATCCCCGTCATTTGCACTGTACAGTACTCAAGCCCATCAATCAACTACCTCTGGACTGCTCCTGCACTTATAATGTATATTGAACTATACAAACATGCATTATGTCACTCCAACTAAAACAGTATAGTGAAGGGTTAGGTCTAGCCTATACTATTTCATTTTCTAAAAGTCAAGTTAAATGTTCATATTTACATAGGAATTGCCTTGTATTTGTTGGTTGATGACTTTTGTTTACAAGAAGAGCCCATTCTGTTTATTGAGAACCCTCGGGAGCGATTAGCATTTTGTAGACTTTTTCCTGACTTTCGCTTTGTGTTTTACTCCATTAAGGAAAATGAGCTCTCTTTTATGTTCTCATTCCAACAATATGCAAATAGCGTGAATATGTAAGAGGGAGGAGGAAGGAGGTTCATCTGGGGGTAGGCATCCTTTATGGACTTGACTGACATGTTGTCTACTCAATGTTGTCGGCTCTTTTTGGATTCAGTTGTAGTCTACTGTCACTTCTCAATCTCCATTCCCAAGCTGATTTACAAACAAACCGAGTCACTGTGTTCTGGTCTCTCACCAAGGAGAACAATAACAAAAATCTTATTAATTCATGAGTGACTGTCAGGAGTCCTGAATTGCTTTCACTACTTTTCAAAAGGAAAAACCCATTCCTCCTTTTAATTGTTTTTGTTTGGTTTGCTCCACAGGAGGGAGTTGAGCAACAGTAACTGATGAATGTATTTTCCCCCACGCAATCTAAAAGCCCTAAAGCTCTCTGATTATTATCAACATCAGTCAGTGATTTTCTTGTAGTTTCTTATCCTTTGTGATTACAATGTCTTTATCTTACTTGTTTGGCATCATTTGGTTTATGCTGGGACCACGCTTATCTGCCTTCTCTGATTGTCTGAGTGTTTGGTGGTACAAATGGACCAGACCAGTGAATCACCTGTGTACTGTAGTCCTGGTTGAGACTTTATCCTCTGTCAAGTGCAATCAGGTTGGGCTGAGATGAGTAGCTGGGCCCTTGCTTCCCTATCTTCCCCCCAGGCCAGGCCTGATCTAATGGGAGCAGAAGGGGACACCACCACCACCACTGGGTCCAGTTAAAAGACAGGCCCTTGTCGGTCGCCAAAATAACATGGAAGGAGAGGCATTTGACTGGCAGCATGTTATCTATCATTTATAAAGATGGTGATATGGTCCACTGTTGATGGAGAGGTGCCAAAGCTATAATCTAGAACAGACAGATACAGAACCCTAGGAAGAGTAGAGTCTAACAGGACTTGCTGAACACAGATGTATCACTTTCTCTGCCTCCAGAAAGAGGGTTACAGTTGTATCCTACTGTTTCATCTGTTGTTGGCGGTAATGTTTTGTTTGATACCGCCAAAGGGAAGGGCAAAGGAGATCAGATCATGATGGAAACACAGCAAGAAGCTTACTGTGGTTATCCACCTCCACAGTATTTAAATGACCTGCTGAAGGTCGACTCAGCCTAGAGTGAGGTCATTGGCTGAATGGCTGGCTGTGTAACTATTTGTATTGTCAGAGAGCTCTGTTAATGCATGTTCCCCAGAGGGCGTCCATGTCCTATATCAATCTACAGGGGAAGTATTGGTAAACAGGTCTCACTGTTGACTGGTTGTTTACTAAGAGCCTTTTCCAATAAATGAGAGGTATCAATACCGTGCATTGTGTTGACCAGTGTTTAGATCTTCCTCCAGGGTTCTGCTGCTCCTGTTTTCTGGTTCACTGATGGTTCATTGTGGACCTAAATGTTGAAGTGGGCTGTGTTCAGTAGGTAAAACGGAAGGAAAAAGCTCTGAAACGAACAGAAATGCTCTCTTTTGTTTTCTGTTGCGAACATTAAAACGTTTTGCTATGGTGTGGTCTAATGAGAAAGACACTGGTGTTACTTTTCTGATTTGTTACAATTTGGTCCTAATGTTGTTGTAGGCAATGAGTGTGATAGCATGAGAAATAGCATTCAGTAATGGCATGAATGGAGGCGTGGCAGTGGTCTATTTTCAGTTCCTCATGTGGTGTGTATGGGCCATTATATCTGAGGTACCTAATTATTACAGCTGACTGGAGGTCAGTGTTGTTCTGTTATCACGAGAAATATGGTGGTGTGGTTCCGTTCCTCCTGTTGCCACGGGTACTAGCAGCGGGTGTGTGATTGTGAGAGTGTAAAGAGTGGCAGCGCTTCCACACGCTTCTACACTGAGATACAGGCAGCCTGAGGAGGACAACACTGTCTCTCTATCTCTGTCGGTCTCTCTGTCTGTCTGCTCGCCACAGTACCGAGGTGATGAAGCTTAATCTCCCACAGATTTCTCCGCTGCTGCCTGCTTTGTTGTGCTGGAGGCAGAGATTATCGGATTAACGCACAATAAGGAGAAAGATATTTCATTTGCCAATTGCTCAAGAATAGCCATTTCCTGGCCACAGCCAGAGACAAGGATAGAGAGAGACTCCCATTTAGAGTCCAGCTGGGGTTTGGGTTAATTTGGCTATGAACGATGCAGATGATTGTCAAAGGAAGTCGTTAGAGATTGGGGCTAGAAGAGACCTCTTCCTCACCCACCCACTCACACTCTTTCTCAAAAAGAGTGTGGGGGGCATGACTGTCTGTTGCTGGAGACCCGGCCGTTGCAACTAATGGGCTGTTGACCCCCAGCAGGGGGGGGAGGGGCAGGTCGAGTGGCTATTCATCACAGCAGTGTCCACATGTCATCATCCGGCCTGTCCTCCACTGGCTGATCACAGAGACAGATTAGCAAGCAAAACCACATCTGGCCTTCACACTGCTCTTAGCCATGGCTACTCCTCTGCTACTCTCCTACACTCCGCTCCCTGGTCTCACCCCAGCCTTCTCACAGGAGCTGAACTCTGGGTGCACTCTCCTCTAATCCTGAGCCAGTCTAATCTCAGCTCAGGAACAATAGACACACAGAGAGAGCAGCAGGCAGCCCCTGCAGCTATTCAGAATGGTGAATTTTACAAAATGACTCCAGCTACTGTAGAGCCCACAAAGTGTGGTGGCAGGCAGGCTGCCTCAGGGCTCAGACTGGTTGTCACTGACTCTCTAGGTCCTGGTTTCTCAATCCCTGTAAACCCGCCTCAGTGCGTCTTAGCATTTCACTGACATCAAAATGTAATCCCTTTTGATGTGGATGAGGCAAGCAAATCAACACCAATGAACCCAATGAAAAACAAGTCAGGGTACCACAGTACCTGCTACTGTTTTGTCCATAGCGTGATGTACAATCTAGTGGTTGTATGTCTGCAGGTGTGAATGTCAGGTAGCCAATTTTCTTTGTTGAGCATATGGTCGGGGGGCCCGAAAATAATTCCAAATAATTTGTAGACTGCAAATTGACCATAATAATCCCAAACCGATATAATATTTGACTAAAACATAATCATATCAAACTGCTTACATTTGTATACGATCATATGTGTGTCTCTATGCGTGGGAATACTTGGGAACAGACTTAAAATTAAAGTCACTTGGAGCTGAATTCCTGCTTTTTTAGTCTTTTATGTCCAACAATGTAAAAAAATATATAATAATAATTTGCACAGAAAACATTGGGGGGGGCCAAATGAAACCACGGCCCGCGGGATGCCAGTTGGGGAACCCTGATGTAGGTAGACTAAACAGGGCACCTTTCCAAGCCCAGGATCCCATCCATCTCATGTTAATGAGCCTTCACCACAGTCCTAACGAGCTGTAGTCGCTGCTGTGCCCCGTGTAGGAATCAATGCTGCTGTCCGTGCTGTGGCCGGAGACTGGACAGTCATTTGCATAAAGGGGGCTAGGGACAGACTGTTAAACAGGCCAGGGAGGCAGCAGTAGATCAGTTCTGTTCTGTCGTCTTCCCCACAATGCAGCGCTGTACTTCTGACATTCATCATCCCATGCTTAACCCCAGATTGAGCTAATTACTGATTGGTGCCATTGCTTCATAATAAGCCTAACAATCCTTTCATTGTAATTGGACGCTTCATTTTGGCTTATCTGTATTGTGTTGGGGATTTGACCTGACGGTGGTTTCTGGTGGTGCTGGATGGATTGTGAGGTTAGGGTTTTAGATGAAAAACAGTGCAGCAGATTACAGCAGTGTGTTACGTTGGACAGTCAGTGCTGTGTGAACCCTCCTGGGTTTTATTTGTCCTCTGATGTATTTGGTGAACTAACAGTTTGAGGGTACACAACAGTCTATAAATACAAATAACAGTTCCTTAGGGATTACGAGCTGCTGTTTCCATGCCTTTGTAGGATGATATAGTATGGCTTGTACTTTAGGATATGAAAGGAACTTCACTTTTACCTCAGTAAACACTCAGTTGTATGCGCTGGGAGAGATGTTTTGTCTTTGGGCAAACTTAGTAGAAGAGACAGTAGCCTGATATTGCTTTAAAAACCAAAGTAATTCCGCATTTGTTTTCATCAGTGGTGTGTTGAGCCTTCAGGTGACGGCTGCTCATGTACTGGTGGAACATTGTGAGTCCTTCACTGTTTTTCTCTTTCTCTCTAACTCTGTCTCTCTTTCCCTCTTCTGTCATTTTCTTCTCTGTGTACAGCTCCAGGCCAGTGAATCCATATACATGTCAGTGCGTTCAGGGAGAAGACATCTCCTCCTCAGCATCTCTTACCTTCCCTCTGGCCGCCTGGGAAGCAGAAAATAAACACACGTACACACTGGCAAAAAAAGAGAGGATATTATTTGTGACTGCCTGTGCTATTCTTCATTTAACCCACATTCAAATGACCATGGTATGATTAGCTTTCCCCACCAGCACCCTATAAGGATCATGGTATGGTACCAGCTGTGGTTAAGCCAAAGGTTCCATTATAGGCATAATGTGTCATCATTCTGAATGCCTATATTCTATCTCTGTGTAAACAGTTGACTCTCTAGCTAAGCAGTTCTCTGTCCAAAACGGTCATTGCCAAATGAAGATTCCATAATATTCCAGCTGAAACACGAGTGGGCACGGCTTCCAGTTGCAGCAAGGCGTGTTTACAAGGAAGCACACACCACAACGAAAGAGCAGCAAGACCCAAAATACTCACTCCTCTCCAGGCTGCCAATGAATAGGACGCTTGATTCAATCTGCCTCCAGCCTTCCCAAAAGTATGTCTGAGGCGCTGGCAGTGGCTCTGTGAGTAGGCTACCCACCACACGCTTGGCATGGTGTGAGTGAGGAGCAGAGGGAGGACGGACAGCATGGCTGCTTTTGTTCCTTCTGCAGGAGGCAGATAAAGGAGACACACTAGCTGTGTGGCAGGAGAGACACACTGACTATAGACCGACAGACACACACACAAACATTGACTGATAGACTGACAGAGACACACACACACACACTGACTGACAGACCGACACACACACACACACACACACACACACTGACAGACCGACAGAGACACACACACATTGATTGATAGACCGACAGACACACACACACACCAACATTGACTGAAAGATCGACAGAGACACACACACATTGACTGAAAGACCGACAGACACACACACACACACACACACACACACACACACACACACACACACACTGATAGACCGACAGAGACACACACACAGTGACTGATAGACTGGCGGAGACACACACACATTGACTGATAGACTGGCGGAGACACACACACATTGCCTGATAGACCGGCTGAGACACACACATTGACTGAAAGACCGACAGACACACACACACACACACACACACACACACACACACACACACACACACACTGATAGACCGACAGAGACACACACACAGTGACTGATAGAGCGACAGAGACACACACACATTGACTGATAGACCGACAGACACACACACACACACACTGATAGACCGACAGAGACACACACACAGTGACTGATAGACCGACAGAGACACACACACATTGACTGATAGACCGACGGAGACACACACACATTGACTGATAGACCGACGGAGACACACACACATTGACTGATAGACCGGCGGAGACACACACACATTGACTGATAGACCCGCGGAGACACACACACATTGACTGATAGACCGGCGGAGACACACACACATTGACTGATAGACCGGCGGAGACACACACACATTGACTGATAGACCGACGGAGACACACACACATTGACTGATAGACCGACGGAGACACACACACATTGACTGATAGACCGACGGAGACACACACACATTGACTGATAGACCGACGGAGACACACACACATTGACTGATAGACCGACGGAGACACACACACATTGACTGATAGACCGACGGAGACACACACACATTGACTGATAGACCGACGGAGACACACACACATTGACTGATAGACCGGCGGAGACACACACACATTGACTGATAGACCGACGGAGACACACACACATTGACTGATAGACCGAACGGAGACACACACACATTGACTGATAGACCGACGGAGACACACACACATTGACTGATAGACCGACGGAGACACACACACATTGACTGATAGACCGACAGGCACTGATGGAGCAGCTTATCGATTTCAGAAGCTTTTCAGACTGTTTCCAAATTTGGAATCAAGAAGAAAATAAATATTGAAATATTGAATATAGTTCTGCTTCTCTGAGAGACACGAACAAAGATGCATGGTAATTTCCCCCTTTTTCTTTTGTAGACTGTTACATTTCGACTCCAATTCCACTCTTTCTTTTGTACTGATTACATGTCTAGCAAGTGTTCCTATTGTATCCCAAGGGCAGTGGAGTGTAGAGAAGTGACCACCTACATACAGAGGTCCTTTAAAACAGAGAGGGGCTGGCTACAGAGGTCACACACTTATTCACACAATATGATATGGAATATTATGTAGTTGGCTATTGCAAGTTGATTGAAGTTCAAGTCGTGCTCATTTGTGACATGTCTGACTTCGCTGAGCACATTAAAAACCAGCCTTGTGGAGAGATTTATGGAGATATGAGCTGGTCCAGCTGCTTCTCCTGTCATTACCTCCACCCCTCCAACTCCACCCCTGGAATGTGATAGTAGACATTATAAACTGGGTGGTCGAGCCCTGTATGCTGATTTGGCTGACAGGTATATCAGACCGCATACCACGGCATGACAAAGACAATGTATAATTTGCAGTAATTCCACATCACATTAGATATATGAAATGATAGTCAAATTGGTATAACATATAAATAAGTGTTGTAATGCATTGCCTCTTCAACTGAACCATTGTACCCCCATGCCCATGTTCCCTCCATATCATTCCAGTCTCAGGTTCCATTCCATCCAGACTGACTCCATTATGTGTCTATTCTCTATGAGGTCTGGGGAACAAAAGGCAGTGAGACCTCCTAGCTCTCACAGCCCTGCTCACAGCAGACTAAGCCAAGCGCATCGCTGCAGTGTGCCGACATGGGTCAGGGAGCATACACCTCCAATTGTCAGCCAGCTCTCAGCCTGACACACAATACCTCTGGGTGACCGCAGATAACTCAAAGCCCTCGGTGCCACTGCCAGCACTTGATAGTCTGCTACTCTGCTCAGCATTCACAGCTAGGCCACGTCGATATGAAAAACTGAAATTAAACGGGGGTAGAAAATCCGCTGGCTACGGTTAGATAGATACATGTCTTGGCACGGGAGCTTTGTTAATCAACCTCTCTCGCTTTCTCTTTGTCACTAAACAAGCTCGACTGAATGCTTTGTTACAGGTGGCCAGTCTTCAATAGCCTTCCTTCGCATTCATAAGCAGCTGAAAGCCAAGACTTGACTGAAATAATGGCTTGTTGGGAAGAGAAAGCAGTTTCCTCCCCGGCTCCATACGTCAGGCTTTAAAACAACCTGAGTTGGCTACAATACGTCTGTTACTCTAGTACCGCTTCATCGTGATTAGCCTC
This sequence comes from Brachymystax lenok tsinlingensis, assembly GCA_030435695.1. Taxonomy (NCBI): domain Eukaryota; kingdom Metazoa; phylum Chordata; class Actinopteri; order Salmoniformes; family Salmonidae; genus Brachymystax; species Brachymystax lenok. Next base: position 28,460,214 of record CM059819.1, on the reverse strand, counting down.
TTCAATGGGGGACAGCAGAATCTTGCTTAGTGAAGACTGTCTGCTGACCTAACAGTGCTCATCCCCATGCATACTGAATAGTATCGGCTTGCTCTGGAATATCAGACGATTAAAGCAATGAACACACTGCTATGTAACTAGTGTGTAGTACAGCATACATCCTAGTCTAGGCGATGTACTGTCAGACTTCTTTGAATGATTCTTCGGAGGAGGAGCAAAAAGACTACATCCCGGGTACTTCCGCTACATTGTTTTCCATGGGTGTAAAGTCAATCACATTTAATCCCTCACTTGTGCAGAGAAATCCCCTCAATTGAGTCCAGATAGACTGTTATAGACTGTGCCCTTCCAAGCGCTTCATAGCAGCAAATCCTCTGGAGCTATAGGAGTGGGCGGTCCATGCAGTAGTCAGCCAATAGTCACCCAGAGATTATTGGCTGTTTGCTCTTTCCTTTTTTTGTGTGATGATGCCCTGGTTCTTTGAGAGAAAGATGCTGTGGTAGCTAGCTTTCTAAGATCCTCTCCTGTCGTATGTATTCACGGTCTCATGTTAGAGAGAGAGTGGAGGGAAGGGGGGTTGGGGGTGATGGGTCAGGTCTCTTGGCTGCCAGGCTGGTTTAAGATAATAGCTTTGATTTAATCCAGCGCAGCGTCCCAGCTCCCACCCGTTCCCCACGTACAGCCATGCTAATATGCCCAGAGGGTTCCTCCTTCAGTAAGTTGAAGAGGAGCCTCCTTGGATTTATGGCAAGCAATATCTTGATCTCTTTCCAATAGAAAGAATCCCTTTATTTCACGAACCAGAGACGATAGAGAAAGGAAGGAAGATTCTGCTTTCTCACCCCCCTCCCTCTCTCACTCCATCTATGTTACTACCTCTGAACCTGAGTTGAGGCATTTAACCGACCTTTGACCTTAGTGTTTAGTTGTCTGTGCAGTCAGCAGTGCATGGTTATTAATCTCCCTGAGTTAGATGTGTCCTCTGTTCTCCTTAGTGAGTTTGCTACACAGCAGCCTGTCCTCTAGTTTAGTCAGTCTACTACTGGGTGAATGTAGGGTGTCAAAGGTCAATTCTGGACTACCTAGTAGTGAGAGTGGTCTCAGAACGACAGGACGAGGTCAGGAGGAAGTGCCATCTGGAGTGGAACTCTCACATCCGGGGAGGAAAAGGGGAGTGGGGGTGTGGTGGGTGACCCCTGACCCTGAGCGGAGGCAGTGATGTCAGAGGGCAGAGGTAGCTATGCTCCAGCTGCGTAACAACTTGTAGCTCTGTTCCACCATCAAGCTAATCACGGTAATCTACACAGACAGATGTTACCCCTCCCAGCTCACAAAGCATGCCTCAACAAGGATGGAGGGAGGGGGGAAGAGGGAAAGAAGGAAGGCAAGAGGGAGGCGGGAGGGATGCAGTCCTGCTGGGAAAGCACTGAGGCAACATGTGTCAGAAGGCTCCTGCCGGTTTCCACAGCCCCCCTCCCAACCCCACACAGAGTAGTCGTAAGCCTTGTTCATGGGCCTGGTGGGGAGTCTTAATACCCCTTCGGCAGTTTATCCAAGGCAGCACGCTCCCAATTAAAGGGTCCTTCAAGCAAGATTTACTCCCTAACAAACCCCTAAACATTACACCCCCCCCATCCTCCCTCAGTCCTCCGGCAGCCACCTCTCCTTCCCACTTTTCTCCTTCCTCCCTTTCCTTTCCTTCTTATCGCTGTTGATTCTTCTGGCAGGAGGTGGGCACGCATCTCTCCAGGATCTCACAATGCCAAGACTTTTAACTGTGAGATCAAAGAGGGTGAGAGTTTGCCTAGCGCACGATTACATTGGAGATTTCTGGCAACCTCCAACGGGTAGCTCCATTAGGCTCCGTGCTTCTCTCATTTTTCCGCAAGAGCTCCCTTGGGCTGCAAGGCAATTATGCAGTGGTGTGGCATAATATTTCATTCTCCTCACATTGCGTCACTCTATGGTGGAGTTCGCTGCTAACCGCTTCATACGGCCCAGGAGGAAGGGAGCTGGTTGCTAACGGCGTCCTACTACTGGAAAGACATGGAGATGGGATGAGAGGGGGGGATAAGAGAGAGGAGGGAGACTTCCCAAGGGTATGATGGGCTGCTCTCTTCACTCACTGGATAGGTGGGAACACTACAGCACTGCATAGAATTTGCATTTATACCCTGCCTTATGTCATTCATAAATGTCTCAGAGAGCAAGGGAAATATACAATGGAGTGGAGCTAAGAGGGTGAGAGATATAGGTGAGAAGATGGGGAGGGGCATTCTCCTGTCGTTCTGTTCTGTTCCGTGGTGTGTGTGTGTGTGTGTGTGTGTGTGTGTGTGTGTGTGTGTGTGTGTGTGTGTGTGTGTGTGTGTGGTGCCCCAGGCGAGGCTGTTTATAGCTGTGGTGATGATGACGCCGTTCTGCATGCAGACAGACAGCCAGCCAGTCAGGCTACGCCGTGCACAGTCACAGGTGCTCAGGCTCCCAGGCGCCTCTCCTCTCTCTTCCTCTCCACACGCTGTCAGCTCATCATCAGCTAGAGCAGGCTTTCATCACACCCAGCTTCCAACATGCACACGGGAGGCCAAGCTACACCTCCTATAGCTCTAAACCTGGAGCTACTGCTACTCACTATGGGTCATAGTCTGAGACTGGAGCTTTACATTATGAAGCCAGAGGGTGATCAACATACACAGACTGATACTCACAGATACCTATTAGGGCTGGGCGGTATACCGTATTTTACTATATATTGATGCACGGACTGGTTTGGGTTTTTACTTTACCTTCTATAACAGTATTTGAAGGAGACTGAAAAGATTTGGCATGGGGTCCTCAGATCCTCAAAAGGTTCTACAGCGTTGTTGTTTCCAATTTGATCTTAGCAAGTTAAGCTAAATCGTGTTAGCCACTAATGCTAATCGCTAGTTAGCTGGCTTGCTAACTAACTAATAAAAAGTACTGAGTCAGAGCAAATCTAGCTAGCTAATACAGCCTGAAACAAGTGCTGGTGGAGGCCTAAATCAGCATGTTGTTTGTGCAACAGTATCTTCTAAATCAAAGAGGAATAGGCGAAGCATGAATATGTTGGCTCTATGAATAAAGATTTAAGGTAGCCAAAGATTATAGGGTCCCCTAAGAAACACAGAACATCACTTTGGTTCCTACCCTGTCACAATAACTCGTCCATAGCATTTTCATTCGTTGTCATGTCAAACAACACTGTATTCAAAGTGCCCACTATTATTTATATTCTAACTATAGAATTATAATAAACATTTCCATGGTTCCAGAAGCTCACCCAAGTGTTTAGATCCACCAAAAACCCTAAAATCTCCATCCCTAACTACAACATTTTCAGACAAGATAGAACGGCCAAAGGGGGCAGTGTTGCAATCTACTGCAGAGATAGCCTGCAGAGTTCTGTTTTACTATCCAGGTCTGTAACTTCTACTTTTAAAAATCCACCTTTCTAGAAACAAGTCTCTCACCGTTGCCGCTTGCTATAGACCACCCTCTGCCCCCAGCTGTGCTCTGGACACCATATGTGAACTGATTGCCCCCCATCCACCTCACAAATTATCAGGTGACCTAAACTGGGACATGCTTAACACCCCGGCCATCCTACAATCTAAGCTTGATGGCCTCAACCTCACACAAATGATCAATTAACGTACCAGGTACAACCCCAAAGCCATAAACACGGGCACCCTCATAGATATCATCCTAACTAACTTGCCCTCCAAATACACCTCTGCTGTTTTCAACCAAGATCTCAGCGATCACTGCCTCATTGCCTGCATCCGTAATGGGTCTGCAGTCAAACGACCTCCCCTCATCACTGTCAAACGCTCCCTAAAACACTTCAGCGAGCAGGCCTTTCTAATCGACCTGGCCCAGGTATCCTGGAAGGATATTGACCTCATCCCGTCAGTAGATGATGCCTGGTTATTCTTTAAATGTGCCTTCCTCACCATCTTAAATAAGCATGCCCCATTCAAGAAATTTTGAACCAGGAACAGATATAGCCCTTGGTTCTCTCCAGACCTGCACAAAAACATCCTGTGGCGTTCAGCATTAGCATCAAACAGCCCGCGTGATATGCAACTTTTCAGGGAAGTTGGGAACCAATATACACAGGCAGTCAGGAAAGTCAAGGCTAGCTTTTTCAAGCAGAATTTTGATTCCTATCACACAAACTCAAAAAAGTTCTGGGACACTGTAAAGTCCATGGAGAATAAGAGCACCTCCTCCCAACTGCCCACTGCACTGAGGATAGGAAACTCTGTCACCACCGATAAATCCACTATAATTGAGAATTTCAATAAGCATTTTTCTACTGCTGGCCATGCTTTCCACCTGGCTACCCCTACCCCGGTCAACAGTCCTGCACCCCCCACAGCAACTCGCCCAAGCCTCCCCATTTCTCCTTCTCCCAAATCCAGTTAGCTGATGTTCTGAAAGAGCTGCAAAATCTGGACCCCTACAAATCAGCCGGGCTAGACAATCTGGACCCTTTCTTTCTAAAATTATCTCCCAAAATTGTAGCAACCCCTATTACTAGCCTCTCTTTCGTGTCGTCTGAGATTCCCAAAGACTGGAAAGCAGCTGCGGTCACACTCTTGACCCAAACTGCTACAGACCTATATCTTTCCTACCCTGCCTTTCTAAGGTCTTCAAAAGCCAAGTTAACAAACAGATTACCGACCATTTCGAATCCCACCGTACCTTCTCCGCTATGCAATCTGGTTTCAGAGCTGGTCATGGGTGCACCTCAGCCACTCTCAAGGTCCTAAACGATATCATAACCACCATCGATAAGAGACATTACTGTGCAGCCGTATTCATTGACTTGGCCAAGGCTTTCGACTCGGTCAATCACCACATCCTTATCGGCAGACTCAACAGCCTTGGTTTCTCAAATTATTGCCTCGCCTGGTTCACCAACTACTTCTCCGATAGAGTTCAGTGTGTCAAAATCGGAGGGCCTGTTGTCCGGGCCTCTGGCAGTCTCTATGGGGGTGCCACAGGGTTCAATTCTTGGGCCAACTCTTCTCTGTATACATCAATGGTGTCGCTCTTGCTGCTGGTGAGTCTCTGATCCGCCTCTACGCAGACGACACCATTCTGTATACTTCTGGCCCTTCTTTGGGCACTGTGTTAACTACCCTCCAGACGAGCTTCAATGCCATTCAACTCTCCTTCCGTGGCCTCCAACTGCTCGTAAATGCAAGTAAAACTAAATGCATGCTCTTCAACCGATCGCTGCCCGCACCTGCCCGCCTGTCCAGCATCACTGCTCTGGACGGTAGATTATGTGGACAACTACAAATACCTAGGTGTCCGGTTAGACTGTAAACTCCTTCCAGACTCACATCAAACATCTCAAATCCAAAATTAAATCTAGAATTGGCTTCCTATTTCGCAACAAAACATCCTTCACTCATGCTGCCAAACATACCCTCGTAAAACTGACCATCCTACCGATCCTCGACTTCGGCGATGTCCTTTACAAAATAGCCTCCAATACTCTACTCAACAAATTGGATGCAGTCTATCACAGTGCCATCCCATCCCAAAGCCCCATATACTACCCACCACTGCGACCTATACGCTCTCGTGGGCTGGCCCTCGCTTCATACTCGTCGCCAAACCCACTGGCTCCAGGTCATCTACAAGTCCCTGCTAGGTAAAGCCCCGCCTTATCTCAGCTCGCTGGTCACTATAGCAGCGCCCACCCGTAGCACGCGCTCCAGCAGGTATATCTCACTGGTCACCCCCAAAGCCAATTCCACCTTTGGCCGCCTTTCCTTCCAGTTCTCTGCTGCCAATGACTGGAACGAACTACAAAAAGCACTGAAACTGGAGACGCTTATCTCCCTCACTAGCTTTAAGCATCAGCTGTCAGAGCAGCTCACAGATCACTGCACCTGTACATAGCCCATCTGTAAATAGCCCAACCAACTACCTCATTACCTACCGTATTTATTTATTTATTTATCTTGCTGCTTTGCACCCCAGTATTTCTACTTTGCACATTCATCTACTGCACATCTACCATTCCAGTGTTTTAATTGCTATGTTGTAATTACTTCGCCACCATGGCCTATTTATTGCCTTACCTTCCTTAACTTACCTCATTTGCACACATTGTATATAGATTTGTTGACTGTATGTTTGTTTACTCCAATGTGTAACTCTGTGTTGTTGTATGTGTCGAACTGCTTTGCTTTATCTTGGCCAGGTCGCAGTTGTAAATGAGAACTTGTTCTCAACTTGCCCACCTGGTTAAATAAAGGTTAAATAAATCGCAATTGCAACATTTGGTTAAAAATAAGGCCTAGTATTTTTGCCCATATCATGGCAGTGTGGAAATGATCTCAAATGTGTAGGAAATGCATAAATTGATGGAAATGCAGGAAATTATTTTAGGTTGAAGTTGAATTGAACAGTATAAATGTGTTGCCTCCCTAGGGTCACGCACTACTCATAAAGAAAATGTTGAACTTTTATTAATCAAAAACATAAAATACCGTCATTTTTTTTTTAAAATACCATGATATGATATTTCGGCCATAACGCCCAGCCCTAATACCTATAGACCTGCCTCCATCACACACAGGCATCTGTAGCTGCCTCTCCTGATCACGTGTGTGCTGCTTGGCTATGCTAATCCCTGTTAGCAGGTATAGATTTTGATTAGAATCCACACAGCAATAATTAACTTGGCTGTTGGTGTCTCATGTTTGGTTCTTCTCTCTCTCCTGGGTCTCAGGGGGTATGTATGTAAAGAGACAGCTGGAGGATAGCTGCATTTAGCCTACCTTGGAACATGGCTGTCTTAGTGTTGTATGTAGAGAAAATGATATTTTGGAAGTGAAATGTATAGTCACTTTAATTAACTCTTGGTTGGATTATTCACATAAATATTCATGTGTACAGTCCCTTTGTATCGTTTTACCTTTACATCCACATTGACAGTCTATTAAATCTAACCCTCCTCTCCCTCTTCTCCTTTGCCAGAGATCCGCGGTGGCCGGGGGCCTAAGGAGGGGTCACTGAGGTCGCTGCCCCTATACGACACGCCCTACGAGCCTGCTGAGAACGGAGGGGACTCGGACGGCGAGCGCCCCCGCTGCCCCAGAGAGAGTCGGCTGCCGCAGGATGACGAGAGGCCCCCAGAGGAGTACGACCAGCCCTGGGAGTGGAAGAAAGAGCGCATCTCCAAGGCTTTCGCAGGTACGAGAGCATGTATGTAACATTCCCCTCCTCCTGCTCTATGTCCCCTACATTACTGTCACTCTGTATCTGTTCTGCTGTCCCTCCCCATCCCACTAATTGCCCAGGTACCCTTGTCAAGCACTAACCAATGTGATTACTGCTTCTTTCGTGGTTTCCGGTATCTTATCTTCAAAAAGGCATTGTTATTTTTCATTTCCTTCCCTCTCGTGAAGCATAACATCAAGGTAATTTGCAGGTGTCTGGTCTGCTGAGTGGGGCCTTTTTCTGGGTGTCTGTCTAGTCTTTGGCATTTATTGTCATGAATCTTGCCCTGGAGGCTGCTCTGCAGAGTGTGGCTGTGCCAGCTAGTGACCAAAGTCATAACATCTGATTTTAAACATAACCCTAAACTTACCTCTAACCTTAACCACACTGTCAACCGGAAATTTTAGTTAAGACCAAAAAGCTAATTTTAGTTTTCATACATTTTTACAGTATATCCAATTTTGACTTTGCAGCTGTCCCATCTAGCGGAAATCGATCAGTTCCAGGGGATGATTCATGACAATAAATGTCAACCTACAGCTTGGGAGAGACCTATGGTGTATGGTAGTTAGAGGAGCATGACTGTGTGTGTGTGTTCTCGTGCGTTCATATACAGTATACACTACATATACAAAAGTATGTGGACACTCCTTCAAATCAGTGGATTTGTCTATATCAGCCACACCCGTTGCTGACAGGTGTATAAAATCGAGTACGCCGCCATGCAATCTCCATAGACAAACTTTGGCAATAGAATGGCCTTCTTGAAGATCACCTAAGATCACCATGCGCAATGCCAAGAGTTGGCGCAGTGGAAATGCGTTCTCTGGAGTGATGAATCACGCTTCACCATCTGGCAGTCCGACGGAGGAATCTGGGTTTGGAGAATGCTATGATAAGGCTTCCGGTCTGAATGCATAGTGCCAACTGTAAGGTTCCAGTCAAGAGAAATCTTAACAATATAGCACACAATGACATTCTAGTCAATTCTGTGCTTTTGGGGAAGGCCCTTTCTTGTTTCAGCATGACAATGCCCCCGTGCACAAAGCAAGGTCCATACAGAAATGGTTTGTCGAGATCGGTGTGGAAGAACTTGACTGGCCTGCACAAAACCATGACCTCAACCTCATCAAACAACCTTTTGGGATGAATTGGAATGCCGACTGCCAGGCCTAATCGCCCAACATCAGTGCCCGACCTCACTAATGCTCTTGTGGCTGAATGGAAGCAAGTCCCAGCAGCAATGTTCCAACATCTAGTGGAAAGCCTTCCAAGAAGAGTGGAGGCTGTTATAGCAGCAAAGGGGGGGACCAACTCCATACTAATGCCCATGATTTTGAAATGTGATGTTCGACGAGCAGGTGTCCGCATACTTTTGGTCATGTAGTGTATGTGTGCATGTACAGTCGTGGCCAAAAGTTTTGAGAATGACACAAATATTAATTTTCACAAAGTTTGCTGCTTCAGTGTCTTTAGATATTTTTGTCAGATGTTACTATGGAATACTGAAGTATAACTACAAGCATTTCATAAGTGTCAAAGGCTTTTATTAACAATTACATAAAGTTGATGCGAAGAGTCAATATTTGCAGTGTTGACCCTTCTTTTTCAAGACCTCTGCAATCCGCCCTGGCATGCTGTCAATTAACTTCTGGGCCACATCCTGACTGATGGCAGCCCATTCTTGCATAATCAATGCTTAGAGTTTGTCTGAATTTGTGGGTTTTTGTTTGTCCACTCGCCTCTTGAGGATTGACCACAAGTTCTCAATGGGATTAAGGTCTGGGGAGTTTCATGGCCATGGACCCACAATATTGATGTTTTGTTACCCGTGCCACTTAGTTATCACATTTGCCTTATGGCAAGGTGCTCCATCATGCTGTAAAAGGCATTGTTCGTCACCAAACTGTTCCTGGATGGTTGGGAGAAGTTGCTCTCGGAGGATGTGTTGGTACCATTCTTTATTCATGGCTGTGTTCTTAGGCAAAATTGTGAGTGAGCCCACTACCTTGGCTGAGAAGCAACCCCACACATGAATGGTCTCAGGGTGCTTTACTGTTGGCATGACACAGGACTGATGGTAGCGCTCACCTTGTCTTCTCCGGACAAGTTTCTTTCCGGATGCCCCAAACAATCGGAAAGGGGATTCATCAGAGAAAATGACTTTACTCCAGTCCTCAGCAGTCCAATCCCTGTACCTTTTGCAGAATATCAGTCTGTCCCTGATGTTTTTCCTGGAGAGAAATGGCTTCTTTGCTGCCCTTCTTGACACCAGACCATCCTCCAAAAGTCTTTGCCTCACTGTGCATGCAGATGCACTCACACCTGCCTGCTGCCATTCCTGAGCCAGCTCTGTACTGGTGGTGCCCCGATCCCGCAGCTGAATCAACTTTAGGAGATGGTCCTGGCGCTTGCTGGACTTTCTTGGGCGCCCTGAAGCCTTCTTCACAAAAGTTGAACTGCTCTCCTTGAAGTTCTTGATGATCCGATAAATGGTTGATTTAGGTGCAATCTTACTGGCAGCAATATCCTTGCCTGTGAAGACCTTTTTGTGCAAAGCAATGATGATGGCATGTGTTCCCTTGCAGGTAACCATGGTTGACAGAGGAAGAACAATGATTCCATGCACCACCCTACTTTTGAAGCTTCCAGTCTGTTATTTGAACTCAATCAGCATGCCAGAGTGATCTCCAGGCTTGTCCTTGTCAACACTCACACTTGTGTTAACGAGAGAATCACTGACATGATGTCAGCTGGTCCTTTTGTGGCAGGGCTGAAATGCAGTGGAAATGTTTTTTGGGGAGTCAGTTCATTTGCATGGCAAAGAGGGACTTTGCAATTAATTGCAATTCATCTGATCACTCTTCATGACATTCTGGAGTATATGCAAATTGACATCATACAAACTGAGGCAGCAGACTTTAAAAATTTATATTTGTGTCATTCTCAAAACTTTTGGCCAGGACTGTATGTGTGCATCTGTCTGTCTCAATGTCTCTCAATGTTACTGAATGTCGACTGTGGTTTAGAGAGCTCCAGCATAGCTAACACAGCCATAACTGAACAGGGCTGTTCCAGGACAAACTCTGGCTTTGGAAGACAAACACAAACAAACAAAAAGATTGGTGGAAAAACCAACACCTTTCCTCGATTTGAAACTATACTATACCAAATATTTAAAAATCCTTTAAAGGTTTTTTTCTTTACCTCTTCCTCCTTTTTTCTTGACCTTTTTTGTATTCTTTGAACAGCTTTGCTCTGTTCTGACTGCATTAGCTACAAGGGCTCTGTAAGTGGCAGTGGATCAGAACCAGAGACAAGGAAGGACAACACCTCTAAATCCCTCACAGGTACCACTAACACACACCACCTGGGCTGGTCTGTCTTTGTCCCTCTGTTTCTATCTGTCTGTATTTACCTTGTCTCTGTTTCTCTGTTTCATGCTGCAGTAAATGTGTGCGGTCTCTTTCAGCTGTTAGGAAAAACGGATGTTGCTTTCTTTCATTAATTTCTTTCCCCTCATTATTTTGTCTTTCATCCAGCACTAAGACGAGTTTATTTAGGATGCTATTTACAAACACTCCTCTCACATTATTTGCTTTGATGGTAATTAATTTCATTTGCTCGGGATGTCAAAGTAATGTCTGCTGTGGGAGAACAGAGATAAGAGTGCTGAAGTTATCCTTCAAAGAGGAACACTGGAGTTGGAGAAGGGCTTTGATTTATTGCATGTCTTCAACCTTTTTCTGTTCCATTCAGCCCATAATGATATCCCAGTGTTTGGTGGAGAGAGACTTCTCCTCTGACAATCTGTCATAAAACAGAGCTTTCTGAAAGAAGACTGCCTCCCTTCTCTCTTTCTCTCAGCGTGTGAAGACCTGGCTGCGAACTGGCTCTGTTCCAAGACGTCTTAATCATCCTAAAGCTCAAGAACTTTATATAAAAGGGCCCCAGCTCTAACACTGTCTATAGACCTAGGTCTTAAAGGTGACAGCTCTGGTAGACCTAGGTCTTACGCGTTATCTTCAATATCCAGGCCGTTTGAAGATGAGATCATCTTATGCGACCCCGGCGACTGCAGAGGGACAAGGGGTTGAATGAGCCACTTCCTCATGCTCAGCCAGAAGTCTCAGATAACTCAGGACAGGTCATTGACCCAGGCCAAGGGTCAGGACGATGGACAGTCCCTTTGTTCTGGCTGTCACCTTAATGACTTGTCATCTGTTACCATCAGACCATTGGGTGTGTTAGGAAGTTACTTTCCACCTAGCTTCAGATATTGTGTATATGATGTGTTTTATATTCTGTTGGTGAAGTTAAACTGTTTGCATTTTAAACTCCCATTTGCATAGATGAATAATGATATTGTTCACTTCAGATGTCCTCGTGGTTTCCAGCCGCTTGAAGATGCCACATAGATGCTGTTTATATTTAGACGTTTGTATGCAGAATTAAAGTGTCAGCACGCAAAATATGAATGTTTAATGAAGAAAAATGCACCCCCAGAAATAGTGGAGAGTGGGTGTATAAGACGTATTAAACCAGCCCCATAATGTAGCTACCTTTATCTCTCTCTAGCTGAACGCTGTAATGCCATCGGAATAAAGCACTGTTTGTCTTCGTTAGAGCTGTATAAGGGACAGAACTGTAATGCCGCCTGTATGTACACCACCTGCTCTCCTTAGCTGTCCCTGCCTAGTGCATCCACACATACAGTACATGTTGTTGGTTTTACAGGTCCTCGCTTATTATTCACTGTTGGGTTATCTCTTGACAGATATGCAATGGAATGTAAATTCCCTCCCCTGTTAGGGTGTTGGGAGGTTGTGTACATGCCGTTCGGTTAATCACTCATCCTCGCTGCTCCTCCCTCCTTCCCCCTCAGGCGTTGACTTTGTGATGGATGAGACGGGGGGTTGAGGAGTGAGGAAGATCCATTAAAATTTGACCGTATGAAGAGAGCCTCTGTGTGATAGGGGTTGGTGTGTGGTGGGGGATGATTTTGTGCGGCGAGGGGTTGTGGGGGTGCGGGTATACAGACTTGCATGTGTATGTACAGCGTGTGTGTGTGTGTGTGTGTGTGTGTGTGTGTGTGTGTGTGTGTGTGTCCATGTTCAATATGCACACCACACACACTAATACAGCCAAACGTTGAACAGGCAGCCATTGGAAATCTGAGTAGTGCCTCATTGTGTCTGGCTCGAGAGCCAGTACTTAATCTGTAGGCCCTGTTGCTGGCTGTTAAACACCATTAAGTTGGCTGCTAGCCAGCGTAACCCAGTGCACTTACTACAGGCGAGATAACAGGAGATGCTGTCAGAGCCCTGAGCCAGGTCCTGAGGAGCAACACACACCGCTTTATGGGTTTTTAATGACTCTTCAAGGACTTAATGACCCAGAGAAATCTGAAGCGCAAAACTCTTCTATTCTTAAGTAAATCATTGAATCAGTTTCGTTCCAGTAGTAATTGCAGCAGTGTGTTTAAAGAGGAGTTGAGTGGTTGGTGAGCCTGGTCCATGCCCTGGCCCCATGGTTCTGTCTCTCTCTCTGTGAAAGACCTGTCCCCTGTGATGGCCTGTCACTCCACAATGCTTCACCCCCCCGGTCTGGCCTCCCCTCCGCTGCTCCACGGCTGATAACCTCCCTGACAGGCCTCTTTCATGAGCCTCAAATGGCTCTGCTGCCTTTGAACGCGCAGCACGCTGCCTGTTATCTTTCACTCACACACGTTGGCCACCCAGCCCTAACCCCCACCTCCTCTCCCCATGCATAGGGCGGGCGCTCTGCCAACCTGACCGTAGCTCTGCTCTCTCCTGGGAGCCCCGCTGGATGGCCAGCTGTGAGTCTAGGCAGAACGGCACGCTGTCATCTCCCCTCCATCACTCGCTCGCTCACCTCCACTTTCATATTTAATAGGAACAGATTCTCTTCTTCACAACGGATAAGTGTTGGGAGAGAGGGATAGAGAGAGGTGGATGGTGATGCGATGGATACAACGCGCATTTCCTATGAGGTGGCATTTGGCGGTTTCTTCCACAATGAGCCGTGAAACTACTAGCTTCTGGTGATGGTGATATGAGAGCATCTGCAAAAGCAATTTTTGTTTTTCTGAGCTCTCCTCCAGCTCCTAAAAAAATGCCATAAATATTGTAATCTACCAACTTATTTTGAATATGCATGCAATTAGCAGGGCAAATTAAGCAGAACTAAATGAAATGGCACAAGTGGGCCAGTGATTTATGTGGTATCGCTGTTTACACTGATGAAGTAGTGCTGCCTAATTAAAAGGACAAGGTAAACAAATACCTCTTGTAGAGATGTTTTTTTTTTAATTGTCTAGAGCTTTATGGAATGTCTTTCTCGGGCTCTCTCTCTCTTTCTCTCCATCTCTGTTTCTCACTCTCTTTATTACTATTCAAAACTGGAACCAGACTGAACACACCACGTGACACTGTACCAGAATGTCACATGACTTGCCGGAAATCCACACACCACAGAGCTGTCAGGGCAGGATGATGTCACAGGAAGCTATGTCATTGTGTCTTCCTGTTCCTGTCATCACTGTTATATTCTGGGAGTCCAACAAGTCCTGGCTCTGGCCAATGTTCAGTCAATTGGATATTTGAAGCTTTGTGGATTTAGAATGGGATTGCACCCAACAGGTTAAAAAGCACTCTCGCTCTGTGTGTCAACAGAATGTTTTGTGTACCGACATGGGCACAGCTTATGTAAAAGACGGATGGCGTATTGGTGAAATACCTCTTAAACACCAGTCATGTAGAGATATCCGTCGACAAGTCCTGTACATACAGTAGTCATGATGATCTGTGTGTATGGCACACACAGTGGTTAAATTGGTATTTGGGAGGTGGGGGGTCCCTAGTCCAGAGGGTGGGGGGGATATAATAACAGGGATGTAAACAAATGTGCACAAAATCTGAGAGAAATATCGTTTTTTGGCGTATGGAACATTAATGGGATCTTTTATTTCAGCTCATGAAACATGGGACCAGCAGTTAATATATATAAAACAAATTTGGGGGGATAAATGTGAGAAGGACATAAAAGAACATCCTATTCTAAAATGAATGAAAATAAAATGATGCTGACAATATAATTTCCCCTCCAGAAATGAGCACAATATAACGTTATTATTCCATATGATCAGGCAGGTAAACCCAGCAACAAAAAAAAACTTCCTCACTGTCAACTGTGTTTATTTTCAGCAAACTTGACATGTGTAAATATTTATATGAACATAACAAGATTCAACAACTGAGACATGAACTGAACAAGTTCCACAGAGATGTGACTAACAGAAATTGAATAATGTGTCCCTGAATAACGGGGGGATCAAAATCAAATGTAACAGTCAGTATCTGTTGTGGCCACCAGCTGCATTAAGTACTGCAGTGCATCTCCTCCTCATGGACTGCACCAGATTTGCCAATTCTTGCTGTATTTGCCAATTCTTGCTGACCTCAGTACAACCTACCTACAGGTTATGGAACATTTGCTCAGTAGGTTTCCTCAAGCATAAAGCCTACACCTCTAAGTCAAAGATAATAAAACAAAAATACTATAGTAAATAATACAGTATACTACGGTCCACAAAAACACTACAGTAAATACTACAGTTTTCAACAATCTGCAAAAACAAAAAACATTAATTGCTTTAGTATATACTACAGTTATTTTACTACAGTATTTATACTATAGTATACTGCAGTATTTACAGTTAACAAAAGTGAATACTACATTAAAGTCAGCAAAAACACTACAGTGAATACTATAGTATTTTTATATTATAGTATTTTTTCATGTGGGTCTGCTGCTTCCATCCAATATGCCCTGGAAACATCAACATTCATCTTGACTGAGATATAAGGTCCTGAAAATTGGTAGAATGGACTGTATAGTTGTAGAGAGTGACAGTGTAGGGGGGGGGTTGTTTGAATGGGGTGAGCTGGGCTCTGTATCTTCCTCATAATGCTCAAGGCACCTCCACTGTCACGGAGTCCCACGGGATGTCACACTGAGTAAGAGAACAACCTTCTACCCATGATTCACCTCTTCCCAAAGCAAAACACATGAATCACTGTGGGGACATGTCGAAGGTAAGGCAGTGCCAACTAAAGGACCTGATGCCGGTCTGTGCCAGCCCAGTCATACACACACAGACCGTTCTATCTGGCACACAGTACTGCGCAGTATGTGTGACTTGGATAGGCTATGGATAGAGGCTCCAGAGATGTTTAAGTGCAGATGTCTTTGTGCATTCTCCGCTGTGTTTCAGACCTCTCATCACCTCAGCCTGAAATATTAGGATGAAGAATTGGCCCCCATTGCTCCCCAGTCCCAGGCAGGTCACTTCACACAGTGTCTCAGAGCAACGTGTCGAGGCCTTAAGATGCACTCATCCGTGCCGCAACATAACATCCAAGCCAAAATGTATTCAGAAAAGGCCCTTGGGCTGACAGCAAATTGAAACAGGTTATAGGGTAAGGGAAAAATCAGACACCTGGAGGTTTGAAGACTGTCACTGTACTTCTGCCACTTCTTTTAGAAGTGGCTGTGTGATAACTCACCTCCATTATTGCACTGTGCATCTGTGTAGAGCTGAGCTAAGCTGAGACCGACCTGTAAGAATGGGCTTTTCATCCCCAGAGCAAGGCTGCGTAACACTGCAACGCCTGCTACTCCCAAAACAATTACATGCTAACCTGGAATGTGAAATGAGAATTAGACTTTTAATCGCTCAGCGGTGAGGCATCCCAAGGCAGGAAGTTATTATATTAGCTGCTAGTGCTCTGACCTCTGTCCCAACCCTATACCTCTGTCTCATTTACCTTTGTCTGAGAACCAGGGATAACTCTCTCTCCTATTGGCTGTCATAGTGAGGAAAGGACACCATCCTTGGTGTGGACACCATTAAAGCAAGGAAACGTCATTCCGAGAACACCATTCATAGTGAGGATTCCATCCTCATGTGAGCCCTTGTCATATCAACAGTCCTGTAGTCACAGTCACATTACTCTCACCCTGCCACAACGGCACTAAGGCTGAGGTATTTAATTGCTTGTCCAAAATAATATTCTGTTTTCCCTCTTCATCTGCTGTGCTGATTTCCCCCCTCCTCATTAGCATGTTCTGCACCCCAGCTTTTTCCTGCAGGCCAGAACAAGGACAAGTCCATAATGTGTCCATTCAACTCACAGTATAAACGCTAGTTTAGCAGCCTATAAAACCTGGCGACAGCCAGGCGTGAGTCAGCAAACTCCCTGTTTTTTTTTTCATCAGTAGTGGAAATAGCAGTCACTCCACCTGAGGTGGGTGATTCTAAATGAATGGCTTACTTGGCATGCGGATAGTAAAGAATTCATTGGAATAGGGGTTGAATGTCATTGTTTTTGAGACCATGGTTAGACCGGAATGTATTTGAGCTAGCCATTCTGTGGTGTATTCTTTTCTACTTTCAACAATGCGTCTTACTGCTACAGCTACTATTTTATGAGGGCAATTCAATGATGAAACATAACAACAGGACTCTATTCGTTTATCCAGAGAACGATGAGACTCGACAGGCAACATGTCATTCCTGGCTGTAGAACTCCCTCTTGCACAGCCGGTCCTGTTTCCCGGTGCACCATGTTTCTTTATTAGCCACTGCAGCAAACAGACCAGCAGCTCCCTAGTGGATAGGGAAATGCACTCCTCTTATTTATCGAGCCTCCTGTGCTATTAAACAAGTGGGCCATTCCCAGTGAAAAATGGGCCGGTGTACCAGCACTCGATTTACTCTGGTAATACCCCCATCTGGACATGAGCGATACATTACTGAGGGGCTAGGTCTGCCGGGTGCCCCCCACCATTACAGTACAATGGATTCCACTGTGTCTGGCTCCAGTAGAGAATCTTGTATATTGCCCTTTATCTTATTGTGGAGGCAGTTTCAGACTTTGTAACTCCGTTATGAGCCATACCAGAACTTGTGTTGTCCGTGAGGCTATTCACACTAGCCAAGTCATGCTCAGGTCCACTCAGGTCTTTGATTCTGTGTTTTAAAAGCCTCATTAGTAGCTCTCTTCAGCCACATTCCCTGCGAAACCCGGTGCGTAATTAATGACTCTGACCTGCAGTTGAAAATTCCACTGGTTGACTCCTTGTAAAACGTCAAAGAAACGCGTAGAGGCAAAGTGGAGAGGTCAAAGAGCAGAGTCTGTCTCTCTCAGGTAAACTAATACTCCTTCCTTTTCAGTCTTGCTCTCTCCTGGTTTTCCCTGCTGTTCTATTGACTATGCTGTGGTATACTAACCTGACCTGTACCTGCATGGGATGCTACTGTCCAGCATTGCTCTTACTCTGCTCTCTTCTGTTTTCCCCTTTCCCCCTCATCTCTCTTTATCTTTCTCTGCCTCTATCCCTTTATCTCTCTCACGCTTTCTCTCTTCTCTCTCTCGTTCTACCTCACTCTATTCCACTCCTTCCCTCTTGCTCCCGTCCTGGTGACCTGGGCTGCCTGCAGTAGAGATTAAAGTGATCAAGGATCTGCCGTGGCCCCCTCCTGTCGGCCAGCTCAACCACAGTCCTCCCCTGGCCCTGCTGGAGGGGGGGGTGGAGTCATCCCCCGCTCTGCCCCCCCCCAGCCAGCCCAGCACTCCCCTGGACACACTGCCTGTGACCAGCACCACCATGGTGGGTTTTGTTGTCCCTGTCCTATCTGTCCATCCCACCACCATCGGAGAGCCTCATCCAGCGCCCCTCAACAACAATGTCCCCTTGCCTCTCTCGCTCGCTCTCTTTCCATAACCATATCTAATTTCCATTGCTCATCCTCCTATTCATACTGTACTGGTGAACTGTCATTGTCTGTCAAAGTAGAGAAATTACAAATTGCGTGGGTGACAACATACCATACAGTTGCAAGACATTCCATTCACTATGACAACATATGAAAACAGTAACAGCCAGTTTACTGTGTGACCTCATTGAGTGAGGAGGAAGTGATTGATCAGCTCTACAGTATCTTTAAATCAGTTTGACGGTTCACATTATCTCTGTAATAACTGCCCTTTTCCATCTGGATTACATATGGCAGAAAATCACTATTACTAGCCAGGTTGTGTGGACGAAGGCTCATTACTTTTAATGGCGCTGAATTGCCTTCTGAATGGGTGATTGGAAGTGTAGGTGACCCATAATGCTACTGTCAACATAGGCATAACTGTTCCAAGGCAAGCATCCCCTTGCCCACTGCTCTTTATAGATCATTCTCTCAAACCCTTGATTAAGAACCCATTCAAATCCCCAAATGTACTACTCTTTATTTTGGTGAAAACATCCATGTAGCACAAAGTGTTTGACCTTCTTATAATGCTCTGTGACCAAATAATAACCCTATTTCCAGAGTTCTGGACTTTGGTATGTCGCATGACTTGGACTCGGGACTCGACTTGAGACTGATGACTTGAAATGATCTGGCCAGGTTTTGTCACTCATTTTGTGGCAGAGTCTCTGTGGATTATGCAACACGCAGCAAGAGACCGGATCCGCAGCATCGCCCTTGCAAAAAAAAAAAGTGCAACAGATTGGCTAGTGAAACACACACTTGGCCCTCTGATTGGACCAGCAAACTGTCAATCAACATAGGTTGGGTGCACTAGTGAACAGATTGCTGATTTGCTGTACAGCTATAAGATCAGTGCAGCACAAAAGGCAAATTGTAGAAAGAGGATTGCCATAATAAATAAATAAAAGCTCCAAAAATTGTTTGGTGATCAAGAATATTGACTGTTTACTTTGCAAGCTCACCAGGAATGGGGCATCAGGCAACAATTAGACCCACTAGTATAGGCCTACTGGCCATTTGGTATGTTAAAATTGCTTGAAATTGATCATTTACTTATGAAGCTTGCATTTGTAATTTGTTAAAATGAATTATTACTGTGGTGAGGACACACTGTAGTCTCTCCATACTCCCGCCAGCGGAGAGTGCTTTGTTTTCTTGCTTTCACACGTTTAAATGCATATGTGCTCAATCATTGTTCCATATATAATCCTACAGTTTTTGCTAGCGTTTCATCATTCCGTCCCCTACCGTTTATTGCTACACTTAAGCATTTCTGTTTCATGTTTGATATGATCCATTTTCATTTAGCCTACAATTTCTTACACTCTGAGTGGGCGCAATGTTTATTGTGCACATGAACATTCGCAAGACTCCTGAGGTAGAAGTTCTGTTTATTTAATTCAATGTATGGCTTCCTTTGTTCATATTTCCCAGGTTATGTCCGAGTTCCGTGTGTCTGTGTCCTACTGTATGCCTCTGTCATTCTGGTTGTGCGTAATAGGAGTGTGCCCCAGTGCGCATAGAAAAGGCTACGTGGCCTGCGTGCCAAGCTATGTAGTCAATACGTTGAATAAGATTTTTCTCATGTATGAATGGTGATGAAATTAATAATCATCAAGTCTGATTAAAACAAATGTACAAATGTAACAATGGATGTGGAAATTACATTTTACATTGTAGAACCAGTTTATTGGTTGTAATTGCCAATTGGGTAATTGTATGGTCCTGGGAGTGGTCAAGTGCTTATATATACCTGTTTGAGCTCCTTTTAGATGGATTCGATTTGGTTTCTCAAGGGGAGGCTGCACAGTCTTGCCCTCTACCTATGTCCGTTCAGATAGGACAGGTTATGCCTCATACAGAAGCTATGTCTTTTGGGCTGTGTATATTTGGTAACTCTACTTGTATATTTGTATGACATGTCGCTTTCCCCATTGGATCACAGAGACCTGTAAAATAAATCTACACTCTGAGCACGTCAACCTGCCTTGCCTTCTGCTGATGTCACGCCCTGACGACTGCTAAAAGATCCCTATTTTACAATTACATCATCTAAATGTGTTGTAGACAAAATTATAAAAAGGGCTGTCTGATAGCCTCAATAAATAGACAAAGATTTGCAGTCATTGCATGTATAGATGCATTTTTAACTGGACCTAAAAAAAACGTCTCAACTTGACTTCCACTTAGAATGCACGACTTGGACTTGACTCAAGACTTGACCCATTAATGCTTGAGACTCACTTGAGACTTGGACCTTGTGACTTGCTTGTGATTTGATTAATAGTGTCTTTCCAATTAAGAAGCCTCCATGTGTTTGCCAATGTTTGCAGCTTTTCCACAGCTCTACAATCAGTAACTAATTATCCAGGGAGAGAGAGAGGAGAGGGACCATGTGTAGCAGAACTAATACTCAGGCTGAGGCTCTGTACTCCCCTGGTAGTGTAGAGGGGGTGTACTACTGTAGAGAGACCAATGGAGGCTGGGGTTTAAATTGGAAATGTGTTTAATGTCCTTCATACTGTTCTATCTATTCCATTCCAACCAGTACAATGAGCCATCCTCCCTCCACCAGAGAGCGGGCCAGTAAGATGAGCTGGCTGTGTTCTGAGGGTGAGGACAGGGTGGATGGCTGATTTATGGCCCATAATGCCTTGGGAATGACTCCACTTCCCCCATGCATGGGATATGAGTGGGTTTTAGTGTGGCGTCTGGCTGAAAGAGGATCCTCTCTCTGTCTGAACTCCCACTACATCACATTAGTCAGATGTTGGATATAGAGACTGGCCTTCCTTTGAGTACAATTGCATGCCTCTCACCTGTCGCCTCTGGCTACAGGCAGGCCTCCACTCAAACAGGAGGACATAGTAAGAGTTGGTAGAAGTTGTTCCTAACCACTGCTACAGGGTCAGATGTTTTGACATCCTCCTAATGGTTAAAGTTGGGTGTAGTGTAATTAATCTGATCCTAGAACTGTTGTTAGGGGCAAAAGCCATTGCTTATCCTGGCCCTAGCCAGGTCTCCAGGTTACAAGTGTTACCAGGGCCATTATGATTAGCTGTGTGATACGGACCTGGATGGAACAGCGCCCAGTACAGCCGAACAGCACCTGTCTCACCAGTTCAACATCATTATCATATTTAAATATTGCCTGACAGCCGTGACAGTACAGATATTACATCTACATATAAATAGAAGACAGAGTCCTTTGTCTGGATGTAATAAAGAGCTTTTGCCTTTTGTTTTCTGATGTGAATTGATTGTCTGGGTGTTCAGGCCATTCTCTTACCTTCTCTTCCCTTTGTCTCACTAGAATACAAAACAATGTAATTAAAATATATCCAGATTTCATTTTTGTTCAAGGAATCTGCAGGCTTTTAAGCCTTTGGAGGATTGTTCCTTTGTTTTTGGAAAACTCGTCAGAATACGTTTTGGGATTTGATAGAAAAATAACATGCCTTGATGTTGAACTCATCAGAGAATAAGACCATTGGGCTCAGAAAATGTGTTTCTATATAATCCTTTCAACAGATCCTATTCGACTTCCCGAAGCACAGTATACTCTGGATGTCAACAGAAAGCAGTGGTTTTACAATCTGCTCGTTCTCTCCCATGGCCTTGTATGGTTTCATGGTTTGATGCTCACAATGTGCCATGCATTTCAATGAGCCTTCAGACCTGTTAATCATTTCACACGTCAAGCTGGAAATCTTAATTGTAACCTTATAATACAGCAGTAGATCTCAAGCTTTCCCCACTGACCAGTGAACTCACTCTTTTGATGGAAGTACCATTAGTAAATGATAATTAATTAGCTGGCTTAATTAGTAAATGTGCTGTGTGGAAGGTGGGTGGTTGTCTCAGTGAGAGGAGGCAGTAGTGATTGGTTTTCAGCTTGCTGATTTTCTTTGTCGCTCTCTCTCTCTGCTCTGCTTTGCTCTAGGCATGTTCTGGTCCGCTAGATGTCCCTTTGACCTTTGGCCTGCGTTTATCTAAGTCCCATCTCCCTTCCTCTCTACCTCCACCCTCCATCCCTGCAGCCTGTGTTTTGTTGGGAGCATACAGGGATAGGTGGAAGGCTGGAGAGGGTGGGCCCTTCAACCATCCATCATCGTCTGACTGACGGTTCAATCTGATACCGAGATTCCATTTGCTCTGCTTTACACACCACAATACAGGTAGTGTAGACAGGCTGGCAGACACACACAGAGAATGGCGTGTGTGTGTGTGTGTCCACGTGGGTCCTTCCATCTCTCTAACTGCCCCCCAGGGCTCATTACCTGTGTGCCAATCCTCTCTTCAATCTCCTCTTGTCCGTCCTGAGTGTGAGCGGTGGAGAATGAAAGGGAATGAGTTTGGGCTGAGTATCGCCAGGAATCAGCCAAACTATAATAGCAGTTCCAGCTATTGTCGGGGAGACGGTTGGCAATCATAGAAGACACGGGCTCTTCACACTCAAACAAATAAAATGGTGGCTTTTTGTTGTTGTTAGTGGCTCACTCCTTAGTAATGCCTCTTTTTAAAGCTATGTGCATTGCCTCTGAAAAGGCCTGTTCTGACGGTAGAGGTTGAGTGGTGAACGCCGCTGAGGATAGCCATTCACTCTGCCTAGGTGGAGAAGTCAAAAGCAAGAGAAGAACAATTATTTAATCACATTGAGCTGGTTCCTTGTGGATCTGATGTTACTGTAGATGTCAGAGTTTAATTGAGGTGTTTAGGAATTAGTATGACGCATAATTAAAGTGGGATTGCGAGCTCTGACTAGGGCTCAGGTGAACGTCAGTCTAAACTATCACGATCAAACCTATAATAACAGACTTTAGTGTTGGTTTATATTCCTTCAAAGCCGTAGACCTGGAATGTAGACAGACATTGCCAATGTCATGTTCTGGTATGTGATAGCTGATAGCATCAGAGCGTGTTCTGTCTGCCACAGTGATGATGGATAGCTGACCGAAAGTTTCCTCACATGCGAACTCCTTGTGTTCTGATGAACTCATAATACTCTCACATTCACCAACACATACTGACACACTCGTATAACCAACACACACATATATGTTCAGAGCCCAGGTGGTTGGTGGCACCTTCATTGGGGAGGACAGGCTCATGGTAAAGGCTGGAGCGGAATTAATGGAATGGTATCAATCACATGGCTTCCAGGTGTTTGATGCCATTCCATTTGTGCTGTTCTGGCCATTTATTATGAGCCATCCTCCCCTCTGTAGCCTCCACTGTTTCAGAGATACAGGGGACATTGTTTTTTTTATAGAGATAGGGTTTTGTTTTATTAAAGAGGAAATAAGATATATAGACTACAGCAGTCCCTCTCCTGCTGTCTCTGCCTCTGACATTATTGCACAAGCGTACACTCAGGGGAAGGTTTGCTGCAGAGCTACAGATTGGCTGTGTCCTGGCTGACAGGGTGAGGGGCTGCAAACACGCATCTTTTCCCACCCGGTCAGTCTCCATGGAAACACTATCTCACACACATATACATTAAACATATACAAAGGGAGCTACTTGTACCGTTTACAGAAACGGGTGACATTTGTGTGAGAATATATCCTCCATGTTTGACTTTTATGGAACAACGGAGACTAGTAAAACAAATAATTTGGCGTCATTTATACTGTACAATGTGTATCATCTTCAAACTCAGCTATGTATTAGTGCTATAAACTGTATCATTATAATTTTGTATAGCCAAGGCATGGAACTAATTGGTATTTTGACCAGTCAGATCTTTAGCCAATTATCTGGGCAAAACATGAGAATTGGGCTGCCTGTGTAAACGCAACCTTAGTTTATTAAATTAAATAAGTACTTAACATTCACATGAACAATAGAAATTAGGTTAAGGGGAGCCCCTGGTGGTCACTGGTGGAACAACATGATCATGTACAATTGAAGTTGGAAGTTTACATACACCTCAGCCAAATACATTTAAACTCAGTTTTCACAATTCCTGACACTTAATCCTGGTAAAAATTCCCCGTCTTAGGTCAGTTAGGATGACCACTTTATTTTAAGAATGTGAAATCAGAATAATAGTAGAGAGTGATTTATTTCAGCTTTTATTTCTTTCATCACATTCCCAGTGGGTCAGAGGTTTACATACACTCAATTAGTATTTGGTAGCATTGCCTTTAAATTGCTTAACTTGGGTCAAACGTTTTGGGTAGCCTTCCACAAGCTTCCCACAATAGGTTGAGTGAATGTTGGCCCATTCCTCCTGACAGAGCTGGTGTAACTGAGTCAGGTTTGTAGGCCTCCTTGCTCTCACACGCTTTTTCAGGTTTGCCCACACATTTTCTATAGGGTTGAGGTCAGGGCTTTGTGATGGCCACTCCAATACCTTGACTTTGTCCTTAAGCCATTTTGCCACAACTTTGGAAGTATGCTTGGGGTCATTGTCCATTTGGAAGACCCATTTGCGACCAAGCTTTAACTTCCTGACTGATGTCTTGAGATGTTGCTTCAATATATCCACATAATTTTCCTTCCTCATAATGCCATCTATTTTGTGAAGTGCACAAGTCCCTCCTGCAGCAAAGCACCCCCACAACATGATGCTGCCACCCCCATGCTTCACGGTTGGGATGGTGTTCTTTGGCTTGCAAGCCTCCCCCTTTTTCCTCCAAACATAACGATGGTCATTATGGCCAAACAGTTCTATTTTTGTTTCATCAGACCAGAGGACATTTCTCCAAAAAGTATGATCTTTGTCCCCATGTGCAGTTGCAAACCGTAGTCTGGCTTTTTTATGGTGGTTTTGGAGCAGTGGCATCTTCCTTGCTGAGCGGCCTTTCAGGTTATGTCGATATAGGACTCGTTTTACTGTGGATATAGATACTTTTGTACCTGTTTCCTCCAGCATCTTCACAAGGTCATTTGCTGTTGTTCTGGGTTTGATTTGCACTTTTCGCACCAAAGTACATTCATCTCTAGGAGACAGAACGCGTCTTCTTTCTGAGCGGTATGACAGCTGCGTGGTCCCATGGTGTTTATACTTGCGTACTATTGTTTGTACAGATGAACGTGGTACCTTCAGCCGTTTGGAAATTGCTCCCAAGGATGAACCAGACTTGTGGAGGTAAAACAAATAAAACTGAGGTCTTGGCTTATTTCTTTTGATTGAGTTTGAAGGTTAGCCTTGAAATACATCCAAAGGTACACCTCCAATTGACTCACATTATGTCAATTAGCCTATCAGAAGCTTCTAAAGCCATTACATAATTTTTGGGAATTTTCCAAGCTGTTTTAAGGCACAGTCAACTTAGTGTATGTAAACTTCTGACCCACTGGAATTGTGATACAGTGAATTATAAGTGAAATAATCTGTCTGTAAACAATTGTTGGAAAAATTACTTGTCATGAAAAAAGTAGATGTCCTAACCGACTTTCCAAAACTATTGTTTGTTAACAAGAAATCTGTGGAGTGGTTGAAAAACGATTTTTAATGACTCCAACCTAAGTGTATGTAAACTTCCGACTTCTGCTGTATGTATGATGTGGCTTTGCCAGTGGTAAGCACATGCTGTGCATGCTTCAGGGATTCTCAGAATAGGTTTCTTCTGTTCAGTATGTAGCTTAGCATCAGGCAGACAGTTAATTGCTTCTAGTTGTGCATGTCAGGCATTTACATGAGGGTGTTTTCTAGAAGTCATCTACATTTATTTATTCATAAAATATAAACAAACGCAACATGCAACAATTTCAACGATTTTACTGAGTTACAGATCATGTAAGGAAATCAGTCAATTGAAACAAATGCATTAGGCCCTTATCTATGGATTTCACATGACTGGGAATACAGATGTGCATCAGTTGGTCAAAGATACCTGAAAAAAAGTAGGTTCATGGATCAGAAAACCAGTCAGTATCTGGTGTGACCACCATTTGCCACATGCAGCGCGACACATCTAATTTGCATAGAGTTGATCAGGCTGTTGATTGTGGCCTATGGAATGTTGTCCCACTCCTCTTCAATGGCTGTGCGAAATTGCTGGATATTGGCGGGAACTGGAGCATGCTGTCGTACACGTTGATCCAGAGCATCCCAAACATGCCTATGTCTGGTGAATATGCAGACCATGGAAGAACTGGAACATTTTCAGCTTCCAGGAATTATGTACAGATTCTTACAACATGGGGTCGTGCATTATCATGCTGAAACATGAGGTGGTGGCGGCGGATGAATTGCACGACAGTAGGCCTCAGGATCTCGTCACGGTATCTCTGTGCATTCAAATTGACATCAATAAAATACAATTGTTTGTTGTGCGTCGCTTATGCCTGCCCATACCATAACCCCACTGCCACCATGGGGCACTCTGTTCACAACGTTGATATCAGTAAACCGCTGGCCCACGCAACGCCATACACGCTGTCTGTTATGTGCCTGGTACAGTTGAAACCGGGATTCAGTTGTGCAAACCCACAGTTTAATCAGCTGTACGGGTGGCTGGTCTCAGACGATGCCGCAGGTGAAGAAGCCAAATGTGGAGGTCCTGGACTGGCGTGGTTACACATGGTCTGCGGTTGTGAGGCCGGTTGAACATACTGCCAAATTCTCTAAAACGAAATAGGAGGCGGTTTGTTGTAGAGAAATTAACATTCAATTCACTAGAAACAGCTCTGGTGGACATTCCTGCAGTCAGCATGCCAATTGCACACTCCCTCAAAACTTGAGACTTTTGCTGTGTGACAAAACTGCACAGTAGCCTTTTATTGTCCCCAGCACAAGGTGCACCTGTGTAATGATCATGCTGTTTAATCAGCTTCTTGTATGCCACACTTGTCAGGTGGATGGATTATATTGGCAAAGGAGAAATGCTCACTATCAGTGATGTAAACAAATTTGTGTACAACATTTGAGAGGAATAAGCTTTTTGTGCATATGGACTATTTCTGGGTTCTTTTATTTCAGCTAATGAAACATGGGACCAACACTTTACATGTTGCGTTTTATACTTTTGTTCAGTGTATAATGGTGGAAGGACTGTAAGGACTCTCAATGTTACAATAGCTTTACAGAAAGTGAAAAGCTATCCTTTGACTGGAGGTGTGGTCTAGACTAGACAAGCTTATTCCTCCCCTCTCCATCGACATGTTGTGATTCCAGCGGCTCTTGTCTGTCTGTCTGTCTGTCTGGAGGAGCCACTCAGTGAAATTAGACCCAGGCCTGGAGTGAGATTAGCCCTTGAGATGAGTGGTGGCGGGGGGCAGGCAATCACAACTAAGAGTATGCTAAATGAACTGCTTCCATCAGAGGCTCAACGTTTGATGTTGCTCCACTCCTCTTGAAGCCCTAAAGCGGTCTTCAGCATTCTGGCAGTGACAGACTGGTAATGTGTTTGATGTTGAAGGGTGACCTCAGTTTACTGCCGGGGATAGCAAGCCAAGGCAACTGGAAATGGGGCTCTTTCAAAAGTATGGTGTGACATCAACTACAGAAATGAGCTGTGGCGTAAAACAGCCCCCTCTCCTGTGTCAGTGTCTCTGACCGCTGACCACTACCAGGAAGTTCTGAGGTTTCAACTCCTGGTCCCCTCCCACCCTCTGATCTCACATCAATAGGGAGATTGAGTAGCTTGTTTCTGATTGGTCTAAAAGCAACTCTCTGACCTCTAACGTTAGTCAGGGTCATGTCACAATTTGGATGGATCACCTCCGATCCCCCATCAGGCCGAGCAGCAAAGCCCTGAGAAGTGCCAACTTCCAAGTGAGCCTGTCTATTCTCTAGTTAGTGACCTTGGCACTTTTCAAGGCCTGGCTCAATGATTAACCTGGACTAGTTTGTGCATGTTGTGTTTTCCCTCCCGTCTGGCATTGTGTACACAGTGTGGCTGGATTGATTTCTGTCTCGCTCTGCCTTCATCTATGAAGTTCCTTGAGAGGGATGTGTTGTACAGAGTGGTGGGGTGTGTGTTTAAACACTGAGGCATGGCTGTCTCCTCTCATTAACACGTCTCACTGCAGCACAGCGCATACATGCCGGGAAAGACCAGGAGGAATCATGA
Organism: Brachymystax lenok tsinlingensis; assembly: GCA_030435695.1. Classification (NCBI taxonomy): domain Eukaryota; kingdom Metazoa; phylum Chordata; class Actinopteri; order Salmoniformes; family Salmonidae; genus Brachymystax; species Brachymystax lenok. The sequence goes on along the minus strand of CM059819.1, from coordinate 28,432,077 downwards.
AAATTAAGTCACAGCAGCTCAGTGTTTCACAGATATGCCTGATGTTTTGAACACATGCTTCTCTGAACTCAATGCCACTTTAATTGAATTGCTTATAATTGATGAGTACAGGAAACACAAGATGGATTTCAATGGTCAGTGTGTTAAAGCTAGAATCCCTAGTTTCTACATCCATTTTGGACTTATAATGTAATGATATATATACCCATTTATTATTGAACAATATAACTTGTAAATGTGTCATGAGCTTAGTTCAACTGTCGTACCCCATCAGACTCCAAAATATCAGCTTGTTTTTACTCTGTTTGTAAACAATGTAAACAAACACTGAATAGACTAAAAACATGGTTAAAACTGTAATTTTGATGTCATAGATGGTCTGTCCTTGCATCCATAGCTCTGTCTATGAATTTGAGTGGTTACATTTCTCGAGGCCCATCCCTTAGCTTTTTACAAAAACTGAGGCGGGGTGTCCAATGTTCAAAGGCTGATATTTGACTTGTCTCCAGGAAGGCCTCTATTGAGATGCTGTTGTATTGTGATACTCATATCTGGCTGTGGGTCTCTCCTTCATTTACAGTCCAGTTTGAAGGGGCGGAGAAGTCCAGAATGTCGCCCACCAAGGAGGGTAAAGGAGGGCGTCCGCCCCGCATCCACTCCAGTTGCTGTCTGGTCAACACCAAGATGAGCTCTCTGGACCACTGCAGTGCTGCTCTGGGGGAACGCATTGACCCCTCCATGTCCCTGGAAAGCCAATTGTAAGTCATCCTCCCCTACTGTCTTTCTATCCACAGAATTATAATGACTAGTAATTATATTCATGTGATTCTCTCTAGGGATTTGGTACTTTTGTGTTGGTGCTTCTGAGGTAGAGCTGTGTGGAGATAGTTGATGTCTTGATGTTAGATAACAGACACTTTCTCCATTTGAAACTCTGTTTTATCCTCCGTCTTCTCTCCACCCTGTAGCTGGTACCATGGAGCGATCAGCAGGACGGATGCGGAGTCTCTGCTGAGGCTGTGTAAGGAGGCCAGCTACCTGGTGAGGAACAGTGAGACCAGCAAGAACGACTTCTCCCTCTCACTCAAGTAAGACCCTTCCCATGCATACAGTCCACTACACACAAGTAATCAGTGTACAGTTGATGACACACCACCCTCTCACACACTAGAGAGTATACAGCACCCAGTACCCACAGTGCCTTCAGAAAGTATTCATACCTCTTGACTTATTCCACATTTTGTTGTTACAGCCTGAATTCAACATTTATTATATAGATTTAATCCATTTTGATTTAATCCACATAATACCCCATAATAACAAAGTGAAAACATGTTTTTAAAATGTTTGCAAACGTATTGAAAATTAAATACAGAACTATCTCATTTCCATTTGTATTCATACCCCTGTGCTATGACACTCCAAATTGAGCTCAGGTGCATCCAATTTCCTTTGCTCATCCTTGAGCTGTCACTACAACTTGATTGGAGTCCACCTGTGGCCAATTCAATTGTTTGGACATCATTTATATAAGGTCCCACAGTTGACAGTGCATGTCAGATCTCTGTCCGTAGATCTCCGAGATGGAATTGTGATGAGGCATATATCTGGGGAAGGGTATAAAACAATTTCTAGAGTGTTGAACGTTTCCAAGAGCACAGTGGTCTCCATTATCGGGAAATTGAAAAAATATGAAACGACCCAGACTCTGCCTAGAGCTGGCCGTCCGACCGAACTGAGCAACCGGGCAACAAGGACCTTGGTCAGGGAGGTGACCAAGAACCCAATGACCACTCTGACAGAGTTTCTTGGCTGAGATGGGAGGGAGGTGGCAGGAGATGGGAGGGAGGTGGCATCATGCTAAGTGGATGTGATTCAGCGGCAGGGACTGGGAGACTGGTAATGACAGAGGGAAGAATGAATGGAGCCAAATACAGGCACATCCTTGATGACAACTGTCTTCAGAGTGCAAATTACCTTAGACTGGGGAGAAGATTTACATTCTAACAGTACAATGACTACAAGCATACAGCCAAAGCAACACTGGAATGGCTTCAGAACAAGAATGTGAAAGTCTTTGAGTGGCCCAGCCAAAGCCGAGACTTGAATCACATTGAAAATCTGTGGAAAGATGGAAGGTGCTTCTACAAAGTATTGGCTTTATGTAAATTTGAGATTTCATTTTCAATAAATGTGCATTTCTAAAAACATATTTTGACTTTGTCATTATGGGGTATTGTGGTAGGTGGGTGAGAGAAATAAATCGACTAAATCCATTTTGAATCCAGGCTGTAACACGACAAAATGTGGAGTAAGTCAAGGGGAATGAATACTTTCTGAAGGCACTATATACAGTATGACACACACACACACACTTCACTGAGGGTGTTCACGGGTTATCATAGAGTAGAGTTCTATAGATAGAGTACCAGTTCAACACACAATACAGCACCATAATTCTGCCTCCAGGAGTCTTCCTCACCTCCTACCTACCTGCTGACTCTGTCTCTTCAGTATGGTTATGCACATCACCTTTAAGAAACCTGTCCTTCCTACATGATGCCCTCCCCTCCCACCTCCACCAGGTAACCTCTCTGGCCCTGCTGACGTTCTGATTCGCTGACTTGCCCAGAACTGAATTCATAATGCCCCCCTGGCTAACCTCTGCCGCCTGACTGTGACCTGTCTCCAGGCCAGCGGAGGGTCCAGGGGACAGGCCCTGATTTGTTTAGTCTGACATTTGGCTGGAGGGTAGCTTAAAGGGTCTCGCTGCACAGCTGGCGCTCACCTCCACAGGGCAGTCACATCCCATCAACTCAGAGGCTCTGAGGGCTCACACTACCGCAGGGAGCCAGCCAACTGATGAGTGTCAGCGGGTTGCCATTTCACCAGCACACAGCAATGCCTGGCTGAGAAAACCATTTCACCACAGGGGCAGAGAAAGTGCCTCTGATATGAGCTGCAGAGAGGATAACTGCTTGAGTTATGGCCATGGAAGACAGTTCTACAGAATTACTGTCACCTTTCTTCAGATAGAAACTGGCATTTGTGCTCTTTTGTTATTCACAGTAAAGCACAAATCTGTCGATAAAGTCAGGGATAGATTAGATACGTTGCAGCAGGAAGAAAAAACGTTGCTGGTGCCGAGGACACTCCTCGTCAGTCTGCTTTAGGCTCATCTCTGCTGGCAGGAGGAGATGATGCTATCCAGAGCTGCTCCACTCTTCCTCACACTGACTGACTGCTCATTTCATTACCAGAGCTCTGGGACTCTGCTCTGGCCTGCCTGGGGGGACACACAGGGAATTAGACTGGTGGGCTTGATTGGACAGACAGTGCTGGGCCATTGGCTGGACTGTCTGGTGCAGTAGGCTGGTAGGCCTTATTGGACAGACAGGGTTGGGTTGTTTGGGGGGCCTTTATTTAACTAGGCAAGTCAGTTAAGAACAAATTCTTATTTAGAATGACAGCCTACCCCGGCCAAACCCGGACGACGCTGGGACAATTGTGTGCCGCCCTATAAGACTCCCAATCACGGCCGGATGTGATACAGCCTAGATTCGAACCTCTTGCACTGAAATGCAGTGCCTTAGACCGCTGCGCCACTCGGGAGGCCACTAGGACACGTCCCATGCTGTGTCTGAGGGGGTGGAGGAGAGATGGTGTTGTTGATCTCCAGTAGGAGCTGTCCTTCTCAGTCAGAGCCCACACACTGTGGCCTTTCAGCCAGCAGCACTGAACCTCTGACCCTGTCAGTCCGGCTGCCTCCATGGCCAGTCACTGTAGTAGAAAGTAATATTGACTCTGAGTTCAAAGTTCAAACACTTCTGAGTGTGTCTAGGACCACCAATGTCCATCCCAGAATAATGGGACTAATCCAGAAAGGAGTGATGGAATGAATTGTTCCGTGTCTGTGCGCTTGTGAACCATAAATCATAGTTGTGTAAAAGGCTGTTTACAACACTCTCTTTGTTGGACCTCCTGCACAGATCAGTGGAGATGTCATCCACACAGGGCAGAGGGAAAAGGCAGGAAGGCAGATATTTGTAAACCGCTCTGGTGTGTGTGGTGGTTCATGTACCTGTGTCCTGTCAGCATGACTGTGTTTGTTGTGCAGTACTGGTAGGAAGCAGAGGAGGCTGTAGGGTCATTCAGATCAACCCAGTAAACAATCAGCGGGTTGATTCATGGAGCCGGCAGTGGGGAGGGGGTGACACCTAGTTCTGTCTGCTCATGTTGTAGCATTCTCCTTCTCCTGCTTCCTAGAAACCTCTGTGGGAGAGGCTGGAGACCCAATGTGTAGGCCAGATTCTCCATGTTGGCAGATGCTGAAACCTCTATGGCAGAGGCTGGAGAACCTGTGTTCAGATACTCCACGTCTGGAGCTGCTGACATATTCATGGGGCCAATTCGGCGACACGTTTGTGCTTTGCATCATTGATGAAGGCCCAGACTTTCACTAAACATGAGTCTCGAGAGCCTTTTGACAGGGAGAGAGGGTAACTTGTCTTTGTCTCCATTTGTCTCTCTCTCTCTCTCCCCTCCTCTCTCTGAAGATGAGTGCTCCTTTAGGTGCATAAAATACATTTAGCCTTTCACTGGTCTCTGAGTGGCGTAACTCTCCCTCCTCCCCCCAGGGAGGGGTTTTACACAGCCGGGTTTACGGGCTGACTGAGGTAGAAAATATACCGTTGATGAAAGAGGAAAACAAAGATTTCTGCAACAAAATGTGTTGATGCTATAACACATGGGAAACTAGAAAGCCTTGGAGTTGTAGAAAGAACAACAAAAACTCTCCGCGTTGGCAATTGAACTCATGTCAGGAGAGGCAAAAGTGTTTAGAAAAGTGTTCTCTCTTTGTCTTTCTTGTGAGAGACACTGGGCTCTCCCAATGCGTTTTATTAATGCATGTTTTGTTCTTGGATATTTCCACAACTGGAATGGCTCCCAAATGAAACACCACAATAACACCGCTTTGTGTTTTGCACGGTGTAGTTGACCTATAATGAGCAGCACCAACCACATTCTTGTTTTTAAAGTCACTCTAAACCATGAGGAACAGGTGTGGTCATGTCCTGATCATGTTCGTAATCCTTCCAGTCAGAGACGCTCTGTTTGTGGCTGCCATAGTACGTATTAAACCGGAAGAATAGCTATTCAGAACATTTCCTGTCTCACAATGCTTCATAAGGTCATGGCTTTCTTTCTGGATCATTATCTTCTGTTGGGTGAGTTTGGCTTCTCTGATGCCATGGATTTATTACATTGAAGCATCATTCATGGTGCAGTCTAATATATGGGAGGTAGAGATAAACGATGATGGCTGTCAGCCTATTTCTCTGCTGTGAGGATGAGAGGGTTCAAGTGAAAGTCATAGACCACGGTGAACAGGACACCAGACCTACAGAGGGAAATTAATCCAGATTAGACAATAAGAGCGCACAACTAAATAGGATACGATAACAAACACAAAAGGCCCAGTCTTGTCAAAAATAGCCCTACATTTCTGTTATCAGACAGCAGTGAGTAGTGGTCTGTTGCACCGTTGTCTCTGAGTCTCCACGGAGCTGAAACGCGATAAGCGTAGCTAAACGCTGACTGGGAAGGAAATCTTAGTGGGATTTTAAAATGTTCCTATTGATGTGTTTAGCTTATTAAGTGGTGTGCTCGTGTAACCCAAGGCCTGCCTCCTCAAGCTGGTGATGAATTTTGCCTTCAGACTGCCTTCAGACTGGCCTCTCCTCTCCTGGCACAGCTTAAGAAGCAGCAACACAGTGACTACATCCAAAATTGGCACCCTGATTCCCTATATAGTGCACTACTTTTGGCCTAGGCCCTAAATAGGGAACAGGGTGTAATTTGGAATGTAGGCAGTGAACAGGCTGTGTGACTAGAGATATCTGTTCTCGTCTACTCCAACCAATAAACTGTCATTTGATGAGCATCCTAGTAATGACAGATGTACTCAACTGGAGGAGCTGGCTGGGTGATGAGGCTCAGTGATGAGGAGGCTGAAGATAGCTGTATTTACTTCACTTTTATAGCAGCAGAGAAACCCCGCAGTCCTCTCCCTCAGCTCTCTTATAAAACGATCATCCACCTCTCCTCACGCTAGATGCTCTCAATCTCCCTCGTTTCTTCTACGGTCTCTGTCTCCCCCTCTCCGACTCCTCTCTCCTTCTATCTCCCCCTCTCTAACCATTCTTTTAGTGCAGCAATTATATATGTCACGGCTGTGACTTGGCAGTCTTACAGCAGCAATGTGTTGAAGAGAAGATGTGTGAGAATTCTTGTTGACTGTCCTTCATCTGCATTGGTCCTTACTAGTTTCACCGTGTCACGCTAAGGTTTTGTCTCTTGGTTCATGAACTGATGAAAGATTTGACTTACAATAGGTACTTGCCTCTTAGTGAGATAATATGGCTTCAGGCTTTTCAAATGCATTTATAAGATAAGGGAAGTATGGACATCTCATTTAAGATGCCCAGCAATTTGTGCTTTCTGCTGATAATGGACACACTGTCTGGCTGTTATTCCACTGTTTTATTTATGTTGACAGGAGAGGTGACCTGCTCTGCTAAATATTGTATATATACTTTTCCTAACTGTGTAAGTCCTCCAGGTGAGCTGATTATGCAGTATCTTAGGCATTGCACAATGCAAACAGAATAAAAAAATATTCTGTGGGACCTTGAGTCTGTGTTTGAAAAATAAAAAAAGGTTTCTGATAAATGGTCTCCTGAGGACTTTTCCTCTAGCCCCTCTCCCCCTCTACCTCGCCATCTCCCTCTTCTTCTCTCTCTCCCTTTTTCCCCTCTCCCCCTCTTCCTCACTATCTTCCTCTCTTTCTCCCCTCTCCGCCTCTACCTCACCATGTCCCTCTTCCTCTCTCTCTCTCTTCCTTCTCTCCACTCCTCCTCTCCTTCTATGTGATCAAAGGCCTGTGTCGCTGCCCTCCTCCCTGCAGCTTATGTCCAGTGCAGCATAATGGGTTTTATACAGCCACATTTCTCATTAAGACAAGGCTCCAGAGCAGGAGATTACTTAAGAGCTGTAAAGCACACAGATCCAAGGCTCCGGCCCAGCCCTAGAAATACTGTAGGGAGCACAGCTCAGGGAGCATTTCATTTGCTCTGCATTTATTAACTGGTGTAGCCTAAGTGATTCTTCCTGGCTGCTCATTAGACTAGTAGCATTCTCTACTTACTGTACATAGGAGCACGCAGTATGTGACCTGGGTTCTAAACCAGCCCTACTGTACTGCATCGGCTGGGAATGATCTGTCACACTGTACCGCTGGGAGATAAAGCGTTCATCGTTTTTAGAGCTGAAGTACTGTTTTCTCTTTCCTTCTAGGAGCAGCCAGGGCTTCATGCACATGAAGCTGTCGAGGACGAAGGAGAACAAGTACATCCTGGGTCAGAACAGCTGTCCCTTCGATAGTGTCCCCGAGATCATCCACTTCTACTCCAGCCGCAAGCTGCCCATCAAAGGGGCCGAGCACATGTCCCTGCTCTACCCCCGTGGCCATCAGGACACTATAGTGACACGTCCTTCCCCAAAGGTCACACAGGGGTCAGGGGTCAGATTCCCTCTCCTGCCACCTCCCCTGGGAAACCGTGTCGCTCTGCCTAGCTCCTTCTGTCTGATTGGGCTGAAGGACAGAGGTCAAGTTGGCGGAGGAGGCAGGATTGATGATGATGATGATGGTGGTAACACAGCTCACCTGTCATCACCCACCTGATCCCAGACCAGCTATTAACTTTTTGTTTGTATTTGCTACAACATTATCATTGCATCATTGACTGACTCATTATCTGCTGACAAGCATTGTTTCACTGATCCCACAGCTGCTTCCTCAACAGTACCACTCTGTAACCATCTCCTCCACACAAGACCTGTTCATATTGGATTTGGCTCCATGTTATGCTGAAAGTGTTTATTTAGTGAGGGGAACCTAAAGATTGTAATGTCCTTATAAAGGAAGCGGGGAAGGCACAGTAATGTATTGGAGTTGGGTTATATATGGGCACTTTACAGAGGCCGGGCGAACTCAATAAACCTGTCCTGTGTGAATACTTTCCCCATCAATGCAACAACAGTTTAGTGTTTAAGTGCTGTACAGTCTACAGACTGACGTCTCTGTCTATTCCCGGGACTGTAATTTCTGATATCCATCACCACGGGTATCCCATTAGTAGGACAGTGTAAGTACAGCTCTGGTTTGACAGTCAGCAGACTGATAGATGGATCACTATGTTACACAGCAGTAGCACCATTGGCTAAATGAGCCAGAGATGGGTGCCTAGTCTCAAAATGGGCAAATTACCTTCCTAATCCCCCCATCGTAGAATATCTTTGCATGGGTAGAATGGAATATGCCTGCATTGTCTACCTCAGAAAATCTATTTCATTCGTGAATCTGCAGATCAATAGGTACAATGGGATTGCAGATATTGATCCAACCCCCACCATGCGACTCCGATTCCCAACAAATTGCATCTATGGTTTAAGAATATGTTTTTGCATAAACCAGTCAATCAGATAATGTTTTTGGTTCTTTTTTTAAAACTACATTTTACAGATCAGCATTTGTATGTACAGTCACTATGAAATTGTGTGATGTCAGTAACAAATGTTTGGTTAATGCCTTATAATGCATGGGTTGAATCAGTCGGATTAGATCCGGTGATTTCTAGAGTTCTGCTTCTTTCAACGATTGTTCTGTGACTGTAATTTATTCTGGGGTAATTCTTCTTATTACAGATGTGTTACTCCTCTCTGTGAAGGCCTGCCTCATGGCATCCGGCCCTCACTGTTCTCTGCCATGTGATCGTGTTTGGGCAGAGCTTGAATACCCCGGGCCAGGCCTCATATACTGTGGTGCTTCGCTTTGTGTTTTAGTCAGTTCTGCTTCATGTGTCCAACTGCCTCTGTGGCCTGACTCTGACTCTGAGACACTGATGAGTAATGGTGTCTCGTGACCAATGGGATTGTCAAGCCTCACATAAAGCCTGTCTGAAGAAGCCCCATGGACCAATCGGAGGACTCCATTTTCCTGGATGAACTCTGGCCTCCAGTCTGTCATAACCCATCTATTTGTTGGAATTATTTAATACACACCTCAAAATTGGTTTCTTATTTACTTTACTCTTGATTTCCTCCATTGTCTCTGAGTTCTATCCTCTCTACCTACACAACCTTGTCTTATTCTGGTACAGACCTTGAGGTTAGAGACATTGCTTGAAGCCTCTCTTTGTTCTTTGAGTTTGACTCCTCCCCTGAACAAGAGGGACTGACGTGTCCTTTAACGTCTAAATGTTAATAAGGAGAGTGCTGATGCATGCTATGCAATCCCATAGCCAGTAGGTAGCATCATTGCAGATGTGGAAATCTAAGGCTGTCCTCCAATTGGCATTTCCAGAGAATTAAGAGAATTATACGAGTGTTTGCTGGAGGTGAATTGATTCTGTTGGTAAAGATAAGGGAACAAGTAAAGTAGGGTTGCATAAAGCATCAGTGGTTCCCAAACTTCTTCGGTTACTGTACCATCAACTGAATTTTACTCTGCCCGGAGTACCCCTGAAGTACCCCCTCATGTGCATTTTACCAGTAGGCCTATGGTCTCATGAGTCTTCTCAAGGTACCCCCTGTGGATAGACCAAGTACCCTCCAGGGTCCTAGTACCCCTAGTTGGGAACCACTGGCATACAGTATATGACTCTTCATGGCAGGTTTAGGAGCTTGTCTGTCAATGTCATGATTAGACTATCCCACATTGTATGTAATGGAGGGAAATTGTGTGAGCACAATTATATACACATCAGTACCAGTCAAAAGTTTGGACACACATACTCATTCAAGGGCTTTTCTTTATTTTTACTATTTTCTACATTGTAGAATAATAGTGAAGACATCAACTATGAAATAACACATATGGAATCAGGTAGTAACCAAAAAAGTGTTAAACAAATCAAAATATATTTGAGATTCTTCAAAGTAGCCACCCTTTGCCTTGATGACAGCTTTGCACATCTTGGCATTCTCTCAACCAGCTTCATGAGGAATGCTTTTCCAACAGTCTTGAAGGAGTTCCCACATATGCTGAGCACTTGTTGGATGCTTTTCCTTCACTCTGTAGTCCAACTCATCCCAAACCATCTAAATTGGGTTGAGGTCGGGTGATTCAGCACTCCATCACTCTCCTTCTTGTTCAAATATCCCTTACACAGCCTGGAGTTGTGTTTTAGGTCATTGTCCTGTTGAATAACAAATTATTGTCCCACTAAGTGCAAACCAGATGGGGTATCACTGCAGAATGCTGTGGTAGCCATGCTGGTTAAGTGTGCCTTGAATTCTAAGTAAATCACAGACAGGGTCACCAGCAAAGCACCCGACACCATCACACATCCTCCTCCATGATTCACGGTGGGATCCACACATGCGGGGATCATCCGTTCACCTACTCTGCGTTTCTCAAAGACACGGCGGTTGGAACCAAAAATCTCAAATTTGGACTCAGATTTCTACCAGTCTAATGTCCATTTCTCGTGTTTCTTGGCCCAAGCAAGTCTCTTATTCTTATTGGTGTCGTTTAGTAGGGGTTTCTTGCAGCAATTTGACCATGAGGGCCTGATTCATGCAGTCTCCTCTGAAAAGTTGATGTTGAGATGTATGTTACTTGAACTCTGAAGCATTTATTTGGGCTGCAATCTGATGTGCAGTTAACTCGAATGAATGTATCCTCTGCAGCAGAGGTAACTCTGGGTCTTTCATTCCTGTGGCGGTCCTCATGAGAGCCAGTTTCATCATAGCACTTGATGGTTGTTTCGACTGTACTTGAAGAAACTGTCAAAGTTCTTGAAATGTTCTGCATTGACTGACCATGTCTTAAAGTAATAATGGACTGTCATTTCTCTTTGCTTATTTGAGCTGTTCTTGCCATAGTATGGACTTAGCCCTATTTGGTGAAAGACCATCTTCTGTATACCCGCCCTACCTTGTCATAACACAACTGATTGGCTCAAACGCATTAAGAAGGAAAGAAATTCCACAAATTAACTTTTAACAAGGCACACCTGTTAATTGAAATGCATTCCAGGTGACTACTTCATGAAGCTGGTTGAGAGAATGCCAAGCGTGTGCAAAGCTGTCATCAAGGCAAAGGGTGGCTACTTTGAAGAATCTCAAATATAAAATATATTTACTTTTTTGGTTACTACATGATTCCATATGTTTTATTTCATAATTTTGATGTCTTCACTATTATTCTACAATGTAGAAAATAGAAAAAAGAAAGAAAAATCCTTGAATGAGTAGGTGTGTCCAAACATTTGACTGGTACTGTGTGTGTGTGTGTGTGTATATATATATATATATATATATATATATATATATGTGTGTGTGTGTGTGTGTGTGTGTGTGTGTGTGTGTGTGTGTGTGTGTGTGTGTGTGTGTGTGTGTGTGTGTGTGTGTGTGTGTGTGTGTGTGTGTGTGTATATATATGTACATATGTATAGTGCATTCAAAGTATTCAGACCCCTTCCTTTGTTAAACATTTGTTTTTACGTTACAGCCTTATTCTAAAATGGATTCAATATTTTTTTTCTCACACATCAATCTACATGCAATACCCCATAATGACAAAGCGAAAACTTTTTTTGCACACTTATAAAAAATAAAACATACCTTTACGTTTTCAGACCCTTTGCTATGAGACTCGAAATTGAGCTTAGGTGCATCCTGTTTCCATTCATCGTCCTTGATGTTTCTACAACTTGATTGGAATCCACCTGTGGTAAATTAAATTGTTTGGACATGATTTGGCAAGGCACACACCTGTCTATATAAGGTCCCATAGTTGACAGTGCATGTCAGAGCAAAAACCAAGCCATGAGGTTGAAGGAATTGTCCGTAGAGCTCTGAGACAGGATTGTGCCGAGGTACAGATCTGGGGATGGATGCCAAACATTTTCTGCAGCATTGAAGGTCCCCAAGAACACAGTGGCCTCCATCATTCTTAAATGGAACAAGTTTGGAACCACCAAGACTCTTCCTAGAGCTGGCCGCCCAGCCAAACTGAGCAATCGGGGCAGAAGAACCTTAGTCAGGGAGGTGACCAAGAACCGATGGTCACTCTGAAAGAGCTCCAGAGTTCATCTGTGGAGATGGGAGAACCTTCCAGAAGGACAACCATCTATGCAGTACTCCACCACTCAGGCCTTTGTGGTAGAGTGGCCAGATGGAATCCATTCCTCAGTAAAAGGCACATGACAGTCCACTTGGAGTTTGCCAAAAGGCACCTAAAGACTCTCAGACCCAAGATTGAACTCTTTGGCCAAGACTCACACAGCCAAGACAACGCAGGAGTGGCTTCGGGACAAGTCTCTGAATGTCCTTGAGTGGCCCAGCCAGAGCCCGGACTTGAACCCGATCAAACATCTCTGGAGAGACCTGAAAATAGCTGTGCAGCGACGCTTCCCATCCAACCTGACAGAGCTTGAGAGGATTTTCAGAGAAAATGGGAGAAACTCCCCAAATACAGGTGTACCAAGCTTGTAGCGTCATACCCAAGAAGACTCAAGGCTGTGATCTTTGCCAAACGTGATGCGTCAGAATACATATGTATATGCATATACATTTGCAAAAATGTCTAAACTTTGTTTTTGCTTTGTCATTATGGGGTATTGTGTGGTAGATTTGATGAGGAAAAAAACAATTGAATCCAGTTTAGAATAAGGCTATAATGTAACAAAATTTGGAAAGATCAAGGGGTCTAAATACCTCCCGAATGAACTATGTCTTAAGAATGTTCCTGTGTGGTGGAGATGAAACATAAAGAAGAGGAGGATCTTTATTCGGTGCTGCTGATAGATGCATGTTACTGTAGGCAAGGTCCCACGTATGTTGTCCACACTGCACGGAGGAAGATCCCTCGCCTGACTAGGAGGGGGGAACGAAGGGGATTCTGGAAGGCAGAGAAGTGGCTGTCTCAGTCAGCAGACTCGCTCTTCACATGATGTCTCTCTGGGAACCTGAAATAGTCCTTCTCACCCTCAGAGAAGTGGTGTGTGTGTTGCCATCAGCCATTGACTTACTCGGTGTCTCTCTAGCCACTCTGAGGTCAAGTGGTTTTAATGCTTTTGTGTACATTTTCTTCCCGTGTATGTATTCACTACTATAACTTATCTGTACAGTCCCTCATCGCCAAATGTGTATATACTGAATGTATTGTATGGGGACATAGAGGCATCAAGTTTCAACCTAAATAAAGTAGAGTTTGAGTCCAAACCCACTCCTTTGGCTCTTTCTTGATGCTGCAACAAACATGTTACTAAAAAATGTTCATCCAAAAGGTGTTTGGTAAATAACTCGATACTGTTGTGATTACCAGTTACCATGGTAAGGGTCTATTCAATGGTAAGTGCCATAGAGCTACTCTCTGTTGGTTGAGTCAAGGACGGGGTATTGTAAGAACAGTAAAAGAGGATAAAGTCACTGCTGTCACTGCTATAGTGATATCTTCTAATCAAATGGCTACCCAGACTATTTGCATTGCACCCCCCTTTACACCGCTGCTACTCTCTGTTATCATCAATGCATAGACACTTTAATAACTCTACCTACATGTACCGTTCAAAAGATTGGGGTCACTTAGAAATGTAAATTTTGTCCATTAAAATAACATCAAATTGATCAGAAATACAGTGTAGACATTTTCTATTTTGTAATTTACTATTGTAGCTGGATACAGTTTATTTTTAATGTAATATCTACATACAGTGAGGGAAAAAAGTATTTGATCCCCTGCTGATTTTGTATGTTTTCCCACTGACAAAGAAATGATCAGTCTATAATTTTAATGGTAGGTTTATTTGAACAGTGAGAGACAGAATAACAACAAAGAAATCCAGAAAAACGCATGTGAAAAATTTTATAAATGGAATTGCATTTTAATGAGGGAAATAAGTATTTGACCCCTCTGCAAAACAGGACTTAGTACTTGGTGGAAAAACCCTTGTTGGCAATCACAGAGGTCAGACATTTCTTGTAGATGTTTGGCAACTCGAACCTTCAGCTCCCTCCACATATTTTCTATGGGATTAAGGTCTGGAGACTGGCTAGGCCACTCCAGGACCTTAATGTGCTTCTTCTTGAGCCACTCCTTTGTTGCCTTGGCCGTGTGTTTTGGGTCATTGTCATGCTGGAATACCCATCCACGACCCATTTTCAATGCCCTGGCTGAGGGAAGGAGGTTCTCACCCAAGATTTGACGGTACATGGCCCCGTCCATCGCCCCTTTGATGCGGTGAAGTTGTCCCGTCCCCTTAGCAGAAAAACACCCCCAAAGCATAATGTTTCCACCTCCATGTTTGACGTGGGCATGGTGTTCTTTGGGGTCATAGGCAGCATTCCTCCTCCTCCAAACACGGCGAGTTGAGTTGATGCCAAAGAGCTCCATTTTGGTCTCTGACCACAACACTTTCACCCAGATGTCCTCTGAATCATTCAGATGTTCATTGGCAAACTTCAGACGGGCATGTATATGTGCTTTCTTGAGCAGGGGGACCTTGCGGGCGCTGCAGGATTTCAGTCCTTCACGGCGTAGTGTGTTACCAATTGTTTTCTTGGTGACTATGGTCCCAGCTGCCTTGAGATCATTGACAAGATCCTCCCGTGTAGTTCTGGGCTGATTCCTCACCGTTCTCATGATCATTGCAACTCCACGAGGTGAGATCTTGCATGGAGCCCCAGGCCGAGGGAGATTAACAGTTCTTTTGTGTTTCTTCCATTTGCGAATAATCGCACCAACTGTTGTCACCTTCTCACCAAGCTGCTTGGCGATAGTCTTGTAGCCCATTCCAGCCTTGTGTAGGTCTACAATCTTGTCCCTGACATCCTTGGAGAGCTCTTTGGTCTTGGCCATGGTGGAGAGTTTGGAATCTGATTGATTGATTGCTTCTGTGGACAGGTGTCTTTTATACAAGTAACAAACTGAGATTAGGAGCACTCCCTTTAAGAGTGTGCTCCTAATCTCAGCTCGTTACCTGTATAAAAGACACATGGGAGCCATAAATCTTTCTGATTGAGAGGGGGTCAAATACTTATTTCCCTCATTAAAATGCAATTCCATTTATAACATTTTTCACATGCGTTTTTCTGGATTTTTTTTTTGTTATTCTGTCTCTCACTGTTCAAATAAACCTACCATTAAAATTATAGACTGATCATTTCTTTGTCAGTGGCCAAACATACAAAATCAGCAGGGGATCAAATACTTTTTTCCCTCACTGTAGGCGTGCAGAGGCCCATTATCAGCAACCGTCACTCCTGTGTTCCAATGGCACGTTGTGTTAGCTAATCCAAGTTCATCATTTTAAAAGGCTAATTGATCATTAGAAAACCCTTTTGCAATTATGTTAGCACAACTGAAAACTGTTGTCCTGATTAAAGAAACAATATAACTGACCTTCTTTAGACTAGTTGAGTATCTGGAGCATCAGTATTTGTGAGTTTGATTACAGGCTCAAAATGGCCAGAAATAAAGAACTTTCTTCTGAAACTCGTCAGTCTATTCTTGTTCTGAGAAATGAAGGCTATTCCATGCGAGAAATTGCCAAGAAACTGAAGATCTCGTACAACGCTGTGTACTACTCCCTTCACAGAACAGTGCAAACTGGCTTTAACCAGAATAGAAAGAGGAGTGGGAGGCCCCGGTGCACAACTGAGCAAGAGGACAAGTACATTAGAATGTGAAGTTTGAGAAACAGACGCCTCACAAGTCCTCAGCTGGCAGCTTCATTAATAGGAATCGCAAAACACCAGTCTCAACGTCAACAGTGAAGAGGCGACTCCGGGGTGCTGGCCTTCTAGGCAGAGTTGCAAAGAAAAAGACATATCTCTGTCCAGTGTCTGTGTTCTTTTGCCCATCTTTTCTTTTTATTGGCCAGTCTGAGATATGGCTTTTCTAAGTGACCCTTAACCTTTGAATGGTAGTGTACATATTACCTCGACTAACCGGTGCCACCGCACATTGACTCTGTACCGGTACCCTGTACATAGTCCCACTATTGTTATTTTACTGCTTCTATTTAATTATTTTTTACTTTTATTTGTTATTCTTATCCATATATTTTTAAACTGCATTGTTGGTTAGGGGCTCGTAAGTAAACATTTCACTGTAATGTCTACACCTGTTGTATTCGGCGCATGTGACTGATAAAATCACATTTTATTTGATTTAATTAACTAACCCAAGATCTGTACAGAGGAAATGTATGAATTGCTGTATATGCCAAACATGGTCTGAGTCGGTCTCTAGCGTCTTTCTTCGAGAGCTTAAATCATGAATTAATAAACAACTACAGGAGAGCTCTGAGAGACAGAACAGCGGTTGAGATTACAGAGAACACACCCTGGGCTTTGATGGTGATGGTGCTAGAGAATCCTTCATTTAAACACAAACGCACAGCGTGGCTTTAACAAGCAGACCAGACAGACTGGGGATACGGACCACATGGCTTTGATGCTCTACTGTTGGAGAACACAGGCCCATATATGTCTGTGTTTCTGCTCCTGAAAAGGAAGCAGTGTTAGTCAGCATGCTCCTCTCCCCAGCTCTCCTCCTGTTGCCTCCTGTTAGTAGGTGGGGCTAGATCAATGTGTAAACATCCTTTCAGAGCCTCACAATGGAGCCAAGCTGGCCTATAAAGTCTGCAGTGTTTTCTATTACATACAGCTTGTATGATGAGACAGAGGACAGACAGATGGATGGTACCACGGACAACCAAAAGCAATAAGGATAAGGCAGGGAATGTGTGATCCACCTCTTTCGTGAAAGTGTGGAGAAATATTTTCCACACAAAGCTGACATAACTGCAATGAACTAGTTAGTTGATACTTGAACAGAAGTGTGTTCATATACTCTCCTGAGGATCCATCCAAGGTGATTTAGGGTATTGCTGTTTTGTTTAGATGAACGTATAAATCTTATTCAGACATTCGTATCGTTCTCTACCATACAGCAGCTTTATGGTGGTCCTTCCAGCTGCTCTGGAGAGATGTATTGTTTCTAACCTTTCTCCCACAGCTGCGCTATCACCCTCTCCCAGGGATGAGGCACCAACCAAGGGTTAAAAAAGCTGAGAGGAAATGCATCAAAGCGTCCTTTGGTGGACAAAAGAGCACCCACAGGCCTGAAAGACATGGCTTGAAAGCAGCAACGAATGCATCCATTCCACAGACAGATAGAAAAAATGGCCCTTGTCCATCACCAACTAATTTCATATTCAGCCCAGTCATGCCTGGCAGAAAGCAATCTCAGGTAAACAGATTTGATGCTAATAACACATGAACTGCATCATTTAAAAAGACAAAAACAAAATGGGGAGACAATAAATCAACTCTCCTCCAAATCCCTTCTGACACGTGTGAGGAGGTGACCCGAAGTGAAACCTGTTATTATTCTGCAGTCTCTGGCAGTTAGATTAATTTAGCTTTTACTCCACTTTAAATGGTCTATTATGGCTGCAGAGTTTTCCACTGTGTAGTCATACAGTATAATTAAGTAGGACTGTCCTAATCCATCCCCTGAATCTACAGGTCAATGTTGTGTTGGACAGTGTGGATAGATCTGTCTGCTGCAGAGCAAAGCCACTATACTCAGAGACTGGTGGCTGGGTGTTTCTATGTCATTTATTGTCCTCCTTTATGAATGACAGATTCTTCCAACCAACTATGTTGTCGTTACAGTGGTTTAGATGAAAGAGAGCTGGAGCAGAGTGGTACAGAGCACGGAGCTGCTGTACTCATGAAAGGTAATTTTCTTCTCAAGGCCATGTGAACCAGCTATGAACCTGGGTTGAGTCGCTGTGTTTGCAGTCTGCATATAGTCAGGCATTCACAGAGCAGCAGAATACATGAGAAAAGAGGAGCTATAATGACCTAAGACTCTGGGGGACAGGGGTAATGGGGAGAGAAATGATGGGAGGAATGACTGTCCTCCCCTATTTCCCTGCATTTATTCTGTCCCTCTACTGTTTTAGTCAAACATTAGTGAATCTACTGATTAAGTGCAGTTTCCTACCCAGTCAAGACATTGCCTTCATCCACAAATAACACCCTATTTGCACCCTCATCCACCCTAGGTCCCACACAAGCCTGTCTACATGGACAGCAGGGGGAGAGAGGTCCCTATACAGCCACAGGTACAAACTGAACAGATCGGTCTGGACAGCACCTTCTTCCACCTCCATTTTGATGTCAAGCAGCACAGGGGGCAGACAAGGAAAGTGTTTCATCTTCTTTGCATTGTCCTCCAAGTGGAGAAGAAAAAAAAAGAATGTGTGTAACCTAAATGTAGTACAATGACAGCAATATGTGAAGATGTGCTATGTGATTACATATCCCCATCTGAATCAGATAAATGCGTCTCCATGGCAACTTCCCTGGATGTTGTGACAGTATATTGTTGGAGGTTTGAGGATGTGATGCTGCAGTTGAGGATAGGTCTGACATGATAACGACCAGCAGAATAAACGTTCAATAATCACAATACAGCTGAAGTCGTAAGTTTACATACACCTTAGCCAAATACATAAACTCCGTTCTTCACAATTCCTGACATTTAATCCTAGTAAAAATTCCCTGTCTTAGGTCAGTTAGGATCACCACTTTACTTTAAGAATGTGAAATATCAGAATAATAGTAGAGAGCTTTCAGCTTTTACTTCTTTTATCACATTCCCAGTGGGTCAGAAGTTTACATACACTCAATAAGTATTTGGTAGCATTGCCTTTAAATTGTTTAACTTGGGTCAAACGTTTCGGGTAGCCTTCCACAAGCTTCCCACAATAAGTTGGGTGAATTTTGGCCCATTCCTCCTGACAGAGCTGGTGTAACTGAGTCAGGTTTGTAGGCCTCCTTGCTCGCACATGCTTTTTCAGTTCTGCTCACAAATGTTCTATAGGATTGAGGTCAGGGCTTTGTGATGGTCACTACAATACCTTGACTTTGTTGTCCTTAAGCCATTTTGCTACAACTTCGGAAGTATGCTTGGGGTCATTGTCCATTTGGAATATCCAAGCTTTAACTTCCTGACTGATGTCTTGAGATGTTGCTTCAATATATCCACCTAATTTTCCTGCCTCATGATGCCATCTATTTTGTAAAGTGCACCAGTCCCTCCTGCAGCAAGCACCCCCGCAACATGATGCTGCCCCCCCATGTGCTTCACGGTTGGGATGGTGTTCCTCGGCTTGCAAGCCTCCCCCTTTTTCCTCCAAACATGACGATGGTCATTATGGCCAAACAGTTCTATTTTTGTTTCATCAGACCAGAGGACATTTCTCCAAAAAGTATGATCTTTGTCCCCATGTGCAGTTGCAAACCGTAGTCTGGCTTTTTTAATGGCGATTTTGGAGCAGTGGCTTCTTCCTTGTTGAGCGGCCTTTCAGGTTATGTCGATATAGGACTCGTTTTACTGTGGATAAAGATAATGTTGTACCTGTTTCCTCCAGCATCTTCACAAGGACCTTTGCTGTTGTTCTGGGATGGATTAGCACTTTTTTCACACCAAAGT
Source organism: Brachymystax lenok tsinlingensis (assembly GCA_030435695.1). Taxonomy (NCBI): domain Eukaryota; kingdom Metazoa; phylum Chordata; class Actinopteri; order Salmoniformes; family Salmonidae; genus Brachymystax; species Brachymystax lenok. The sequence continues at coordinate 28,412,498 of CM059819.1, read as the reverse complement.
ACGTTCATCTCTAGGAGACAGAACGCGTCTCCTTCCTGAGCGGTATGACGGCTGCGTGGTCCCATGGTGTTTATACTTACGTACTATTGTTTGTATAGATGAACGTGGTACCTTCAGGCGTTTGGAAATTGCTCCCAAGGATGAACCAGACTTGTGGAGGTCTACATTTTTTTTGTCTGAGGTCTTGGCTTATTTCATTTGATTTTCCCATGATGTCAAGCAGAGAGGCACTGAGGTTGAAGGTAGGCCTTGGAATACATCCACAGGTACACGTCCAATTGACTCAAATTATGTAAATTAGCCTATCAGAAGCTTCTAAAGCCATGACATCATTTTCTGGAATTTTACAAGCTGTTTAAAGGCACAGTCAACTTAGTGTATGTAAACTTCTGACCCACTGGAATAGTGATACAGTGAAGTCTGTAAACAATTGTTGGAAAAATGACTTGTCATGCACAAAGTATATGTCCTAACCGACTTGCCAAAACTATAGTATGTTAACAAGAAATGTGTGGAGTGGTTGAAAAAGTTTTAATGACTCCAACCTAAGTGTATGTAAACTTCCGACTTCAACTGTACCTCTACCATTACTGTAATGCTTTTAACGTGATCTATCAAACAAAGAACACCAATATATTGCCTAATAAGCCTACAGTAAGTCATTTGCTATGGTGCATCATTATTTACTTAAGTTAGCTTGAAAGGCAATCAAATGTTTTATGAACCAATTGAAGACTCAACATAATTTGAAGTAGTTCTGAAGAGTTCAGGGAGAGACCTCACTTTGAAACTCTGTAGGAGATATTCAGAGAGGGAAATTGCCCGCAGGTGTGCATGGCATGTAAAATGGTAATGGCGACAGAAAGACACAAAGCAATGTTTGGGTGCTGCGCTCATGAAAGGGCCATTCACTGATTGAGCAGCCGCATGCACCAAGACGCAGTTATAAAACTAAGCAGGGCAATTACTGAATATTGAGAATGGTAGGGTGAGGAGGCACACAATTTGTCCTCTTCTTCCACAGCACCCCAATGGGAGACAATGAGACAAAGCAGTTCACAAAATGGGTCTGGTTGTTTAAAGAGCAAGCCCATTTGCTCGTAGAGACCGTGTTCAACTCAGACACAATAACATCCTTCTACAGTACAATGTTTGCATAATGTCAGCTGTTAAGAGTAAAACTGTAATAAATCTCATACATGTTGGATGAGCTTAGATTTTTATCAAACCACAAAATTGTCTAATACTGGTATTTACATGATGTATTATGTGTTTATTGATCTGGCAGCCCAACTGAAACAGTTTAGCTAGCCATGTTTGTCAAATTTCTACTAATTTCTCTATTGAATGGAATTGCAAAGGAACTATGGTAAGTGGTTATACATTGCCACCTAGTGTACAACTGTATGAATTACAATTAGACTCGAGGGGTAGTCTCAACACTGCTTTCTTCCCATGCATATTTTATATCAGATCCGAGTCAATGTTAGTGTCTGAAACAAAATAAAGATTTCTGGTCGAACACAGCCTTCGATTATGTATATATTCACACAGCGATGAGTTTAAAGCCTTCAGGGGCTAACACCAACCCTCCTTTAAATGAGTCAGTCAGATTCAGGGGTAGATAAGGTACATGTTTATCTTTATTACAAGTCAAAAATAAAAAGAAGAAATGTTTTGCCAGCCATTTAAAGGTTGTTCCATTTAGGCTGTGTATGAAAGGGTAGAGGAGTAGTAATGAGGTATTCATGTCTGAAGCATTGTGTCCATATCACAGCCTAATGGCAGAATGACCAGAGCCATCAGATTGGGTCTGTGGAGACGTTTCCCCCTGCACTCTCCTCTCTCAGAGTCCTGGCCCTCCAGCGAAGATGAGCTCCAGAGCTGACTGGATGTCCCCGTCTGTAGCCTGCAGCGCCCGTAACATCAGCTCCTCATCCTGGATCCCCATGTCTCTCAGCTGCTGCAGCTGGGACTGCCAACGCCCCTATAAGACAACGCTAGCCTTAAAACTACTGGCAAACAGACCAAAACACACAGTCAGAGACATTGAAGTTTAGCCCGTCATTACTCCAGCTAGAGAGAGACCAAATAGAAACGTAGCGAGTGCCATTGCTCCAGACATTATGATTAAGAGCACAGCTTCTATCCACAGTGTTGTCCTTTAAAGGTCGGGACCTGTGGATCTGGTCTGTCCTCGCGGCTCATGTAGCACAGTGAGAGGAGAGGGAAAGGAGAGAATGAGAGAATAGAGGAGAGGGGGAAAGGGGAAGAGACTGACCTGCAGAGAGGACATGCTGGACATGCTGGAGGCCTGCAGAGCCTGCTGCAGGGCCTGGCTGAAAAGGTCATTGCTGACAGGAGTCCCAGCTGGCGTGGGAGGCACTCCAGATGAGGGGTCCTGCTGCAACACAGAACAAAGGGCACGCAGTTAGAAGGGCAAGTGTCTGCTCTGTGTCACTGGTAGAGGAGTGTGTTTGTGTGTTGAGGGAGGATGATGGGCCATTCTTTACCTGAGCCCCTGCAGTGGGAGTAACAGCACTGCTCTCAGGAGTACTGGCCAGGGCCAGGGCAGTGGCCAGCTCACTCTGTGTTATGGGTCGAGGGCCTGTAGCTCCACTATGGCCAAGGGACACAGGCCGCATTCCTGCTGGGCCCCCGGTTCGGTTGGATGGGCCTGCTGGATTTCCCTAGTTACACACATAGCAATGGTGTTAGCTATACTCCATCTATAATTACATTTTAAATCTCAATCCAGCTAGATTGACTCACCGATTGGAAATCTTCATCGTCATCAGACATGCCCTCAAACATAAACCCTCCTACAGACAAGACAAAGCAAATGTCATACATGTTCCAGTCTTTGTGATGGTGAGTGACAGACCGATGTGGCCATTACTGGGTCGTGTTGAGTAGGAACTAAAGGTTTTGAAAAACAATGAAACAGGGAGGTGCTACCTGAACCTTGTCCAATAAGAAGAGAGATGTTTTCTACAGTCTGCCCTATTGAACACGACCCTGTAGTGTCCGCCAGTGTGATACTCACCTGGCATGTCACTGTAGGAGCTGGAGGAGACGTTGAGGGAGGAGCCGGCGCTGCCAGCCACTGAGTGGAGGACCAGGATGATGGCATTGACCAGGGCTGGGTGAGAACTGATCAACCTACAAGGCAAAACATTTAATACTTTTGTATTATCCCTAATGTCATAAATCCACAGTATAGTTACTCATTCACAACATGGTATGACAAAGTCATTCTACAGTATATAGAACAAAAACACTTACACATCCAGCATGTTAGGGTCTGTGAATTGCACAAATAGATCTTTGTCTTGGAGCACTCCTGAAAGATTCAGTGGAATAGCATTGTAAGACATAACCTCCTTAGTGACATGGTTAGGATGATGGTATGTCATAACGGGCAGGGCTATTCAGTACTTGCCTAGTGCTACCGGGTCAGATCTCAGCCCTGGCGTGGCCACAATGATCTGATCTAGAGACTCCTTATTAGTCAGAATCTTAAACACCTGGGGAAGCAAATTAAGTTATATACAGTGGGGTCCGAAATGATTGACACCCTTGATAAAGAAGAGCAATCATGACTGTATAAAATAAATCATTCAAATACTGAGCTATATTGTATGCTAAATAAAAACTGGGAAATATTATATTGTTTTATACTGATACAATTGCCTAGATAAATATATTTTATTTAACAAGTAACAATCATGAATAATGATGAGTGAGATTTAGAGGGTCAAAGATCTTACCCCCAAGACATGCTAACCTCCCCTGTTATTGGTAATGGTGAGAGGTTAGCATGTCTTGGAGTTAGGATCTTTGACCCTATGTAACTTTCTCACTCATAATTATTCACAATTCATTCACGATTATCCGTAATCGTGGTATAATCCACATGAATGTAGAAGTGTTTAGAAACATATTCTATTCTTATTTACAATAAAAAAGTGACTCCGTAATGACACAATACATTATTTACCATTCATTGCAATTGGGCACAAAATAATCTGAAACACAACCAAAACAAACTGCAAATGCATCCAACACATTCGTATAGTCACAAGCTTGATGTAGTCATTGCGAGCTAGGAATATTGGGTGTCAATAATTTTGAGCACTACCTTTTGAGAAAAAAAGTATTACTAATTCAACAAATGATCTTTCTCTGACCAATTGTATTACTTTAAAATAATATAACTTTCTCATTATTTTGAGCATAAAATATAGCTTAGTATTTGAATTATTTATACTCTACAAAAATATAAACCCAACATTCAACAATTTCAAAGATTTTACTGAGTTACAGTTCATATAAGGATATCAGTCAATTGAAATCAACTCATTAGGCTCTAATCTATGGATTTCATATGACTGGGAATACAGATGTGCATCTGTTGGTCACAGATACCTTAAAAAAGGTAGGGGCTTGGCTCAGACAACCAGTCAGTATCTGTTGTGACCACCATTTGCTTCATGCAGTGTGACACCGAGTTGATCAGGCTGTTGATTGTGGCCTGTGGAATGTTGTCCCACTCCTCTTCAATGATTGTGCGAAGTTGCTGGATATTGGCGGGAACTGGAACACACTGTCTTACATGTCGATCGAGAGTATCCCAAACATGCTCAATGGATGACATGTCTGAGTATGCAGACCATGAAAGAACTGGGACATTTTCAGCTACCAGAAATGTTGTACAGATCCTTGCGACATGGGGCCGAGCATTATCATGCTGAAACATGAGGTGATGGCGGCAGATAATTGGCACGACAATAGGCCTCAGGATCTTGTCACGGTATCTCTGTGCATTCAAATTGCAATCGATAAAAGGAAATTGTGTTTGTTGTCCGTAGCGAATGCCTGCCCATACCATAACCCAACGCCACCATGGGGCACTCTGTTCACAAAGTTGACATCAGCAAACTGCTCGCCCACATAATGCCATACACGTGGTATGCGGTTGTGAGGCCAGTTGGACATACTGCCAAATTCTCTAAAACTACCACACCTGTCAGGTGGACAGATTATCTTGGCAAAGGAGAAATGCTCACTAACAGGGATGTAAACAAATTTGTGCACAACATTTGAGGAATAAGCTTTTTGTGCGAATGGAACATTTCTGGTATCTTTTATTTCAGCTCATGAAACATGGGACCAACACTTTACATGTTGTGTTTATATTTTTGTTCAGTGTATTTTATAAATTCATCATTGCTCATCTTTATCAAGGTTGTCAATCGTTTTGGACCCCACGTTAACTGATATAATAGGATTTCTGATAAAGACATCCGTCTACATTTTCATTCTCAACACCATAACAATGTTATTACCGAGTCTCTGTAGGTGGAGTTGGAGTGGAGGGCTGCCTGCAGCACACGGAACTCCCTGGCTGCAGTCGTCCTGTTCACTGGCTCTACAGACAAAGAGAGAAAGACAGGAGCGATAAATTACTATGGTTCTTTATAGAAGTAACCTTATAAATGGAAATGTCTAGTGACATGGCGCTTATAAGAGGGTTAGAGTTAGTCTGCCAAAACCCACCTGGATTGATCTCTGGTTCAGGCCAGGTCCTTTTGAGGATGTGCAGGGTGGATCCAGGCTGGATCCCACAGGAGTCTAAAGTCAGGTCGTCCTTCAACTTGCGACCACAGTGTACCAGCTCTGACATATGAAATAAATACAACACTTTAGACACAAATCCTAAATACAGTACAGAAGTTAGTTGACATGTGAGTTCTTCACTTATGCAATGCACACCTATGAGTTCGGGGTCCGGTAGGGAATCAGGAAGCTGTGCTGCAACGAGCTGTTTCAGAGTAGAGACTCGGTACCCGCCGGGAGACACGTCTCCAGGCATCGTCTCAGGGAAGTGGAAGGTGGATTTGGGCTGATCCACCAGCTTCAATGACAGGTGCCACTCCGACATCATGAGCTGTTGCTAGACAGGGAGAAGTTACAACGACAATCTACATTGGTAACATAGTGAAGTCAGCACCACATTCACGAATTTGGAAAAGTAACGTTAATGTCTAATCTTCTGATATGCACAGCTAACGTTACCGTTGCCTATTAGCCATTAAGCTAGCAAGCTAGCTATCGCTACTATAATGCCACTAACACGAGGCAGGAACCTTATTAGCAAGTAAAGACCGTTTGGATGACTTATTCAAAAATAACGTTCGTATGTCAGCCACTAAAACGTATTAAATCAACGAATGACACATGAAACTCATTGCAAACTTGTACTGCAGACTCACGATTTGCTTTGTTGACACGATCTGCTTCCGTGTTTAGTCACGTGGTCCACAATCACGCTGCCCAAAGCGGAAGTAATGGAATATACATGCTGGCAACATTGTATTTTCTTATTTGTATTTTATTGAACCTTTATTTAACTAGACAATTCAGTTCAGAACAAATTATTATTTACAATGACGGCCTCCTGCGGGTACAGGCCTGGGACTTAAAATAAAAAAATAAATACAATATAAATATAAGACAAAACACCCATCACAACAAGAGAGACAACACTACATAAAGAGAGACCTAAGACAACAACATAGCAAGGCAGCAACACATGACAACACAGCATGGTAGCAACACAACATAACAACAACGTGGTAGCAACACAAAACATGGTACACACATTATTGGGCACAGACAACAGCACAAAGGGCAAGAAGGTAGAGACAACAATACATTACACAAAGCAGCCACTGTCAACTGACCATGATTGAGTCTTTGAATGAAGAGTTTGAGATAAAACTTCCCCGTTTGAGTGTTTGTTGCAGCTCGTTCCAGTGAACTGAAAAGAGGAACGACCCAGGGATGTGTGTGCTTTGGGGACCTTTAACAGAATGTGATTAGCAGAACGGGTGTTGTTTGTGGAGGATGAGGGCTACAGCAGATATCTTAGATAGGGGGGAGTGAGGCCTAAGAGGGTTTTATAAATAAGCATCAACCAGTGTGTCTTGCGATGGGTATACAGAGATGACCAGTTTACAGAGGAGTATAGAGTGCAGTGATGTGTCCTATAAGAAGCATTGGTGGCAAATCTGATGGCCAAATGTATCATTTATTTGCTATCACGGTCCTTGCTGAAGCAAAATGTAACAACTGCAATGTAAATCTAACCCAATTACTATACATTTTCTACAGCAATTTCAAGATCCTCCACACCCCTTGTTGCACATTTCGTCAGTTATTGGGCCGCAAAGCTTACTTTCCTAACTTTCCAACTTTTTTATGCCGTTATCAAATTATTTTAACCCTCAAACTACCAACATATTTTACATGATTATTACCAGCTGGAGTCATTTTGCCCCCAAGATGAAACAAAAAAACAGAATGATTTTTAGGCTTTTATCAAAACATAATTTGAAATAAAAAATGTCCTTGTTGTTGTTAGGAAATAACAATTAAATGTGATGTTGAAAACGAAAATAACAATTTGTAAGGTAATGGACTCTAAGGTCTTGTCAGGAGGGTGCGAAGCATCAGGAGTCAGACTGGATTCAGATGCAAGATTGTGTTATTCATTTAGGTGCAGAAGGGTTCATTATTTGGATCCAGCATTATTTATCACGCAGCTGAGTTCAGCAGAGCCCATCAAATCAAAATCAAATCATATAAAATTTTATTGGTCACATACACATATTTAGCAGATGTTATTGCGGGCGTAGCGAAATGACATCCTTTGAAGAGATAATGTCTGTTTCTAATGTGTTCTTGGAGTATCAGAACGTCATAACAACAGAGAAGATGTTGAGGAGAAAAGCAGGAAACCTTAATGTCTCAAAATACCCAGATTACTTTTCCTGCTGAATGCTTTGGCTCAGGATGTTCTTTCCAACACAGCTATCCAGCCTTAATGTCTGGGACAAAGAGTGAATATTATAGCAGTGTAAAACCAGCTCTCTTTGTTTTAGTGACATTTATTGCAAACGCCCAGTTCAACAATGGCATCTAGTTCATTAAACACTATTGCCTATTCAGTTTGTTATTTCCATTAAAGCATATGACCCTTCATCAGACAAAAATGTGTTATCAAGGTATTACACGTATTATTATTAGCCTTAGTATATTCAAAATGATAAAGTTGTGTATGAAGAATTTGAGATGTACAAAATATTATAGAATATGAAAATTGACGAGCACCACTGGTGATTAATATACCGCATGCTTGCCTTCAACTTAAAGGTTTAAACAAAGGTTAAATAATAAAAAATGTAAATAAAGGGTTAACATTACCCAGCGGTGGGGGTCGGGGGGCAAACACTTTTCTCGTACGCGTGACATCATACTGGGCAAAGCACCGTATGGGAGTGGTTTCTTAGAATCGAATGAATCCTCCTGAATGTAAGGTTTTTCAATTCCTGTAGCCGAACTATTATTTTCTCAAGTCAAAAGGGTTCAAGAAACGCTATTAGCGCTTATTTTTGTATAACAAATCACTGCCGCTGGATGGTTGGTGATTCATAAGTTGCGTTCCCCTAACATGGTAAGTTTTCACATTATTATTTTTTATTTACATTAGTCAAAGAAAATTAAGTGAAACCTAGTGCATTAACAATGTAATAACGCGTCGTTTCGATTTTCTGTTGATTTTGAGAATGAGCCACAAACATTTCGTTGTGCTTACAGATGTAAGCAACAGCTGGAGGGAATGAAGCAGAAACGCCGCATGATTGGATATATGGCTACTACTGCATCTTATTCGAACAAAATACAACAGACTCGTTTAAGAAACGCATTAACAATTAATACACTGTTAAGTAACTTTGATTTAAGTCTCAGTAAGTCAATGTCCCAATGGCTGTTTTTGTTTATCACATTTTACCAAAGCACTTAGCTAGATCTCTTCTTGAATGAAACAGACAAATTCAGGGAGGTTTATCCCCATTTCGTTCTGCTTGCTTCAGTTTAAGAAATGTTTTTCAACATAATTGGCAAATGAATACACCTCTCATCACCCGCACACACAGTTCACTTTCATAGCAGCCACATACAAACAGCATGATGCACCTGTACTGACCTCGCCTTCTGGATGATAGCGGGGTGAACAGGCAGTGGCTCGGGTGGTTGTTGTCCTTGATGATCTTTTTGGCCTTCCTGTGACATCGGGTGGTGTAGGTGTCCTGAAGAGCAGGTAGTTTACCCCCGGTGATGCGCTGTGCAGTCCTCACTACCCTCTGGAGAGCCTTACGGTTGTGGGCGGAGCAGTTGCCGTACCAGGCGGTGATACAGCCCGACAGGATGCTCTCGATTGTGCATCTGTAAACGTTTGTGAGTGATTTTGGTGACAAGCCGAATTTCTTCAGCCTCCTGAGGTTGAAGAGGCGCTGTTGCGCCTTCTTCACCACGCTGCCTGTGTGGGTGGACCAATTCAGTTTGTCCGTGATGTGTACGCCGAGGAACTTAAAACTTTCCACCTTCTCCACTACTGTCCCCTCGATGTGGATAGGGGGGTGCTCCCTCTCCTGTTTCCCGAAGTCCACGATCATCTCCTTTGTTTTGCTGACATTGAGTGAGAGGTTATTTTCCTGACACCACACTCCGAGGGCCCTCACCTCCTCTCTGTAGGCCGTCTCGTCGTTGTTGGTAATCAAGCCTACCACTGTAGTGTCGTCAGCAAACTTGATGATTGAGTTGGATGCTTGCTTGGCCACGCAGTCATGGGTAAACAGGGAGTACAGGAGAGGGCTGAGAACGCACCCTTGTGGGGCCCCAGTGTTGAGGATCAGCGGGTGGAGATGTTGTTTCCTACCCTCACCACCTGGGACCGGCCCGTCAGGAAGTCCAGGACCCAGTTGCACAGGGCTGGGTCGAGACCCAGGGTCTCGAGCTTAATGACGAGCTTGGAGGGAACTATGGTGTTAAATGCTGAGCTGTAGTCGATGAACAGCATTCTTACATAAGTATTCCTCTTGTCCAGATGGGTTAGGGCAGTATGCAGTGTGATTGCGTCGTCTGTGGACCTATTGGGACGGTAAGCAAATTGGAGTGGGTCCAGGGTGTCTGGCAGGATGGAGGTGATATGATCCTTGACTAATCTCTCAAAGCACTTCATGATGACGGAAGTGAGTGCTACGGGGGCGATAGTCATTTAGCTCAGTCACCTTAGCTTTCTTGGGAACAGGAACAATGGTGGCCCTCTTGAAGCATGTGGGAACAGCAGACTGGGATAGGGACTGATTGAATATGTCCGTAAACACACTCCGCAAGTCCTCCGACTTGCGGAGGACATCCTCCGCAAGTCGTCATAATTACTGTGTACTGTAAGTCTATGGAAGGTGGTGAGAACCTTAAGCCTCCTGGGTTTTGTATTGAAGTCAATGTACCCAGAGTAGGATGAAAATAGCTGTCCTACGGCTATACCATGGTGCTACCCCTGAGAGTGCTGTTGAGACTATTGTAGACCTTCATTGCAAAACAGTGTGTTTTAATCAGTTATTTGGTAACTTGAATATATTTACTATAGTTGTATCTAAAAATAATAACTTTTAATGTTTCACTATTTTTATTTATCTGAAATTCACTGAGTACGATGGACCTCCCCTTCCTCCTCTGAGGAGCATCCACTGCTCCAAACTTAATTATAGACTGTAAAGCTTGATAATAACATGATTGTCTTGTTTTTAGACAAAAGACTGCCCACTGGGTAGCCTCCAGTTGAATCAACATTGTTTCCACATCATTTCAATGAAATTGTGATGAACCAACGTGGAATAGACATTGAAGATGGCGCCGGAGAAGAAGGCAGATGTTTTACGTGTCCCCAGCCGATTGTGTTTTTTGTTCGTTTATTTGCGTTGTTTGTCACTTTTTTAAACTTATTTTGTACATAATGTTGCCGCTGCCGTCTCTTATGGCCGAAAATAACTTCTAGACATCAGGACTGCGATTACACCACAGACTAGCAGATTCCTTTTTTTCCTTTCACGACTCTGACGAGCCCAACGCGAAGGATATACTGCTTCCTCGGGAACAGGCCCCGATCCCCATGATCTGCGTGAAGAGGAGGTGGAGGAAGAGGGGCCGAAGGGCGGGCTGCCTTCTGAGAATTCGTACGCAATCGAATAAACCCCAACTTCCCTCCATTCTGCTAGCAAACGTGCAATCCTTGGAGAATAAAATCGCAGAGTTACGCGGAAGATTAAACTACCACCGGGACATTCAAAACTGTAACATCTCATGCTTCATGGAGTCGTGGCTGAACGACGACAATATCAACATAAGGCTGGTTGATTATACGATATACCGGTAGGATAGAACATCGGTGTCTGGTAAGACAAGGGGCGGCAAACTATGTATTTTTGTAAATAACAGCTGGTGCACGATATCTAAGGAAGTCTCGAGCTATTGCTCACCTGAGGTAGAGTATCTCATGATAAGCTGTAGACCACACTACCTACCGAGAGAGTTTTCATCTGTATTCTTCGTATCTGTTTACATGCCACCACAATCAGAGGCTGGCACTAAGCATTGAATGAGCTGTATTCTGCCATAAGCAAACAAGAAAACGCTCACCCGGAGGCGGCGCTCCTGGTAACCGGGGACTTTAATGCAGGGAAACTTAAATCCGTTTTACCAAATTTCTATCAGCTTGTTAAATGTTCAACCAGACAAAAAAGAACTCTGGACCACCTATACTCCACACACAGAGACGCATACAAAGCTCTCCCTCGCCCTTCATTTGGCAAATCTGACCATAATTCTATCCTCCTGATTCCTGCTTACAAGCAAAAATTAAAGCAGGAAGCACCAGTGACTAGATCAATAAAAAAGTGGTCAGATGAAGCAGATGCTAAGCTATAGGACTGTTTTGCTAGTACAGACTGGAATATGTTCTGGGATTCCTCCGATGGCATTGAGGAGTACACCACATCAGCCATTGGCTTCATCAATAAGTGCATCGATGACGTCGTCCCTACAGTGACCGTACGTACAAACCCGTACGTAAGAAATCCCGCTATGCCCTCCGACGAACCATCAAACAGGTAAAGTGTCAATACAGGACTAAGATCGAATCGTACTACACCAGACGGATTACCAGGACGTGTACTGCGAGAATGCGCTGACCAACTGTCAAGTGTCTTCACTGACATTTTCAGTCTCTCCCTGTCCAAGTCTGTAATACCAACATGTTTTAAGCAGACCACCATAGTGCCTGTGCCCAAGAACACTAAGGTAACCTGCCTAAATGACTATCACTTCTTGTCTGTAGCCAAGAAGGGCTTTGAAAGGCTTGTCATGGCTCACATCAACACCATCATCCCAGAAACCCTAGACCCACTCCAATTTGCATACCACCCCAAACGATCCACAGATTATGCAATCTCTATTGCACTCCACACTGCCCTTTCCCACCTGGAGAAAAGGACACATATGTGAGAATGCTATTCATTAACTACAGCTCAGCGTTCAACACCATAGTGCCCTCAAAACTCATCAATAAGCTAAGGATCCTGGGACTAAACACCTCCCTCTGCAACTGGATCCTGGACTTCCTGACAGGCCGCCCCCAGGTGGTAAGGGTAAGTAACAACACATCTGCTATGTTGATCCTCAACACAGGGGCCCCTCAGTGTGCTCAGTCCCCTCCTGTACTCCCTGTTCACTCATGACTGCACGCCCAGGCACGGCTCCAACACCATCATTAAGTTTGCTGATGACACAACAGTGGTAGGCTTGATCACCGACAACGACGAGACAGCCTATAGGGAGGAGGTCAGAGACCTGGCCATGTGGTGCCAGGACAACAACCTCTCCCTCAACTAACATGGTCCAAGCACACCAAGACAGTCATGAGGAGGGCACGAGAAAACCTATTTCCCCTCAGGAGACTGAAATGATTTGGCATGGGTCCTCAGATCCTCAAAAGGTTCTACAGCTGCACCATCGAGAGCATCCTGACTGGTTGCATCACTGCCTGGTATGGCAACTGCTCGGCCTCCGACCGCAAGACACTACAGAGGGTAGTGCGAATGGCCCCGTACATCACTGGGGCCAAGCTTCCTGCCATCCAGGACCTCTATACCAGGCGGTGTCAGAGGAAGGCCCTAAAAATTGTCAATGACTCCAGCCACCCTAGTCATAAACTGTTCTCTCTGCTACCGCACTGCAAGCGGTACCGGAGCGCCATGTCAAGGTCCAAGAGGTTTCTAAACAGCTTCTACCCCCAAGCCATAAGACTCCTGAACATCTAGTCAAATGGCTACCCAGACTATTTGCATTGCCCCCCCTTCTCTCCCTCTTTACACCACTGCTACTCTCTGTTGTCATCTATGCATAGTCACTTTAATAAGTCTACCTACTAGGGATGAAATGGTTACTGGTTTCACGATAAACCACAGTAAAATTCCCAGCGATTAGTATTACCGTTTAAAAAAGAAAAAAGGTTTTGTGTGGAAACACAGCTGAGGGCAGTGACAGCGCTCGGGAGATATTTCAGCCTTCTAAGAGGACCAAATCGGAAGTGTGGTCGTATTTTGGGTTTTACAAGAGTGCTGAGGGAAACTTAATTGAAGATGGTCACCCTGTCTGCAGAACATGCAAAAAACAATCACTGCGAAAGTGGGCAACACTTCAAATCTCTTGAGTCAGCTTCGTGACCACCACCCACTACTTTATAGTGAATGCAAGGTAAGTTCACTTTTAGCTCAATGCATGATGTGGGGACTTCGAAATGGGGGAAAATGTCATGGTTTGTCTGTCTAACTTGCTAATAGCTTGTCAATAATGTAAACGGAAGCTTTCAGTGTTATCTACTCTTGTAAAAAAACTAGACGTTATTCTGCTGATGTATGCGTTGTGTGTCTGCAGACTCTAATCGCCCATTGCACACGATAACACGTTATGTAGTTTAGTCACCCAACCAACATATTTTGTTCATTTAAAATCCGGCAGACGTCAACTTGGTTGTAAAAGTGTTCCAACAGGAGAAACACTATAGACTCCTATAAAAGAATCCTGTATTTGTGTCAATTGTTGAGTTCATTGCAATTACTATCACTGTCTTCTTAAGACTCATTTGTATTTATGCATGGGGTCATTGCATATACTCAATGCAACACAGAAGATAGACTGTGTGTGTGTAAGTGAATAATTATAATGTAACAACACCAATAATAATAATAATAATAATAATAATAATAATAATAATAAATTTGCTATCCCCTTGTTTACAGAGTGGGCGTGCAGCAGGCAAACCCACTGATGCTACTGTGCGCTCCTCATCTACAGTTGTGACACAGACACTCAATCAAGCATTTAAAAGGCAGGCTGCTTATGCACCCACATCAAAAAATGCTCAAGACCTCACTGCAGCCCTTTCATATTACATTGCAAAGGACATGATGCCATTTCAAATTGTTGAGAGGCCTGGCTTTTTACAAAGTGAGTGCTGCTAATTTTATATGTTGTTTGTTCATTTTATTTGCTTACTTAAGGTTGTGTTCATTTAAAGCTGCACTAGGGAAACTTTTACCTCTCATGGCCACATGGTGCCATCTTTAATGTTTATGTTATTATTTTAATGTTTATGCACACAAAAAGTGCATAGTGCTGATAATTTTATTTGTTGTTTGTTGGTTTTCATTATAAAACTTGGTGAAATGATTTCAGTGTGTGTATCAGTACTTTTTGAACACCGTGATAAAACTGATAACCGTGATCATTTTGGTCACTATAATTGTGATATGAAATCTTCATACCGTTTCATCTCTACTACCTATGTGTACATACGACCTCAACTAACCGGTGCCTCCGCACATTGACTCTGTATCGGTACCCTGTATATAGTCTCGCTATTGTTATTTTACTGTTGCTCTTTAATTACTTGTTACTTTTTTCTCTTATTCTTATCCATATTTTTTTTAAATTGCATTGTTGGTTAGGGGCTCGTAGGTAAGCATTTCACTGTAAGCTCTACACCTGTTGTATTCGGCGCATGTGACTAATACAATTTGATTTGAATTGACATCTGTGCCCAGTGGGTGGTCTCCTGTTTGTTGGAACCGCTGTGGTTGGAACTTGGAACACATAGCAGCATTACCCCATCATAGAGATGGTTCAGGCCCAGGGCAACATAGGGCAAACAACATGGGTGATTATAAAGTATGATAAGGTCTTCTAGAACAGTGGTTCTTAAACTGTGGGGCGCGCCTTTTTAATAAACTTAGTCCGGCTTTCAACTTACTCCTGAAAGTTTTAATAGTAGAAAATACAAGGTGCAATTTCGAAATTGGTTTTCCTGTTATCATGTCAGTCATTGCAGACCTTAGAGAGCTATTTATAACTTGTTAGAAATGTCCAGATCAACTAGGGGTGTTCCCCAATTCGGGAAGGGGGGCCCGCCTGAGTGAAAAGGTTTGGGAACCCCTGTTCTAGAATATGACAGGTAACCAGCATCAGGAATGACACAATCTGCCTGGATGTCTAGGACTTTCAGTGACTCCCAAACAATGACATACTCTACCTACCCTATCATTCATTTCCCTGTAGCAACAATTTGTACTTTTACTTTGTCACTTTTCCCCCACTTAGAATCGGTTTTATCAAATAAAAGTGAATTCAACAAGACAATGTAATGTCATTGTTGTTTTACAGAGGGTTACAATGCAATTATAATTTCTTTACCCATATCTCAATGTCTCAACTTCTATATAAGGTATTGCTTTTTATTTCTCATTGAGGGTATAGTTATCATCAGACCAGTGGTTACATTCTGCATTAGAGGACTGGGCTTCAGAACCACTGGTCTGATGATGCCTATCATATGACTGTCAGAGCAGAGCAGCTGGGATTTTTTGGCAGGTACAGCATCCTGGAGGGATACGATAGTCTTTGATACTAAGCTGGCTAGAGAGGAAATTCTAACCGACATTGGGGAAAGACAAGAGAAATACTTCATACTTAAAATGGAGGGAAAAGCATGAGCAATATCAGACTTTTCCAGCAAACATCTTAAGTTTAGGTAATAACATTTGTGTACGTGATACCACAACCTATAAATCCACAACAAATATAAATGGATCTGCTGAGTGAAGATAGTGTACAGATGTATTGTACTCGTTTGTGTGCTGAAATAATTCCTGCCTCATGCCTGTCTCATGCCTGCAGGTGTGGTCAAATGAGTTTAATCTGACCTCTGACATTAAGCTGGCCAAAATAAGCTGGGTAGTGCAGGGAGAGAGGAAAAAGTGATTTACCTGTCCTAGTGGAGAAGGTAGACAAGAGGAAGGGAAATAACGTTGAGTAATTCAGTACAAAAATGGGAATGCTTCCTGCTGTCCTGTCTGTCCACAAGGGACACAGACAGCCTCGACAGACAGTGGCTTTCACACTGCGTACCAGTCATACTCAAGAATGTCTGAGTTCATGGGCTGAGCTAAGTGAAACTGGAACAGAACAATGTGTCAGGAAATCTGACTTGTGACTATGAAGAGCTCTTAGGTATGTCATCTGTTTGTTGTAATGTTTTCTATGCATGCCATGAGGGTATGTTATGACACATACAATGCATCAGCCTAGCCATGAATAACTTGAAGCCAGTGAGCAGGACACATATTTCTAGATAGTGAGCTCCCTAGTCCCTAGTCCTAGTGTGCTAAATTAATTATGGGCAGGCTGGCTGCTGCTGCCTGCTGGACAGCTGTCCAGACCAGAGAGAGACAGACAGATAGACTGACAGACAGCCAGGGTCCAGGGAACAGTCCTATTATGGAAGTAGCTTTGTGTGGGAGTTACCTTTCTACCCACATCCTTTCTTTCTGCTGAGCTCATCTGGGGACTTCATGGAAGGTCTTTCATCATAGGGTTTCATCTAAGCCAAAGAATTAAGCTGGTGACCATAGCAGTGTTGATGTGAATCGGAACATTTGGCAATGCACAAACCTGGATAGTTGGAAACTGTTTGTAATTCATTTATTCCAAACGCATTTAGCTCTCTAACTGTAAGAAGTAGGCTATGTTTACATTGGTTATGATTGAGAATTTGGTGGAGATTTGTTTGTTCTATCTCAGTAACGTTGTTAATAGCAGAACAAAACAAAGTGAGTGTCAGAGGCTGCTACTTTTCATCTTTGTGAACAGAACAATCTGGTCACTATAGCTGAAGACTGCATTAACCATACCTCTTAGTGTACCACTCCCTTTTGTGCTGTCTTATTATGTTGTAGCCTGCCTACCCACAAGCCACCTGATACCATGTCGTCATGTTGAACCCAGTTGGCATTACCCATTATAGTCCTTATTCTCCCCTCACAGCCTCTTTCTCTCTCTGGGGGTTATCAGCAGGGTATGCCAGCTGTGTCAGTATTCAGGAAGGTAGGGAGAAAGAATAGCGGGCAGGAGAGGGCATGAGTGTTGAGGGAGAATACAGTATAGGATATACAGTATCTCAAAGGGAATTGAGGAGTACAATAACAGAGCGGAAACAGATCTCTGTTTTCCTGGCACAATATGCAATAGAATAACTATACCCTTAATAAAATTATATGTAGACAGTATCCTTTTAATCATAATCAGTATTGTCCAGTCTGTGAGGTCTGTGCTATTATAGTATGCTGGATAGTTTTAGTATTTTATTTTAATATTGCATGTACTTTCAGGGGCTTTATAGGAGTATTTCACAAGTTAGTCAGTGTCCACCCCTCCCGTCTATGTACAGTATCCCCAAAACGTTTATATTCACATGATTGTTGTGCCCCTGCTGTCATTTGATAGTGTTTATTCTCATTTTCCTTACCCAATTTTACGTGGGTCATGGGTAGTGTACACACACACACAATCCAGAGTTTCCGTTATGAAAAACGTGGCCCCTGGACATTTGACCTGCAACATTTTAATTTACCGGACATCTGAGACATTTACCTGACCCATGTGCATTGGGTGCGTAACCTGATTAGGGCATCCACCCACGGTGCTCAGAATGACAGAAATCACATTTAGACGGAATTTAATCTTAACAGAACGTGCAAGTCGAGGATGCAATGACGTGTGTCCTTATACCGCACACTTTGAACTGTCCACATGTACTTTCCCTTTCCCTAGACTGCATCCAGTTTGTTGAGTAGAGTGTTGGAGGCTATTTTATAAATGACATCGCCGAAGTCGAGGATCGGTAGGATAGTCAGTTTTACGAGGGTATGTTTAGCAGCATGCGTGAAGGATGCTTTGTTGTGAAATAGGAAGCCAATTCTAGATTTAATATTGGATTGGAGATCCTTAATGTGAGTCTGGAAGTAGAGTTTACAGTCTAACCAGACACCTAGGTATTTGTAGTTGTCCACATATTCTAAGTCAGAACCGTCCAGAGTAGTGATGCTGGATGGGCGGTCAGGTGCGGGCAGTGATCGGTTGAAGAGCATGCATTTAGTTTTACTTGCATTTAAGAGCAGTTGCAGTTGTTTGATAAAATCAGTTTTTATATTCAAATGTAGGAACTGGGTTCTACAGTTTGACCCCACTGCTGTCTCTGGCTCCACACCCACCCCGCCCGGCCATCTAGATGTGTGAAAGTTAGTGAACTGTATAAGCTAATGATCCATCATGTATGACATTCCTGGGAGTGTGTAAACTTCAATGTTGTATTACCATATCATCAATTGACCAATTCAGCACATTTGGCAGACTTGATACAAAATATTGTCCAGTATTGCAATGCTTCACTGGATCAATCTGAAACTTTGCACACACACGTCTGCCATCTAATGGCCAAAATCTAAATTGCTCCTAAACTGCAATATTATATGATGGACTCCCTCTTGCGTTTCAAAGATGATGAAATATATATATATTTTTGGCTTTTCGGCTATTGCTGGCTAACGGAAACCCTGACACAGACACACACACACACACACACACACACACACACACACACACACACACACACACACACACACACACACACACACACACACACACACACACAGTGTCTCTGCCGTCTCCCACCAATAGAGTGGTGAGAGACAGGAGACAGTTTTGTATGGTAGGGGTCAGTAGAGTTCTAATGTTTTCCCACTGGTGGGCGTCCTGAGGCCACTAGACAAATAACTGTTTCCTGTCAGAATGGAAGTTCCCTTCACTCAGCTCTAATGACCTGAAAGAAATGCCTTGTACTGTGTACAGCTCTCTTATTCTCTCTCTCTCTCTCTCTCTCCCTCTCTCTCTTCCCCCCCTCTCACGCTTACCCCTCTCTCTCTATCTCTCCCTCTCTATGAATTTCATTTCAATTTCAATTTAAGGTCTTTATTGGCATGGGAAACATATGTTAACATTTCCAAAGCAAGTGAAGTAGATAATAAACAAAAGTGAAATAAACAATACAAATTAACAGTAAACATTACACTCACAAAAGTTCCAAAATAATAAAGACATTTCAAATGTCATATTATGTGCAAATAGTTAAAGTACAGAAGAGAAAATAAATATACATAAATATAGGCTGTATTTACAATGGTGTTTGTTCTTCACTGGTTGCACTTTTCTTGTGGCAACACAATCTAGCTCTCTCTCTCTTTCTCTCTCTCTCTGCCTTTCTCTCTCTCTTTCTCTCTCTTTTATTTCTCTCTCTATCTATCTGTCTCTCTCTCTCTCTCACAGGATTTCCCACAGCATACGCGCTGGTTTAATGTTGACATTTGATTTAGTTGACATGAGCAGTAGCTGTTTGCACTCCCCTGTCTTTCTTTGGATTATTTCTTGTCTGAAACGTTGTATTTAAATTAATTGGGCCAGAGTGAATCGGATCATGTCTGTTTGTTTCCACAGTGCTGTGTCTGACGAGGCTGACCCGCGCTACCGAGACCCCCAGGAAGACCATGCTGTCCCTCCTGCTGCCCACGCTGCTTGCTGTGCAAGCTCTCGGTGGGTGGTGTCCCCCTGTCCCCCTCCACGGCCCGTCATTACCCAGAGATCAAAGCTACCACCAAGTGTAATTCCACCGCCATCTAAACAATACGCTCAACAGGGTTTTTAGGCATTCCCTTCAAAGAAATTACAAGGAAGACAAAACAACAGCTCAAATGAATATTCTTAACAGTGCAAAAAAGTAAAGACAATGAAAACCTTACAGAATGGGATTATTTAGAACGTTATGACTTAACAGACGGAAAATTAGATTTTGACAGGAAAATTGGTTGGGTTTGTCCTTCTCTAGCCTGAGCTAGAATGGAGCCCTGTGGTAGTTAGTTTGGTGAGGTCCTGCCTGAGAAGAGACTTACAAAGAGTGTAGTTTTTCTCCAGTGAGTCAGAGAGTGTGGTGGGGGAGTCAGCCTCTCATGTTCCAGTAAGAAGGGGGAGTTGTGGTTGGTGTAGCCTGGGCACTAGGCAGCAGGGTTGTTGTAGTGCTCAGGGAAGTGTGCGGGTGTCAGCAGTCAGACAGAGACTCTGAGAGTGAGAGAGCTAGGAGCAGGGCTTCATTAGGGCCTAGTACTCTTCCAGCTTAATGGGTCTCTGGCCTGCTCATTACTGGCTGTGGCGGCTGCCTCGGCCCTCTCACTGGGAGGGAGGGAGGCGTCTTGGACTGATTCTGTGTATCTTTTTAAGTTGTAGTTAATAATGGTTTTACCTCACACACTATATGATTGTCCTTTATTTACTTACTGGAATTTACTGTTGAATTAAGGATTTACAGTATTAGGTAACATTGTACAGCATGTTTTAGTACATACTCTAAGTCATGTGCTTTGAAAGTCTGTCAATAGAGACAAACTGTCATGTAGAAATAGTGAGTGGGTGTGCACGTGTATATGTGCTGGTGTGTGTGTGTGTCTGTATGTGTGTGTGAGACCTGGGTTCCTCTGGGCCTGTTGTCTCCAGTAGGTCTCTGATTAGGATTATAGGCCCTTGCTAATCCCACTTGTCTTCTACAGTGTCTCTCCTCTACTCCGCCATTAAATAACCGTATCAGTGTCACTCCTGTGCTGCACCATTAAATACCCCTATCTCCACACAGGATTACACTCTGAGGCTGCCACATTGGCGCTGCACTCTCCCAAGACAACCTCTAGTTGAGTACAGAGGTAGAGTCCCCGTCTAAGCTGTTGGTGTGTAACATTGTCTTGGTGCGTAAAAGAAGAAAATGTTGCTTAGCACAGCTGTTGTCAGTTCTTCTGTAGAGGGACTCGTCCCCAATGGAATTGTTGCTTACTGTGGTGGTGACAGGTTTCTTTGTTTCAGTATCCATATACACTGAGTATACATGACATAAACTGACCAGGTTTGGTCCACCACCCAAAGGACATCCAGCCAACTTGACACAACTGTGGGAATCAGTGGAGTCATCATGGGCCAGTTACCTGTGGAACGCTTTCGACACCTTGTAGAGTCAATGCCCCGATGAATTGGGAAGCAAGGTGTCCCTAATATTTGCTATACTTAGTGTACTTTTAATGCAAATCAAATTTCATTGGTCACATACACATGGTTAGCAGATGTTATTGCGAGTGTAGCGAAGTGCTTATGCTTCTAGATCCGACAGTGCAGCAGTATCTAACAGGTAATATCTAACAATTCCGCAACAAAACCTAATATCTAACAGTGACAGAGCGGCTAAGATGCAATAGATAGTATAGAATAGATAGTGTAGTATACTGTATATACATATGAGATAAGTAATGCGAGATATATGTAAACATACTTAAAGTGGCATTATTAAAGTGCCTAGTGTTCCATTTATGGCCAATGATATCAAGTCTGTAGGTAGGCAGCCGCCTTTCTGTGCTACTGATGGCTGTTTAACAATCTGATGGCCCTGAGATAGAAGCTGTTTTTCAATCTCTCTGTCCCAGCTTTGATGCACCTATACTGACCTCGCCTTCTGGATGTAAGCGGGGTGAACAGGCAGTGGCTCGGGTGGTTGATGTCCTTGATGATCTTTTTTGCCTTCCTGTGACATCAGGTGTTGTGGGTGTCCTGGAGGGCAGGTAGTTTGCCCCTGGTGATGCGTTGTGCAGACCTCACTACCCTCTGAAGAGCCCTGCGGTTGTGGGCGGTGCAGTTGCCAGATGGTGAAACAGCCCGACAGGATGCTCTCGATTGTGAACCTGTAAAATTTAGTGAGGATTTTTCGCTGACAAGCCACATTTTTGGTGACAAGCCACACACTGTCTGTGTGCGTGGACCATTTCAGTTTGTCGGTGATATGTACACAGAGGAACTTAAAACTTTTCACCTCCACTGCTGTCCCGTCGATGTGGATGAGGGGTGCTCCCTTTGCTGTTTCCTGAAGTCCCCGATCATCTCTTTTGTTTTGCTGACATTGAGTTAGAGGTTATTTTCCTGAACCACACTCCGAGGGCCGTCACCTCCTACCTGTAGGGAGTCTCGTCATTGTTGGTTATCAAGTCTACCACTGTCGTCTGCAAAGTTGATGATTGAGTTGGAGGCGTTAATAACCCTGAATTGCACTAGACTAGTAGCAGTACTCTCAGTGGGGTTGTTCTGAGGTAACAGGCATGCAACAGCAGCAGCACCAGCACAGTTAGTAGGCCTAGCATCCAGGATCCATAAGCAGCAGTAGCAGCTGAGAGGCAGTAGAGCCAGTAGTGTAAAGCAGAAGCATTAACAGGATGCTGTCTGGCTAATTGCTTGTTGTCATGCTCTCTGTTCTGTCAGCACTGCCACCAGCCTGCCAGGCCTCTGCCATTTGCTGCTGCTTGCGCCCACCTGCCCGCTCTCAGCATCTCCACGTTAAAAGGGAAAGAAGTGTATTCATGCAAATGCAAAAATGGCAAGCTGACCTGGATTCAGTTTTAATGACGAGAGCTGGGAGGAAATTCTAATTAATTAGCATAATTGAATAGATCACATCTAGTGTGGCAGTCAGAGAGCGGCAGACATTATGGCTAGGCCCTGAAGCGTGTAAATAGCCTGCTCACGCCCGCATCTCTGGTGTACCCTTTGAGGTCTGCTAACTAGGAATGCCCTCTCCCTGTCCTCCTTTTCTCTTCACAGCAATTGATTCTGTAGAGAGGGGACTCTTTGGCCCGCGTAGAAATTCAATTTAGGGTTATTACCCCATATCAGTGATGTTCTTGCTAATTTGATTGTGGCCAGTGAAGTATCCTTTTAAAAACAATCGAGGACAGGCTCGACAAAGATTGCTTCCGCTGCGATGCATACATAATGCCCAGTCAGTCTACTAGCAGGTTGGCTACTGCACTGAGCTGCTGGCCCCTTCCTCTCTCTCCCCGCTCACTCTGCACTGTGGCCTAGCCATTTAAACAGAGTGCATTACCCATCAAGCACCTCATGATTATTTGAACAAGTCCTAAAAAAGCTATCTTGTGGGATCGCTTAAACATTGATGCGGGTAACGTGCGGAGATTGCAGTTCTGCATAGTGAGCGCTGAGCGGCGCCTGGGGCCTGCTGGGGCCTGGAGCCATATGCAGGTTATCTTTGTGTTTAGTGGGCTGTGATGAACAGGATGAATGACCCACCACCACCGCTCTGATCTGTGCCTGGAAAGCAGCATTATTGCTTGGTGCTGAGTAAGAAGCTTCCCTGCCTGACATACAGAGAGAGGAGACACTTACCAACAGGTTGTTACCACAGTTACCGGGTGCTTCTATGGTTACAGGGCCCTGAGTGAGGTCACTGTGTCTCAGGAGTGGCGGGGTCAGGTGTTGCCATGGTTACATGGCCCTGGGTGAGGTCACTATGTCTCAGGAGGAGACGGGCTCAGGGTAACATCCAGACACACAGCCCCAGCCACTGAGCCTTTAACCTCTTAACCCCCAGCATTAATGTAGACATCCACTGCTCCCCGACCCCTTCATAAGGCAAAACAAAATTGCAGCCTGAGATTTGAGCAAGGACTCTGCCCTCCCAGACATGGCTTTGGTTATTACCAGAGACAGCAGGTGTCAAACACTTGTCTATCTGAAGGATTAGAACCCAAACCTTTGCCACCCCTACAATAATACAGTTTGGCTTTCTGATCAACTTAGCTTGGCTTTTCTGTAATCGTATGCATAGCGTATAGGCTCACTTTAACCCCAGTCATTTGGATTAAGCTGCACAAACTCAAATCCACCCCACCCCTCTCCTGCTGGGATGGATTTGCTCCTATGGCTCGCTCCTCATACTCATCCCAGGTTGTGTTCTCTCTCTTCTCTCTCAGGCAGGTGGTGGAGGAAGGATAGGCTTGTCCTTATCTCCCAGGCACCTCCTCTGCAACTGCCCCCCCATTATCTGGCTGTCAGAGCCCATTAACAGCTTATTGACTGGATATGAGACCAGCTCCCCCTGATAAAGCACCCGCCCGCCTTGTCTGTGGAGAGAAGAAGATGGAGAGAGCATAAACGACAAATGAGAGAGGGAGAGAGAGGGAGAAAGAGAGATAGACAGACAGAGTCAGGAGAAAGGAAGTGTGGTGCATCTTGATTTATTACGTTGCTGAAAATAAGCAACCTGAGCTCCTGTCTGCTCCACTAGCTATCTGCACCTCATATATCTCTCACAGACAGAGATGGCTTTCACACTATGATGACTGTAGCCCAGATATGGGGAGACAGTGTTAAATTGGTAAATGTCATGAGTGACCCCATTATTCAAGGCTCAGAGACCTACATAATCCCCTCCATTTTGTGTCTCTCTTTCAGGAGGGGAGGAAAGGCTCAGTTTTAGAATAGATTCTCTATGTGTCACGAGTGCTAATTCCAAGCAGTGTTAAGCTTACCAGGTCTAAACTACTACTACATCTCTCAATGTATTCCAGATGTTGGTTTTTATTTGTGTTCCCCTGGACATATTTGAAAGGTTTTGGGCTTGGACAGTGTGATTTAGAAACGCTTTTAAGAAAGGCTTTA
Source organism: Brachymystax lenok tsinlingensis (assembly GCA_030435695.1). Lineage (NCBI taxonomy): Eukaryota > Metazoa > Chordata > Actinopteri > Salmoniformes > Salmonidae > Brachymystax > Brachymystax lenok. Next base: position 28,387,664 of record CM059819.1, on the reverse strand, counting down.
GTTGGCATGTTTGAACAACAACATTTACTGAAAGAATAGCTGTTGTGAAAGGCCACTACACATCTGTGAACTTCCTGTTCTTTTGATATTCAGGTGGGTCCTTCGTGTAACGACCAACATGTCTGGAGCTGCAGTACTTTTGACCACCCGATGGGGGCATTATTGCCACAGCTTTTTAAGCAGCTCACTACTTAGCCAGACAGAACACTAACTACACTGCCTGTGTGTGTTTACTTAGTTAAGTCAATATTACCGCTGCAATTTGCCTTCCAGTGTATGTATGTCTGTGCACTCTTATCATGGCTGTTCCTTTATGCCATGTTCGACAAGGGGCTTTACCATATCTCTGAACATGTGTACCTAACGTCTTCTAATGAACAGTACTACTGGTAGCTCTGCCGTCTGTTATCGAGCAGGGGCAATTTAACCTTTGTGTAAGGTGCCTATTGGCCTAGTAGGTGATAACCTATGTGCTGTTCAATGTTATTAAGCACAGTTCATTTGACACTGAGTTTTACTGAGTGTTTTTATTTTTTTTATTTAACTAGGCAAGTCAGTTAAGAACACATTTGTATTTACAATAACAGCCTGCCAGGGAACAGTGGGTTAACTGCCTTGTTCAGGGGCAGAACGACAGATTTTTACCTTGTCAGCTCAGGGATTTTATCCAACAGCCTTTCAGTTACTGGCCTAACGCTCTAACCACTAGGCTACCTGCCGCCCCTCTATTGGAGAAGCAGTTATGAACCAGGGTTATTGAACAGTGTGGGTTATTGCATCAGAAGCTGGAGGGAGATGGAAGTTGTGGTCTTATTGAAGTCCTTGTGTTTTAGGGTTGTGTTCCATTGACCAGGGTCAGCTGAATGGCAATGGAACATCAACACTGAATGTGTAGGCTATGCATTGCATTCTGCTAGATGTGGATACGGGGGTACATTCTATTGAACCGAGTGAATTCAACTTTAGTGATCGCAAGCAGAGTGAGATGTTAATGTGTTTGTGTGTGCCTGCGTGTAGGTGTGGGTGTGTGTATGGGTGTCACTGAACACGGTGATTGGGACCTGTCGGTTGTGGAGCAGTACTATGACAGCGGATATTGTAGTTTCCGAATGCCCTGTGTCTCTCACAGTGCTGTGGAGCTGTTAGGAGCCAGGACTGAGCTGAATAACAATGCCCTCTGCTTGTGGATGTGTGTGTGTGTGCGTGCATGCGTGCGTATGCCTGGCCTGCGTCTGGAGGACTGAGGTGAGATGTCACTGCCGCTGTGGCTAAGGAATTTGTTTACCAAGATCCATGTTGTGTCACCTTGTCAGCTGCCTATGTATGAAGCCTGTGGTTCTCCTCCCAGCCGCTGTCAGCCTGCTGCCTGCCATGCCTGCCATGCTGCTTCACACTCAGCAGGCCCCTCAGCCCCTCTGCTCCACTCATCTATATAGCTTAGTTTAGCACTAGCCAGGGCTAATCTGTACTAGCAGAGATATCCGTTCAGCGAACCATTTATCGAAGCTCACAAGTTCCGGGTGGCTCTCGAGTAGGGCTGGGAATTGCCAGGGATCTCAAGATACGATATTATCGCGATTCTTAGGTGCCGGTAAGATATGTATTGCGATTCTCACAATTCTATATTTTTATTATGATTCCATGGTCCAAACATATTGCTCACCATATGTCTGCTGCAGACGGATGAGAGAGAGCCATGTGAAAAATTGTTTTGAAATAAAAGTGCTGAAAACGCTACTATCCTGATATGGAACTGGCTAGCCAGGGCCCAGTTACAGCATCACTGTTATTTTGAGCTGAGGTAGGGGTTGAAGAAACAGCCCAGGGATTAGGGGAGCGGAGGGGATGAGGGGAGTGAGTGATGTAAATATCCAACAGGGCCATTGCCAGCTTGCCTGCCTACCTGCCTCTTCCTCCCTGCCTGTATGTCTGCCCTCCTTCCTCCCTGCCTGCCTGCATGTCTGGCGCTCCGCTCTGAGGGAAGAGTGCCAGCCAGCGCTCACAGGGCTTTAATGAGTTTATTTCATGTCGGCTGTGAAAGTGCACGGCTCTGTCTCTCTCACAGGCACTCAAACAGAGCCGGGCCCATAAACACAAAGTGCAGGGTGTAAATCTGCCCTGCCGTCCACTCCCTTCACCAGTCTCTGCTCTGAGCATCTCTTTATCGCCTCTCAGGGGCCGGGGAGATCCCTTAACCCTCCTCCCTCAAACAGGGAGACACCACCTCTCACAATACACTTTTTCAACCACAACCTCCTAGACCAAATGTTTTATTTAACTAGGCAAGGTAGTTAAAAACAAATTCTTATTTACAATGACGGCCTACCGGGGAACAGTGGGTGAACTGCCTTGCTCAGGGGCACAACGACAGATTTTTACCTTGTCAGCTCGGGGATTCGATCCAGGTACCTTTCGGTTACTGGCCTAACGCTCTAACCACTAGGCTGCCTGCCGCCCCCAAAGCTGTTATCACAAATACTACAGTATTTGTGATAAAAGCAGCAACAATACCAGTTTGCCCAACCCGTGTTTCACCTCTGAAGGAATAGGACATCAGATGCTTACTCACAGTTTCCATGACGTCAGAGCTAAAAGCCCCTCCCCTCTGGGTGCAGTGAAGTGGGTGTGAAACGCTGTGCACTCCTGCTGCTCTCAGTCTGTCTGTGAATGTCTCTCAGTGTGTTAACATGCTGCCCCAATGTCCTGCTGCACCCTTACTAGACCGGCACCAGGAAGAGGGTCACTGGTTAGAGAAGGGAGAAAGAGATCGAAGAAGAGAGGGATGAGTACCTATCTCTTCCCTGACTAACCCTGTCCTGAGTTAGGGGGATTAGCGATGGGCTGCAGTGCTCTCCCCTCCTGGAGTGTTTCCTGATATTATCTTTAAGTGCACGCTCAAAGCTGCCCTTTCACTCTCCTTCATTTCCCCTCTCTTCCATCACCCCCCCTCTGCCCTCTCTTCCCTCTCTCCCCCTCTCCCCTCTCCAATTCTCTCCCCCTACTTCCCTCTCACCTCTCTCTCCCCTTCTCTCTCTCCTCCTCTGTGAACCCATTGGAGTGAGTCATTCCGGTCTGCTCTGGGAGTGATCTAATTGCTGTGTCTCCTCCCTCCTCTGTGTGCATGCCTCTGTGGGGGCCGTCACTTCCACTACAGTCCTACCAAAGTGCCTGTTGCCTATTCATTACCCAGAAAGCACTACAAAAACACACACGCACACAAACTACTAGAACGTTAGTCTGGTAGTCAGCCATACTGCCCTACAATAAACCCTGCTACTGTAATGGTATGCCATTATTACTGGATTGGATTGTCGACTGTGCTGTGGCACGGCAGAGGAAGTGTAGTCACATTATGGGGCCATAGAAAAACATCACACCACTGTGTTGATGTCAGTAAATTAAAAAGCTGCTTTGTGATTTTCACAACAGGGGTTGGGAGGAACTGTAGTGCATCACCTAGAATGACATACTTGTGTTTGTTAGTTACTGGGGCTTGTTGTTCTTCTGTTTCCATCGCTTTCTGGATGTGGTGGATGGTATATTTTTGGATGTTGAGTTGTTGGCAGTTTTCTTCTGGCCTGTAGTTACATGAGGATCCAGCAGGTGGCAGTGTGCCTATAGATGAGCAGGGGGATATTGGTGAATGTGGGGTCTCTCTCCTGTGAGGTTTGGTGTCTACCAAAATATATTTGCCTTGACTGAGCATCCTCATCCACGGATTGTATTCGGAGGAAAGTGTTGTTTGTTGATAATGGGGAAATCAATTGTTACACCTCAATCACAACTATTTCATGCAAAAGTGTGTGATTGTTATTAAATCTGAAAGACATGAGTACAGAAGAGATTCTCATAAAGAATAGCAGGAGTCTAGTACAGGATGCATCACACTAGATTCTGGGGGATTTCAGGGGTTGGAATGGCTTTTTCTGTCCTGATGTTCATCACACAATCAGACCTGTAGTGGAGTGGAGACAGGAATAAATTGAGAATGGTTTAGCTGTAGCCTCCTCTCTCTGTAGTGTCTGAGAAGGCTACTAAGCTAGAATGATTATGCAGAGCCTGCTCTTGGCTGCAGAGAGGAGAGGAGAGGAGTAGTCTAGACAAGCAGTCTGGAGATCGGATGCCTTAAGGAGGGTTTCCGCTTTAAAACAAAATAAATCACACTCACCATTGAGCAACTTAGCCCCGTGTTGTGTTGAGGGAGACACTACACTCTGGAGAGAGATGGAGAGTGTTCTTTCTCACCAGACAGACCACTATCTAGATTATTAAGTCACCATTGTCTCCAAGTGGATATTAAGAGCTACATCTTTATTGCAGTTCATTCATCCCCCTAAAGCTTATTTAGACATCTCTCTCCACTACATGGCTAAACACACAGGTCTATGTTTGCTGTTATTGACATACTCACTCTCCCTCTCTCTCTCCTATCTAGCTGTCCTGGAAGTGCATGTCCCAGAGCTGCCAGTGGTGGCGCTGTATGGCATGGACACCACCCTCAACTGTTCCTTCAGCCATGCCTCTCCCTTCAACCTGTCTGACCTCAGTGTCTTCTGGCAGCTGACAGACACCAAGCGCAGTGTGCACAGCTACTGGGCCAGCCAGGACCAGTTGACAGACCAGGGAGAACGCTACGCCAACCGCACCAGCCTGTACCCCTCTCAGCTGGGCGTGGGCAACACCTCGCTCCTCCTGAGAAGAGTCCGGGTGGCCGATGAGGGTAGCTACACCTGCTTCGTCAGGGTGGAGGCCTACGGCAGTGCAGCCCTACTGCTCCAGGTAGCAGGTGAGTCTGTTAATTTATTACCTTTATTTAACTAGGTAAGTCATTGAGAACACATTCTCTTTTAACTACCCGGTGAAATGCCAAATTCAAAATCCAAAAGTTGAATTATTAAACATTCATCAATATACAAGTGTTGCATAGTCATCAAAAGCTCTGCTTCTTGGCAATATCACAGCGTTGTCAGATTTCAAAAAGGCTTTACGGTGAAAGCACTACATTTGATTGTTTGAGGGTAGCACCTCCAATATTTTCCCATTAGCATAAATTCATAAACCATCACGGTTCACACAAAACACATTTCACAGCGAAAACAAATCCCTTACCTTTTGAAGAACTTCTGCTGAGGGCTTCCCAAGTGTCCAATGAAGACAATCCATGGTTCTTTTGTTAGAAAAAGTCATTTATTATATCCATAAATCTCCGTTTGGTTGGTGCGTTATGTTCAGAAAATCCAACATCGAATCGCCAATTGAAACGTGAAGAGAACGCGTTCAAATATACCTATAAACGTTTCCTAAACAAATCAAATACCAGTTAAACTGCATCCTTAGCTACCCTTTTATGAATATGAGCGATAATATTTCACTCGGATGGTCACCTAAACGTTATATAAGTAAAATAAAGTGGGGCGCGCAGCCAGACTAGCGCACGAGAAAACTTGTTGACATCTGAGCTACCTTGGCCATTTCCTGTACCTATTCTTTCTGCTTCCTCCAATCTCTCTGAGGCTTTATATATAGACTGTTGACATCTAGTGGAAGCCATAGGTACTGAAATCTCGGCGCTGCTTGCCATAGAACTCAATAGGGAGACTGTCAAACAGAGCCAATGTGACAAATAAAAGTAATTCCGTATAGATTTCTCGGGTTTTCACCTGCTATTTCTGTTCTGTTACACTCACAGACATTATGTTAACACTTTTAGAAACTTCAGAGTGTTTCCTATCCAATAGTACTAATTATGTGCATATCCTATTTTCTGGGCCTGAGTGGGAGACATTTTACTTTGGGCATGCCAGACTCTCCAAAACCGTCACCTCGGGAACCGCTCCCTAAGAAGTTAAGTTTTACAATAACGACATCAGACTGGGAAAGCTGGACCAATGCTTGGCCTGTAGCTACCACATCTTTCTCGATACATCTTTCCTCGAATCCTGTCTTAAAACACATTGGAGAAGAAGGTCAGAGGATGAGGACCTTGGATCGTCTCCTCCAATACGGTTGAGAAGGAGGTGAGGAGAAGGAGACACCTCAAGGGCTTCACATACAGGAAGTAGAGTGCGCTCTTTAACCTTTTACTGCAGTGGGATAAATCATGGTCACACAGAGTGTTTCTCGGTAGTCTTAAACAAATCTCCTTTGAAACAGGAGTATACACCTCTTACTCATGATAATGGGCTTTAAAAAATAAGACACCTGTACCATGCCAGATATAGAGTTGAAATGCATTAAATTTTTAGTTTGCATCCCAATATTACACTTTATATAAACTCAGTAAAAAAAGAAACGTCCTCTCACTGTCAACTGCGTTTATTTTCAGCAAACTTAACATGTGTAAATATTTGAATGAACATAACAAGATTCAACAACTGAGACATAAACTGAACAAGTTCCACAGACATGTGACTAACAGAAATTGAATAATGTGTCCCTGAACAAAGGGGTGGGTCAAAATCAAAAGTAACAGTCAGTATCTGGTGGCCACCAGCTGCATTAAGTACTGCAGTGCATCTCCTCCTCATGGACTGCACCAGATTTGCCAGTTCTTGCTGTGAGATGTTACCCCACTCTTCCACCAAGGCACCTGCAAGGTTCCTGACATTTCTGGCCCTAGCCCTCACCATCCGATCCAACAGGTCCCAGACATGCTCAATGGGATTGAGATCCGTGCTCTTCGCTGGTCATGGCAGAACACTGACATTCCTGTCTTGCAGGAAATCACTCACAGAACAAGCAGTATGGCTGGTGGCATTGTCATGCTGGATGAGCCTGCAGGAAGGCTACCACATGAGGGAGGAGGATGTCTTCCCTGTAATGCACAGAGTTGAGATTGCCTGCAATGACAACAAGCTCAGTCCGATGATGCTGTGACACAACGCCCCAGACCGTGACTGACCACCTCCAAATCGATCCCGCTCCAGAGTACAGGCCTCGGTGTAACGCTCATTCCTTCGAAGATAAACGCAAATCCGACCATCACCCCTGGTGAGACAAAACCGTGACTCGTCAGTGAAGAGCACTTTTTGCCAGTCCTGGCAGGTCCAGCTACGGTGGGTTTGTGCCCATAGGCGACGTTGTTGCCGGGGATGTCTGGTGAGGACCTGCCTTACAACACGCCTACAAGCCCTCAGTCCAACCTCTCTCAGCCTATTGCGGATGGAGGGATTGTGCATTCCTGGTGTAACTCTGTCAGTTGTTACCATCCTGTACCTGTCCCGCAGGTGTGATGTCCTGATGTACCGATCCTGTGCAGGTTCTGTTACACGTGGTCTGCCGCTGCGAGGACAATCAGCTGTCCGTCCTGTCTCCCTGTAGCACTGTCTTAGGCGTCTCACAGTACGGACATTGCAATTTACATCTGCAGTCCTAATGCCTCCTTGCAGCATGCCTAAGGCACGTTCACACAGATGAGCAGGGACCCTGGGAATCTTTCTTTTGGTGTTTTTCAGAGTCAGTAGAAAGGCCTCTTTAGTGTCCTAAGTTTTCATAACTGTGACCTTAATTGCCTACCGTCTGTAAGCTGTTAGTGTCTTAACGACCGTTCATTAATTAATTGTTTATGGTTCATTGAACACGCATGGGAAACAGTGTTTAAACCCTTTACAATGAAGATCTGTGAAGTTATTTGGATTTTTAAAAAGGGAAGTTTGTTTTTTTGCTGAGTTTACATCACAGAAGACTGATTTTTAACAAAACCGTTTCACATAGAAACACCGGATTTTCGTTTTTTAAATTTTTTATTCATGTTTATCAGTTATTAAAATATTAAATAATTCCACCCATGAGGCCACTAGAGGGCAATTTGGTCACACATCACAGGCCCTTCTTTGCTAATCATGCGATACCTTTAGGATCAATGCCTAACACAACACAGAAATTGGTCGTAAAACACTTAGTTCCGTCAGGGATGTACGATAACGTTTGGTCGACACTTCCTGATTGTGGTCCTCTGGTTGTGGTCAATCACTGGCTTTGATTATTAGTTTCTGCCAAGATTGATTGTTACTAACAGCTCGGTGATGAAGGTGGGTTTCCATCAGAAGACCATCATCACAACTGATTGCACTTTTATTTGTAATTATTCTTTATGGCTTCGCACACAGTGTTGGTGAACCCCTCCCTCCCTCACCACTAATTTCCAAGTTGTGTTGTTAAATTGGTCCTTTCCTCTAAGGATGTATGTGCATTAAGCAGCGTTAACATTCAACAGTTTTCCTCTTGGCTGGCTAGTCTTGGTAGAGAAAAGAAAAACAATGACACAGTAGCTCAAACAGTGACAAATTGTCCCCTTTTCATGCATTCGATTCATAGATGTATTATTTTTAGCTGACATTTACAGTCAACATCATAGAGCTCCCTTCCCACAGTGCTCTGAGAAAATGACGGGTCTCTGTGGAAATCTGCCTGTCAGTCAAATGGATAGCCAGGGAGGTTAGTGGTAGCCTGACATTCCGTCTTAGCGCTGAGAGAGAGAGCGAGAGAGTCCACTTTTCAAAAGGCAACTCGCATGAAGTTATTTAATCTCCTTCTTCTCCCTCCCTCTCCCTCCCTCTCCCTCCCTCCCATTGTTTGCTGTGTTATGATTGGCTCAGGGAATACAGCCTCCTCTCTCTGCCCACCACCTCTCTGGTTGTGTTTTAGCTCAGGGGATTGGAGAGCCGTGAATTCATTCCAGGCTGAAGATTCACCCCCCTCACCTCCTCACCGCCCGCCCCCTTCTGACAAACCCCTGAACTCCAAATTCTCGGAGCCGTGCCTATTTCCCCCAGGCCCCCCATCCGGGCTGGGCCAGGCTGTGGTGGTTGTGTTGTAAGGCTGTGGTGGTTGTGTTGTAAGGCTGTGGTGGTTGTGTTGTATTCTGAGGCGGCTTGGCTCAGAGCCGTGGCTCTCTCCAGGGAGGAGAAGAAGGAGGACAGAGAGGAGCATCAGGATATGCTGCAGATGATGTCTCTGGGATCTTAAGCTCAATGTTATGCTAAGCTCCCTAAATGTAATGAACAATTTAATGGGAATCATGTCAAACCGTTCCCTGGGTGTCCCTCACTGGTGATAATCTGGCTAAAACTCTGTGTGTCTCTGCTCCCCCCTTCCCCTTCAGCCCCCTACTCCAAGCTTCTGGCGACTTGGCTAAAACTCTGTGTGTCTGTTTTTCTCCCCACCTCTCTCCTCCTCTCTCCCCCCTCAGCCCCATACTCCAAGCCTCTGGTGACCCTGGAGCCGGACTCCAACCTGCGGCCGGGTGACGAGGTGGCGCTGACCTGCGTGGCGTACGGTGGCTACCCTGAGGCTGACGTACTGTGGCAGGACGGGGGCGGGCACAACCTGACGGACAATGTCACCACCTCCCTGGTGGCCAATGAGGAGGGGCTGTTCAGCATGCGCAGTGTCCTGACTGTCACCCTGGAGCCCAATAGCACTTACAGCTGCAGACTGGCCAACCCATTACTGGGCGAGGATGGCCACGCCTCCGTCACCATCACAGGTGTGTGTGTCTGCGTGTCTATGTGTATCTGTGTGTCTGTGTGTCCCATTGCTGTCTGTCTTCCCTGACAAAGGCCCTAGCCTACTTTCTGGAAAGTAAACAACAAGCTAACATTCAGAGATTTCCCAAGGTGTTTTAATGTTGCCAGTTCAGGATAATCTTGTTTTCAGTCACACAGGAGCACGGCTGCCTATTAAAGTCTTGTATGCATTTGTAAATCAATCCGTCAGTCAAATGTTATGCCTTGAATATTCAGCTACAGAACTGAAGGGAAAATAATGAAATGTTCAATTATGCTCCAATAAGCCTAACCATCAGTTTCCACACATCGTTAAATCACATCAGTGGGTAATTATTTCCCAGATGATTCCTATGAAACAAAAATAACTACTCATCTGACATTTGGTAATGCTAGAAGGTGATAAAGGATATACAGTAATATTAGAGCTAAATGGAGGTAATGGCGGTGCAGCAGCTGTACAGCCTACAGACTCCTTGCTCTAGCCTGCCTCTCAGCAGCAGAGACTCCTAGCTCTAGCCTGCCGCTCAGCTGAAGAGAATCCTAGCTCTAGCCTGCCGCTCAGCTGAAGAGAATCCTAGCTCTAGCCTGCCTCTCAGCTGAAGAGGCTCCTAGCTCTAGCCTGCCTCTCAGCTGAAGAGAATCCTAGCTCTAGCCTGCCTCTCCGCAGCAGAGACTCCTAGCTTTAGCCTGCCTCTCAGCTGAAGAGACTCCTAGCTCTAGCCTGCCTCTCAGCTGAAGAGACTCCTAGCTCTAGCCTGCCTCTCAGCTGAAGAGACTCCTAGCTCTAGCCTGCCTCTCAGCAGCAGAGACTCCTAGCTCTAGCCTGCCACTCAGCAGCAGAGACTCCTAGCTCTAGCCTGCCTCTCAGCTGAAGAGACTCCTAGCTCTAGCCTGCCACTCAGCAGCAGAGACTCCTAGCTCTAGCCTGCCTCTCAGCAGCAGAGACTCCTAGCTCTAGCCTGCCTCTCCGCAGCAGAGACTCCTAGCTCTAGCCTGCCTCTCAGCTGAAGAGACTCCTAGCTCTAGCCTGCCTCTCAGCTGAAGAGACTCCTAGCTCTAGCCTGCCTCTCAGCAGCAGAGACTCCTAGCTCTAGCCTGCCTCTCAGCTGAAGAGACTCCTAGCTCTAGCCTGCCACTCAGCAGCAGACTCCTAGCTCTAGCCTGCCTCTCCGCAGCAGAGACTCCTACCTCTAGCCTGCCTCTCAGCTGAAGCTACAGCCAATGTCTGCCAACCAGGAAGTGGGTCAATATGTTTACATTGAGTGGTGTAATCTCTTCCTGGGCTGTGTGGGTGGTGGCCTTGTGTGATGGCCCTGGGGTCTTCTCTGACCCATCCCCAGTCCCCGACCCCCTATACCCCCGGGCTGCCTTACTGGTGTACGTAATGTTTAGCGTTTGGAGTGTTTAGTGTGTGTCTGACGGGCCAAGGCTGGCTCTCTAATGGGAGCAGTGCTGTGTGAAATGGCTCATAAATAAGAAGAGGTGGCCGGGACCTGCTCTCTGGGCTAGAGCAGAGCTGGGGAGGGGGAGGTCACCCTACGCCCGGGTCAGGGAGTGCGTGTGTCATGTGTGTGTGTGTTTGTCTGTGTGTTGTGTGTGTCAGGTCAGTGAGTGCTGCTCCGCTGGGCTGGGAAATGACTGCTGTTTCTGTGCTGCTGGGGCCGGCAGGGCCCTGAGCCTGATGGCCTATTCCACAGCTCCACACTCTACAGTCATGACAAGGCCTCCGGGGTATTATAATGTTGCTAAATCCACAGTAGGAAGAGACATGACATGAAGAAGTAAACAAGTGTTGCTGTTAAGCCCATAGTAGGATTACTGTTTACATGTTGAGGTAGACTTCAGAAAAATGTAACTACTAGAGACTATTGCATCTTGTAGTTTTAGTAAAGGAAATAGATATGCTTATATGCTATCTGTTGAGAGAGAACGTAAGGCTGATTAGGTACCTGTCTAAGGCATTCTACTGGTTCAGATCATAGAGTTATTTCAGTGGTCCAGATCTATAGAGGTGAATCCTGACAGAGCAGAGGAGGAAATGGACATAGGACCGATGATCTGAAGCAGTATGAAAGGATCGAGAACCAGGTGTGATTGTGATCTTCTTCAATCAGTGTGTCAAGGAAGAGTTCCTCTCAGACTGAGCAGTTCTTCCTCATCCAACCCGAAACCCAGCAGAGCACCTGTTCTGTTAGACTAGTGGAAAGCCTTTGTTCTCCACAGAGAGACAGTTTGTGCCGAGCGCAGAAACCTGCTGATAACGAAAAGTGATCTGTTCAGCTCAGTGGAAATGAAGGAATTACCAACACTCTGAAGCTGTCCTAGAGAAAAACCAGGCTAGGCTACGGAGAATAACACAGGCAACCTATGAAAGAGAATAGACCAGCCAAAAGAAAGAGAGGCCGAGGGATGAGAGAGAGAATGAGAGAAAGGATGGAACACACCCAGAGACAAAGCTGCAAAGCTGTTGATTAAAGCCATGGAGTGGCCAGGATCTGAGCGCTCTGGGGCTAGTTGGAGAATATTAATTTATCTTACTCTAACCAGCACAGCTTGATGATGGACTAACTTGTTAGTAAACAAGTGGCAGATTTATTTTGGTGTGCCGGGATACAAGGGGGCTTGTTTGATATGAAAATGTATTTGCATTTGTTTACAACAGCTGCTGTATGCTTAACAACTTCTGTAATTAATTTTGACCTAGCAGAACTCTTCTGGAGTGTGTGCTGAGCAGAGTTTATATAGTAAATATACTGGATAATCACAACCCCCACACACCAGACTGAGGCAGACTGAGAATCCTATTATAGGGAGGGGTGAAATCTGCTTAAGATTCCAAATGGACTATTCCCCACCCAATAGGAGAGAGAGAGAGAGAGAGGAAGGAAGGGAGGGTGGGAGGGAGAGAGGCAGGGAGAGAGAGTGGGGAGAGAGAACAAGCACATTAAAATGTCACACTTTCCTCAATCTCTGATTGAAAAATTACAATAGTAATACAACTCTCCCCCCTGGGAAAATAAATAGTTTGACAAGGTTAATTTTGAGAAAATGAACCCCTAACTGCACGGAACGGTGTGTGGGGCGCGTGTGAAGCCATGTGTTGAGACGTTATGGGTTAAGAAGTTATGGTTGTGAACCATGCCATCATCATTAGCACCACTGTCAGTAGTAGTACCTCTCCCATGACACAACACCTGCCTGGCTAAATACTACATACACAATACTGCCATTTACAACTGAACTATCTCGGTGCAGGTTAGAAGAGGTCATGTCACGCTTGAGCGCTGACTGACCGTATCATGTGTTGGTTCGACAGCTGTTGGGAGAGAGACCCCAATGTGTGTTGGTAGTAGGATATTGATGGATGTAGCAGCAGGATACAGTAGGATCCAACTTGGAACAGACACAAAGAGATGCCTGGCATCCAGCGTCCATGGACGAGACAAGAGGCACCAGCTGCAGCAGTCCTTGTAAGAACCCAGGCAGGCTGGCAGGCTGCCTCCCTCCTCAGACTCCTTTCTGCCTCCTCAGCCTCCTCTCTGCCTCCTCAGCCTCCTCTCCCTCATCTCCCTCCTCAGCCTCCGCTCCCTCTTCTGCCTCCCCAGCCTGCTCAGCTATACTACCATCCTCCTGGCTGAAAGCAGCAGAGGCAGTTTGAGCAGCTCAGTCTAAGGCAGACTAAATCCAACCTCTGCTGCCCCTCCCCCCTCCCTGCCCACCCTCTCGGCCACTTTGCTATCCTCAAAAAAGAATAATGCCCTTTGAGCTTTATGGACATGCTGTCTGTCTAATATCATTTTTCCCGCCGCTGGCAGAACGCAGAGCTTTGCATATGTATCCCTACTGTGGGAGCTGAGAGATGAGAGAATGTACAGCAGTATGGCTGTGGTGGCGGTGGGGGGGTTTAGGCCTGTCACTGCCCAAGCCCTCTGTCTCTCTTCTCAGCGGATGAGAGCACCATTGTCTCTCTGCCCGACTCCACTGCTGGCACAGCACTCGCAGTTCCCAGCAGCCGGATAAGATCGAGATAGAGAGGGGAGGAGAGAGGGGGAGTGAGGTTTGGGCTGATGACAGAGAGGGAGATGGAGACGAGAGCAGAGAGTGTTTGCTAAGCTCTGAGCCGTTGCACCAGGGCCTGACAGGCAGGCGCAGGGAGATGGAGTCGCTGACAGGGAGGGAGGCAGGGAGGGACTAACACTCTCACTTGACTTTCCCCCCCTACTAGCTCTGACTTTGCTGATAGCTACTTTATTGAGAAGAAATTGACTTACTATGACTGAGATATGTGGTTGTCCCACCTAGCTATCTTAAGATGAATGGACTTACTCTAAGTTGCTCTGCATAGTAACGTCTGCTAAATGACTCAAATGTAAATGTAATGTAAATGGGTAAAGGGAGGGAGAGAGGGTGACAGAGGGAGATCGCCCAAGCTGTGCTGCTGAGTTCATCCAATCTGCTGTTCTCTCCTCTCCAGAGGATTGGCCAGCTCCATCAACTTCATGGGAGGCCTCATCCCCTGCTCTGAAAGAACCAACTCACCACCAGAATTACAGTACAATACTGTCTCTCTCTATCTCTCCCTCTATCTCTCCCACTGTTTCTCTCCCTCTATCCCTCTCCCACTGTTTCTCTCTCTCTCTCCATGTTTCTCTCTCTCGCTCTCCATGTTTCTCTCTCTCCCTGTTTCTCTCTCTTCCTCTCTCTCAAACACACGCTTTACACCTCGCTCCTTTTCACACTCACATCCACGCCTCAATAGCTCCATGCACACTCCAACATTACTCTTAATAGGCAGAAGAGACAGTGTCACAAAGGTGCAAATGGGCAGTCCTAGCACAGCCTTTCCATTTGCAGCAGACAGCATAAAGCTTTGCTGTGTTTTTCCTTCATTACGTTTGTGCTAGCCTCTTCCCTTTTTCCCTGACTGTGTTATTATCTGTTCTGTGTGCTTGTTCCTGACATATGTTGCCATCTAAATTGGTACCTGCCAGTGCACTGCTCGCCAAGCTTACGCAAGCCTAAAAAAAACAAGTAAGCAAACGAAAGCAAGCTAAAAACAAAACACGGTATTACTCCTTGTTCTCTACTCCACTTTTTTACAGGGCTAATTTAAATGCAATTAACGAAGCCTTTGGAAAAAGAGGAAAACAGCAGTATGAATGAATCCGTGGTCAGCAGAGCAGCGAGGGGAACACTGTATTAATTACTGTCCAAACGCACAGACGGGTCTTCTCTCTCTCGCTCTATCTTTACCTCCCTCCCTCCCTGAATACACACTGTCTTATCACGACCCCCTAGCACAACAACAACCAAATAAAGAGATGGTGTAATGGAGGGAGCAGTCTAAAATAAATTCAGGTAGGCCAATGGCAGTCTTTGTAAGCATATTATTTCCTCTCAGGATTATGAACAGGGGCCACTTGCTCCTGTCACTGCCATGTTGAGTTGTTAAGTTGTTTGAATGTTTTCCCTCCCTCCCTTGCCTTCAACATGGGGACGTTTTATCCCTGTATTATGGCTTCACAGTATTATTTGGCATGCTCTCAGTCTTGCCGTTTGCAGCTCTGAGGGATTGTTGGGTTGAGTGAGGGATTAGGGAAGGGCCAGTTCCTGCTCACTGCATTGCTTTTATAGCATCTCAACAATCACAGAGATAAAATGAGCTCCCTCTCATTGTGTTGGGGATTTATGCCTTCCTGTTCCTGTTCACTGTTGTCGTCTTCACTGTCTCCTTTTGGCATAAAAGGTCTTTGCTATGGCTGAATGTCAAAATGTATTTTATGTCTGCAGTTGAAAATACAATGTTGGAGCGTTGCGGCCTGACCACCTCTGCTGTGAGTGGCTGTCTGGTAGTCGGTGTGGGTGTGTGGGCTTGGGCCTGCTGTGTGGTCCTATCCTGTCCTCCACCTCACCACAGGGGAGCCATCACCAGTACATGACTCTATAAGTCTCCACAGCTCCAGTCCCAGGCCACCATGGCATGGCATTGGGCACGTTCTCCTCTCCTCTCCTCTCCACACTGTGGAGTACTGTAGCATCTTTATGCCCGCCCAGAGCCTGAAGGGAACCTGTCTCTTTAAGCCCTGCACTCCTCTCCTGCTTTCTTTCTTCTTCAAGACAGATTATATTTATGGCTGCAGTAAAAGGGCAAAAGCCCTATTTTGTCATTGATCAGGCTCATTTTTTATTTTCCCTCCCAGAGTCACAGTGAGGGGGGACTGACTATCAGTGGGGTTGAGCCAAGGGGCCTGCAGTGTACATTTCACACAGTTGCTGTTTTATCCTGTAAGAGGGATTGGTTTCTGGAGGCCTGGCGTCAGCCTCTGCTTTACGATTTCAAATCATATTAGGTCCAGCCTTTTGAGAGACATTGGGCAGAGAATAGCCCAGAGAAAACGGTTGGGCATACCTTCAAAGGCTTGGTCGTTTAATTATTCAGATCCATTTATTTTATGCTTAAACTCTACACCAGATAAGACCATGCATTGTTGTCCCACAAAATATGTTTGCAACCTCCGTAAATCGCTTTGTTCTGGTGCCTTGAAACAGTCCAAATCAATGGCCGCCCATACACAAAGAGTATTGTCTAGCGGTGTAATGTCTTTTGAATTAGGAGGCGCTGAGAGACTTGGGCCCGTTCCTGGAAAAGGTAGCTCGCCTCACTGATAGCTCTGGAGACCAGTAATTGATTACAAAGTGTGAAATTAATGAATGTTATGCATGGAGCTAGTGTGCGCGTCTCCCTGTAGAGGTGTGTTATTGGCCCAGGACTCTTCTTACTTACCTCCCTGCAGCATGGACTTAAACCACTCAAAAGAGTTTGTTTACTGTCTGTAAATGTGACTGAAAGGACTCAACCTGACTCAACATTTAGTACTGCAGTCAGTCTGAGTCATCTGCCTTCATCTGCAGGGACAGTGTCATCACAGCCCTTTAACTCTCCAAACCGAATATTATGCTCCTACATTTGTGATGAAAGCATTGATTAGAACATGGCAGCCATCTTTGACATAGCCGAATGTGACCGGTGTGGAAAGAGGGAAGCTGTGAGGGCTGGGATCTCCTTCAGGTCACGTTAACATCTCCTTCCTGCTGGCCTGGCTGGTCCTCTTTAGCCTTGCCTGTCTTTGTCTCTGACTCCCTCCCCAACCCCACGCCTCTAAACGCCTGCATGACAACCTGCAGCTCATTACAGACAAACGGTCCACAGGGAAATGAACTCACTTCATCCTTTCACATTGTTCATTTGGTCAACTGTGTTTAATTTCATCGGGGGGTCTCTCCGTCAACGACACAAGACATCTCAGTAACCCAGACTTATACTGCCTGTCATATCTATAATGTATCTGTCTGCCTACTTCCAGCCACTTACTGTACTGCTGGGGGATGAGCAGCAAAGCTGTAGTCTACTGCTGTAGTGAAGGTTTCTGATGTCATTGTTAGTGTTATTGTCGCCTCCAATGGCTCTGTTACGCCAGTGGTTATTTGGGGCCTCAACCGTGTACGGTAGATGTCCCTCGTTATCAAATAAGATGCAATTCCATTATGTTTGCCTTAAAAACATTACCACGGGCATCCATAGCAGAAATGGCTTTGAGAGAAATAGCAAGATAAAATTAAAGCGATTCTAGTGAAATGATATTGAAATCCATAATAAGATAGATAGTTTAATATCTATGGTAACAAAAAATAACCAACCCAAGGCTTAAGGACTAATACAACTTAATTAGAATTTCAAACTGCGGCTCCAGCAGGATCCTACATTACACACAGAGAGCATGACAATTTCCTGATAGCCTTTCTAGAGCCACCAGTGTATATCTGATCCCTATGCCAACTGAGCTAAATGCTAACCAAGTCAAGTCCTCTGTGCTTTAGCCATAGGCTGTGCCTTCTGTTAGACTTCTGGCTGGCCTGCTGGCTTGCTGGCTATAGAGATGGGGATGAGATAAATGACTGGTAGTGATTGGAGCACACTAAGAAGGTCAGAGGATTAGTTGCACACCAGCACATACAACATTATGGCCACATATACTGAGTATATCAAACATTAGGAACACCTTCCTAATATTGAGTTGCATCCCCCCCTTTTGCCATCAGAACAGCCTCAATTCCGGGGCATGGACTCTACAAGGTGTTGAAAGCGTTCCACAGGGATGCTGTCCCATGTTGATATCCAATGCTTCCCACAGTTGTGTCAAGTAAGCTGAGTGTCCTTTGGGTAGAGGACCATTCTTGATACACAGGAAACTGTTGTGTAAAAAACAAAAAACATCAGTGTTGCAGTTCTTGACACAAACCGGTGCGCCTGGCACCTACTACCATACCCCGTTCAAAGGCACTTCAATCTTTTGTCGTGCCCGTTCACCCTCTGAATGGCACACACACAATCCATGTCAATTATTTGAAGGCTAAAAAATCCTTCTTTAACCTGTCTCCTCCCCTTCATCTACACTGATTGAAGTGCAGTTAACAAGTGACATCAATAAGGGATCATAACTGTCACCTGGGTTCACCTGGTAAGTCTTTGTCATGGAAAGAGCAGGTGTTCCTAATGTTTTGTACACTCAGTGTAGTCTTGGTGAAGGTCCTGGCTGCAGTGGTGATACACTTCTTCCTTCAAATGCATCATATCATGCGTCTGCAACCATGATATTGCCTGAGACTGAGGCAGTGATAGTTATAGTATGGCTGTGCTATACTAACTTGGAAATGTTTCCATTTCCTTTTGATTCAAAATTAAATGAGGGGTATGGTCAGGGGGGCCACTTTGTTTTTAGAAGTGGGGGGGACATAACATGGCGGGGATCTGGGGGAGGACCAGAATTTTTGGGGGCATCTAAAGCTCATTTCCTGCATTTTTATACAAGCTAGGTAAGAGATCATTATTAAATATGTTTAAATTATTAATAAGACTGAACTAGATCAAAAGTAATTCAATCATCAGTATTGTGTTGCACCTTTAACCAATAACCTGACAAAACTAATACTTTTTACTTGCAAACAATATAGCTGGGTCACCCAGTCCTGTTCCTAGGGGTCTACGGCCCTGCAGTGCCACAATCTAATACACCCCACTAAGCTTTAGGATCTTAGTGAAACGTTTATTGATTGATTTTGGGTGTGTTACGTAAAAGGCCAGAGTGACAGCTCGTCAGACCAGGACTGAGCAGATCAGCAGCTAGGAATTGCCTAAATAGGTATCTCCCCAGACGTGGGCATGTTTTCATATTGTATTCCATATAAGGCATCCATAACTTATGAAAGTTGCCCAGTATACCTTTAATCTTGTAAGAAATCAAATCTAGTGATAGATAACTTGACATTGTGGGAGGATAACCAACCTTCCAATGAATTTCTTAGCAGCTATACATGTTTTATAGACGCTCTTATCCAGAGCGACTTACAGTAGCAAGTGAATACATTTTCATACTTTTTTTTCCCTTCTTCGTACTGGTTCCCCGTGGGAATCAAACCCACAACCCTGGCGTTTCACACACCATGCTCTACCAACTGAGCCACACAGCTTCGTTACACAGTTTCTTCGGATATTAGCCACTAGGATCAACATTTACAAGAAAACAAAAACAAGGGGGAAGGGAGAATCTGTAGACATGCTGAGATAAAAGTACATACTCTTTGCCAGAAGTTAGCCAGCCTTCACAAGACAAAAACATATTCATGCAAATATGTCCCTTTTTGTGTTTTACACCTCCAGCAGAGGAATTACATTTCTGAGTGCATGTAATCCAGTTTCACTGGCATATACAGTTGAAGTCAGAAGTTTACATACACCTTAGCCAAATACATTTAAACTCAGAATAATAGTAGAGAGGATGATTTATTTCAGCTTTTATTTCTTTCATCACATTCCCAGTGGGTCAGAAGTTTACATACACTCAATTAGTATTTGGCAGCATTGCCTTTAAATTGTTTAACTTGGGTCAAACGTTTCAGGTAGCTTTCCACAAGCTTCCCACAATAAGTTGGGTGAATTTTGGCCCATTCCTCCTGACAGAGCTGGTGTAACTGAGTCAGGGTTGTAGGCCTCCTTGCTCGCACACGCTTCTTCAGTTCTGCCTACACATTTTCTATAGGATTGAGGTCAGGGCTTTGTGATGATCACTCCAATACCTTGACTTAAGCCATTTTGCCACAACTTTGGAAGTATGCTTGGGGTCATTGTCCATTTGGAAGACCCATTTGCGACCAAGCTTTAACTTCCTGACTGATGTCTTGAGATGTTGCTTCAATATATCCACATAATTTTCTTTCCTCCTGATGCCATCTATTTTGTGAAGTTCACTAGTCCCTCCTGCAGCAAAGCACCCCCCGCAACATGATGCTGCCACCCCCATGTTTCACGAGTGGGATGGTGTTGATCGTCTTGCAAGCCTCCCTCTTTATGGCCAAACAGTTATATTATGGCCAAACAGTTCTATTTTTGTTTCATCAGACCAGAGGACATTTCTCCAAAAAGTACGATCTTTGTCCCCATGTGCAGTTACAAACCGTAGTCTGGCTTTTTTATGGCGGTTTTGGAGCAGTGGCTTCTTCCTTGCTGAGCGGCCTTTCAGGTTATGTCGATATAGGACTCGTTTTACTGTGGATATAGATACTTTTGTACCTGTTTCCTCCAGAATCTTCACAAGGTCCTTTGCTGTTGTTCTGGGATTGATTTGCACTTTTCGCACCAAAGTAACGTTCATCTCTAGGAGACAGAACGCGTCTCCTTCCTGATCTGTATGACGGCTGCGTGGTCCCATGGTGTTTATACTTGCGTACTATTGTTTGTACAGATGAACGTGGTACCTTCAGGCGTTTGGAAATTGCTCCTAAGGAAGAACCAGACTTGTGGAGGTCTACCAAATCTTGGCTGATTTCTTTAGATTTTCCCATGATGTCAAGCAAAGAGGCACTGAGTTTGAAGGTAGGCCTTGAAATACATCCACAGGTACACCTCCAATTGACTCAAATAATGTCAATTAGCCTATTAGAAGTTTCTAAAGCCATGACATCATTTTCTGGAATTTTCCAAGCTGTTTAAAGGCACAGTCAACTTTGTGTATGTAAACTTCTGACCCACTGGAATTGTGATACATTGAATTATAAGTGAAATAATCTGTCTGTAAACAATTGTTGGAAAAATGAATTGTGTCATGCACAAAGTAGATGTCCTAACTGACTTGCCAAAACTATACTATGTTAACAACAAATTTGTGGAGTTTTAATGACTCCAACCTAATGTATGTAAACTTCCGACTTCAACTGTAGTACATTCTATGGATGGTCTTAAACTGTAGTAATTTATGTCTGAGATCATATGAACATGACGGGGCATTCTAACACACCTGCATCCATTCATCATCATTAATAGCGTCTCCCAGGTCTTCTTCACATTTTTGTTTTACATGTTTTGTGTCATCGTGAAAAGCCTCTATCAACCCTTGATACAGTTTGGAAATTGTTGTCAGACTGCCTTAAAATAGCATCAGGTTTTTCCAGTGTTTGCTGCGAAGAGATAATAAAGTGTTGTATCTGCAAAAGTTCACCTCAGCTTCGTCACAGACTGGTCTTCCCTGGCTGTCTGATGAGACCACTGTCACCATCTAATCCTCCTAAGATGAGGCATGACAAAAAATTACCTTGGTGTACATTTATGCATTATTTTATCCAAGAATAGAATCAATGGTTCAACAATTGAAATGACCATTATTCCCAGATCCCAGACTGTAGCTTTAGGCTTAAGCTGCTGTCCTGTAGCTACTGTAGGTCTACCCATCAATTCAAGATGGAACTTTGTATCATTCACTGATATTGTTATAATATACTGCAAAATTCACCTGAGCTCCGTAGACTGGTCTTCACTGGCTGTCTGACCCTGCTGGGACCCCTGTCATCATAAGACATGATGAGCAGTGTTGTGTACTGGCTGTTCACTAGAGGGCTGCATTCCTGTGGGATGCCAGCAGGACCTGTGGGTCCCGACAGAGATCATTTTGGCGAGGTCGGCATTATTCTCACACAATTCGCTGCTTCAACATCAGTAGCCTACCTCTCCTAGTTGGGCGTGAGAGATCAAGTGCGGACTCATTGAAATAGAGTAGGCTGCCTACGTGGGCGGAGAATCACGAGGCAGTCAATTTAAATATGAAATTAATTTAAATATTATTCGACTAGTTTATTACAGTGTCTGTAAATAAATAGGCTATTGATAATGGATAGAAGTGGAGGGCGCTCAACCAACGTGAGTTGAAGTGCAATCAAAAACTTTAATCATCATTGAAAAGGAAAAGGCTCAACGCGCACATAGATTAGGCTGCTGTGGTGAGCGAGCGTTGCACCTTTTCATTTTCAATAGGTATTGATTACCCATTTATTTGTCTCTGCCAGCAAATCGTCCTCCTAGGCTATATCCTATAGGCCTATGCAAAACGTAGAAAGTGTTTGCTGTTATCATTCTTGCTGCTTCAAGTTCAGTAGCCATACCTGCGAGATCAGGTGCGCATGTGGTCTCAATTAAATAGAGTAGGCTATGGCCTATGATTGGGGGAGAAGCACTGGACAGTTATCTTTCCAATGAAAGGTACTTCCTAAATACTTTACTACATTTCCTAGAAATAGGCCTAAATATTGATCACCCATCTTCCAACTCCTAAAAGGTAGGCTATGAAAATAGCTCAAGAGAAAGTGCAAGTCTCTCCTACTCTGCTCTCTTCAAACTCCATCTAGCATATTTTCTGATCTAGCCTAGTAATATAGATGTGAGAATCTCTGGTAATTTAACCTATTTCTTAAATTATTTTTGTGCATTTGATATTGCCTATAGGGAGCAAAATTGCTGGGACCATGGCTGGCAAGTGAGCTGCGTCACATACGCCTAAAATAACATTGCGGGACTGCGGTTGGGTTTGGGACCAGTTCTTGCGGTAGCGGGTGGGAGTCAGACAGAAAGCCAGCTGGTGTGGGCGAAGTGCGGTATGAAAAGCTGTAGCGTGATGAAGAAACGGTCCCACCAGACCTCTACTGTGCACCATGACAGTGAAGCCTGTAACGTTACATTGCCATACTGACTAATAAAAACACACATTGAACTGAAAACATTTCAGAATATCAATCTTACATCATTTGGCTTATGGTTTCATCGTTTGATTCAGGTCTAGTGTGATTGAGGCAAAAATAATAGCTCTCTCTCTCTAACGGTACATCAACTGGCAAAAGCTAGCTAAGTTTATTTACTTCTGTTGAAATGGGACAAAACAAAGGCTACAAAACGTTTCCATACAAACAACCGCCACCTCGTATCGCTATCTGACAGATAGCTAGAGTCTAGAGCTGACCTGGCTGTGGTAGTTACTAGCTAGCATAGCTAGTTCATTCACCTCAGTCGAGAGGGGATGAAACATTAGCTAACGTTACATGTCAGTTACAATACTAGCTCAGCACTGTGAATAAACACTTGTTTTTTTTAAACAGCAGTTACCTTGCAGGTTACATCAGTAAACTAAAGAGTAGCCAGTTTATACTCTGCTTGCTTTTACAACTCGGTGAAAGAGCACAACACATGCACACTGAACTATGCTCAACTCTCCCGTGCTGGTCCAGCCAGCCTTCCAGAAGCTTTATTTTCACACAGCCTGTTAGCCTGCTCTGTGGTGTCCACGGTCCTAAATCCAGCCGGACAAAAATGCAATTTCAGAATGAAGGGGGGACATGACCCCCCGTCCCCAGTGAAAGTTGTACCCCTGGGTATGGTAATAGATCATCCTTGTATATTTTGTAGTTAATGCAACAGTAAGGAGCAGTGTGCTATTTATATAGCCAATGAAGGATTTGGAGGGCATGTGTTTAAGATGGAACATCGCATAAGACTGACAACATTTTTGCACGATTTAAAACCAGGGCAGTCTCATGGCATACAGTCTTAAAGTTGAAATGTTGGAGAGTGTTAAAATACATTTAGCTTGACGTTGGTATTCATACTGTGGTCTCTTCTAATGCAGCAGCCAGGAGCATCATGCTCTTTAAGTGAAGGTCGGGTGAAGGAAGAAGTGAGTGTAGTAATGCTCTGAGTGGAAGTGGAGGTTACAGACCTCCTCCACCTTACTCTGCCATCTGAGTGGAGAGGAGGCTCCAGTAAGTCACATCCACAGCCAAACTGCATGGCAATTGCCAAGCAGTTGCCAAGCAGTTAAAGTCTCCCTCTCTCTCTCTCTCTCTCTCTCATACGCACATACAGATTTAATTTAAGTAAATTTGACAAACTAGGGCTTCTGTTATCTACCTTTTTCTGGACCTTATGTCCCTGTCAGCTCAGGAAAACATCCATATTATCACCACCCACCCAAAAATCTGTATTTAAGACTAGGAAATTACTCATACAGCAGAAGAAGTCACCAATTAGCATGTTTTACTCCAAAGCATTGCTTTGCATTACTATGGAAACAAGAAACAACCGATTGCACCGCTATGTTTGCGTTTAAATAATTCTTATTAAGACTATTTTTATTGTGAATGTGAGAATAAGTAGCTGTTTCCTAGAGATGTGCAGCTGTGTGGTTGGTGGAGACAGAGCTGACCTGATACAGAGTCAGTGGCAGGGCCGTAGCTAGCTACTCCTGAGTGCTCTGAGAATATTCATCTCTTCAGTAACCACCAAAGACTGCAGCAGAGCAAAATGAGAAATGTTGTTTTATAATGAGAGCCTTAGGCAAAGATATACAGAGGCATGTCTTAAGAAATTCTGTCATTATATATTCTCCTAGTGATACTGCAGAGAGGAGAAGGCACACTAAAGAACAAACTCACTCAACTGAGGGTTTAGGATGGATGCAAGAACATCTTTAATGTTGTGGGTGTCTACAAATGTTTATATTGCTGAGTGGCGGGGGGTAAACACGTCAACCTTTCATGCTATACTATATCAGATAGTGGAGTCTGTGATGATGATGACATTCTCAGGGGTATCACCTCTGTCGTGTGTTAACTTTCACACCTTCAAATAGATCCTGGTAAAGAACTCGCATGCCCAAAGAGCCAATCAGAGTGGCTGTTGGTGGTGTTTATTCCCGTAAAACATTGAGGCTATAGGGTTAGGAGTAGGCCTGTACTTGACAGTAGCCATTCAAATGGTCTCCCTCTCGCTCTCCTGCCTCCTCTCTGCAGTGCGGCCCTGTCTATTTGCTCTCAGCCTATCCACTCATCTCAGACACGATCAGCCCGGCAGATTGTCGGCAGAGGTGCTGATAGCTGTCACTAGTGATTCCCTCCTACACATCTTCCGCCCTCCTGTAGTCAGACCCTTGTTTGAAAAACAAATACAAAATGTAGAGAACAAGACTTGTTAAACTGATTATTGCAACCTAAAGTTTGCCTCAGCTGTTACGGCTGAAGGAGGAACGAAATGGAAGTGGTGAGAAATCGATAGTCCACTCTGCCTCTTCCGACATCTTAATGCCAGTCTCTCCTGAGAGGAGGGCATGCTGAAGTGATGGAGTCTCTGTCAGCTGCAGGAGATGTCAGAGGAGTTTTTAATGGAGGTCTCAGCAGAGCTGACAAGCTGTTTTTATTTAACTAGGCAAGTCCGTTAAGAACAAATTCTTATTTACACTGATGGCCTAGGAACAGTGGGTTAACTGCCTTGTTCAGGGGCAGAACGACAGATTTTGTTTACCTTGGCAGCTCGGGGATTCAATCTAGCAACCTTTCGGTTACTGGCCCAACGCTCTAACCACTAGGCTACCTGTGAGGAGCTAGGGCTGGTCGAGGTGCGGGATAGACTGGCCAGCAGGGGTATGACTGGACGAGACGCTGTGGTTCCAGTCCCAGTTCTTCTCATACTAGGCTAGTGTTTATCAACTCCACCGCCACACATTCACTCCCTCAGTCTAGAACATGCTTAGGATGCCAACATGCTTAATTAGCATCCTACTGGGTATACAGTCTGATTCTGGTACACGGTAAACTAAGGATGAGAAAATCATGTTAACCTTGCTGGAATAAGATTTGAAATCACCCCACTGAATTTACCTGAGGATTAGATTACCCACACACTGTTTAAATGCACGGCCAAACCAGTATTTATATGGATATTTCACACTGAAGCGTGCAGGGCTGAGTTAAACATGTTTTAAATCACTGAAACTCACCAAAAACAATAAAGCCACAATGACCGCACCGTGTAGCGCAACACACCAACTACACACAATAAATAATATCCCACAACACAGGTGGGGGACTGAACACACTAAATAGGATTCCCAATTAGAGACAACGACTAACAGCTGCCTCTAATTGGGAACCCAAACCAAACCAACATGGAAAATACAACATAGAACCCTAAACCCCCTTGGTCACGTCCTGACCAAAAACACCATAAAGAAGCAAAAAAGGGCTATCTATGGCCAGGACGTGACAGTACCCCACCAAAAAGGGCTATATATGGCCAGGACGTGACAGTACCCCACCAAAAAGGGCTATCTATGGCCAGGACGTGACAGTACCCCACCAAAAGTCAATGGGGGGGGGTTCTTTTCCGGTGGGTCTTCGCCTTTCGCCCGAAAATACACACCGGAGGCCCGGCACGTGGAGCCGAAACAGGACGTGCCGGCCTCTGAAGGTGCACAGGGAACCTGATGCGTGGAGCAGGGACAGGACGTGCCGGCTCTGGATGCGTACAGAGGACCTGATGCGTGGAGCAGGAGCAGGAACAGGCCGTGCCGGGGCTCTGTTATATCTATGGCCAGGACGTGACATCCTAGCTGTGAGAACCTCTGATGCCGACAGTTTGTTTTCACTAGACGCTAGATAAGATTGGGAATTTCTTTATGGCCCTATTTTTTATATTTGTAAGCAATGTTTTATAGCACAGTCAGACGTTTTGGATATTTATCTGGGGAGATTTTTTTAAGAGATTGTATTGAATTATAGTGAAACGGATGGGAGATGAAAGTACATTTTTATTATTGTGAGTGCTCTGTCTCTGTCTGTAGGTTAGTCTTTATGCAGGGTGAGCCACTAGTGTCTTAGTGAGAAGTTAATCTAGAGGCCCATAGGGACAATGTCTCAATATGTGTGACTTGCCTACATCTAGACTAGGTCTAGCTCAGTACAGGCAATATCAGACAATTGTAACCCAAACCCAGCCATTCCATATTCAATCCAGGCTGTCTCAAGGGAACGTGGCCATTGAGGTGCAAGGCTGCAGGGAGGGTCGGAGGGCCACTGGACTGGCATTCACTTCTGGATCGATCACATCAGTAGTCAAACTCATTGCGGCGAGGAGGTGGCCTCCCACTGCAACTCACTATTCTAAACTCTCAGCAGCGTTGTGCTAAATGGTGAAGTAAAGGCAGGGAACCTAGAGCCAAGCATCCATCCCAGGAGAAAGGTCACAAGCTACTTCCTGATGTGCATGAAAGACAGCGTAGAGTTTGAGAGGGGGCTAATGGTACTGCATGCAGGCCTTATTCCTATTCCAGCCCAGTCACACACACCCACAACACACAACACACTTACATGCACAGAGGCATACACACTCCGCCCACCACATCCAGATGGTTTTATGGGATGTTAGAAAACTTTCTTCCCAGAACTGCAGAGTCACTATTCTGTCTTAAATGTGCACGTCATATTTTTGTGTTTTCCTCAAGACCACGGCATCAAATCAGGGTAATAATGTCAGACAAATTGTGTAAGTAAATGTGAACTGGGTTGTCCTAGAGAGGGGGCGGTTACCCTCCCTGCATGCCAATAAGACAGCTCCGTGGTATCTAGCCGAAAAGCAATTCATTGAAATGCAAGAAAAGGGGGAGAAGGCTCAGTGCAAAGATGCTGACAGGACAGAAAGCTGTGCTCATCCATCTCCGTTTGCCAAGTTTTTCCTCTCCCGGTGAGGTGAGCTCCTCCTTGTCCTCCCTTTCTGTGAGATATGCACCCGGGGACAGTCAGAGGACAGACGGCAGAGAGGCAGCGCTACCTCTAGCAGCTAGCCCTTTCATGCTGTAGGCGGAGGCAAAGTTTTGATCGCCTTCTCTGACCGTGATGAAGTGTGACAATGGGTGTGGGTCTGAAACAAACTCAAAGTCGGCCATTAATTTTTATTATTATTCCCCCAAATAATAGAAAAAAGGAAATCATGTTGTCTTCTCTCTGTCTGTCTTCTAGTCTGGCAGAGCCTTGACCTCTGACACTGCTCTGGCTCCTTGTTTCCTTCAGTGTTGTTATTATGACTGCCAGCCTATCACAGTCTTCCCAGCTCTCACAACTTCTAAATGTAGGGAAGTAAATAAAGCTTTAAATCACCAGACAGCTTATTGTTGATTGATTGTTGATTGGTGATTGCAGAGCTGTTGTTCCCAGCGATGTGTGAACATTGTTCACAGCAGACTGGGTTGTGAATGTGATTTAGGTCGACTGGCTGCTATTGTCCCAATGGGTTTTACGTGCTTTCGTTTCAACGGCTTCATTGTCTCTTGTGTTATACTGTGTAATCACGCAATGAATTTCTTCTGCCCCTTTAACTGACTCATCACTCATCATTGTAGAGATGCAGAATGCTTTTTAACAGTCCTGTGGACCTCTCTCTCTCTCTCTCTCTCTCTCTCTCTCTCTCTCTCTCTCTCTCTCTCTCTCTCTCTCTCTCTCGCTTCTCTCATGCCTGCTCTTCCTCTCTGCAGTGTGGCCTTGACTTCATCTTCTGGGCCCTTGGGGTATCTGAGCCCTCCAGCAGGGTTGGGCCTCAGTGTCCCTCCACCCTAGGGCTATCCCCCAGTCCACCCTGCCTCCCTGTGATCCCCACTGAACCACTGTCTGTCTGCAGCCCCCTGATCCTCTCACATCATACCAGCCCTGAGCAGCTCTGAAGGCCAGGGCTGCCAGGCCTTTGGTTTAGCCTCACAATGAAAGAGCAAGATTATTGACCCCCTCTATGCTCCTCCTCATTCCCCAGTCTGCCTGGAATGATCCATGGGGCTCCTGTTAGCCTGTGGTGGGGTGTCTTTCTGTCTATCTGTCTGTCTGTCTGTCAGGGGACATTATTCTCCGTCGGTCCCAGTTAAGGAGGTGTTTTTTGTCCTGAGCATGTAAAACTCAGCTGACACCCGTAGATAAAGAAAGCAGCTTTGATCCTTCGTCTGTCATGACGTTGTAGAACTGAGACAATCTGAGACGACAGGCCAGGACTGAGCACTTTATTCCACCGTAGGCACTGGCTGAACTTAAAACACTCTGGCTCCAGGAAAATGAATGCCAATCTGGGCTTTTACCTTCAGCTTGGCCTGCGTGAGGCCCCCTGTTTTTTGGTAATGCAGGCCCTCTATTAAGAATCCATATCTAGGTGGCGTTTAATCATACTACCATTCACTCCCATTAAAAACATTTTGTTTGACCTTATGGTTTCACTTCCTTTCGACACCTACACAGTCGACCTGCCTGATAATATTTAAGGGCTCTAGTCCGGTCCAACCTCCAAGTCTTATCTCACTGTAATTACTGTAAAGTGATGTTTACATAAATAGACCTGTGTTTTGCTTCTATAAACTCTATGTGTTGAGTTCAGTGCAGAGCCCAGAAGTTGCACCTCTGTGGCCCTATTACTGCAGCTCTGCAGTCTCCCGACTTTCAATGATGTGACAGGCAGCCCAAAACACTCCATCCTCACCCCAGCAGAGAAGGAATGGGAGGAGGGGATGGAGACGATAGGTAAACAGAGCCATTAGAGACAAATCTCTTTCTGAAGAAAACAAAATCACATCATCAAACAAGAGAAAAAGAAAAATATGATCCTGCAGCCCTTTGGGGCCCCAGCGCTGAAATGATAGCCGACTACGACATTTGTCTTGATCAGCCTGCCCTTAGGGATTGAGAGAATGGAGGGAGGGGTGAGAGATAGGGAGAAGCTGAGAGCACAGCATCTCTGCTCTGCTTCAAAGTGCCAGACACATTCATTACTTCTCTGTCTTATTATAGCTCTATGTGGACACTTCATGCACGAATCAGAGCGTACAGCGAGCAGAACACGGTACTACCTAGCATTCATCTGTAATTTGGCCTTTGCATTTGGTATTAACATGGTTACAGTGGTCATCCTTTAAATAGCACAGAGCAAAGAGCTCTATAGAGAGACAGTGGAGCTCATCAGTCATGGTTGGCCCAAGGAACTATATACTGCTTTGTCAAAATGACAAGATGGACTATCTAGGTTTTCTTCTTTCTCTATATGACATGTTGCTGTTGATATTGGTTTGGGCTGGAACAGAAGTTATTAGAAGCCAATCTGTAGTAATACACCCAGCAAAGACATTTACGTCAAATTTCAATGATGATTATGGTCCGCCCAAACCACCCTTATATTAAACAATATCAGTCACTCTGATTGTTTTCGATTGGATATAGCACCAGGGTCGCATCATACGCCCTCCTAAATATATGCCAAAATATATATAGTGTATATCCTATGATTCTTCATGGCATATCATACAATAGCCATGTAATGTGGTTAATCATCATTCTGATTACGTGGTTCAGCATAATCTTGCTTCCCATAATGTGTTCCAATAATCACATACGTATGAAGGCTCTCATGGCCACATACTGTCACAACATGTTTTGATTCAAACAGGTGAAATTCTGTGAAATTAACCTTTTCTGTCTTACTCAGAGAATGCCACCCCAACTGCCACCCCTAGAGCTCTCCATTTCTCTGCATCCTGTCTCATCTACCATTATGACACATTCCTGGCCCTCCTCATCCACTGCAATGGACAGCAGTCCCCTCTCTCTCTCTCAATAGAAAGGAGGCTTCCTATTGACCTCCATCTTGGCTGTGCAATAGTGGGTCTCTGTCCTCTCCGTCTGTCCTGTGCCAAGTCCTTACAGATGCTTGGTCATTTCTCCAACCCAACACTAGTCAATTTCAATACTTTTTACAATTATTTTCACAGAGTGGGTTCTCTGAAGTAGGCCAGTTTGTATTATAGCCAGCCTTCAAGCTATTTAGTGTCTCAAGTTGTTTTTCCATCTCTACTTTATTCTGTTACATTGGAATGCCCCGGGGAAATTTGGGCATGTCTGCAATATCTTTGTCTTGCTGACCAGTTTTTTGTTGGTTTTATCTTGTCAAGATGCTGTCTCTCACTTTAATATTTAATTGTCTCTCTTGAGTGAATTATGCGCTAAGCTGCTTGATAGACAGTTATCTTCACAACCGTCAGAAAAATGCTCCGCCTCTGTTTTTTTAACGTTTGGCAGTGTAGCATCAGAATTATACAAATATAACATCATATTTTGTTTCTATTTATGATTAATAGGATAAAACCGAGTGTTGTCATTGGGCATCATTACTCCAGATGACAGATTGTGAATGCAGCAGAAGGCATGAGGATACCTTGTGCCCACATCCTCTTTCGCAGTGCCAAGGCTGTTGGGTAGAGAGGAGGTGGGCAAAAAAAGACAACACAAAGTACTGCTGAGATATCTCTGCCATCTGGCCATGTTTTTAACACTCAAGCATTTGTTAAAGGGATCTCGATGAATCACCACATCTTGTTCATTTAAATAAAAATAAAAAAAGTATAATGTCCAGAGCATACAGGCATGATATAAGGGGGGTGATGATGATGGTGGTGATGGCGATGATCATCTGTGATATGGTGACAATAAGGATGTGGTTAGGACACATATGATGGTGATGGTTATGGGAATGGTGATAGGCAGCCATAGCAGTGGTGAAGATGATGATGGTGGTAGTCATGGTGATGACCATGTTGAGTGCCCTCCTCTCTACTAACTGTATCTGTCTCCTTTTCTCTATCTCCCTCCCTCCCCCTTTCTCGCTCTCTCTCTCCCCCTCTCCCAGGTCAGAACATGGTGTTTCCCCCGGTGGCTCTATGGGTGACGGTGGGCCTGGCTGTGTGTCTGCTGGGTCTGCTCATCGCCCTGGGTGCAGTCTGCCGTAGGAAGATCAAGGAGAGCTGTGAGGAGGACAGAGCAGGTACCTGTCTGTATGTCTGTCTGTCTGAACATCTGTGAGGAGGACAGAGCAGGTACCTGTCTGTATGTCTGTCTGTCTGAACATCTGTGAGGAGGACAGAGCAGGCCCACTCAACTCTGCAGTCTGTCTCAACAGCACCGCTCAGTTGTCTTTCTGAACAACAC
The DNA here is from genome assembly GCA_030435695.1 of Brachymystax lenok tsinlingensis. Classification (NCBI taxonomy): domain Eukaryota; kingdom Metazoa; phylum Chordata; class Actinopteri; order Salmoniformes; family Salmonidae; genus Brachymystax; species Brachymystax lenok. The sequence goes on along the minus strand of CM059819.1, from coordinate 28,356,000 downwards.
TTTTCACAGGATCACACTGAGCCGTTCCATAAACACATGCAGAGACTACACTTGAACACCCATTTCAATGGAGATAGTTGGGCGGCCTCTTAAGAAACAACTCCCAGAATCCCACATGAATCTTCCAAGGTTAATGAAGGGTGTGATTGGGTGCTTTCTTTCGTCTTGGCATAAGCATAACACTATAAAGATTACAGAAAACGTTATTAGAGCCAAAAGTGATGAAAGTGAGAGAGAAACATTGATGATATAATACCCCTGGACATTAAAATATAGATTATCATAGAGGTGTGTTTTTTTATTGTTCTGTTGTGTGTAGAGTTGATGAGGTGAATAATGTACAGACCCATCCTGCTTTCAGACCCTTCTGAGGACACTAGTTCAAATGCAAAATGGCTGTCCCAATGGTTTTCCCAAACCCCCACAGAGTAGGCCTGCAGATGACCTGTATAATAGTGAAACTGGCGCCCAGATCATGTGGAAGACACAGTGGGAGGAGAGTGGTGGTTACCAGGGATGACAGCGGGAGGAGAGTGGTGGTTACCAGGGATGACAGCGGGACGAGAGTGGTGGTTACCAGGGATGACAGTGGGAGGAGAGTGGTGGTTACCAGGGATGACAGTGGGAGAAGAGTGGTGGTTACCAGGGATGACAGCGGGAGGAGAGTGGTGGTTACCAGGGATGACATGTTAACATGAGGTGCCAGTGTCTTGGACAGCTGGTTCAGAATCTTAACACCCAGACAGTGTTTGTATGTATATGAGATTATCTGCTGCTGTGGAGGGATGCTGCGACCCCGTCTGTCTGCAGGTTCATTTAGAAGAGTCTGATAATTAGCGCTACTGAATAGCTGGGGACGGCTTGCAGACAGAGTAGGGACTGCCTGAGAGAATGTTTGGTGGGGAGCCGGTAGAGGAGACGTTTAAATAAAGGTCAGCCAGTGTCTGCACTGGTCCCTGGGGTTTAAAAATACATCTGGAACTGACACACACTCACAGGCAAGAATAATTAAAGCTCGATGGAACTTATGAAATCAAAATGAAACGGAAAGAGAGAGGGAGAGAGTATTACAATACATTCCCAGTGTTTCCCTTATATTCATTTCATGCCCCCAGCCCCAATGCTGCTGCTGAAAAGAATCCTAGGTGAAACACTGATTCCATACCATGAGCAAAAGTTCTTGTGGGGTCGCAGACCTGTTCTCCAGAACCCAGGAGGAGCAGGGTACTCCTCCAAGTGGTAGTAGAGAGAGGGTTGATTAACTGGCGGTGCACCACTCAGCTAAATGAGAGGTTAAGACTCATTCTGTTCCCTGTCTTCATGATCCCTGTTTGCCGAGATGAAGAGTAACATACACTGACTTCTTCACGTAGCACGCAGACTCGCACACCCAGATAAATTGATACCGTATGAATACAGATGTGGAGATGTGTTGAAGTGCACATTTACAGCTGTTGGAACTGCAGGAAGAAGAAAAGTGCAACCTAATTGAGGCTGTCTTATCTTTTAATGGTGTTCTTTGGTTTGGCCAGATTGAAGTTGACGCTCTCCTCTGAAACTCTGGGTAGTGAGGGTAGAGGGGTCAAAACTAGTCCAAAACAGAGTAAGTAATTTTTCTTCCCTGTCATAATGTATATGGAGCAGTGGATGTGTATCCTAACCGGGCAGAGCAGCAAGTGGGATTGGAGTCTGGGAGATGAAAGCTCAATTTATTCTAGTATTTGTTGCAGTACACATCTTTCTTCCTTCCTTCCTTTTTTCCTTGCTTCCCCTTTTCCTTCCTTCCTTCCTTCCTTCCTTCCTTCCTTCCTTCCTTCCTTCCTTCCTTCCGTCCTTCATCCAGCTGCTGCACTCACTTGTTTTTATCCCTGCATGCATATGAGATGTAACTAATCACTTAAATAACCTTCTTAAATTGGACCTAAACTCTGAAATCCATCTCAGAGTTTTACGATGGCCGCTTCCCCTTGCCAGAGCAGATTTCACTCAAACTCTGTGGATGGCAGCCACCATTTTGACTTTGACATAGAGGCGTCTCTAAAAGGCCTGGTTCACCCTGGTACTGTAGAAGTGTCCCTGGAGGCTGTTCTTCCCATAGTGTCAGAGGTTGTTCCGTCAGGACAGGAAGTGTTGGCCGTTAACAGAGGAGAGGTCTCTCACAGAACATTTACACTCCACATTCATTATTGATCTTTTCTAACCAACTTTTAGAGCTAGAGTGTGACGTCATAGTGATGAGATAAAGGGAGACAGAGAGAAAGAGAGAAAGAGAGAGAGAGAGCAGAGAGAGAGAGAGAGAGAGAGAGAGAGAGAGAGAGAGAGAGAGAGAGGAGGTCGGTGATTCTATTCCCTCTGTCTTCATCATAAAAACACAAATGCTGTAAAAGTTTCTAGTGAATGTTTGTTTAAACTAAATGTCCTCTTGGCACCAGAATTTAGAAGAGGGCAGCTGCTCAAATATGTGACCTTCTCAAATGGATTCTTATAAAATCCTCCCAGATAGTCCAGAAATAGGTGGGTATGCCATGCGAAGAAAGGGGGAAAACAACTCACTTGAAAAGCTGGAGATTTGAATGAATCACTCTGAGAAATTATAACCTGTAGGCATACACATACTGTCTGTCTGAGGGTGGTGTTTTCAAAATGCGAATACAAAATAGACTTGAAGGAATGTGGAACGGAAATGGAATAGTGCGATGTATGAAGGACTGTGGACATGACAATAGAAGCAGCATATATATTTTAAATAAAACATGCCAATCTTTTTACTGCTGCAATTGTGGGGATTTTGTGATTGTGCAAGAAGTTTCTCTCTCCGTCAGTCTTGCAAATTGCGGCAGACATACAAAAAAACTGTTTAATTTGGTCCAATGATCAGTTGAATCTGGCCAGGCAGTAAGTGTCTGACACGAAATGCAGTCTCTCTCTCAAACACAATGGAGCTGAGAATGGTGTCATAAAATCCTCTGGTTTTTCCTCTGGTTCCTCTGTTCCTGGTCTATTCTTGGAGTGTGCGTGCATGTGTGTAGGTGTGCTTGTGTGTATGTGTGTGTGACCACGTTTGTGTCTGCGTCCGTGTGCCAAAGTCAAAGTCACCATTATTAGTCAGTTGTACAACCGAATGCCTTCAACCGAAATGTGTCTTCCGCATTTAACCCAACCCCTCTGAATCAGAGAGGTGCGGGGGGCTGCCTTTAATCGACATCCACGTCTTCGGCGCCCGGGGAACAGTGGGTTAACTGCCTTGTTCAGGGGCAGAACGACAGATTTTTACCTTGTCAGCTCGGGGATTTGAACTTGCAGCCCTCCGGTTACAAGTCCAACGCTCTAACCACTAGGCTACCTGCCGCCCCCTGCCGCACGCGCACGTGCGTGCCCATCACTGTGGTTCCTGTCAACCTGGCCCAGTTGACAGTATGTTTCCAGAGGGGAGAGCCAGTGGCCATAGCTTAATGTGATTACTGTCTTTGTGAGTGGGCCAGGCCAGTGGGGCAGCTGTGGTCCAGTGCCCCATGCAGCCTCAGCCTCCGACTGAGCCGTGAAGGATGAGCACACCATAGCTGCTGCCTTATGAAAGCCAGAGGAACAGTGCATTGCGTGCATTCTCTTGCGTGCCTGTGTGTTTTCCCAGTGTGTGTGTCTGTGTGTTCAATGGTCTGATGGCTTCTCTCTCCACAGCCAAGGAGCTTGAAGAGGCCAAAGAACTGCAGGAAGAGGAGCAGTCTAAGACAGGTCAGCCAAGGCACATCTGGAACAACCATCACCACATTTTTACACCATACACATACAGGCTAATTACTCCTCAATGCATGCCCCATTCTAATTCAATTATGAAATTGCAAAGAACTTACATGGAATGGATTTCTGCTTCTTCCGGTGCAATGTCTAAATTCAGTACTAATGTTTGAGCACCGAGCACGTTTTTTCAGCACAGTAGTGAGATAATATTTAATATTGTGTCCTGAATAAATGTTTTAATTAAAGTTCTGTGCTCTGAGTCAAGGCCATGGTGGATACCAGGCACAGGCCTGAGCGACTCTCCCTCCAGCGTTAATGTCTTTAAAGTTATTCATTTGACTCCTTCTTTAGTGTGATTGAATTATTTAGCCTCCCTGTGAACGCCACAGTTAACACTATGTGATTTTAATAAGCCGAGAGGTGAAGGAAGGTCTCTGGGCAGAGTGGAGGGAGACAATGGCTCCTTTCCCTAATGCATGTCTCATGAATGTTTCAAAGTGAACTCTGCAGCCAGAGGAAGGGTCACCATACCTACAGCTGCCGTACTGGCTAGGAGGAGGAAGATCTCCAAGACCCTCCACCTCAACCCACTGTTTTCTCTTGACTCCTCAACAACCCCCTCACCTTTCTCTTTTCCTCGAAAGCCACACCTGTGCGGGCAGTGGTGCACCATGCGTGCGGTGGTGGGCGTGAGCTGAAGAGGGGCTCAGCGGCTCATTCTTCTGTCGTCTGAGGTACCTCTTTAAAACACTCCAGACAGCGCGCTTTGTTTTGCCATCTGGCTCCAATTGCGCTGACAAAGGGAGAGGTTCCTGTGTGAGACAAAGGAGCTGAAATGAAGGCCACTTTAATAAATGCAGGATGATGGGGGAGCTGCGTTTGTGTGTTATCGTAATGAGCTGTCCGGAGGAGAGCGTGCCTCCCTTTTCAACGCCAGCCTGATTGGAACAATAACCAGCGATAACTGGGAGCCCGGACTTATCCTGGGCTTCTGCGTTTGGAAGGGGAAATGTGTTCCCTTCACCGGCGTTAGAGCAGCTATCTAGCAGGGTACCGCTTTACAAACAAGATGCCTGGCCTGAAATCCTTGATGTGCTTGCAGCTGGTAGAGCCAACAACACCCATTCCCTCTCCTCTACTTCCACACACACATACAGTACACACACACACACTCCCCTACCCTCACATCTTTTCTGAAATTAGTTTTGTAATCTCAGCGTGATGCGCAGTTTAGAGTTAGCTGCAGTAATCCCAGAGCAGCACACTGTTTGGAGTGGGCTGCAATCTCTCTCTTTGCACCACTAGCCCCTGTCTGTCTCTCTGCTCTGCTCTCTCTGCATCCTGGGCTCTGTGGAGTTAGCCTAGGCCCTAGCAACAGGGCACTGGCAGAGTGCATCGTCGTGACCCAGTTCTTTCATGGGGGAATCATCATCAGAAAGAGCAATTTGAGCACCCTCCAAAAGAAGCAGATGTGAAAATGGTCTCCGGTTTGTGAGGTGAATTAACCTTCCTACCTGGCTTGCAGAGACAAGGTGCTGTCAATTTAACCTTTTATTTTGACTAGGCAAGTCAGTTAAGAACAAATTCTTATTTACAATGACAACCTACCGGGGAACAGTGGGTTAAATGCGTTGTTCAGGGGCAGAACGACAGACTTTTACCTTGTCAGCTCGGGGATTCGATTCTGCAATCTTTCGGTTCTGGCCCAACCCTCTAACCGCTAGTCTACCTTCCGTCAAGGTTGAAGACTAAGCTAATGTCATGCTCCATAATGCTGATACCATGGAGCGAGACCACGTCACCCATCCTCCAAGGCAACAGCTGAAAGATGGATGACAGTCGCTTGAATCGCATGAGAGCGTCAGGTGCAATAGCTCGTCAACCTAAATATCTTGATGATTTTAATACACTGCACAGGAAATGGCTAGGGCAGCTGCCTCAGACTCAGTCACATCAGAGTTGGTGTATTCCCATAGCAGTGTCTATGATAGCCTCCACAATTCAGTGGGATAGCTGTTTAATCTCTTCAGCCATGACAAACCTGAAAAGTAAAGTTCAACGACCACATCACGAAAGGGAAAAGGCATGACCACGTAATTTCTAGAGAAGCTCTCACATCTCCATCTCTCACATGTTAGGCTTACATCTCCCTCCCTTTCCTCAGGGAATCAAGATTACACATTGCACATTGTTTTGTGTCCTTTCATGAAATAGTCATATTCCCATGACCATGGGTATTAGGAGAACGACAAAGTCATAAAAAATGAAGCCCTGCATCCTATAACACATATCAGCTCAAACCTGGAGTCCAGCTGCAATCCTCACTGATCTACTCAGTAATACTGATGAGGAGAAGGTGAGAGGAGTCCAGAGGAGAGCCAGCCCCACCCTCTCTCCCCAGTCCCAGCCTCTCCCCAGCCCCAGCCTCTCTCCCCAGCCCCAGCCTCTCTCCCCAGTCCCGACAGGCCTCTCTTTACACAGCCACTGCAGCCAATGTAGTCTGTGGTGCTCCTCTTCTCATGTGCTGTCCCAGTGGTAACATATTACTGCTTAAAGATATGTAAATACAGTCGTTATGATTCCTTCATTAGTGGATGTGGGCCACAGAAGAACTTCAGGAGAGCTAATTAACAGACGTCCCTGTGCTCTACGGCTAAGTGTTCCTCTGCATAACTCATGTGCTTCTGCTTGTGTTCCTCACTAATATAATACAGTACACTACACTCCTTCCTCAAGAGGGTGTTTACTTCAACACTATTAACCTGCATCCTGGGAATAGGGTTTTGGTGTCAAAAGCCGATTGCATTGGAATGAGGACTGTAATATTCAGATCTGTCCTACTTTCATGCATAATTGGGCGGCAGGTAGCCTAGTGGTTAGAGCATTGGGTCAGTGGATCGAATCCCTGAGCTGACAAAGTAAAAATCTGTCATTCTGACCCTGAACAAGGCAGTTAACCCACTGTTCCCCGGTAGGCAGTCATTGTAAATAAGAGTTGGTTCTTAACTGACTTGCCTTGTTAAATAAAGGTAAAATAATAATTTGTGGGTGGGACCTTTCCTATAATCAAAACACTTGAGAAGACCAGCACCTGACTCTGCTAATTGTGTCCCTACAGTGTTGGATTTTCCATTGGCTTTTTATATATTATCGTTCTACTGGGCCAGATACTGTTAGGTAGTGTGTTGCTAGAACATTTCCCTCTCTCCTCTTTGTACTGTTAATGGCGTGTGCTTTGCGTACTGAGCAGGGTTTAGCCTCTTCTCTAGGGTTATCTGTTGGTCCGGGAAGAGAAGGCCAGCAGATCATTGTCACACTATGAGAGAGATAACGGCGGAATAGGTGCTCCTAAATCATGTGGAATAATGAGCGCTGTCAGACCTAATGAAAGCAGTCAGCAGCATTCTGCATCACAACAACACGGAGGCCCATTGAGGGCACGTAGCGCTGATCCGAATATTAGGGTAATATTAAAGTAATTGCATAGAGCGTGCTAGATCGGATGGGTCTTTGGGAGAAGAGGAGAGAGGTGTACAGTACATCAAGGGGCAGGGCTGTAAATTAGTAGAGCAGGGTTTAGGGGACAGCAACAAGCATTCCCAGGATGAATTCCTGTCCACAGACGTCATCTGTCCCCTCCCTCCCCTGTCGTGTGACCCGTACCCCTGCAGCTCAGTGAAGCACCCACGGGGGGAGGCAACGTGTTGTCAATCCATCTCACTCCCCTGATCTGCTTCCCCTTAGTGTTCCAGGGCGCAGCACGCGTCGGTTCCACATGAGCACTCCGCTGCTAATTAAATAAAGCACTGTGCCCTCCGCTTCCTGTTAGCTTGGGCAAGGTTGGTGCACACACACACAGGAGAGGAGAGGGAGGGAGGGACGGGGGTCGGGGGTTACAGAGAGAGACAACCGTTATAGTAATCCCGCCTCATTCGTTCATTAGGGAGAGTCATGATAAGGTTGGCTAAATACTGTAAACTATTGTGAGAGCCTCCAGAGTGGTCTGATGTTTTGGACCTATAACCCCACAGACAGGACTGTGGCGTTCATGAAATTTTGTCAGCCAGTTATTGTCATGCAAAAGTCTGCTGGTCTCACGGTAATTAACCGCTAATTAACATAAACACTTGGATGCATCTCCAGACCTCCATGCATCCAAGCCGCTGATGTGTGCTTTTGGGACATCTTCATGAAAACAAATCTAAAATAAATGTAGTATACACCATCACAATACATCTGTTATTTAGGAAACATTATGAACAGTTGGACTACTGTATGTTATCTGGCTAGCAGACAAGCTGATAAGTCCTGTGCCATTATTTTATATTATAGGATTTTATAGTAAGAATAATATAATTTAACTTAGCTGAATAAAATCGAAAGTATATTTTTCCCATTCCGGAGCGAGTGAGCATATGAAGTGATTTGAAACAGGTCCGACACACTAGCTTTAGAGTTATTTGGCAACTTTAGTTGTGAATGATACAAACCTTAGAATGTCTTAGAAATCCAATCAAATATGGGCTGCATTATGCGACTGACTATAGGCTATTGATGTTTGAGAAAGTAGCAAAGAAAGCTTGCGCTCTGTTTCTTTCCTCAGGCTGGACACATTCTGTTCACTATTCTCAATTTAATCTTGTCTTTACTAATATGTAAAACTTGTTTTGATTTAGAATGGCCCATTATCAAATGGGTAGGAACAACAACAGAGGAAAAAATACGTTATCCATATGCACTCTAATAGCGAATGGAGGCCGTTTTCCCGCTGGTTCGTTTTTCAGGCTACTCTGGTTATTTCACTCCATGCATCAACACACTGTTTGAGGAGCATGCAGCCTCTCGCTGTGCGACAGGTGATATTCTTCCCAAACTCTGTATGCCATGGGCTTTCCAACCATGTTCTTACAGCTACCCAGTGCTTAATTTGGGAAACCAAGTGAAATCGGATCAGATCGATAGTAACATGTATTCACACCGAAACCTATTTCATTAAACTGTTGACAGCCCCTCTCTCTGCGTGATGGAGAAAGGAATGAAGGAGAGAGAGGAGGAGGTGGAAATGCACGGTGGTGAGTTATTCTGTAGCTAAAAGTAATGTGTCAGCCTATTCATTAAATATAAAAAAGGCCCTATTACTAGGCTATTCAAAATCGAATACAAATTCACTATAATTGTATGCTAACTCTGTAAGTCACCCTGCACAATCAATTAACCAACAGCAGACTCATGGGTAGAAAGTTTGGAGTGTAGCATAAGGTAACTAGTTCATCCAGTATGCATAATAATACTGTCCACACTCGAAGGCGATGACTAGAAACGGCACAATCATTCTTCTTGGGGGGGGGCTCACAGGCCTATGCTTATGCATAAACTGTAATATGCATATTGGTGTTTTGAATTAATCATCACCTTACAAAGCACTGCCCATTTAATTGTGTTTGGCTTTGAAACAGCATCCACAATGACCATGTTTTCCACTCAGTTTCAACCTGTTGTTGAACTTCTTTCTTCAAATTGATCAATCACAGTGAGGTGATTGTGAGGTGAGATTTTAAAAGCACGTTCTGTTTTGATGATGTGTTTGATGGGATTTTCTATTTAATTTGCGTTCATGTCAGAGTGGTTAGAGGGACAATAGAGCCCTGAGTACCAGGCCATTAGCAACCTGATGGTCGTTAGCAAGTTGGGTACTACTAATGCATGTCCAGAGTGCATAAAAAGAGATTACAGTGACTCAACGGTCACATGGCTCATGTGTGGCGGTAATACAGTCACCGCAACAGCCCTACCCACAGATTACAAAGACGGTATGAAGGCTGGCTACATACATGTTCACATCCCATGGTACTGGGAACCACTTTCAGCTCCAAATAGCCAACAGTTCTACTGTACAATGTTGTATTGTTCTGTCATCCTAATTGTCTTACTAACATTACGAAGCTCATGTTCCTCTGTTGTTCTGTCTTTCAGTCATGACCTCCCTGAAAAGCTAAAGCCAAAAGAACACAGGTAAGAATCACATAAGATTACGTCATTACACACCCTTCATGTGTGTGTGTGTGTGTGCATGTCCGTGTGTGTGCGTTTGTGTGTGTGTCAAGTCAGGTTGTCTTCGCATTTCATTTCCCCCTCCAGCGACTGCATAGTATTTTCAGGAGGCAGTACGTGCTCTCGAGGCCCCAAGGTATGCAGAGGCTGTGGGTAACTGCTTCTGTAGTGAGCCTCAGGCTGCATTCATTCTGTGAAGGACAATCAGGAATTTTGGAAAGTCTTGATATTTTGATTCTCAAAATCACAGTCATTGGTTGCCATGAGAAATGTATTTCTGTACAATGTCATTACAGGTCCTTCCTGATTTTCCTCAATTATAGCATGTTATGATTTGATATTGAGATAAAAACGGCCGCATTGGACATATAATCATTGGAGTGATTACTCATTAACCTGCCAGCACCAGGTGTGTTTGTGTGTCTTTGTGGGAGACGGGAGTGACACAAGAATACAGGAGGAGGTTAAAAAAAGACACACTGATTGTAAAGTGAGAAGCATCAACTTTCTCTCTCTCTCTCTCTCTCTCTCTCTCTCTCTCTCTCTCTCTCTCTCTCTCTCTCTCTCTCTCTCTCTCTCTCTCTCTCTCTCTCTCTATCTCTCTCTCTCACTCTCTCGTTCTCTCTCTCGCTCGTTCTCTCTCTCTCCCAGCCAGACAGAAACGTAGGTGTTGATCATAGTCTCCATCACCTCAACAAGTCTCTCTATTTATAATCTGTTTTTTTACAGTGTATTTGCTCCCTTTAGTGGGTTTGACTATGCCAATCTTTTGCTTACGGTATTTATCTAACACGTAAAAAAAAAAAAAAAGAGAGGAATTTGACTGTATAAATAATTTAGAGGGATGATGCTCGTCGGCTCAGCCCACCAACCTACAGTACAGTACACTACCTTCAGGGCTGGGGAGTAACTGATGATTACATGTAATCTGATTACAAAAAAAACCCTGTTACTCTCAACAGTAATCAGATTACAGATACTTTTGAAAAACGAGATAACTACTTATTGGATTATGTTTAAATCCAGAAAGAATGTTGCAAAAAAATAAATAAAATACATTATGACACCTTACTGTTTTATGACATTCAATTCAGCATTGAGAAAAGACACAAGTATAATTTTTTTCTCTGATCACTAGTCAGAGACCACTATGAGGACACACCAAATGTGTTTTATGGATCATGTTTGTCTTCTTGTAATGTCTCTTAAGGGGAAAGTAATCCAAAAGTAACTGAAAGTAATCAGATTATACTACTGAGTTTGGGTAATCCAAAATGTACTTTACTGATGACAATTTTGGACAGGTAAATAGTAACTGTAAAGGATTACATTTAGAAAGTAACCTATCCAACCCTGCCTGCCATATAGCCACACACACTCCTCAAAAAGCAAGCCACTAAATAGCTAGCTATCTAACTATTGGAGAAATATCTCTGACGTTCAGTTTCTAGTATTCAGCTTGCTATCTGAAGAGGATGTACAGTATGGTTACCTACCATGCAGTTGTGTAACGACACTGTCTAGAGAGACTTATGGAGTGTCTGGATGGTGTGGTGTGGTGTGTTCCCTCTCCCAGAACAGCCCAGTGCAGTATACTCTTTGTCTGTCTGCCTGTCTCTCTGTAGTGAGGGTCAGGTGGACCATGCACAGACAACAGCAGTAATGCAGTGGCAGACTGTGAGGCCTCATCCATCACCCAGTGACTGGAGCCTGGCCTCTGTGGCCCCTGGTCTGCTGCCTGTCTTTAGAGAGGGATGGGCTGGCCCATCGGCAGGCCAAGCATTGGGAGGCTGTGTCAGGCTCCACCTCACTCCCCTGGTCCTACCCTTCCTGCCTAGACCTGAGGGAGAGGACTGCCCAGGTCAGGAAGCCCAGGTTGGGAACCGTGTTCTGGCTATTTTAGGAAAGCTTCACTAGCTGACAGAGGGAGGTTAAAGCTGTGAACGCCAAGCACATTTTTGTCACCACAGCTTTTTCTGTGAAATCTATATTTTCCTCTTTTATTATGACGAGCATGTTTGATATTGCTCGTGGATATTTATAGAGGCGTTTCAGAAGCTTTCCATCAATTTTGACCCGACTAAGATTGAACCTGTCACATTAAAGGAAGCAATGAATGCAGTGTGGGAGCCTCCTCCTTTCCCTTCCATCCATAAAATAGCTGGATTTCATAGGGCAGGTTTAGGGGTTCAAGACATGGATCTGTTAATAAGAGGATGGGGTAGTTTCCCTATAATTATATTCATCATATTTGGAGAATCATCACGAGGGCCAGCTGGAGTGAAAGAGCTGACACTGCATTTCACCACCGCACTTTGTCAACGCACACATATTATGTTACTATGCAAATAATACAGATGTTTCTCTTGCTGTAATAACGCAAAGCAAAGTTATTTGGTGTCAAATAAGTGATATCAATATCTTTATTGTGCGTCTATATACGGTCACAGTATGTTCTTATTATACAGTGATTAGATCAAGTCATAAAAATACATTTTGCTGAGAGGGTCAACCATGATGACAGAGGGCAGAGGAACTCATTTCCTCTAACTACCCCAAATAAAGTAAAGGCACCAAGAGTCACTCTCTGAGTCCAAAATGGTACCCTATTTCCTATAGAATCCTATAAGCCCTGCTCAAAAGTAGTGCACAATATAGGGGATAGGGTGCCATTTGGGAGGTTATCTGTCATTACTACGCCCTGACCTTCACGTTCAGTCCTATCACTGTCGCAGGCCAACATCCTGTAAACCATATTCTCCTGCTGAATCACCACCAATCAATTATTTTAATATTTCTGTGGCCATTTTTTTTATCGATTATCTCATTCATGCATAGTGCAGCATATCTTATTAAATAACGGAAGTTCAGTGCATCTGATTATCTTGTTTTAGTGTCATGGGCCATTTTTTTTCATAAAACCTTTTACCTTCTTGATATATCTGTTTGTATGTGATTCATTATTATTTTCTATGCTTCATTCTTATATTTCATACAACAACTGCAGGCCACTGGGTATGGAATTCACTCACCTTGCGTGTCCATACTGTGTTCACATCCAGAGCTGTTGCCATGGTTAGTAATTAGCCGTAGTGAGTGCTCGCTGAAACATTGAACAATGGGGAAGCATCTCCTGTAATTCCTCACAGAGGACTGTGTGTCCTTGAGGGAAGTGTCATTCATTGTGGAGGACTCTCACCTTGTCTGCTAGTAGGCTTTTACCTGAAACGCTAATAGACAGCCCGATTGCTTTTGTTATCGGCTATAGCATGGTGAGGTATGCAGTATAAACGTGTACGTTTGACACAATTTAATGATCCGTGTTAATCAGGAGGACATATTACCCCAAATTAGTCATGCAAAGAGAACCTCAGAATCCCATTGTACTGGGAGCTGCAGCACACATGCCCTGATACTATATCTGCCAATGGATGGAGGATGTATTGTCAAGGCCAGACACAAAGAGAATAAAGGAAATCCTGTGAGTGTGAATGTGAGAGAGGTGGCAGAGAGACAGATATGGCCTAGTCATCCAGCAACAGCCAGTAGACTACCACAAATGAATTCCAATGAGAGAGTAGATATTAAACGTCTAATAGGACAGGCCCTATAGGTACAATTAGCTCTAGATAATGGCCCTCTCAACCCTCTTTTCTACTAGAGCTCTAAAATATTGATTTAATTCTCCCCTGTATATCCACTTAAACTCTGGACTGTCACTCTAAGAATCTATCTCATTGTTATGTTTTACAGTGTTGGCCAAGGGGCTTATTCTGTCTCTGTCCTGTTTTAGGGAGCAGAGACGACACATCACTTTGAGGAGCCCCACTCTTCTCTTTTTTATAAGAATGAGGAAGAGATAACTAGGGGAAGAAAAAGTGAGATATAAAAATGGGAAATGGGTCCTAGAGCATTTCAAGTATAGCTGCTGTGCCGTGGCTCGTCGTTGAGAGAGAGAGACAGCGAGAGCAAGAGAGCTGGCGTGAGGTGAGGAATAAGCTTCGCCTGGCATGTCGGTGTGACCTTTGGGTGTTTCTGGGGAGAGGGCAGGCGCCAGGCGGCGAAGCGGCTCCTCAGGTTACTGTTGTCTCAGCGCGGCGGCGAGGCTCGTCTGATGTTGATGATGTCAGACAGGACACTTACGCTGGGCTAGAGCTCTCCTGAGAGGTGTTGGCTATGGAATCACCCTCTCCGACTCGCTCTCCTCATCCTCACATCTGTGCATTATTTAGCTTATTGTCTCAGCCATTTATCAGGATAATGACTCTGCAACCATATAATACTGTACTGTGCATTTCTCCAAGTGGCAGAAGCACCAGATACCTGATGATGCCCACTGAGGAAAAGCCAATACAGAGATGTTCAAAAAAAAACTGCATCATATTGATACTGGAGGATGGTCTAGGATGGATAGTTTTGCTGCTCAGAATATCACTGACTGCATAGTATTTTGTAGCTTTGCTTGGGGAGGTTTGGCGCGGAGCCATACGCATCAGAATAGTGCAGATAATAGTGCAGTGAAAAATAAAATACAAGGACCAAAGTTGCTGGGCTGGCTACACTTTTTTTTTTTTACCTTAATAACGATTTTCATGACAAGAAACTCATAATATCATACATACATACATACATACTGACTTTATTATCCCCATGGGGAAATTTTGTTGCAGTGTCATGTACACATTTTAAAGTGGCGTTTAAATACAAAACAAATTCACAATACAACATTCATAACAGTTACATACCATAAAAATATATGTTAATAATAAAAGAAGATAGAACATTAACCCGAGCTATTTAGGAGGGATATCACACCTGGCACAAATGATTGTCTAGTTCTGTTTTTCCTGCTGAGGGGTGCCCTATACCTGCGCCCAGAGGAGTAGTTCAAAGTCCAGGTACAAGGGGTGACTTGGGTCTAAAATGATTTTATGAGCCTTACGGAGGGCCCTGACCTTAAAGATCTCATCCAGGCCTGTCTGTTTGCCTCCAAGTACCTTGCTTGCTGTTGTAATAATCCTTCTCAGCATATTTCTCTGGCTGATAGTGGCATTGCCAAACCAACAAACAATACAAAAAGTTAAAATACTCTCAATGAAAGATTTGTAGAACAGAGTCAGTATAGTGCAGTCAACATTAAAAGATCCCAGCTTTTTGAGAAAGTACAGTCTCTGTTGGCTCTTTTGTAGATCAGGTCTGTACATTTACTCCACTGAAGCTTGTTGTCCAAGAGGACACCCAGATATTTATATTCCTCTACAACCTCTATATTCTGACCTCTGATAGATGTTGCAGAGGTAGGTGTTATACGCTTCCTGAAGTCTATGGACATCTCTTTAGTCTTGTTGGTATTGAGGACCAAGTGTGATTTCTCACACCACTCTACAAAGTCATCTAGGACCGGGCCATGGTGTTCCTCGTCATCATGCAACAGGCTGATCAAGGCAGTGTCATCAGCGAACTTAACGAGGTGTCTGTCAGGATGGGAACTAGTACAACTATTTGTGTACAAGATGTACAGGAGTGGGGACAAAACACATCCCTGAGGAGAACCTGTGTTGGTATTACGTATGTCTGACACGTGGGGACCTATTTTGACTCGCTGTGAGCGTTGGCTCAGGAAGTCCAACAGCCACAAAACCAGCCCCCCATCTAAGGAGAAGTCCCGAATGAGTCTCTGTGCCAGAATGTAAGGCTGGATTGTGTTGAAGGCAGAAGAAAAGTCAACAAACAGAACCCTGACATGGGATTTGGCACCCTCTAGATGTCTATAGACCATGTTAAGGAGAGTAAGAATGGCATCATCAACTCCTCTGCTAGGCTGATAGGCAAACTGAAATGGGTCGAGAAGCTTCTGGGTGACACTGAGAATATGACTTTTCACAATTTTCTCAAGGCATTTCATTACTAAGGATGTCAAGGCAACAGGGCGGTAGTCATTCAGCACAGCGGGATTCGATGCTTTAGAAATATCAGTGTGCAGTGGCAGGCAGCGGGAGTGTGGGGACTGAATCACTGATCAATGACAGCTAATGAACACGGCAGGAGTTCTGCTCTGTTTGCCTCTCGACAGAGAGCCCCACTCCTCTGAGAGCTATTTTTCTTCTATTTTGCACACAAAAAAATACAGGAGGCTTCATTGAAACCAACTGCCTCTGGGCTCAATTAACTAGCATAGATTACTCATAATGCAGATGAGAGCCTGGGTATGTAATACACAGCATGGAGACCACCCACCTTCCCTCCTCCCTCCCTACAGCCCACTGCCTTGGGGCCCCGTGACAGAGCAGTGTGGTGGGCTGTGGTATGCATGCAGCGGTACATCTATACATTGCATATGGAGGGTCTCAGGTGATCTATGGATCTTGAAGGCTGTTTATCACTCCATCATGGTGACACGTTACTGGGTCTTGTGCAGTCAACACAACACAGAGCTCTGGTGTCACCTGGCTGTCAGCAACACTTAATATACCTGGCTCAGGGTCTTTGGTCGCTGCTGCTGTCTTGATGCCCCTGGCCTGGCCTGACTGTCCAATCCCCCCTGCATTACATGGATGGAGAGATACTCCTCCAGAGCATTCATCACGTCCTCCATCACCCCCGCCAGGGCAGAGGGCCGGGAGCCTGGCGCCTGCACTGTTGTCTCTTCTCTCATTGGCCACATGAGGTGTCCTACTGGGGTTGGGGCTTTTATAGAGGCCTCCACTGGCATACAGTACACAGTAGCACACACCTTCAGACATGTTTACACCTTTCACAAATGTCATCTCAAATATGAGCTGGTATAATTGTGTTGAAACACTGTTCTTTTAAATTGGCTAAATGAAATACATACTGCTAAACTATTGTCAGCAAAGGAAAGGTGTGTGTTGAGAACATCAAGAGAATTACAGAAGGCAGAAATGTAAATACAAAGTAGTTAGCATACCCAAATGGGAATAGGCACAAATATGCTGGATTTGTAGACTATAAGGCTGCGTTTACAGAGTCAGCCCAATTCTAATATTTTTTCCACTAATTGGTCTTTTGACCAAACACATCAGATCTTTTACATCAGATCTTTTTCAGAGCTGATCTGATTGGTCAAAATACCAATTAGTGAAAAAAGATCAGAATTGGTTTGCCTGTGTAAGCGCAGCCTAAGATGTCTTTTTATGTGAGTCAGTGTTATAAATCTCAGTGAGAAAATACATGGCTCCAAATGAAAGGCGTCAGATCTGAAAGATGTGTATCACTGTGTTGACAAACTGGGCTTAGTGCCTCAATGCTGTAGAACTATATTTCATAATGAGAAACTTTTCTAGAACTGAGGACTAATGATTTGCAAGAAATCAAGGGCATATTTTTTTTTTGCCATTAAAAGCTCTCTGAATTCCAGTTCTAGAAGGTTTCAAAAGGATCACCTTCCTTAACCTAGACACTGTGACTGTTTAAATGAATGAGCTCTCATGAATTCTGTCACTCAGCCACAGTGATGACAGTGCAATTAATGATTATTCAACCCGACACAGGCTTAAAACAACTTCCTGAAATGGAAATCATAATACAATCTCTGTCTTTCCATTGGTGGAAATATCTGGAATGTGTTAATTAAAGATAAAATCCTAGGTGAGGGCGATAGACGTGTCTGTCAGAGAGTGTGCTGCTGTCTCTGTCTGTATCTGTGCAGTGATGTGAATGACATATTAGATGAGAGCGAGCAGAGTGACCAGCCAGCAGCAGACCAGCAGCTACAGAACAGTATAGTAGCCTCAAAAATTCACTAACATTGATTCGCCACCAATTACTAGCTACACAGGATCCATGGACAAGGCTCACTATATACTACATTTTTAACGAAGGAACATGTTTTGAAAACCTTGTAATTACACTAAAGCAATGTGAGCAGACCATTAAATTACATGGATGGAGAGACAATTTTGGAACATAGAAATGGGTCCGATTTAATTGTAGAGCCCCTAGTTAGTCCCCAGAACACCGACAGGTCCACTCAGCAGCCATCAGTCCACTGAGTGGGAATGGGATGATGACATGAAAGTGACCTCATTACTCCACCACAGACCAAATCAATAAATCATAATAGCCCCATGGTCCCTTCTGATGTCATCACAGACGCACAGTTTGATATTCATCATACAGATGATGATTATAACACTGAGGAAGAAGGGGATGAATGGTTGGCATGCTGCTTTGCCAGGCGGCTAGGTTTCCCAGTGTAAACACAGAGCGATCTGCGACTCTTTTCTTTCTCCCTCTCCTCTCTCTTCTTCTGACTCTGAATCACTCCGCCTTTGGGGCTTACCACAGGAGTCTCTTCAAACAAGGCTTTGTGCTGGAGTGGAGAATCAAGATTAATGCACTTCCACAGCTCTGTGCTGCTCTAGGGGGAAAGAAGCCTGATAATTAACACCAGGGGGGCTTGGAGGAAATTGGAGGGGGGGGGAAATCACACAACATAATAAAAATACGGGGAAAGGTACATAGGGCATTTATTTGGCGTGTGTGCGATGTGTGAGGCTGCATTGAGGTGACAGTCAGTGAAGCTGTGACCGTGACGTCTTGGAGGGTATGACGGAATGGTTTACTCCGAGTTTTATTTATCATTGTCGTGTCTGTAATAATTAATCGTGGTGTGCTTACCACCAGCAGTGTTACAAGGCATATACCACATGCATTTATACAAATTAGACAAATGTATACAAATTATACAAATGAAGTGTTCAATACATCTTTGTAAGGACACTGTGTATTTCATAATCCCTTATGGACAACCTGTATTACCTTGTCAGTTTTAAGTTCTCTCCAAAGCTGCATAGGCTGCATATTGACTTCTGGAAACGTCTGTGTTTATGTTAGAATCCCCCACCTGGAGTTGTTCTCTGATAATGACTCAGATTGTTGTCATGTCCGTCAATGTCTGAAAACAGCGGGCCCGTGGCTCCCTGTACAGGGTTCTCCAAATATATAAATAAGTGGTGGAAGGTTACCAAGGAAGAGAATGAAATATGGCACTTCCATTTCAATGCAAATGAGGACTGAAATGAGTGCAGTGTGGATTTACAGTGGTTCATTAGAATGGACCCAGCACGCTGCTGCTTTAAGTGAACAGTCTCCTATAGCCTGAGTAAATTAGTGTGCAATCCCCTGCACTGGCTGTAAATGAAACTGTCCGTCAGCATGCAGCGTCTCAACCTGCTAAGAAGAAGTGGGATAGGATGGTTCTGTCCTCCTGATGTCTGTCTGCTGGAGCTCTTGGATAGAGAGAAAGTTTTCTTCAAGTTTGGATAGTCTGTGTAAACTTCCCAGTCTATTCAGTCAGGAGTCTGACGTGAAGATATGAGGGTTTTTTAGTGTATGCGTGTGTCGCATATACAGCCAAACAATCTCTATAGCCTTTGGTAAAGGTCTGGGGTGGTCTTTCATTTCTGAAATTCATTTCAGGACGCTGCTGTCCTGGACTCAATAAGAATGACCCCCTGTTTGAACACACACATCATGCATTTCCAAAGGGGGAATTTCTAAAAGTAGATTTGAATCCGATGAGAACATGCAGGTGTGAAAATATTGTGTTGTGTTCATTTTTATGATGGATTAGGAGGCAAGCTGCACTGCCCTCTGAGAGGAGGCAAGGAAAGTGGGAACTGAAGTGAGTTTTCAAATGGAAAGCTCGTGTTTAGTACATATGTATATCCAGAGCCACCGAGTTTTCAGAGACCTCTAGGAAACTGTCAGGACTTAGATGTCAACAGTCGGACTTCTTTTGACTTATATAATTCATCAAGTTGTCTCTGTTGTTTTATTTACAGTATCTCCACTTCATAGAGATATATCACATGCCACAGATACAGTAAGGGGACAAGATGTAATGATTAAGAAGTGATAGAGAGGTTTCCAAACAGTGGCCATATTTCCAGCCAAAGTGACCAAGACAGCATTCACCACACGCTTGAGAGTATTACATCTGCTGATGGTCTGCAATCTCAGTCCTTCAAGTCAGATCAGAATCAAACAGAGCTTTATAAGCATGACAGGTTTGGACAGGAAGGAGAGATGAGGCCTTTCTGGAACATAGAGCATGTAGGCTACTGCAAAATGTCATAATGCATTAAGTATTCCTCTTCCTCAAACTTTTTATATATTTCCTTTCATGTACATCTTTAAATTATTATTTTACTGAAAAATTTAAACAAATTATAATTTTTAGAAATCTTTTCTTTTCAATTGGAAGTCCAGAGCAGTAGGTTGCAGGTAGCTATGGGTGATCCACTGTAATTACATATCTAACCTGAACCTCTACGGTTATACCCTGCTATATTTCTTTTTAAAATCTGAAACTAGTAGAGCTTCATGTGTGACATTATTTTATTTATTTATCCTTTATTTAACTAGGCAAGTCAGTTAAGAACAAATACTTATTTACAATGACGGCCTAGGAACTGTGGGTTAACTGCCTTGTTCAGGGGCAGAACGACTGATCTTTACCTTGTCAGCTCGGGGATTCAATCTAGCAACCTTTCGGTTACTGGCCCAACGCTCTAACCACTAGGCTACCTGCCGCCCCATTATAAACCCTGTGTGTCTGAGTTAATTCTCCAACCAGTTTAATGATTCAGGGAGAGCAGTTTCATTTGCTGTGGTAGCATTAGCAGTGGTGTGGAGGGGTCTATTGGGACCGGAGTGGGTTGACTACATTAAAAGTTTAGAAGAGTTACCTGTAATATGGAAAAAAGTTCAAGTAGACTGGATTGTTGCAGTCATCAAAAGGAACAAACCGTAATATTGTCCTGTTGGAATAAGAAAATGTCTCGGTAATGTTTTTTCTCCATAGCACAAATCCCTATAAGGTTTTGGTCTGACAACCTCCCTCTCTCTAACACAATCTTTTTTTCATTTTTTTCAGGAGTGAGGAGGCAGACGGTGAGACAGCGATGAGTCTTATATTTAATCCCACTACACCTATCCATCAACGGAGAGACTGGTTCCACTGTCTCCTACCCACGCAGTGTCCAGTCCTTACTGAGCTGATGATGAGTCCATCATACCCATCCCTACAGGACCACTTCCACCTGTGTTTCCAAAAAATACATAAACCCATCATATCCTATTACAGCGCAATACATTTCCCTTCCCCTGCTACTCTTTCAATTAGCGAAGACTGCTACAGTATATGAACGCGGATGTGGAGTCGTATTAATTTCTATGCAATAGGCTAAAGAGAAGCTCCACTTGAAGGCCATTGGATTTGACAGGCTCCCTGTCTCAAACCTGGACATCATTTTCTCTTCACTATGTATCGAGGTAGGAAGTTTGAGAGGCCCAGGATCTAATTTCTAATAGGAAGTGAACAGCTTAAGAGATGACCCAGCTGAGTCTGCCATCGGTGTCTCCCTGGCTGCCTGCCTGCCAGAGACAGGGGGGTGTGGCTGTGTAGCTCTCCATTTACTCCTCGACTCACTAATTAATGGTTGCCCGTGGAGTAACTTGTACCTGTCAGTGTCTACCGCTCTCGTATATTCAATAACTTGGGGGAATTGAAATTGAATGCCAGCTAAGCTCGAACAAACTGCAAATGGTGCATGGGATACACCCTGGTTCTCTCACTGACCTGACAGCAGCGTTATATGTTAGGTTTTTAATGAACATGGACTCTTCTCTTCTACTCTTGACTGCCAAGGTGGAATGTTTTATGAATTCAAGATGGAGGGTGGGTGATTGTATAGGTTCTGTTACAGTATACAGGTACTCAAGCAAGTCCTTGTGCCAAATGTCAATGTGCGTATGAATGCCAAAGCCGTCCATAAAAGAACCCAGTGCCGATTCGCATTAAAGAGACATGGTGAAAATGTTCCCGAGCGGTCATTGGTAATTATTGCATCCATTTCCAGGGCCACTGCATGTGTGTTCATGCAGAACAAGGTCCACTCTATTATTACACATATCTCCTTACCCATGGGATTAGCCACACTGTTCACAATTCATACCTCCACCTTTCCATTAGAGCTGATTTATCTGCAGACTACACTCCTCTACATAATGAGGAAAACAAGAATAATGGTGAAAAGTAATACAAAGCTTTCATTTACATGCAGATCTAGCCAGACGTGTTAAATTGCCAGTTACGCTCTCACGTTCTTAGGGACTTGCAGATGCTTATTCATCCAAACATCTTAGTTGTTTGAATAATGAATTTCCTACAGGAGTATTTGTTACTGTCGTGTGTGAAATAAGTGGCTGCGGTTGGGTTGGTGGAACAGGCTGTCTCTGAGAAGTAGGAAAGGAAGGGCCACCCCATCTCAACCCCCAAGCCCATCACTATTCCCTATAAGCTGGATGAAGCTGTTTATCAAACCCAAGGCTGTGCTTCCAAATCCACATCTCTCTCTCACTCTCTGTACAGTAGCCCTTGACCTTGCCATGAGTCCTCATGGCCCAGACACCCGCTTGAAATTAAATTACAGATTAGTGGCTTCGGCCCCTAGGAAGGGTTTATTTGGTTGCCCCCTCCCCGTGTCACTCTCATTCTCCCATTCAGGAGCAGGGAGGAAATGTCATGGGATTTAAGAAAGAAAATGCCAGTCTTGAAACAGTTTCTACTTCAAAGTCTATACTATGTTGCCTGGCCTCCCTAAATTCAGGATGTCTGCAAGGAGTTCTAAATCTTACAGGTGAGGAATAGGGGGCAGATGGCATGTGGGGATTACTGTGCTAGAATGAGTAATGAACAGGGGAAACTGAAACCAAACTCACACATTTCTATTTATTTATTTCATACAAACGTCTTCAGACTTCAATGTCTCTGTAAGTTTTGCCTTCTCCCATCAATTCCATCAAGCTGAGATGGAGAATGAACTCTACACCAGACTCAATGACTGGTCCTGTCACTGACTGCTTCTTTAGACACTGTTGTTGCACCTTGAGATTGAAAAATCATTCTAGCGAGACAAGTGGACCAAACGCCAAGCCCTCATTCATTTGGAAGACTGTCACACATAGCACAATGCTGTAATTTCAAATCACTTTCACTTCCACTCTGTAGGTTCTGTGATTTTTGGCAAATCAGAATGGCTTGTTAGCCGTATAAACGATCCACTTCCCTTCATATTGATGTAGATTCCCAGTCACTCCTCAAGTATATAACTCATCATGTCAGAGTATGGCCTCGTTTCATTGGGAAATAGGTTTCTTTGAATTTGCCAACAGAGAAGCTACCCAACAGGGCAAACATTGGTTGAATCAACGTTGTTTCCATGTCATTTCAACCTAAAAAAAATACATCTGATGACGTTATATCAACATGGAAAACTAATTAGATTTGCAAAAAGTCATCACATAACCCAATTTTTTACCTAAATAGAATGACATTTGTTGTTGTTAATTTGACATTGAATTTGACATTAGTTAACAACTCAACCAAATGTAAATGAAAGTTAGGCATTGAACGGATTTCTGTGCCCAGTGGGTACTGTACTGTAGAGACACTTTCAAATCAAGATTACTCACTGTAAACATATTTGCATCAAATGCTATTCTAGAGTCTGAAGTTTGTAGCCAGATTGTTTGTTCTATTGTGTTGTTTGGAGTAAGTTGAAAGTTAACCTGACTATCACTGTTTGTTGAGCAATGGAGAAAAACTCACAGCAGACATTTGAAGCTGTATAGTTCTCCTCCCGCCAGGGGGATTGAGTTGTGTATTTAGTATGGAGAAAGAAAGCAATCAATAAAACAGCTGTTGGTAACCAAGGGACGAGAGATGTGTCTTTGAAACTTTAGCACATGGTGCTTAAAAGTGCAATATAGTCAATAATAGATGAAGAACTACTGGTAGCAGCCATGCTCCAGGGTGTTATACACACTGCTAGACAGAGAAAACACACGATTCAACTATTTGTGAAGATTCATTTCCAAAAGCCAATCTTGACTATCCAGTCATAGTTTTTGGACTGACTTAATAGTTATGATTTAATTTGATTTGATACTTTTGATTTTCTGGGTAATTAATCGTGACAGAGAGGTACATTTATTAAAACGTGTAATAGGACTTTAAAAGGGAAAACAGTACCCATCAACGTCCTTTGGACCTCTACATTTTTTAGGAAATAAGTCAACATGGAGAAAACTGTCAGGATTGTCAAGACATTGACAGCTCTGAGGAACAGATGGGAAAATATACCAAATCGAAAACGCTGCTCATCAATCAAAACATGAAAACAAGGTTTGAAAGCATGTTTATGTTGCAACGTTTCCCCCTGAATTGTACTGTCAGAGTAGATCAATGTTGTTGTCATTTGAAAGGTGATCAGGTCACACAAGGGATAGATTGGTACTCCACGGTTTACCGAATGCTCACAGAGAAGAGGCTGTCATTGGTTCCATTTTCAAAAAGGAAAGTTTGTTCTTTCATGTTTTACCTCCGGACTGGGATATCTTGAAGGACAAACCAGTTTCAAAAGAGGCTCAGATAAATATTCCTCAAGAGTATGTAATCATGCTGGGAAGGAAAAAAAGTTTGAAAGCACCTGTGAATCGCTAACACTACTCTGTTCCTCTCTGAATGGTAAGCAGGCTTACTGGACGTGTACTGTTGACACGAGGCTTTACAGAAGCCAGATGACAGAGCCTCGCTTTTAGAGGACAGGGATGGAAGGAAGAAGCACCACAGAGATTACAATTATAAAAAGTGGCAAAACTGCCATTATTTAATTTGATTTGGCATTTTGATCTGAGAGTATTGTGAAATGCGGCATTTTCTCTCTGACAAAGATGTGGAATTGTAATAATGTCCTGATTTGTTGTGGCGTTCATGTTCCAAAGGCGTTGTCTCTGTAAAGACAGCCATTCTAAGAGGGAGTTCAGTGACAGATTTCAGCTGTCAGGGGTTTTACATGCTCAGCAAATACTATGGCAATGAACACGTTATACCGTTTCCAGTTGGCCACTAAATATCGGTTCATATGAAATGTGTTTCACTCGTTCTGAATCTGTAGTCATGCATACGTATTTTTTCTACATTTAAAAACCCTCATATATATTTGATCTTCAAAAAATTGCATGAGCTAATTTGTAAAATAGGCCCATGCTCCATTGAGCATGTTTGGCTTCTAATGAAATAAGAGCTTATTCATGTATCAACATAAAAGTTTGTAGCTATGTCACATTAGGGGCACGACCAGGGGCACAAAGCCATATTTATAAAGGCCGACATTCGGCAACTTTGACTCCTTATCAATGCACATTGCATGTCATGGATAAAGTAAGCATAAGGAGTGCAGAGATGTCAATCATAGGATGATTTACTCATCTTTATTTCCCTTTGATGTATATTTTTTTCATTTTTATAAATGCATCAAAGCTTTTCCTAGATGTTTATATGTTGATATGTCATATCATAATTGAGTCAAGCATACAATTTCATCCGGCATCAAAATAATGTATTACTGTCACTTGACTCTAGCTACCAAGCAGTACACCCATGAGAAATACTTTTAAGTGTATGATTTTATGTCATGCGTTTTTACTGTCCCTCTCAATCCCAGTAAATTTAAAAATCAAAAGCTTTTGTTTTATTTGATGCCTTTGTTTTCTTTTCAATATGTCCAACAACAACTTAATCAGTTTCACAATGCCAGAACCATACCAGACATTCTGTGACTGTTTCTAAGTCTTTATGTAAGATATTAAAGGATTGTTGATCCTGATAAAACGGGGTTATTCACACCACACGGAGATAGAGAGGCAGTAAGTATTGAAGGCCCTAGGTAGACAACTGAACACCTCCCATCCCTAGGGGGCAGCAGCAACCAGGTCAGGTTCTGAGACATCTGTTTAGAGAGACTGTACAAGATGGCGGCAGAGGGGAGGGCTGCCGTCTTATCGGCTCTTAACCAACCATGCTATTTTGTTTGTTTTTTCACATTGTTCGTAACTTGTTTTGTACATAACATTGCTGCTACCATCTCTTATGAGCGAAAAGAGCTTATGGACATCAGAACTGGGATTACTCACCTCAAACTGGACGAGGAGTTCTTCTTCAATGAGTCGGACGCCAGGCCCAGATCCACGTGATTCGCTGAAAAAGGAAACATAGGTTTCGTGGAAAGAGATCAGGATGCCTTGTGAGGATCAGGCGATGAGTGGCTAATCTGCCTTTGCGTTCCGTTCTGCTAGCTAACGTTAAATCGCTGGAAAATACATGGTACAAACTGAAAGCATGTATATCCTACTAACGGGACAATTAAAACTGTAATATCTTATGTTTCACTGAGTCGTGGCTGAACAAGGACATTAGGGACCTACAGCTTGTGCGTTGCACACTTTATCAGCAGGACAGAACATCAGCCTCTGGTATGACACGGGGCGGGGGCCTATGCATATTTGTAAACAAAAGCTGGTGCACAATATCTAAAGAAGTCTCAAGGTTTTGCTTGCCTGAGGTAGAGTATCTCATGATAAGCTGTAGACCACACTATCTACCTGTATTTTTTGTAGCTGTCTACATACCTCCACAAACCGAGGCTGGCACTAAAATTGCACTCAATGAGCTGTGTTCCGCCATAAGCAAACAGGAAAACACTCATCCAGAGGCGGCGCTCCTAGTGGCCGGGGACTTTAATGCAGGGAAACTATAATCAGTTTTACCAAATTTCTATCAGCATGTTAAATGTGCAACAAGGGGGAAAATAATTCTAGACCACCTTTACTCCACACACAGAGACGCTTACAAAGCTCTCCCTCCCCCTCCATTTGGCAAATCTGACCATAACTCTTACATAACTCTATAAAATTAAAGCAGGAAGCACCAGTGACTCAGTCTATAAAAAAGTGGTCAGAAGAAGCAGATGCTAAACTACAGGACTGTTTTGCTAGCACAGACTGGAATATGTTCTGGGATTCTTCCGATGGCATTGAGGAGTACACCACATCAGTCACTGGCTTTATCAATAAGTGCATCAAGGACATCGTCCCCACAGTGACTGTACGTACATACCCCAACCAGAAGCCATGGCGGTGTCAGAGGAAGGCCCTAAAAATTGTCAAAGACTCCAGCCACCATAGTCATAGACTGTTCTCTCTGCTACCGTACGGCAAGCTACCTAGACTATTTGCATTGCCCCCCCTCCCTCCCCCCCTTCGCTGCTGCTACTCTCTGTTATTATCTATGCATAGCCACTTTAATAACTCTACCTACGTGTACGTAATTACCTCAATTACCTCGACAATGGTGCCCCCGCACATTGACACATTGACTCTGTACCAGTACCCCCTGTATATAGCCCCTCTATTGTTATTTACTTCTGATCTTTAATTATTTGTTATCTTACTTACTCTTACTTTTTGGGGGTATTTTCTTAAAACTGCATTGTTGGTTATGGGCTTGTAAGTAAGCATTTCACTGTAAGGTCTACACCTGTTGTATTCGGCCATGTGACAAATACAATTTGATTGGATTTGATTTGACAGCCAGGACGTGATGATTGTTCATGTGTTGGGGATTGGCAAGTCTCTGAAATCCAGACCCTAGGCAACAGCAGTAACTAGGATCTGGGATTAATGACAGACTCTTGGTATCTTTGAAGGGGCTAAAAAAAAATCAGTGGGAGGTCCTCTTCAGACAGACAACTCCCCCAACAAATCACGAGGCAGACATGCCAGAACATTTCAATTCGCAACCAAAGTTTGCAGATAAGTTCTTTGCGTTGTTTAAGTGAAGGTAGATGATGCAAACTAGCCATTTGCAGAACGCACTCATTAAAAATAACCTCTGTGATCTCAATCTTGCTAGCTACTATTTTGTGTTCAGGGGATGTGGGCAGCAAGCGGATAAATCAGTGACGTAGGCAGTGGCATGTAAACCAGAAGATTGGTACATTGTGGGAGGCACATCTGTCTAGAGAGAGTAGGGATTGGCAGGTGATGGCAGAGGGAGAGGTGGATTGAGGAGCCTTCTGGCCTAGCAGGGTCTTACCTTATTTGTTTGATACCTTTTTGTTATGGAATTCCTTTTTGTTATATTTCGTGTATATTAATATTATTTTGGTCACCATCTAGGAACATTGCAACCTGCTTTGGCTGGTGGACTAGAGAGTCAGGACAGAGCTCGCCCTGGATCCTGGTAAGTAAGCTGTCTTCTTAGGAACATGCCAGCTCTTGAGAACCCAAAGCCATATAGCCATAGGGTTATCAGTTTAACAATTGACCACAGTGGGTACCCAATATGTACAGCTGTGCTGACGCTCTGTCCAACTGCGTCTAACCGTGTCTAATCTCCGCGTGCAATACAGTTTCGGGAACATCGAAAGTTTACTTTCATGTCACTGCAATGCACTTCCTGAGCTAATAGAAAGTTGGGAGGGAACAAAGAAAACCTGTGGGCTCGAAGCTGTTACATAAAAAAACATCAGTGGAAATCTGTGGTAAAACAGCTAACAGTAAGTGTATCTTTTGTATTTGGAAAGTTATTTTTGGATGATAATTAGGTTAAGCTGAGTGTTCAAGGTTTCCAAAATATTTATCCCAATCAAGGATCAGTTGTTTATAGATAGAGCATTTCAAACTTGAACAATCACGTCAGGTATTCAAACAGGACGTAGAATGACTCCAATGCTGTAGCATTTGGAGTCATGAGAAGGGCTAGGCACAAGCATACAGTACAACACCCTAGCCACTTATGCTTACTTCCACGTAAAATAGTCATTGAGACAGGTTATGGAACAGCTAGACAGGCCTAAAACCCCAAGTAGACTTATTTGTAGACTGGCTAGTTGTTTTCCTAACACAATGCATAGGAGTCATAATGGACTGAACATTTTGATCAATTGCAACGGCTACTTTTCTCAATTTCCATAGAAATGCTCCGCTGGTTTTAGATCAGGATGTATTGCATAATTCTCAGTGATGCTGTGACTCCACTGAAGATCTTAGTAACACAACGAAATTGGTCTCTGAATATGATGTGTGTTGTACTCATCTTCAGCTGAGTACTCCCTACTCAGACAGGAACCATCTGTTCACCCACCACCTCTAAACTGGTTCAACTACAGTAGCCTGCAGTAAACTTCAACTCACTGGTCCTCCCTATTTGAACAATGAACAATCATATTGTTCCTAATTCAACTTGCTTTTTGTTTGTAAATGTTCTGTTTTGTTATTGTAGTGGAGTTTGAACTGAATTAGTAAATAATAGTAATTAGTACCAACTAAACTCACCAAAAAAAGAAACGTCCCTTTTTCAGGACACTGTCTTTCAAAGATAATTCGTAAAAATCCAAATTACTTCACAGATCTTCATTGTAAAGGGTTTAAACACCGTTTCCCATGATTGTTCAATGAACCATAAACAATTAATGAACATGCACCTGTGGAACGGTCGTTAAGACACTAACAGCTTAAAGATGGTAGGCAATTAAGGTCACAGTTATGAAAACTTAGGACACTAAAGAGGCCTTTCTACTGACTCTGAAAAACACCAAAAGGAAGATTCCCAGGGTCCCTGCTCATCTGTGTGAACGTGCCTTAGGCATGCTGCAAGGAGGCATGAAGACTGCAGATGTGGCCAGGGCAATAAATTGCAATGTCCGTACTGTGAGACGCCTAAGACAGCGGGACAGGTACTGGACGGCGACGACAACTGCCCGAGTTACACCAGGAACGCACAATCCCTCGATCAGTGCTCAGACTGTCCGCAATAGGCTGAGAGAGGATGGAATGAGGGCTTGTAGGCCTGTTGTAAGGCAGGTCCTCACCAGACATCACCGGCAACAATGTCGCCTATGGGCACAAACCCACCGTCACTGGACCAGACAGGACTGGCAAAAAGTGCTCTTCACTGACGAGTCACGGTTTTGTCTCACCAGGGGTGATGGTCGGATTTGCTTTTATCGTTGAAGGAATGAGCGTTACACCGAGGCCTGTACTCTGGAGCGGGATCGATTTGGAGGTGGAGGGTCCGTCATGGTCTGGGGGCGGTGTGTCACAGCATCATCGGACTGAGCTTGTTGTCATTGCAGGTAATCTCAACGCTGTGCGTTACAGGGAAGACATCCTCCTCCCTCATGTGGTACCCGTCCTGCAGGCTCATCCTGACATTACCCTCCAGCATAACAATGCCACCAGCCATACTGCTCGTTCTGTGTGTGATTTCCTGCAAGACAGGAATGTCAGTGTTCTGCCATTTCCAGCGAAGAGCCCGGATCTCAATCCCATTGAGCACGTCTGGGACCTGTTGGATCGGAGGGTGAGGGCTAGGGCCATTCCCCTCAGAAATGTCCGGGAACTTGCAGGTGCCTTGGTGGAAGAGTGGGGTAACATCTCACAGCAAGAACTGGCAAATCTGGTGCAGTCCATGAGGAGGAGATGCACTGCAGTACTTAACGCAGCTGGTGGCCACACCAGATACTGACTGTTACTTTTGATTTTGACCCCCCCTTTGTTCAGGGACACATTATTCAATTTCTGTTAGTCACATGTCTGTGGAACTTGAGCATGCAGAAGCTGTCTCCTTCTCTCCCTCCATCACATCTTCTGTAATTACTTTTGTTTACAGTGGAGGAAAAGGCGGCAGTCTGATTAGAAGTTATTTAGGAGATAACTCATAGCTAATTCAGCGATGGCGCTCTCTCGCCCTTTCTTCTGGATGCAGATGAATTATTTCCTGTATGAAATGTTTGTGGGGACAGCATAGACACGCTTGTGGAAAATGACACTGACAAATTGCCACAGGGCTGTCCAACCTCAGAACCATTTGCCTCTGGTGCCATCCCGCATCTTGCCCATTTGTTTTCAGTGTTGTTGTCTTTTCCAACAGAAATGATAGCTTTTCTATCTTGCACTGAGGTGAAAAAGGAAAGTTCTGAGAAAATGCCAATTAGCTATTAAAATATATTTTGTTACTTTATAGCTTTATTCTAAAATTGATTAAATAAATACAAATATTCACCAAATGTACACACAATACCCCATAATGACTAAGCGAAAACAGTTTTTTAGAAATTTTTGCAAATTCATTAAAAATAATAAACAGAATTTACATAAGTTTTCAGACCCTTTGCTATGAGACTCAAAATTGAGCTCAGGTGCATCCTGTTTCCACTGATCATTCTTGAGATGTTTTTACAACTTGATTGGAGTCCACCTGCGGTAAATTCAATTGATTGGACATGATTTGGAAATGTCTATATTAGGTCCCACAGTTGACAGTGCATGACAGAGCAAAAACCAAGCCATGAGGTCGAAGGAATTGTCCGTAGAGCTCCGAGACAGGTTTGTGTTGAGGCACAGATTTGGGGAATGGTACCAAAACATTTCTGCAACATTGACGGTCCCCAAGAACAGAGTGGCCTCCATCATTCTTGAATGAAAGAAGTTTGGAACCAACAAGACTCTTCCTAGAGCTGACCACCAGGCCAAATTGAGCAATCAGGGGAGAAGGGCCTTGGTCAGGGAGGTGACCAAGAACCAGATGGTCGCTCTGAGAGAGCTCCAGAGTTCCTATGTGGAGATTGGAGAACCTTCCAGAAGGACAACCATCTCTGCACCCCTCCACCAATCAGGCATTTTAAGGTAGAGTGGCCAGACTGAAGCCACTCCTCAGTAAAAGGCACATGACAGTCTGCTTGGAGTTTGCCAAAAGGCGCCTAAAGACTCTGACCATGAGAAACAAGATTCCTTTGTCTGATGAAACCAAGATTGAACTCCTAGGGCTCCTGAGAGGCGTCTCTACAGTCCCTGGTTCAGGCTGTATCACATTCATTGTAAATAACTGACTTGCCTAGTTAAATACAATGTAAATAAAAACAATTTGGTCTGAATGCCAAGCGTCACATCTGGAGGAAACCTGGCAAACTGGCTCTAACCAGAATAGAAAGAGGATTGGGAGGCACAACTGAGCAAAAGGACAAGTACATTAGAGTGTCTAGTTTGAGAAACAGATGCCTCACAAGTCCTCAACTGGCAGCTTCATTAAATAGTACCTGCAGAACACCAGTCCCAATGTCAACAGTGAATAGGCGACTCCGGGATGCTGGCCTTCTAGGCAGAGTTCCTCTGTTTGCCCATCTTAATCTTTTATTTTTACTGGCCAGTCTAAAATATGGCTTTTTTGCAAATCTGCCTAGAAGAACAGCATCCCGGGGTCACCTCTTCACTGTTGACGTTGAGACTGATGTTTTGCAGGTACTATTTAATGAAGCTGCCAGTTGAGGACTTGTGAGGCATCTATTTCTCAAACTAGACACTCTAATGTACTTGTCCTCTTGCTCAGTTGTGCACCGAGGCCTCCCACTCCTCTTTCTATTCTGGTTAGAGCCAGTTTGCGCTGTTCTGTGAAGGGAGTAGTACACAGCGTTGTATGAGATCTTCAGTTTCTTGGCAATTTCTCACATGGAATAGCCTTCAGTTCTCAGAACAAGAATAGACTGACGAGTTTCAGAAGAAAGTTATTTGTTTCTGGCCATTTTGAGCCTGTAATCAAACCCACATGCTGATGCTCCAGATACTCACCTAGTCTAAAGAATGCCAGCTTTATTGCTGCTTTAATCAGCACAGCAATAATTGCAAAAGGGTTTTTTGCAATTATAAACTTTGATTACCTAGCACAACGTGCTATTGAAGCACAAGAGTGATGGTTGCTGATAATGGGCCTCTGTACGCCTATGTAGATATTCCATAAAAGATCAGCCGTTTCCAGCTACAATAGTCATTTACAACATTAACAATGTCTACACTGTATTTCTGATCAATTTGTTGTTATTTTAATGGACAGTTTTTTTTGCTTTTCTTCCAAGCACAAGGACATTTCTAAGTGACCCCAAACTTTTGGACGGTAGTGTATACAGTGAGGGAAAAAGGTATTTGATCCCCTGCTGATTTTGTACGTTTGCCCACTGACAAAGAAATGATCTATAATTTTAATGGTAGGTTTATTTGAACAGTGAGAGACAGAATAACAACAAAAAAATCCAGAATACGCATGTGAAAAATGTTATAAATTGATTTGCATTTTAATGAGGAAAATAAGTATTTGACCCCCTCTCAATCAGAAAGATTTCTGGCTCCCGGGTGTCTTTTATACAGGTAACGAGCTGAGATTAGGAGCACACTCTTAAAGGGAGTGCTCCTAATCTCAGTTTGTTACCTGTATAAAAGACTCTTGTCCACAGAAGCAATCAATCAATCAGATTCCAAACTCTCCACCATGGCCAAGACCAAAGAGCTCTCCAAGGATGTCAGGGACAAGATTATAGACCTACACAAGGCTTGAATGGGCTACAAGACCATCACCAAGCAGCTTGGTGAGAAGGTGACAACAGTTTGTGCGATTATTCGCAAATGGAAGAAACACTAAAGAACTGTCAATCTCCCTCGGCCTGGGGCTCCATGCAAGATCTCACCTTGTGGAGTTGCAATGATCATGAGAACGGTGAGGAATCAGCCCAGAACTACACGGGAGGATCTTGTCAATGATCTCAAGGCAGCTGGGACCATAGTCACCAAGAAAACAATTGGCAACACACTACGCTGTGAAGGACTGAAATCCTGCAGCGCCCGCAAGGTCCCCCTGCTCAAGAAAGCACATATACATGCCCATCTGAAGTTTGCCAATGAACATCTGAATGATTCAGAGGACAACTGGGTGAAAGTGTTGTGGTCAGATGAGACCAAAATGGAGCTCTTTGGCATCAACTCAACTTGCCGTGTTTGGAGGAGGAGGAATGCTGCCTATGACCCCAAGATCACCGTCAAACATGGAGGTGGAAACATTATGCTTTGGGGGTGTTTTTCTGCTAAGGGGACGGGACAACTTCACCGCATCAAAGGGACGATGGACGGGGCCATGTACCGTCAAATCTTGGGTTAGAACCTCCATCCCTCAGCCAGGGCATTGAAAATGGGTCGTGGATGGGTATTGCAGCATGACAATGACCCAAAACACACGGCCAAGGCAACAAAGGAGTGGCTCAAGAAGAAGCACATTAAGGTCCTGGAGTGGCCTAGCCAGTCTCCAGACCTTAATCCCATAGAAAATCTGTGGAGGGAGCTGAAGGTTCGGGTTGCCAAACGTCAGCCTCGAAACCTTAATGACTTGGAGAAGATCTGCAAAGAGGAGTGCGACAAAATCCCTCCTGAGATGTGTGCAAACCTGGTGGCCAACTACAAGAAACGTCTGAACTCTGTGATTGCCAACAAGGGTTTTGCCACCAAGTACTAAGTCCTGTTTTGCAGAGGGGTCAAATACTTATTTCCCTCATTAAAATGCAAATCAATTTATAACATTTTTCACATGCGTTTTTCTGGATTTTTTTTTGTTGTTATTCTGTCTCTCACTGTTCAAATAAACCTACCATTAAAATGATAGACTGATAATTTCTTTGTCAGTGGGCAAACATACAAAATCAGCAGGGGATCAAATACTTTTTTCCCTCACTGTATATAATTGAAGGGGAAATGTGGACTGTTCATATTTTATAGTTAATCTACCTTTTTTTGTGGTCGGCCTATACTTCTCTGCCATACAGAGGGGGATATTTTCCCACAGGATACAGAGCGAAACCCAGCTGATATGCTGTAAAGGTCAAGCCTGCTCTGTGTGACTTCATTGTTTTCATATATGATACATCACCTACTGTACAGTGAGCTCTCTGCTCTGTGGTATTAAAGTTCATGTGGTATCGTAGTTCAGTATCCCACTTGGATGTAGTTCTTGGTCATGTCTGAACCGGGCCATGATTGATCGTTCATTGTTTTATCATGCTTCACCAACCGTCTAAGAATTGGAATATAACTATCTTGAATGCTGCTGAAATAGGGGGTCTCTGAGTCGATACTTACTGAGGCAAAAAAATATAATCTGTACTGAATACAAAAGACTCAAGGTTTTCCTTTGTCTGCAAAAAAAATCACCTCATGAAGATTTGGGGGAAGAGGGGGTTACTTTGTTTTCTGACAGAGAAATTGTCTGCCAATTATGCATATATCAATCTAAATGTCTCTATCCTCCGGAGGTTGTGTATTTGTTATCGCCACCCTTCAAGTCTAGTTTCCCTGGTGCCATTTCAATAAATTAATCAGATAGTTCTCCTCTCAGTATACAGTTATTATTTAACATTAAAATAGTAGGCTACAAGTAGTGTAACTATTCCCCAACACTTTAAATATTATTAAGTCTCATGTCTGTACAGCATAGAAACGGGATCGCCACATGAATTATGTGATTTGTACAAACACTTAAATGTACACTGTCAACATCAGGTATTATGATTTGATAGAGGTGGTTTTGAAGGGGTACTGCTAATAGGGATTGAAATTAAATGTTGTTGTCTATGTTGTCTGCAGCAATTAGTCAGTTCATGTCACATCCTGGCCATAGAGAGCCCTCTGGGTTCTCTGTGGGGTTTTGGGCCAGGACGTGACCAGGGTTGTTTAGGTGTGTCTATGTTTGGTTTTGAGTTGGTTCCCAATTAGAGACAGCTGTTTGTCATTGCCTCTAATTGGGAATCCTATTTAGTTTGTTCTTTCCCCTCGTGTGTGTGTGTGTGTGTGTGTGTGTGTGTGTGTGTGTGTGTGTGTGTGTGTGTGTGTGTGTGTGTGTGTGTGTGTGTGTGTGTGTGTGTGTGTGTGTGTGTGTGTGTGTGTGTGTGTGTGTGTGTGTGTGTGTGTGTGTGTGTGTGTGTGTGTGTGTGTGTGTGTGTGTGTGTGTGTGTGTGTGTGTGTGTGTGTGTGTGTGTGTGTGTGTGTGTGTGTGTGTGTGTGTGTGTGTGTGTGTGTGTGTGTGTGTGTGTGTGTGTGTGTGTGTGTGTGTGTGTGTGTGTGTGTGTGTGTGTGTGTGTGTGTGTGTGTGTGTGTGTGTGTGTGTGTGTGTGTGTGTGTGTGTGTGTGTGTGTGTGTGTGTGTGTGTGTGTGTGTGTGTGTGTGTGACAGACAGACACCATGTGTCAGAACTTTGTTTGTTTCTTTTGTGAGTTTCATCTAAATAAAAAGATCTGGAACTCAACCTACGCTGCACCTTAGTCTGTCCTTCCACAAGCTTGTGACAGTTCAGGTGGGTTCATTCAATGATTAGTTTATATTTGATTATTTAGAATAATATGGAAGATTGGCCTTAAACAGTGATTTAAATTGTACTTTTTAATCAATCTGCAACAGTTTGTACAGGTGACTATTCAAGTTCTTGACTTGGGCAGAAGTTCACCGGAGCTGAGTACCGGCACCTCACATTTTCTACTGCTTGAGCTTCTGTTCCTTTAATAGAATATTAGCTCAAAAGTATTGTGGTGCTCCTGCACCTAAATATAAACAGTACCGGCACCTAAAATGAGTACCGAAACCTATTTCAGTTCAAGCCAAGCACTGGACTATTCTAAGTACAAAGTTAACAGATCTGCCATACACATCAGGGCGGGGGCAATTTGAGTTCTTAAGTAAACAAAAAGAAAAGGGCATCTTTTCAAGAATGTCAGTAAACTGTAGAGTAGAAGGTATTTACTGTATTTCAAAAGTTAAAAAATGTTGATTTTAAGTAACTTCCTGAATTGACTGCCTTCAATTTGAATTTACCCCAGACCTGATACACATTGTATTTAGGCCTACAGAAAGATGGACCTAATAGGTCATTAGGATGTGCCTGCTCTTAATACAATTGTATCAATTACCTATTTCTGTTTGCCTTTGGGACTGCAATGCTAAGGCTGTAAAATGCATGATAGCATTGAATAAAAAATGTAATACAGAAATGTGCTAGGCCTACGTCTGATTTGTAAGGAGCACACAATGGCTGTGCATGTAATGAACAGCCAATTCACCTAGTACCACAATCATTCAATGCTGTCTCTTTATGGCTGTTGGCTGCTCCATTAATTCATCATTCAGTGTTTGTTCGTGTGCAAATAATGTACCTCAAAAGAGTTGCTATGTATGAACATTGTGTTTGTGCAAATCCCCACTCCGTCTCTTTAGTTTGCCATGGTGGAAGATTAATTATCTTCCTATAATGGCTCCCAATATTGGGTAGTGGTAATTAAAAGATAATGATTGGTCCCTTTGAGTGTTACAAATAAAGATGCGCAAACTTGTTTGTGATATTCAGGTGGTTAAATAAAAGATTAGGCTTTGGGGTGTGTGCAGGAGGCTAAGGAAGTAGGGGGGACTTTTATGCAGATGCACAGACAGGCCACTGTATTTTTCCCTTCCAGAAAACCCAGTTTACTTCCCCTGTGGAACACCTATGCCCACAGCTTTGTTTATCAGATAAACATTAGATTATCACAATGGGTAGAGTAATGAATAAACACAGCTGGTGATTGTTATTCCTCCACATCACCCTTCCTCCTTATCTCCTCTGCCAAATGCATAGGGGAAAACAAAATAAAAGGGAGCACGTCATTTCATTTGTATATCTCGGGTCTCATCTCTGTTTTTTCATTCTGTATTTTTTTTATGTGGCTGTGACAGATGTGGTGGATGATGCAATTGGTTCAGTCCTCCTCACCGGGGAACGGGTGAAACTCCTGACCTCTTCTGCATGTCTCAAAATATTGACCTGCTGCCAATTGCATGAAATCTGCACCAGAGAAAAGCATGGACGTTATGTGGAACGCTCAACACAGGTCATGGCAGCATTACTGTCCTCTTCAAGCAATGTCTTCAAGCTGCTTAATATGCATCGCTATCGTATGTCTAAGTGGCAGTGCAGCTCAACAACCCCACATACTGTAGCAATGTGGTTGTAGCACCTTCATATAGTGCAGTAGCTAAAGAGGCTGCAGGGTTCTATAAGAGTTGGGGGAGAGGGCTATCTATCTCAGTATCCACTCCAAGTCGAGAAACAATCTGTTGGGAGTTTGGGAGCATTCCAGAATTCGGTGAGCTGCGCTGGGTTCCTGATACCCCAACATGCTGTTCTGCTCTTCTCCCGGGACCCTCCGTCCTGAAAGATGAACCCTCTGGCTGCCTCAGGGAGTTTGTTACACCAACACTCTATCCATGCAGCAAAAACTCTGCTTGCACCTACAGTACACTACACTGTTCCAATACAGATAAACCTCTCAGAACAACAACCTACAGAATGCAGCCTGTATTCTAAGCATTTTTGTTGCTTTTTCTCGACGCCACTTTGTTACTTTTATGAAGGTTAGGATAATAAACTCCATTGTGGATTTGCAATTTACTTTTCTCTCTACCTTTGTGGATTGATGCATTATTCTCTGCAATCAATCCTCTATTGTTTGGCTTTTTAGGATTTTCTACTAATGATGGTGGATGCTAAATATAGAGCCCTATTTACTTCTTGTCCATGTCATCCCAGATAAGAATGATGGATGACATGATGGCATTACAAACTCAGAGGCTTCAGCATAACAATGACGGAGGAACAAATCACCTTGAGGGGATTTTTGATTGTGTATCTATGTGAAAAAGAAAAACGTCATTCTCATAATTGACATTGTCCTCACTTAACAGCAATCACTTCTCATCTTGCTTTACATACAGTAAGCAGTCATGGAACATTTTTAGCAGTCTGAACATTTTTAGCAGTCTGAGCATTTTGTTGCTATCAATTTTCTCTTGTCATCCACAAGGAATGTCTGTGGGAAGTTTTAGACTGTTATCATACTTTCAGAGTAGGCATGTTAAAGTCATTTGTGGTTTGTCCTCCAGTCTCAGAACATCTCATTTTGTCCTGCCTGCTCTACAGAGGGTCTTGTTTTATGCCATGTTAGACACATGCACAGATTTTAGGGATGAAAAATGATTTTGAGTGAATGTGAATGGAATGAGATAACATGTCTTCCGGTCATTTTTAGGATGTCTAACATAGTCTGCTTCTTAATATGAGATGTGGCACTTAGTTACACATTGGGGGAGGGTGGGTTCAGTATGGCGTAGCTACAAAACACAGGACTAGTGACCTATGGGATCTGTGTAATTGCGTGCTGATCCCTGAGTCATCACGGATCCCTCCCCGCCAGGCCAACCATGATGATGTCGCAGCATTACACTCTATCTACTGACAGCTGGCCAAATGATGCCATAGTGGCGAGGGCAGGGAGGCCATGTGACCAACGGCATCCTGGGTAATGACATTCTGGGAGGTAGAGGCAGAGGAGGTCACGCCTGCTTGTTCCCGATGGAGTAGATTCATCATCACAGGAACCAGGAATGAGCCAAAGTGGGAGAGAGATGTACTGTATGAAGGAATCTGTTACCAACAGCTAGACATCTAATGAAGGCATGGCACATTATGCATCCACATGACCGGCAACATGTAACATGACAAGTTAGCTCGCCACCAATTGCAATCCCGTCTCATCAGGGGAGAGCCATGAGGCAGAGAACTATTCTGCTCTGTCTCATCCTTCCTTTGGTCAGACCTCACTTGACAGACACTACAGTGGAGGAGATACTTCAGAGCACAGGTGACAGTTCAGTGTTCTTGATTTTGAAATATGTACCGTAGATGAAGGAGATAATGTGTGGGAAATATTGTTTATTTTCCTAGGAATTCATTGATGTTTCAAAAGAACTGCAATGTCACGATTTGGAGCCTTTTATAAGGCTGAACAGGATGTTGACAATGTATTGTACTGTTTTTAGTCCTTCAACACATTTACAATTCTAGATATTATTTTGTTTTGGGTTGAAGGGTGCCATTTCAAATAAATAAGCTAGCTAACATTAGTAACAAATACAAATATTTTTAAAGTTTAATAATCTTCAGTATGTTGTTGAAAAAACTAGTTTTCATTTCATGTAGTATTTCATTTAATGTGAGACATGGGGGGATTTATAGGGTAAAGGAAAGGAAATGTGTCCATTGGAAACATTATATAATACCATTTACCCTAACCTGAATAAAGAATATATCCTTATTAATGTAGAAGGGTGTTATGGTACTTCTACTTTAAAGTCACAGTGCTATGTGTTCTGTAAATATTGTGTGTGAGGTACTGTATGAAGTGTGTAGATGCAAGTCATTTCAGATAGTGGCTCCCAAGTGGCTTCACAAATGCCTTTTTGATTTCCACAACTTGCACAATAACAGAAGAGATTCCAATTACCTTATTTGCCAGATAAACTTATTTAGGGAGGTTATTATAAATATTTTTCAAGAGTAAATCCTAACAGTGCTATGGCTAGAGAAGATGGAGTGTGTTTAATTGTATAGCGTCTGGTGATGGATGGAGTGTAGAAGCACATGGCAGGAGGCGTTAGACCCAATGGGTTATGGTAATTAACAGGAACCTTTAATGACACTGGGTGAAATGATTCCCCACTGACTCATACATGTTTGCTGATCTGACAAAGAGGAGTCGAGTGCTCCTATATAAACACATTAGTCAAGTTGTTTTGACCCCCTTTCCCCCTCCCCTCTCCACACACACTTGCTTTACACTGTTCAGAAATCACAGTTTAATTTCCTTCCTCACTGCTTTTACCCACACAGACACCAGAGGGAGCTGGTCAATACCCTGCGCTCTGCCATCATTATCGAGACTTATATCCCCTTAAGCTCAAGACCCATTAAATCAGAGGGCCACTCTCTCCCCGCCCAGTGTCTCACAAAGACTCCAGAGTCACATTTGGGCCTGATTTACACCCCTTTAATGGCAGCCCATCTGTAATTAGCTGACGGTGCGAAAGTAGCATGCAGGGACCAGCTGGAAAGGGTGTCCATCTATATCTCCGGCCCAGGAACAGGAAACAGACATTCCCGGGGGATGCCTATGGCAACAATGAATTCAACTGACATGCTTCCTTTGCATCACTTTAGGGTATGCATGCAGGCATGCAATGACTATGTCCTGGTACTAGGCTCGTACTATAGATTTTTCTTCAAATGTTTAGCACCTGTCAGTAAACGGATCACTGCTGCAGATACTGAAGTGTTGGGGTGTTTTATGTGCTCTCTCTGAGTGGACTTGGCTGAGGGTTTCTCCCTCTCTTTGTTTTGGTCACAATCCATTGGTTCCAACTTGAGAGCCCTCTTCGATCATTAGAAAATATAATTTGGTTAGTTTAATGGAGTGACTTAGACTAACAAGTTGTTGCAACAAGAGTACCCTGAATTGACTGGAGATGTATTACCATTGTGGTGTCGGCTGCTCATTAGCTTCTTGCAGAGTTATTGCAGCATGGCACATCAGAAACCCGCATAATATCTGTAGCACGGCAGTTAAAGTGAGACGGTTGATAAATTGCATAATAACCAGATTAGCCATATGTCACACTAAGCCACTGGCAAAAGGCAAGGGAATTGTTTTATATTTTCAGTTCCTTCCAAGATATGCCAAGATATAAATAGAATCCTTGAAGCTCAATTTGTCTAGTTATAAGACCAGAATTATGCATTGTCAAAAGAAAAGTGTAAGGTACCTTTATCAGATTTTTAAAATCTCCATTCACATTGTAAAAGACAATGGCATTATTTCAAGATCTCAACTGATTAAGTTTCAAAGTTCCCTTTATTTGAGCCTTAACTGCTGATTGCATCTACCAGAACATGAACTTGAGAACAAATTAGAAATGTTGTGTAGGACGACAGTGTAACACCATAAGACATGTCATAACAGTTCACAACAACTGAAAAAGGGCATATGAACAGTCAGATGTTTATGTTAATGGTGAGTGTATTGTCATATACTGCTGTCACAGGTTTAGACAGGCCTACTCTGTCATTTCTCTTTATGTAATAATAATAAATCAATTGGTGGGTGCTTATATTTGTCCTGATTCACACAAGTGTGTATTATACGTACGTGTTTTTTGCATATCCCAACTCCCTCTGAGACACCCTCTGAGAGTGGGGTCGTGGCCAGGATCAGCTAACTATAACCTAATTGCCTTGCTCAAGGGCGCGTCGACATATTTTTCACCTTGTCGGCTCAGGGATTCAAACTAGTGACTTTTCAGTTCAGGCCCAACGCTCTAAACACTAGGCTACCTACCGATGTGAATCAGCATGGCACTTTCTGGCATGTGTCTGGGGATGTTCCCATAGGCGTGCATGGAGAAACTACATTCTCAGCTAGTAGCCTAGTAAACAAGCCTTCCGAATGCCACGGCATACTGGCTAATAGATAAGTTAACATACAGTTTCTATAGTGTTAGAACCCTTCTGTTGCAGTTCAAGGTTCCTTGGTTCCTTGAGATGTGGTTGTGGGCTCCACCCCAGTATCTCCCTAGTCACACCCACAGTCACGTCCTGATTTGAGAGAAATAGGGAGTGGGTGTGTCAGGAAGAGGGAAGGAGGAGGATGACATGAGGAAGAAAGAATGGGGCCAAGTACAAACCATCCAAATCTACGTCTCCCAAATACAAGCCGTGTATTAATTTAGCTTATGAATCAACTACTGGCGATAAGGTTACATGCTCTCCTAAAAACCTTGAGATGGAGCCGGTTAGGGAAAGCTCAGGAATTGAGCTTGACGAAAATGAGGATGAAGTAGTGGCGACAGGTGTGGTGAAGACTACCAAGCCTCACCCTAATGATCACGATGATGCCCGAGATGATTCTGGCCCAGTGAGATTAAGATTCTTGGAGAAAGTGGATCCATGCCTTTTGGCCGACCCATATGTGGTATCAGGCTGGATGGAGAAGAAGCTGGGCACTGTTAACTCAGTCAAAGTATCCAGAAGTGGACTTGTGTTGATTTTCTGTGTGTCTTCCACCTCGGGACTAGAGCTGTGTCCCGCTTTGGTCTTCTGAGCAGAGTGCCGATGGAAGAGGTGATTACTGGGGTGGCATTGATTGTTGAGGTGGATCAACTGAAGATGAGGATTCCTGGTGTCTGTGATGTCTGCCGTTTGGTACGATGCAGACCCGGTGGAGAGCGCGAGACTGAGGAGACCCTGTCAGTCCCTCTGATAAAGTCTTGCTAGGATGTGTCAGTTATCCAGTGAAAGCTTTTGTTCTGAACCCACTACGGTGTTTAAGGTGTCCAGCTTATAATCACGTTGCAGCAGTGTGTAGGAGGGAGATTACGAGATGTGAGAAGCAGTGGAGGCTGGAGACTTCAACAATTTAGGAGGATGGGAGACCCACGGTATAGGCGCGGACAAGGTGGAGACGACAAAGCCTGTTTTAAAAATGATCAAAGACAAATTTTAACCTAAAACATTTAATAATAAAATATTTATTGTAAAATATTATGGAGAATGGGAACAAAAGGGCTACTTACACTTTGTTAGGAAGGGGTCACAGCAGTGATTGAATGAGTTGAGGTTTTCAGTGGCTTAACTTCAGTGCAGGACAGGCTTATTATGGATGGATGGTGTTGGAGAAGAGCTCAACTCTTCCACTGAGGGCAGGACATGATTTGACTGGGAAGACAATAGCACAAAAAACAATAGCACAACAGTTAGACAAAAGAACTAAGAACAGGTTTGTCCAAGCAAGGAATACAATCATTGATATGTATGTGTAATAATTAGATTGTGTTAGTTGCTGGCCTACTATGGTATTTATCCAAACATGAGAGGGCTACTTACACAGGTATCACAGGTATCACAGCAGTGACTGTATGAAGCATGAGTTTAGGTGTTCAGGGGCTTGATTTCAGTGCAGGACAGGGGTTGAGGTGATCAGAGGCTTCAGTGCAGGACAGGCTCATCATGGATGGATGGTGTCCGAGAAGAGCTCAAATCTTCCACTGAGTGCAGGACAGGATTTGACTGAGAAGACGAAACACAATAAGAACAGTTAGAGAAAAATGCTCAGAATAAGTTAGTCCAAGCAAGGAGTAAAATCACATTGATGTGTAATAATGTTATTGTGTTTGCCTATGTGATTGACACTACATATAGTAATGAGAGAAAATTAAGACAGGGCTACTAACAGTGCTTGAGGGGGAAACATTTAATGTGCCAGTGGATGAGGGGGCACATGAGACATGGCTTCAGTGCACATTAGGAGAGAGTTGACAATGGTAGTGGAGGGGTCATCCGCTCTTAATCAAGGAACAGGAGGGGACTTAGCTGTAAATACAAATAGCAGAAACATTCCATTGCAGCAGCGCCATCATAGGTTTGGGTAACAGGTTTCTCCATGAACTCCGACATCTCAGAATTCACAAAGTCAAACACAGACACATCAAAGTGTCTCACTTTTTAATGGATGCATTATCCAAATCAATCTGATTTGATTTTGATATCCCAGAGAAGACAGTAGAAACATCCATATGCAAGTTAAGCATCGTAACGTGTAATTACCTCTGCGGAGAAAACAGCACTCTGGTAAATAAATGGCATTAACTCAACACAAAATAATATCCTCAAATATAAAAAATAATAGCAAATTTAAATAAATGTCACTAGCTCTACATAAATATTATCCTCAACTATCACTATTCACTATCTCAATCTATCCAACAATGTCACCATCTCACCAAGATTCTAACTCACACATAGGTAATACTAGATTCATTCTCTGATCCTTTGAATGGATGGACAACATGCCAGTTTAAATTGCCAATGGAGGACGTCCTCTGGAAGTAGTCATAATTAACATGTAGGTCTAAGGAAGGGGGCGAGGAGCACGAGCCTC
The DNA here is from genome assembly GCA_030435695.1 of Brachymystax lenok tsinlingensis. NCBI lineage: Eukaryota > Metazoa > Chordata > Actinopteri > Salmoniformes > Salmonidae > Brachymystax > Brachymystax lenok. The sequence goes on along the minus strand of CM059819.1, from coordinate 28,311,679 downwards.
CTAGGTTTTGTAGAGAAGTCAACGTAGACAGAGGAGGACGGAAAATAGCCGTCCTCCAGCTACACCATGGTGCTACCCTAGAGGATGTTGTTGAGACTACTGTGTTTTAATAATATTTTTGTCATTTAGCAGACACTCTTATCCAGAGAGACTTATAGGAGCAATTGCTCAAATAATCATCAACAGATTTTTCACCTTGTTGGCTCAGGGATTAGAACCAGTGACCTTTCGGTTACTGGTCCAATGCTCTTAATGAACTGCTAGGCTACCTGCCTCAGGTATTTGGTAAATATATTTAGTATAGTTCTACCTTTTTAATGTTTAATTCTTACATTTTTTTCTGAAAATCACTGAATAGGATGGTCCTCCTCTGAGGAGCATCCACTGGTATTTTCGATGGAAAAAGCTGTGTCTTGTGGGGGTGGCCATGTTGCTGGGGATCAGAAATGTCCGGTGCGGGAGAGACAGGTTGAGGTTTCCAGGGTGAGAGCAGTGCAGAAAGTGTCATATGCTGAGGCAGTGAGTAAAGTAGAGGATGATAGGCAAAGGGTGAGGGAGCCTGAGAGGATCCCTGTGAGTAGTAGGCCAGTACAGAGTGACCCCAACAGTTTGTGCTTTAGTAAGGCTGGCTTCTTGGCATTTATTGCTATGGTTATTAATTGTACCATACAAATGGAATGGAATTCCCAGAAGATTGATTTGTTCATAGCAGCAACAAAGAAGTTTGGGGATGTCACAGATTTTAATGCAAAAGAGCTACAGGGGGTTTTGAGAGAAGGGGTTCCATCTGATAGGCCCAAAGTATTGGGAAGGGGTGGTGGGTTTGTTGGGATAGTGGTGTACATGTAAGGTTAGATGGTGGTGCAATTTATTATTATCCCATTCCCCTTTCCCTTTTTTGTGAACAAAATGTGCAATTCTCACTTCGACCTGTGAAAGATTATGCAAAAAAGTATCTAGTCTGCCGGAAATCCACAGGAAGAAGAAGGAAGAGGGCCGCCATCTTGACTGCATGTCAGACATTTTTGTAACTAGGAAACTGTTTATAGTTTTGAATCCAATTTTTTCACTCAATACAAGTGAGAACTTTCTCACGGACCTGTAAGGGATATTGTATAGAACATCAAGAAAAGTGTCCTTTGTGTGGACTATTGAATTTGGAAGGCCTACTTATGTATTTGGTTGTTTTATTCTGTGACCACTAATTTACTTTGGATTGTTACACAGACGACCAACTTCAAGTCTGGCGGCTGAATTATTTAGATTTCTTCTTGTTTTTGGATTTCTTGCTGCATTTTGTGACTGAACTGAATTAAACATTTTCTTTTATTGGAGAACAGAGACACTACTGCTAAACCATAATAGAGACTTGATTTTGCATTTTAATTTGTAATTTAGAGACTGAGCCTCTACATTTGAGTTAATTTCGGGAAATGTTGATTTGATTTTGTATGCCAGCTGATTCATTTGTTAATACACATTCTTTACAAGACATTCATGCCCTCCCTTGTTTTTCTATTAGCTGTATTGGGCTTAGTGTTGACTGACCATTATGTTTCCACACAGTTCCTATTGTGAAGCTCTGGATGGACACACTCAGGCCCAATCCCCGTCTCTGCAGGGCCCAGGGCCACTTTGTCATCCCTCCCTCACCCCAGGGAGGACAAACGGTTAGGTTCCAGTGACGATGCAAACAAGCCAGGCCATGAATTCAGAGTAGTGTATTGACTAGGGGGGGAGCTGTTTGGAAAGTAATTACATCAAAGGCTGTTGCGGGAATATTTGCCACACAAAAATTGCTGCCAATCCAGCCCGCAGGTGGTTTGAGTAAAATAAATGTTTTATAATAACTCAACATACACTACCGGTCAAAAGTTTTAGAACACCTACTCATTCAAGGGTACTATGTTCTACCTTGCAGAATAATATGGAATCATGTAGTAACCAAAAAAAGTGTTAAACAAATCAAAATATATTTTGTATTTGAGATTCTTCAAATAGCCACCCTTTGCCATGATGACAGCTTTGCACACTCTTGGCATTCTCTCAACCAGCTTCACCTGGAATGCTTTTCCAACAGTCTTGAAGGAGTTCGCACATATGCTGAGCACTTGTTGGCTGCTTTTCCTTTACTCTGCGGTCCGACACATCCCAAATCATCTGAATTTGGTTGAGGTCGGGGGATGGTGGTAGAATTATGTGGTAGACATGCTGGTTAAGTGTGAATACAAATCAAATCAAATTTGATTTGCCACATACACATGGTTAGCAGATGTTAATGTGAGTGTAGCGAAATGCTTGTGCTTCTAGTTCCAACCAGTAGTATCGAACAAGTAATCTAACAATTTCACAACAACTACCTTATACACACAAGTGTAAAGGAATGAATTAGAGTATGTACATATAAATATATGGATGAGCGATGGCCGAACGGCATAGACAAGATGCAGTAGATGGTATAGAGTACAGTATATGAGATGAGTAATGTAGGCTGTGTAAACATTATATAAAGTGGCATCGTTTAAAGTGGTTAGTGATATATTTATTACATCCAATTTTTTATTATTAAAGTGGCTAGAGATTTGAGTCGATGGCCGAACGGCTTAGGCAAGATGCAGTAGATGGTATAGAGTACAGTATATACATATGAGATTAAACATTATTTAGATGCTTGTGCTTCTAAATAAATCACAGACAGTGTCACCAGCAAAGCACCCCCACACCATAACACCTCCTCCTCCATGCTTTACGGTGGGAAATACACATATGGAGATCATCAAATCAATTAAAATTGTAGCTCTTATATCGGTTTTGTGTGACCCGCGCTGGTTATGAATTTATGCCTTACATTTCACCGGGTAGTGTCGGGAACGGCCCGCTAGTGCCCCGTTTCTCCCTAAGTAGTGGCATTATTTAGAGTGGCATTGTATAAAGTGACTAGTGATCAATTTATTACTCTGGCCAGTGAATGGGTCTCAATGAATGCATCAGCCTCTCTGATTTAGTGATTGCTGTTTAGCAGTCTAATGGCCTTGAGATATACGCTGTTTTTCAGTCTCTCGGTCCCAGCTTTGATGCAAAGTGTGAACAGGCAGTGGCTCGGGTGGTTAATGTCCTTGAGGATCTTTTTGGCCTTCCTGTGACATCGGGTGCTGTAGGTGTCATGGAGGGCAGGTAGTTTGCCTCCGGTGCTGAGTTGTGCAGAACGCACCACACTCTGGAGAGCCTTGCGGTTGATGGCGGTGCAGTTGCCATACCAGGCTGTGACACAGCCCGACAGGAGGCTCTCGATTGTGCATCTGTAAAAGTTTTTCAGGGTTTGAAGAGGCGGTTGTGGGTGGACCATTTCAGTTTGTCTGTGATGTGTACTCTGAGGAACTTAAAACGTTCCACTTTCTCCACTGCTGTCCCTTCAATGTGGATAGGGGGGTGCTCCCTCCGCTGTTTCCTGAAGTCCACGATCATCTCTTTTGTTTTGTTGACGTTGAGTGAGAGGTTGTTTTCCTGACACCACACCACAGTGCCCTCACCTCCTCCCTGTAGGCTGTCTCGTCGTTGTTGGTAATCAAGCCCACTACTGTTGTGTCATCTGCAAAATTGATGATTGAGTTGGAGGCATGCATGGCCATGCAGTCATGGGTGAACAGAGAGTACAAGAGGCGGCTGAGAACGCACCCTTGTGGGGCCCCAGTGTTGAGGGTCAGCGAAGTGGAGATGTTGTTTTCTGCATTCACCACCTGCGGGCGGCCCGTCAGAAAGTCCAGGAACCAATTGCACAGGGCGGGGTTGAGACCCAGGGCCTCCAGCTTGATGATGAGCTTGGAGGGTACTATGGTGTTGAATGCTGAGCTGTAGTCAATGAACAGCATTCTTACATAGGTATTCCTTTTGTCCAGATGGGATAGGGCAGTGTGCAGTGTGATGGTTATTGTGTTGTCTGTGGACCTGTTGGGGCGGTATGCAAAGTGGGTCGAGGGTGGCCGGTAAGGTGGAGGTGATATGATCCTTGACTAGTCTCTCAAAGCACTTCATGATGACAGAAGTGAGTGCTTCGAGACGGTAGTCATTTAGTTCAGTTGTCTTTGCCTTCTTGGGTACAGGAACAATGGTAGCCATCTTGAAGCATGTGGGGACAACAGACTGGGATAGGGAGTGATTGAATATGTACATAAACTCACCACACCACGACGGTGGCACTGTATTATCCTCAAAGCGATCAAAGAAGGTGTTTAGTTTGTCTGGATGCGTGATGTCGGTGTCCGTGACGTGGTTGGTTTTCTTTTTGTAGTCTGTGATTTCCTGTAGAACCTGCCACATACGTCTTGTGTCTGAGCCGTTGAATTGCGACACCACCTTGTCCCTGTACTGGCATTTCGCTTGTTTGATTGCCTTGCGGAGGGAATAACTATATTCCCAGACCTCTTTCCATGGTTAAATGCGATTGCACTTTCAGTTTTGCGCGAATGGCACCATCCATCCATGGTTTCTGGTTAGGGTAGGTTTTAATAGTCACAGTGGGTACAACATCTCCAATGCACTTCTTTATAAACGCACGTATAGGTCGATGTTGTTCTCTGTGGCTGACCCGAACATATTCCAGTCCGCGTGATCAAAACAATCGTGCTCGGACCGGCGTTGAATGGTTCTCGCCACTCATCCTGTTTGAGTTTCTGCCTATAAGACGGTAGGAGCAAGATGGCGTCATGGTAGGATTTGCCGAAGAGAGGGCGGGGGAGTGCTTTGTATGTATTGCGGAAGTTAGAGTAGCAGGGGTCGAGAGTATTGCCCATGTGTGTAGCACAATCAATATGCTGGTAGAATTTAGGTAGCTTTGTTCAAATTTGCTTTGTTCAAATCCCCAGCTACAATAAATGCAGTCTCAGGATATATGGTTTCCAGTTTGCATATAGTCCAGTGAATTTCCTTGATTGCCGTTTTGGTGTCTGCTTGAGTGGAAATGTACACAGCTGTGACTATAACTGACAAGAATTCTCTTGGTAGGTAAAATGGCCGGCATTTGATTGTAAGGAATTCTAGGTCGGGTGAGCAGAAGGACTTGAGTTCCTGTATGTTGTTATGATTACACCATGAGTCGTTAATCATGAAGCATACAGCCCCATCCTTCCTCTTCCCAGAGAGGTGTTTATCACTGTCGGCGCGATGCGTGTAGAACCCGGTGGCTGAACTGAACATATCCCAAGAGAGCCATGTTTCCGTGAAACAGAGAATGTTACAATCTCTGATGTCTCTCTGGAAGGCAACCCTTGCTTGAATTTTGTCTACCTTGTTGTCAAGAGACTGGACATTGGCTAGTAGAATACTCGGGAGTGGTGGGCGATGTGCACGTCTACGAAGCCTGACCAGGTGGCCGCTTCGTCTGCCCCTTCTGCGGTGCCGTTGTTTTGGGTCGACTACTGGAATTAGATCCATTGACAAAATGGCGCCGGAAAAAATTGCAGCCGTTTTACGGGCACCTAAACAATTGTGCTATTATGTGGGGGGTTTTCGCGTTATTTGTAACTTATTTTGTACATAATGTTTCTGCAACTTATGGCAGAAAAGAGCTTCTGGATATCAGGACAGCGATCACTCACCTCGGATTAGACAGATTTTTACAACAACAAGCAAGACGCACATGATATTCTCAATACACCCGGCAGGGCCGACATCCCAGTAAACAACAACTGGTGCACGAAATCTAAGGAAGTCTGTAGATTTTGCTCGCCTGAATTGCAGGCCACACTACTTGCCTAGAGAGTTTTCAGCTATACCTTTCATGGCTGTTTATTTACCACCACAGATGGATGCTGGCACTAAGACCGCACTCAGTCAGCTGTATAAGGAAATAAGCAAACAGGGGAAACCACTCACCCAGAGGTGGCGCTCCTAGTGGCTGGAGACTTTAACGCAAGGAAACTTGCGTTAAACGCAAGGATCTACCAAATCTCCATCAACATGTTAAATGTGCAACCAGAGGGGAAAAAAATCTAGATCACCTGTACTCTACACACAGAGATGCGTACAAAGCTCTCCCTCGCCCTCCATTTGGTAAATCCGACCATAATTCTATCCTCCTGATTCCTGCTTACAAGCAAAAATTAAAGCAGGAAGCACCAGTGACTTGGTCTATAAAAAAGTGGTCAGATGAAGCAGATGCTAAACTACAGGACTGTTTTGCTATCACAGACTGGAACATGTTCTGGGATTCCTCCGATGGCATTGAGGAGTACACCACATCAGTCACTGGCTTTATCAATAAGTGCATCGATGACGTCGTCCCCACAGTGACTGTAAGTACATACCCCAACCAGAAGCCATGGATTACTGCCGCTTTCAAGGTGCGGGACTCTAACCCGGAAGCTTACAAGAAATCCTGCTATGCCTTGCGACGAACCATCAAACAGGCAAAGTGTCAATACAGGGCTAAGATTGAATCATACTACACCGGCTCTGATGCTCGTCTTATGTGGCAGGGCTTACAAACTATTACAGACTACAAAGCGAAGCACAGCCGAGAGCTGCCCAGTGACACGAGCCTACCAGACGAGCTAAATCACTTCTATGCTCGCTTCGAGGCAAGCAACACTGAGGCATAAATGAGAGCATCAGCTGTTCCAGATGACTGTGTGATCATGCTCTCCGTAGCCGACGTGAGTAAGACCTTTAATACTTAGGGAGCAGTGGGGCGCTACCCCGGTGAAATGTAAGGCGCCAAATTCAAAATCCAAAAGTTGAATTATTAAACATTCATCAATATACAAGTGTTGCATAGTCATCAAAAGCTCTGATTCTTGGCAATATCACAGCGTTGTCAGATTTCAAAAAGGCTTTATGGCGAAAGCACAACATTTGATTGTTTGAGGATAGCACCTACAATATTTAACCATTTGCATTAATTCATAAACCATTGCGGTTCACACAAAACCCATTTCTCAGCGAAAACAACTCCCTTACCTTTTGAAGAACTTCTGCTGAGGGCTTCCCACGTGTCCAACGAAGACATCCAATGGTTCTTTTGTTAGAAAAAGTCATTTATTATATCCATAAATCTCCGTTTGGTTAGCGCGTTCATAAAATACAGCGTCCACTCGCCCATTGAACCGTGAAGAGAACACGTTCAACCTATACCTATACACTTGTCCAAGAACAATCAAACATCATTGATAATGTATCCTTAGGAACACTTTTATGTATATTTACTATAATATTTCAATCGGATTATAAACTGGATGATAGGAAAGGAAAAAACCACAGCGTGCGCGAGCCCGTGAACGCGCATCCTCTTCTGTTTACATCTGGTGATTTGTTCGAAATCCTTCTTCTATTACCATCCAGAGCAACTTAACATCACCAAACACTGTCTAGAGACTGTTGACATCCAGTGGAAGCAATAGGTACTGCAATCTTACTGCCATATATGGATGTTTTCAATAGGGAGGGGTTCAAAATGAGGCAATGTGTCAGAAACACTTTTTCCAACAGGAGCAGGTTGAGAGCTTCAAGTTCCTTGGTGTCCACATCAACAACAAGCTAGAATGGTCCAAACACACCAAGACAGTCGTGAAGAGGGCACGACAAAGCCTATTCCACCTCAGGAGACTAAAAAGATTTGGGATGGGTCCTGAGATCCTCAAAAGGTTCTACAGCTGCAACATCGAGAGCATCCTGACTGGTTGCATCACTGCCTGGTACGGCAATTGCTCCGCCTCTGACCGCAAGGCACTACAGAGGGTAGTGCGTACGGCCCAGTACATCACTGGGGCTAAGCTGCCTGCAATCCAGGACCTCTACACCAGGCACACCGAATCTTCTTCGGGGGAAAGTTGTATTCCTGGTCGTAATGTTGGTAAGTTGACGTTGCTCTTATATCCAACAGTTCTTCCCGGCTGTATGTAATACGACTTAAGATTTCCTGGGGTAACATTGTAAGAAATAATACATAAAAAACAAAATACTGCATAGTTTCCTAAGAACTCAAAGCGAGGCGACCATCTCTGTCGGCGCCATCACTCATCCGTTCACCGACACCCGCGTCTCACAAAACCAAGGCGGTTCGAACAAAAAATCTCAAATTTGTACTCCAGACCAAAGGACGTATTTCCACCAGTCTAATGTCCATTGCTCGTGTTTCTTGGCCCAAGCAGGTCTCATCTTCTTATTGGTGTCACTTTAGTAGTGGTTTCTTTGCAGCAATTCGACCATGAAGGCCTGATTCACACAGTCTCATCTGAACAGTTGATGTTGCGATGTGTCTGTTACTTGTACTCTGTGAAGCATTTATTTGGGCTGCATTTTCTGAGGCTGGTAACTCTAATGAACTTATCCTCTGCAGCAGAGGTGACTCTGGGTCTTCCTTCCTGTGGCAGTCCTCATGAGAGCCAGTTTCATCATAGCGCTTGACGGTTTTCGCGTTACTGCACTTTCATAGTTCTTTAAATGTTCCGTATTGACTGACCTTCATGTCTTAAAGTAATGATGGACTGTCGTTTCTCTTTGCTTATTTGAGCTGTTCTTGTCATAATATGGACTTGGTCTTTTACCAAGTAGGGCTATCTTCTGTATACCCCCCTTCTTAGTCACAACACAAATGATTGGCTCAAAGCATTAAGAAGGAAAGAAATTCCACAAATTAACTTTTAACAAGGCACACCTGTTAATTGAAATGTATTCCAGGTGTCTACCTCATGAAGCTGGTTGAGAGAATGCCAAGAGTGTGCAAAGCTATCATCAAGGTAAAGGGTGGCTATTTGAAGAATGTCAAATAAAAATATATTTAGATTTGTTTAACACTTTTTTGGTTACTACATGATTCCATATGTGTTATTTCATTGTTTTGATATCTTCACTATTATTCCACAATGTAGAAAATAGTAAAAATAAAGAAAAACCCTTGAATGAGTAGGTGTTCTAAAACTTTTGACTGGTAGCGTACTTTCAAATGACTAAACCAAATTGAAACTGCGTACAAATGATAATGGACCTACATTCATACAGTTTCTTGACTGTGTCCAGCTTGCTAATAGTCCCTGAAATCAAAGCTAGACAAGCAGGAAAAACTTTGAATTGAGGAATTTCTTTTGCAAATACTGATGGCAAGGAAATATAACCCATTTTCAGGGCCCCTCCTCCACCTCCACATTGAAGACCGACTGCGCCCCCCCCCCGGGACAAAATTTGTTTGACACCCTTGATCTAAATAATTCTTCTTACATGTGTTATTTGTGGAAGGGTTTAGGAACCTGCCAACATGGAAGGGCTAAGTGCTGAGGGCGGGTACGTCATTCTCTCTACAGCAGGACTGATGAAAAGAGAAATCAAATTCATTGGCGTTCAAACTGTGATAGGTACGTAACGGGGTTTGGCGCTTATTATTAATGTAATCATTGTTCATTTATTGTAGTAATTTGTCAAACAGCTGGGGGGAGGTTTGAGTGATGTGTACTTTGCATGAATGTTATCAGAATATCAGGGCTGGGGTCAATTTGAATTGAAGGCAGTAAATTCAGGAATGCTGTTTATTTCAAAAGTTGTTTTAAAAATATATATATTTTATTATAATAATTTCTTGAATTTACTGCCCTCAATTTCTTGAATTGACCCAAGCACTGCAGAGTATTATTTAGCACAGAGCAGGTGGCCTCTCCCCATACATTGCAGGTCTGAACAGATAGCAGCTATTGTGTTTGAATTAATTGCTTTTTCTTTTTTCACATTTCAAAGGCCTGCAAGTTGCCAACCATGGCGTCTACAGTACAATACATATTAAAATCATTAAAGTAATTAACTAAGAATACTTTCTTACCTTGTCAGATTATGCACACCTCACACACATGTACTGTGCATCTATCTATATCTCCCGAGTGGCACAGCGGTCTAAGGCACTGCATCTCAATGCTAGAGGTGTCACTACAGACCCTGGTTTGATTCCAGTCTGTATCACAATCGACCGTGATTGGGTGTCCCATTGGCCCAGCGTCGTCAGGGTTTGGTAGGGCATCATTGTAATAAGAATTTGTTTTACCTAAATTAACTTACTTGCCTGGTTAAATAAAGGTTAAAAATAACATATCTGTGGATGTTATGTATTGGAACAGTGTTTTTCTGTGGGGAGTAGAGGAGTGTGAGCGTACAGGACCAGATGTTTCCTCAGGGGGCATGTGGCGCGCTCAGCGGTGTTTGGAAAAGGATGCACGCTGTGCTCACTGTAATTGGCGCACATGTTAAAGCCAATTCCTGCTGAGGTCCCTCTTGCAGTTTCTTTTCCAGCATCCCCACCTCGTCCCAGAGGGCCTGGAATCCAGGCCGCCTTACTAGACGACAGACGATAGGAAACTTGTCTGCTGCTGTCACCAAGGGGAGCTCAAAAGACAATCTGCTATATTTAAAGTAATTGCTTTTGAGCCCCCTCTCTGTTCTTCTTTACTGTAATGTTGATCAGCATCTGGGGTTGGCATTAACTATCTTTATTGCAATAATTTTCAACATTCCGTTCACATAAAATATTTCTGGTGTAGATTAATGATAAAGTCAACACGGCATGGTCCATCTTTGAAAGACAGTGTGTCTTTACCTGTTCTGCATTTACATTAATTAACCAATTAGTTCTTATAGGTCACAGTACAGTACATGCTTAACCGAAATTACCGATTTCCTTTTATCCGCTTGTTGTCCCCTTATGCCATAGTTTGTACATCTCAATTGTCAGTAGAAACCACATTTGTTTAAGCAAGTCAGCCATATCAGCCATATTTTTTTAAAAGGCAGTAAATGAGGCTGAATGAACTGTTACATTGCCAGACAAGGCTCCGCTGATAGCCAGGTGTATACGTAAGGTGTTGGGACTGCTGTTGGGACTCTGCTGTTGGGACAGCTTTATGTAGGCCCTAACAGTTTGTGGGCACAGTTTGTCACCGTTATAGTGCAATTAATGTATTGTTTAGTGTTGTGGCTTTACTGGCATACATTTTTTTTGCCCCACCAAGATTTACATGCAAAAATCGCCACCAAGGGCATACTTTTCCCCAAAAATTGTCATACACCTAGTCTGTTTAGGTTACATTCTACTACTTGTCATGTTTCAAAGATGTTTTGCAATGACAGTGTACAAGGAGTGGGATGTTGGATAAACAGAAACTATATACAAATCTACTGTATATTTCTATATACACGGAGTGTACAAAACATTAGGAACACCTACTCTTTCCGTGACATTGATTGACCAGGTGAATCCAGGTGAAAGCTACTGTGTGATCTCTTATTGATGCCACTTTTTTAAAAGTCTTGAGACAATTGTGCCATTGAGGGTGAATTGGCAAGACAAAATATGTAAGTGCCTTTGAATGGGGTATGGTAGTAGGTGCCAGGCACACGCACACTGGTTTGAATGTGTCAAGAATTGCAACGCTGCTGGATTTTTCACGCTCAACAGTTCCCTGTGTGTATCAACAATGGTCCACCACCCAAAGGACATCCAGCCAACTTGACACAACTGTGGGAAGCATTGGCGTCAACATGGGCCAGCATCCCTGTGGAACGCTTTCGACACCTTGTAGAGTCCATGACCCGATGAATTGATGCAGTTCTGAGGGCAAAATGAAGGTTAAACTCAATATTAGGATGGTTTTTCTAATGTTTTGTCCACTCAGTGTACATTGTGCACATACGTAAATAAAAATGTGAATGTTTTTGTTGTCATTAACCAAAGAGACAGAGCTATCTTTTGATCTTGTGTTTTCCTTGATGCAGTATAAAATACAGAAATATGTATTGGTGGGATGTTGGCTATATAAAATTAATCTAAGTAGTCACAACTGAATTGAAGTCAAAGCTTGTTTATTTCTTCTGTCTGATATCCAATGGTCCTATGACCAGCTCCATGAGGGCATTTTACAGAGAAAATGACTTGAGGCATATTATTTCTAAACAAATATTAATCATGTAGTTGGGGGCTTCAGGGAACTTGTTGTGCCTTCTGGTAATCTGTGGAAAATGTATACATTTAATAGGCCACTCAGTTTATATGTCACGATCTCCTTCAAAAGAACTGGACCAAGGCGCAGCGTACTTTGAGTTCCACATGATTATTTATTACCAACATGGAATGTACAAAAACCAACAAAAGAATGAACAGATCGTAATGTCCGTGTAGCGCACACACACAGTTACTTACAACAGAACAATAACCCACAAACACAGGTGGGGAGAGAACAAACTAAATTGGATTCCCAATTAGAGGCAACGAACAGCTGCCTCTAGTTGGGAACCACACAAAACCAAAACATAGAAAACTCTAGAAATCCCTAGTCACGCCCTGACCTAACACACCAGGGCGTGACAGTACCCCCCCCCGGACTCCGACCGCACAAACTGAAACTTGATTGGGGGGGTTTAGGGTGGGGCACTAGCATTGGTGGCGGCTCCGATGCGGGACGTACCGGGCTGGAAAGGCTCACCGGACTCCTGGTGCGTGGATCCGGAACAGGTTTTACCGGACTGAGAAGGCGCACTGAACTCCTGGTGCGTGGAGCCGGAACAGGTTTCACCGGACTGAAGAGGCGCACTGGACGCCTGGTGCGTGGAGCCGGCGTAGGTCTCACCGGACTGATTTCATGCACCTCAGGGCGAGTGCGGGGAGTTGGCACTGAACGTACTGCGCTGGGGAGGTGCACTGCAGGTCTGGTGCGTGGAGCCGGCGTAGGTCTCACCGGACTGATTTCACGCACCTCAGGGCGAGTGCGGGGAGTTGGCACTGGACGTACTGGGCTGGGGAGGCGCACTGCAGGTCTGGTGCATGGAGCCGGCGTAGGTCTCACCGGACTGATAACACGCACTTCAGGGCGTGTGAGGGGAGCTGGCACTGGACGTACTGGGCTGGGTAGGCGCACTGGCATCCTGGTGCGTGGAGCCGGCACAGGTTTCACCGGCCTGATTACACGCACTTCAGGGCGTGTGCCGGGAGCCGGCACTGGACGTACCGGGCTGGGCAGACGCTCCGCTAGGCGCCTGCGCTGCATCTCCTTCCTTGCCCATACCTCTCTCCTGTAACCTTCTTTGAACTCCTCCATTCAGGCTCTGGCTCTGGCCTTGGTTCGGCCATTCGCCCCATGTACCCCCCCCAAAAAAAATAATCTGACTGCTGTGGCCTCAGACCCCGGCGTTGTCGCTGTCCCTCTTCTCTCTTTCGTAACTCCCGCCAAGGAAGGGTCTCACAGCCCCCCATTATTCCCTCCCAGATATTAGCAGCCCAATTCATGGGCCTATGCTACAAATTAAACAAAATGCGCGTCTGGTTAGTAAGGTATATAGTCACCAGACCCACTGGCTCCAGGTCATCTACAAGTCCCTGCTAGGTAAAGCCCCGCCTTATCTCAGCTCGCTGGTAACCATAGCAGCACTCACCTGTAGCACGCGCTCCAGCAGGTATATCTCACTGGTCATCCTCAAAGCCAATTCCTCCTTTGGCTGCCTTTGCTTCCAGTTTTCTGCTGCCAATGACTGGAAAGAACTACAAAAATCACTGAAACTGGAGACACTTATCTCCCTCACTAGCTTTAAGCTAGTTTTCATTTATTTATCTTGTTCCTTTGCACCCCAGTATTTCTACTTTGCACATTCATCTACTGCACATCTACCATTCCAGTGTTAAATTTGCTATATTGTAATTACTTCGCCACCATGGCCTATTTATTGCCGTACGTTCCTTATCTTACCTCATTTGCACATGTAACCCTGTTGAAATATATTCATTAGTATAAGATTTATAAGTTTGAATAAATAATTTCATAGAGTAATAAATATAATTCAAGGTTAAAATGTTAAGATTCATTGACCAGCAATTAAGTTATAGTTTGCTCAATGAGAGAAATGTATATTTGGTAATGTTCATGGTTTACTAAATACAGCACTTAAAATGTTAAATATTTGTTGGGTCATAATATATGTAAAAATGCTTTAAAGATGCCTGTAAGAGTAGGAAGAAAGAATTACACAAATGCTTTGTGAATTTATTTTATTTCTGAAAGTTTGTGTATGAACCATTCACAGTTGAGGTCAAAGGACAAGGGAGTGAGGGTCGAGAAGGAGAAAGGAGAACGCGTGGTTGGATTTGGGTTGAAAAAGGAGAACACGGTTAAGTTGAAAGGAATGAACCAGTTTAGTGAAAGTGTTCAACCAGAACTCTTATACGAAACATTAATGGTGATTATTCTGTCTGTGTGGGTGGCTTACTCCGCATACGAAGACTGAAATAAGTTTAAGTTAGCCGCTGATATAGTGGTTAGTGATGGTGCATGGACTTTGCTAACAAGCTAGCGGCCAGCGACCTCGTTTAGTTAAGCCTGTGTGGAACTACGAGACCGACGATGATCAAAGACTATGACGGAGCCGGATAGTGTCACCGAGTGGAGGACTTTGCCCAGATCGTCAACCATGTGACGTTTCTCTTCGACTGTCTTCTATTCATCTCGAATCCTCTCCGCCTGTCTTCTGTCTTCTGACGCCTTTGATCCTGTGCGCGGGAGGTTGCAGTCACATTGAATAAAGGTACCATTATTTTGTTTGGCCCGTGTGGTGAAGCAGCCATTTGGTTTAAGGCTACAACGTACCCGAGCTACATTCAGGCCTGCATCATTTGAACATTTGAATGGTATTTAAAATTAAGCTAGGTTTTGCCGGCTATTTTATTTTATTTTATTGGGCCCTTATGTTTGAAGGTGAATAGTAATGCATTTGTGAGCTGAAAAGTGACGAGACATATTTAATTACTGACCCCCTTTTTCAAAGTAAATCTGTTATATTTCTTATAAAACCGTTGTGGTTACTGACTCTTTTGATATTTTAAGTTAATTAGGAAAAGTAGTACTTTATAAAATAAGTTAGTAATTACACCCACCCACAAGTTAACTACTGATACGTTCATTAGGGAAACCACACTTATTTGATTGAATGGAGAGTTAAAGAACTCAGGATAGCCACCTCTCATTAAAGTAAAACACGCTGGAGAGGCGCTACATAAAATGGAGGCACCGCTGAGATAATTAGTGTGGGTTTCTTGTTTTTTTATACATTTTACGTTGAAAATTTGCATTCTGAAGCTTTAAATAGTGCTAACTGATAAGCTAATATGGAACATATGAAAGAGCTAGTATCAGACTTAAAGGGATGGTGCCGTGGCGAGGCATTAGACGAGGCTCATGCAGTTATGGTGCTCATTCGGGAGGATGTAGACACAAGTGCAATAGAAGAGACAATGCAAACAGTGAAGAGTTTGGGACGTGTGCGAGTCAGAGGCCGAACTTTCAACCGCCAACTAAACCAATACTTGGTCTTGTGTGAATGTAGGGAAGTAGTAAAAGGCGAACTCGTTCCCTTTGAAGTGCTTCCTATTGATGGTGGAGGGCCGTGGCCTGTTATCATAGCAGATGCAGCTACACGAGACAGTACACAAGTTGATATGTCTGGAGGAACGCAACAAGCTCCAGGTAAACATGTTGAAGACCTTCGCGCACATTGTTCCCTGAAGATGAGGCTGCTGCCAAGTCAACAGAGGCCATTCTGCGAGCGGTGAGCGATTTACTGGACAAGACGTACAAGTCCTCAGGTGAGCATGGAAGCTATCGCCGCCTACGAACTTTCTCTGGTTTGTTACCCACCCCAGCTGGAGAAGAGCAGTTCGATCACTGGTTGGGTCAAGCACGGCTCATGGTGGAAGAGTGTGATTGCTCTCACAAAGAGAAGAGGCGGAGACTGATGGAAAGTCTCAGAGGCCCGGCACTTGACATTGTAAAAGCAGCACGAGCCAGTGATCCTGAGGTGAGCCCCGAAGACTGCTTAGAGGCACTTGAGCATGCTTTTGGGACAGCAGAGTCAGGAGAAGAGTTGTATTTTGCATTTCGTTTACTGCAGCAACAACCAGGTGAGAAGCTGTCTGACTTCCTCAGACGTCTAGAACAGTCGTTGAATAGGGTGGTGCAGAGAGATGGTCTCCCCTTGGATGTGCAGATAAAGCAAGACTCGACCAGTTGTTGCGTGGTGCGATAGCCTCTGATCTGATGTTAGTTAACCTTCGTCTGAGAGAGAAGAGAGCAAATCCCCCGACCTTTCTCCAGCTGTTAAAGGAGATACGTACAGAAGAGGAGTATGAGACCTCACGAAAGAAGATTACTCCTGTCATGCAAGGTGGAAGTGTTAGGCAAAATGCTGATGTGAAACAAACTGAAATTCAGAACTTGAAGTCTGAGATCAAAGAACTTAAGACCTTGGTTGCTGCTGTCGTGTCTAAGACAGCCCACGACACATCAGTTAGCAGTGAGAAAAGTCCCCAAATGTAGTGTACAGTGAGTGCAGTTTGGACAGTGAGATAGCAGCTTTGAAAAAACAAATGAAGCGCTTGCAACAGAAAGTCACAAATAAAGTAGCTGAGCCTCAAGCTGCCGTTTCAGCTGTGACCTCGAAACCAGTAGCCAGCTCCCACAACGATTATTCAAAGTATCGGAGGAACACTTCTGTTATCGATGTGGTGAGAGTGGCCATTTTGCAAGGAAGTGCCAAAGCCCAGAAAACCAGGCTAAAGTTATCAAGAAACTTATACAAGCTCTGAAGCTGTCCAAGAACAACCAGCCGTCAAGTGATACCACCACTAGTGCAGTTAACTGTTCGGTTGAGAGAAGTACAGCTGACATGTCTGAGAGTGTGTCTATACCTGATGGGTTAGTTGGGCCGCCTAGCCTGGTGTCGCTGAAGGTTAATGGACAACCCTGCACTGCTCTATTAGATAGTGGCTCTCAAGTGACGATCATTTTTGAACCTTGGTACCGGAAGTACTTGTCTGATATCCCCATTCAGCCATTATCTGGTCTTTCCCTGTGGGGTTTAAGTGAGTCTGGAGCTAGCTACCCTTACCGTGGCTACGTGGTAGTTGATGTGGAGTATCCAGCTGAGGTGTTAGGAACCAGTCAGACGGTAACTGTCCTAGCTCTCATATGTCCTAACCCCAGGACTGACGATAAGACGTCTGTCATTGTGGGCACCAATGCGAGCCATGTTAGACGCTTAGTGAATCAATGCAAAGACAATGGCATTGATGTCACCCGAACACTAGGCCTTCGTGTTCGTGTTGAGGAAGATCAACCTGCTCAGAAGTAGATTCTTTTGGCCCAGGATGTCGAGGCAAGTGGAGGAATACATCAAGAACTGTGGGGAGTGTGTCACTCACAAGACCCCTATACAGAGAGCTGCTCCGTTGCACCAGATCGTAAGCCATGGGCCTATGGATTTAGTGTGCATGGACTTTCTTTCCATGGAGCCTGACTCCAAAGGCATCAGTAACGTGTTAGTGGTCACGGATCATTTCACGAGATACGCCCAGGCTTTCCCAACTAAAAGCCAGAAGGCCCATGTGGTGGCAAAGGTCCTGATTGAGAAATATTTCATACATTATGGACTGCCTTCAAGGATCCATTCGGATCAAGGAAGAGATTTCGAGAGCCGTTTGATCCGAGAACTGTTGACCTTGATGGGGATACGCAAGTCGCGGACAACGCCGTATCATCCGCAAGGAGACCCGCAGCCAGAAAGGTTCAACCGAACTCTGCTCTCTATGCTAGGTACGTTAGGCTGGGAGAAGAAGCGTACGTGGAGTCAACATGTGCCTTACTTGGTCCACGCGTACAACAGCACCAAGTGTGATGCCACAGGGTATTCACCTTACCATCTAATGTTTGGCAGAGAGGCGAGACTTCCTGTTGACTTGTGCTTGGGAACGCCCCCAGATGGCATAGAAGAGGCCTCTCACACCCGATCGTCACAAAGCTGAAGGAAGATTTGAAGCAAGCCTACAAGTTAGCCTCTGATGCTGCAGACAAACGGCACCAGAGAAACAAGAGGGTGTATGATCGCAGAGTTACTTTTCAGTCCATAGAGATCGCGACAGAGTGCTGCTCGGAATCTAGGCCTGAGAGGCAAGCACAAACTGGAAAGCAAGTGGAGTCCTGATCCGTATGTTGTCGTTGGAAAGATGCCAAACCTACCTGTGTTCAAGATCAAACGGAGGATGGAAGGCTAGGGACAAAGACTATACACAGGGACCACCTTCTTCCGATTGGACAGCTGGTGCGAATGCCACGTGCTGACCAGGATGTTGATCCGGCTGAGAAACTCAAGACCAGAGCAAACACTCGTAAGAAAAGTCAATGGGACTCAAGACCAGAGACTCAAGAGTTACAGGAGTTTTCTGATTCGTCCTCTGACATGGAGTATTATGTCACTCACCGTGTCACTCAGAGAGAGCCTGTCCCGAGGGTGCTAAACACTGCCAGGCCAGTACTTGAATTACAAGATGATCCTGAAACAGAACATGAAAATGACCTTAAAGCTGAACCTGTTCATGAAAATGATTCTGACCCAGTGGAGGTTGACCACAACTCTGAACCAGAACCTGAGAATGAAGAGTGTGATCCAGAAGTAGCTCGGAAGAGACTAGTGAAGCTGGATCGGAGTCTGACCAAGAAGTATCTGAGGTCCAGGAGGATAGAGGGCAGCACCGATCTGAGCCTAGACCTAAGAGAACTGCCAAGCCAACTATTAGACTTACCTATGATGAGCCTGGTAGATCTAGAGATGAGCCTTTGACTATTGTACACAGAGGGATAGTCATTAAAATAGGAAAACACTAGAAACACTAGTTATTATGCCCTTAGGACTCCTTTGTTAGTTGGTTAGTGTCGGGTGAGGACACGCAGACATTTAAAAAGGGGGAGGGTGTAACCCTGTTGAAATATATTCATTAGTATAAGATTTATAAGTTTGAATAAATAATTTCATAGAGTAATAAATATAATTCAAGGTTAAAATGTTAAGATTCATTGACCAGCAATTAAGTTATAGTTTGCTCAATGAGAGAAATGTATATTTGGTAATGTTCATGGTTTACTAAATACAGCACTTAAAATGTTAAATATTTGTTGGGTCATAATATATGTAAAAATGCTTTAAAGATGCCTGTAAGAGTAGGAAGAAAGAATTACACAAATGCTTTGTGAATTTATTTTATTTCTGAAAGTTTGTGTATGAACCATTCACAGTTGAGGTCAAAGGACAAGGGAGTGAGGGTCGAGAAGGAGAAAGGAGAACGCGTGGTTGGATTTGGGTTGAAAAGGAGAACACGGTTAAGTTGAAAGGAATGAACCAGTTTAGTGAAAGTGTTCAACCAGAACTCTTATACGAAACATTAATGGTGATTATTCTGTCTGTGTGGGTGGCTTACTCCGCATCACGAAGACTGAAATAAGTTTAAGTTAGCCGCTGATATAGTGGTTAGTGATGGTGCATGGACTTTGCTAACAAGCTAGCGGCCAGCGACCTCGTTTAGTTAAGCCTGTGTGGAACTACGAGACCGGCGATGATCAAAGACTATGACGGAGCCGGATAGTGTCACCGAGTGGAGGACTTTGCCCAGATCGTCAACCATGTGACGTTTCTCTTCGACTGTCTTCTATTCATCTCGAATCCTCTCCGCCTGTCTTCTGTCTTCTGACGCCTTTGATCCTGTGCGCTGGAGGTTGCAGTCACATTGAATAAAGGTACCATTATTTTGTTTGGCCCGTGTGGTGAAGCAGCCATTTGGTTTAAGGCTACAACGCATGCCGAGCTACATTCAGGCCTGCATCATTTGAACATTTGAATGGTATTTAAAATTAAGCTAGGTTTTGCCGGCTATTTTATTTTATTTTATTGGGCCCTTATGTTTGAAGGTGAATAGTAATGCATTTGTGAGCTGAAAAGTGACGAGACATATTTAATTACTGACCCCCTTTTTCAAAGTAAATCTGTTATATTTCTTATAAAACCGTTGTGGTTACTGACTCTTTTGATATTTTAAGTTAATTAGGAAAAGTAGTACTTTATAAAATAAGTTAGTAATTACACCCACCCACAAGTTAACTACTGATACGTTCATTAGGGAAACCACACTTATTTGATTGAATGGAGAGTTAAAGAACTCAGGATAGCCACCTCTCATTAAAGTAAAACACGCTGGAGAGGCGCTACACACACATTGTATATAGATTGTTTTTTTTGTATTATTTTGTATTACTGTATTATTGACTGTATGTTTGTTTACTCCAATGTGTAACTCTGTGTTGTTGTATGTGTCGAACTGCTTTGCTTTATCTTGGCCAGGTCGCAGTTGTAAATGAGAACTTGTTCTCAACTTACCTACCTGGTTAAATAAAGGTGAAAAAAATAAATAAAAAAATAAAAAAATAAATGTCAATAACATATCCTAATATTTGCTATCTGATTATGTTGATAAAATCACCAATGTCTATAAATATTTAACATTAAATATATATTTTTTTGTATATTTATTTGTGCGTTGATTGAGGAAAAACAGCTTTCAATCAAGAGAAAACGTTGCTCTGAAAAAGTTTCAAAAGAAAGGTGGATAATGAAAATATAAGTTTCAGTGATGAATGGACAGAGAAATAGGCATTCTTACCATATTTCTCCAGTGTCACACGAGAGTGTCTTGTTTGCAATGAAACAGTCGTTGTTTGCAAATCATTAAATCTTAGACATGCTTATGAATCTAAGCATGGAACTTTCAAAAGTTAGCTTTCCATCCAGAGGCTCGACTGCTGGCTACTCGTCTATTGCTTAACCCAACAACTGCTCGACTGCTTCCCTAAAAACTGCCTGGGTTTAAACATCTATTTTCATAAAGTGAAAATCTCAATTAATAGGGACAGAATAGTCCATTTTTTTGTCTGATCGAATATTGAAGGCTGCAGCTCAGCTTCAGAATGTCATAGAGATTAATCAATATCCCCACATGCATCTGAGTCACATCTTTCGCGGGCATGTTAAATATTGTGTCTAGCATAAGGCATCACAGAGTTAAGCATTGTTATTGAACGCTTTATATCATCTGGATACTTACAAAAATAAATGTTGCAAAATATAAAGCTAACAACACAGTAGATATCCTTTTTGTCTTTCTTTAACAAAAGATATGGCATACCCTCACTCATTTTCGAGCCCTGGTTTTAAACAAAAACACCATGCCCCTCCCAGACACGGAGGTATTTAAGGAGTGCATGGTGTCAGTATTGGAAGATTTGGCTATACCAACAAATCTATGGGTAGCATAATTGTATCTGTCAAACATGTAGGCCTGCCTCTTATTCTTTTAATAGGAAGAAGTAGGCTCCAACAAAGACCTCATGTTGTTAGTGATGTCGAATTAAATGTAACCAGTTGTTGAAAATAATTACTTTCAGCACCATTTGCTGTCCACCACTGTTTGATAATGCCGCAGCCTCTCCAACGCCGCTTGCCTTTTTAGTTGACTTTCTCCTGCACTCTCTCTCCTCATTAACTGAAGTTAATGATTTAAAAAGTGTCTCTCTCATGACATTGTAATACATGTGGTCTCCAGTCTATGGGCTACAGAAAAACCACATAGGCTACTACTCTTTCTACCGTAGGCTACATGATTTATGTTAAATTAATTTGACTGAGCTTGGTGGAGCGCTGCTGCGCCTCTCCAACAGCACCCTGGAGAGAAAAGCAGGTCATGGTCAAGCTAAATATTGTGTACCCCTGCCTTTGACAAAGTGGGCACTGCTTTTCATGGGGCGGCATCAGCACTCACCTAAATAGCTCTTACGCGAGGTGTTATGCGCAGTTGGAGATGCGTCTTGGTCAGTTTAGCTCGGAAAATACCGCCCTCTTCAAACTTCTGCTCAAGGCATTGCCTAAACCTGCCTAATGGGCCACGTGGGGAAATACTATTGACATTACTTGAAACAATGCATGAGACAGCTGACAATAGCAAGACAGGCCATGGGAGAATGGATTTAGAATTTTGGAATACTGATAGTGGCAATTGGGACGTCAAGTGCGCATTGTCTCTATGCCAAAACACTTGCAGACTCCAGTGATCGCTATTGAACACATCAGTAAGTGGCCACTTGATAAAGGGCTTAGGGGCAGAGTGTTCATACAGCTTGCATTGGCGTTAGCTATGCTAGCTAGCTAGCTAACTAGTACTCACACCTAGTACTCACACCTAGCTAGCTTAGCTAAATGGCTAGTTAGCTAGCGGGGTGCGCGCTAACAGCATTTCAATCGGTGACGTCACTTTCTCTGAGACCTTGAAGTAGTTGTTCCCCTAGATCTGTGGCGCGATGGGTAACGATGCTTCGTGGCTGTCAGTTGTTGATGTGTGCAGAGGGTCCCTGGTTCGAGCCCAGGCAGGGGCGAGGAGAGGGACAGAACCTATACTGTTACACTTAGCACACCCAGATTGAAAGATAGGAAGGCTAACATTACATTCAAAAATTGTCAGTACAGTGCTTATAAGACATGCAGTGCCTTCGGAAAGTACTCAGACTTTTTCCACATTTTGTTATGTTACAGCCTTATTCTAAAATTGATTAAATAAAAACAATTCCTCAGCAATCTACACACAATGACAAAGCAAAAACAGTTTTTTTGACATTTTTGCAAATGTATAAAAAACAATAACAGAAATACCTTATTTAAATGAGTATTCAGACCCTTTTCTATGACACTCGAAATTGAGCTCAGGTGCATCCTGTTTCCATTTATCATCCTTCAGATGTTTCTACAACTTGATTGGTCCACCTGTGGTAAACTGTGGCATCATCATGCTGTGGGGATGTTTTTCAGAGGCAGGGTCTGGGAGACTAGTCAGGATCGAGGAAAATATGAACGGGGCAAAGTACAGAGAGATCCTTGATGCTCTAGAGCGCTCAGGACCTCAGACTGGGGGCAAAGGTTCACCTTCCAACAGGACAATGATCTTAAGCACACAGCCAAGACAACGCAGGAGTGGTTTCAAATCAAATCAACTTTTATTGGTTACATACACATATTTAGCAGATGTTATTGCGGGTGTAGCGAAATGCTTGTGTTCCTAGCTCCAACAGTGCAGTAGTATCTAACAGTGCATTAGTATCTAAAAACAATTCACAACAATAGACACGTATCTAAAAATTAAAAAATGGAATTAAGAAATATATAAACAGATTGAGCAATGTCGGAGTGGCATTGACTAAAATACAGTAGAATAGAATACAGTATATACATATGAGCTGAGTAAAGCAGTATGTAAACATTATTAATGCGACTAGTGTTCCGTTATTAAAGGGCCAGTGATTCCAAGTCTATGTATATAGGCAGCAGCTAAGGTGCAGGGTTGCATAACCAGGTGGAAGCTGGCTAGTGATGGCTATTTAACAGTGTGATGGCCTTGAGATAGAAGCTGCTTTTCAGTTTCTCTGTCCCAGCTTTGATGCACCTGTACTGACCCCACCTTCTGGAGGATATCGGGGTGAACAGTCCGTGGCTTGGGTGGTTAATGTCCTTGATCTTTTTGATTTCCTGTGACATCGGGTGCTGTAGGTATCCTGGAGGGCAGGTAGTTTGCCCCCGGTGATGCGTTGGCCACCCTCTGGAGAGCCCTGCGGTTGCGGGCGGTGCAGTTGCTGTACCAGGCGGTGGTACAGCCCATCAGGATGCTCTCAATTGTGCATCTGTAGAAGTTTGTGAGGGTTTTAGGGGCCAAGCCAAATTTCTTCAGCCTCCTGATGTTGAAGAGGTGCTATTGAGCCTTCTTCACCACACTGTCTGTGTGGGTAGACCCTTTCAGAACATCAGTGATGTGTACGAGGAACTTCAAGCTTTCCACCTTCTCCACTGCGGTCCTGTTGATGTGGATGTTTCCTGAAGTCCACGATCATCTCCTTTGTTTTGTTGACATTGAGTGAGAGGTTGTTTTCCTGGCACTTCTCTCCCAGGTCCTCATCTCCTCCCTGTAGGCTGTCTGGTCATTGTTGGTAGTCAGGCCTAGTACTGTTGTGTCGTCTGCAAACACTGCGAAAAACAGGGAGTACAGGAGGGGCTGAGCAGGCACCCTTGTGGGGCCCCTGTGTTGAGGATCAGCGAAGTGGATGTGTTGTTTCCTACCTTCAGGAAGTCCTGGACCCAGTTCCACTGGGCGGGGTTCAGACCCAGGCCTCAAAGCTTAATTGGAGTGTTAAATAGACCTTAGCACGGGGGCTTCCTATTTGAGTTTCTGCCTATAGGAAGGAAGGAGCAAAATAGAGTTGTGATCAGATTTGCCAAATGCAGGGTGGGGGAGGGCCTTGTAGGCATTTCGAAAAAAGCTGAGTAGCAGTGATCCAATGTTTTACCAGCGCGAGAACTACAGTCAATGTGTTGGTAGAACTTTGGTAGCGTTTTCCTCAAATTTTCTTAGATAAAATCCCCAGCTACAATAAATGCGGCCTCAGGATATGTGGTTTACAGTTTGGATAAAGTCCAGTGTAGTTCTTTGAGGTAATACGGTCAGCATTTGACTGTGAGGTATTCTAGGTCAGGTGAACAAAAATACTTGAGTTTCTGTATGTTATCACAACCACACCATGAGTTGTTAATCATGAAACATACACCCCGCCTTTCTTCTTCTTCGGGACAAGTCTCTGAATGTCCTTGAGTGTCCCACCCAGAGCCCGGACATGAACCTGATCGAACATCTCTGGAGAGACCTGAAAATAGCTGTGCAGCAATGCTCCCCATCCAACCTGACAGAGCTTGAGAGCATCTGCAGAGAAGAATGGGAGAAACTCCCCAAATACAGGTGTGCCAAGCTTGTAGCGTCATACCCTAGAAGACTCGATGCTGTGATCACTGCCATAGGTTCTTCAACAAAGTACTGAGTAAAGGGTCTGAACACTTATGCAAATGTGATATATATTTATTTTTATTTTGATAAATTAACAACAATTCTAAAAACCTGTTTTTGCTTTTTCAGTATGCGGTATTGTTTGTAGATTGATGAGAAAAAAATACAATTGAATCCATTTTAGAATTAGGCTGTAACATAGTAAAATGTGGAAAAAGTGAAGGTAGATAAGTTATTTACTATTCTGATACATGTTGGAGTGAATGTTGAATTTGATCCATTT
The DNA here is from genome assembly GCA_030435695.1 of Brachymystax lenok tsinlingensis. Taxonomy (NCBI): domain Eukaryota; kingdom Metazoa; phylum Chordata; class Actinopteri; order Salmoniformes; family Salmonidae; genus Brachymystax; species Brachymystax lenok. Next base: position 28,286,687 of record CM059819.1, on the reverse strand, counting down.
GTCTATCTCTATTTTTGCTCTCCATCTGTAGACCGGGAATCAGGTTCATGACGATTACCGAACAGTCAACAAGAAAACACAGCAGTGTGTGATGTGGGGCAATAGGCGTGTCAATCGGCGTGTCAATCTGAGCTCATTTATAATATTGCTCCCCGGCCCACAGTAATCCAAGCATACAGCCTGACTGATAGTCACAGATGAGAGAGAGGGTTCATTTTCTAAAAGTCTTAGGAATTTAATCAGGCAAAAATACTATGGGTGATGTTTTTGGTCACTCTAAAACTTTTATATGGAAAATAGGATGACTGTGCATTCTCTTTAAAGCAATGTATGTCATCACCCTGCAATGAAAGACAGCACAACAGCAGCAGAGAACAGAACAGGGGGCACTAAACAAACACAACAACCAAACAGGGAGTGTAGCCACAATAGGAGGCTAGTATGAGGCTAGTACAGTACAGGGCCAGACAGAGGCAGCCTAGTGTCTCATTAAAACAACTTGGCTCTCTTTTTTAAAGCAGAGAGAGAGAGGCCCATGGAAACTACAAACTGACAGAATATTTCATTAGGAGTCTTGAATATTTCATTTGGATACATGTCCCCGGATGCTTTTCCTCTTTCCTCTCATACATTAGGAATTAGGAGCTCCAACAATTAACACACACTCATCTGCATATGAAGGGCAGTCCTGTATAATATGTACTGTGAATGCAGGCAGGCTTGGCCTGGATGGATGCTGTATGAAATGGAAGAGGCTCCTCTCTTTATCCCTGTACTGCTAGGGACTACGGCTCACACCGTATTCAAATCCTCAGGCCTCTCTGTACAGCAGCCCTATCCAGCCCTATACAGGCCCATCTACTGGCTCATTAACACACCTCACAGTGCACATTACTGCCTGGGCTCCTCTCTGGCTCTTCCATGCCCAGCCCCAGCCTGACATCCTGCAGGCCCACAGAAACCCACAAAATTCAGCTCTTCAGGCTGGTGTCTTTGCAACCCTGAGTCTCTCCTCTGCTGCTCACTGGCTCTTTGTTATTTTTCTTTTTTTCCTACCCTTTTTCAGTCACATTTCCTGAAACCTCATGGTTCGGAGCGTGACAGCTAGATATCCAACTATGAGAGCTGGTGTCATAAGCTCTCAGAGGTAAGGTTGTGACAAACAGCCATACTGTACTTCAGATTTGGGGTTTAGTATGAAGTAAAGAATGAAGTAAATAATTCGGAGCAGCTGTACTGGTAGCATTTTGGAACTAATCTCATTAGTGAATTAGCATAATGCATGGGAGTTATTCTTTGGAGTTGGCTGAACTATTATTGTATCTTGGCCATTTTTTTCCCCATGTCTGTTTGCTTATTTATGAGGTATTCCAATTTGCCTCAGCTTCTAATGTTCAAATCCCTGTTCTGGATTATGTCATTACAATACGAATAAAGGCTTGTGAGTTAAACTAATCACATCATAATGTATTTCATTTCAGAAATGTAGTTACAGAGGAAATATATTATTGCAATCTCAGTATGGCCTATCACCTCCACCCCTCCACCCCTTCAGTGTGTTGCAACACAGTTAACCCCTCAAGAATTCAGACAGGATAAACATGAATTACTACTGATGGATAAGTTAGTGGTCACAGTGACAGAAGAAATATGAATGCAGGGACTTGGTTGCATAGGGAAGCCTTTTGAAAATGTAGTACAATCAGAATAGGATTGTAGGAAAATGCAGGATTGTGGGAGAACCACGTAGTTAGAGAAAGAGAGACATCTTGCTAGCACACTGTAACTACATTTCTATGCATCCTATCAGCTTAAAGGTCCAATGCACCCATTTTTATCTCAATATCAAATCATTTATGGGAAACAATTAAGTACAATTAAATGGTCAAAAAATAAACCCAATTAGCTTCTTAGCAAAGAGAAGTTTCTCAAGCAAGATTTTTGCTAGGATTGTCTGGGAGTGCTCTGAATTGGGAGGGGAAAACGGAAAACTAGCTGTTATTGGCAGAGTGGTTTGGAACTCTCTTTCTTATTGGTCTATTAACTAATGTACTGCTTGGTGATATCACCAGGCAGGCCAAAACACCATCCCACCAAAACAGGCTTTTCAAACAGCTCCTACACTAAAAGTACATTATCATAATTTTCACAATTTCACAGTATTATTCCAAATTCATAGTGTGGAAACTATATAAAACACTGGGAAATCAAGTTTTGGACTGTACTTTGCCTTTAATGGAACAATTACATGCTGAATTAATTACATATCTAATGGTTACTTCCCACCAGCTGTTGCCTGTTGAGTATGATGAGTTTGTTTTAATGTTGTTTTAAGAGCTCATCACTTTTCTCATCACTTTAATTAAAATGTTAGTATATTTGGCCATTTCATTTCCAGAAGATGTCACACTTCTCTATAATTGACATGTTTGATTGATATGCAATTAAGAATAGGAAAAAAGACAACAATTCATATATACACTGTAAACCCCAAGGCATTTTTTTGTAATTTTGTAGTAATTTAAACTCTAAGTAAAAAACAAAGTCATCATTATGTAAAATGTTTATGAGAAATCACGTCAACTCAATTTAACTAAAATAAACTTTTTCTCCCCAGCGTGCTCTAATGCTGGTAGATTTTGGATAATTGTTTATAATATCTGTGTTTTTGCATGTACATTAAGTGATTGATTAATCCCACATTGGGGTTTACAGTGTAGTGGTTATATGCAGTTGCCAAATGTGTATACGCAGATAGCATGTTTGAAATCTCCTGCTCTCTCTGTTGGTATAATGTATGATTTAATCCAGTCTGTCTTCATCTCAGATCAGTGGGAGTCACAGGAGGTTGGTCGCACCTTAATTGGGGAGAACGGCCTCGTGGTAATGACTAGAGCAGAATCAGTGGAATGGTATCAAATACATCAAACACACGGTTTCCATCCATTTTCTCCGTTCCGGCCATTATTATGAGCAGTTCTCCCCTCAGCAGCCTCCACTGGTAGGAGTACTTAAAGAAAACTATTCATGGAGGAAATACCCTTTTCAAGTGGGGATGCATTATCCCATAACTTAGAAATGGAGGAAAGACCCTTTTCAAGTAGTGATGCATTATCCCATAACTTAGAAATGGAGGAAAGACCCTTTTCAAGTAGTGATGCATTATCACATAACTTAGAAATGGAAAGTAAAATAGAGTAGTTCAGCCCATTCACCAGACTCAACAGATCTGGTTGGTTGAAACATCCAGCTGGCATAAAATCAGATAATGTTGGATATTGAGTCATATATTCAGAAACTTAAAGGATACAAAGTCAAGCAGAAGGACTCAACCTGAGGCTCAGAACAAAGCAGCAGACAACAACATTAATCTTCCACTCGAAAGATGGCCTATGTCTGGGGTGTTCAGTTCCTCTAGTGATGGGAATCAGACATAAATGTACTGTAGGTACAGGCATGAGAGCAGCAACAGTTGTCTTGCCTTTTTTTTTGGTGATTTTTCAGACAGGGCGTTAGATTAATATTGTATGGCCCACATTTGTTTCATTGGATCAGTTTGTATGGCAGCTGGCTGCACCTCATAAAAATTGAAATGGATCTGGAGAGTGCTGTTGGGTCAGAGATACGTAGATCATGGGACTGAAAAATATGGAAAGAGGAATACACTATCAGACACAGGCCTTTGAGATACAACTCAAAAAAGAGGAAAGAGAAGACCTTACTATGTTAGAGCTTGAAATATTTATATGATACAACAGAGGGCTGTGGTGGCCTAGCTCGAAGCACAATATGATTTTCATTCAAACCATAGCAAAGCTTAGATATAAATAACAGGTGAACTTGAAAGGTTTCTGATATACCAAGCATGACTTTGAGATAATTCATCATTTGGTTTATCGTCCTCTGTTATTCTCTGGTCTTTGCTGTGAGATGCTCTACACATTGTTAAAACTGAAGGCTCTGCCTCAAATGAATTCTTATTAGTATTTCAAAAAAATTGCCTCCTGGTTACAGGGTCCAAGCTGCCTGTATTCTGAAAACGCTTTGGGATCATCATGACCAGCAGAACATATCAAACCAGCTGCTAGCCTCGGAATGATAAACATGAGGAAGTTTGTTTATGTGGCAAGTTGAAATATCAGATGCATGGATTATGCAGATTTTCACATGTAGATCCACATGTAGATCCTTACATATGTTTCCCTTTCCCCACCAGACTTCCTCTAATTAGTCATTTCTCCAGAATACAATCATGAAGCCAGTGGAGCGATATATAGGGATACACTAACATAGTTAGGAATGCCGCTATAGGCACCAACCCTATACTGAGGACAGAACGCATGTATTAGTACACATTATTACCAGTGGGTTACCAGTCTTTAAATGTGAGAAATACGGTTGTGAATACATTCACAACTCCAACTGAATAATCAGGGATACAAACAATGTCAATGAAGTTGATTCACACCTAAGAAGGGGAATGGAAGCCCTATGTTTTAGCCAGGTAGTTAAGTGAGTTTGGGTTGGGTTCAGCAGGTGCCAGTCTACTTTCAATAACAACACAGATTTTAAGACAATGTTTCACCCCTCCCCCCACCCCTGACCAGCCAACCGTAAGTCTCACTGCTTCATTGCCTCCGTCTCCGACTAACAAAAATAAACATTGACCTCCGTTTAATTCATGCTGCACTACACATTTCTGCTGTCAAACTGCCAGAAACTACAACATTGTTCCTACTTCTTCTCCCCTATATGTGTTTATATATCCATGTATGTTATATCCATGTATTTGTCTGCATTTATTTTTATCTAATTCGTTTTTTATTGATTTCATGAGTCTCCCAACCTGGTGCCGAGTGATATTCCTCATCTGGGTTGTCAGACAGAGTCACCATTCAGGGGATAATTCAATGATAGTAATGTAGGAGAAAAGCCTGGGACAGTAAACTCAAATGTGAAGAGATTTCCTGCAAAACATCTCCTTGCCTTCGTATTAAGACCAACACACTGGGGAGATGGAAGGAAGGGAGAAGGACATGGGAGGAGGGCTCAAAAAAGAATGCCAAAAATAAAAGATCAACTTTGACTTCTCATCTTTCTTGCTCCATCTTCCCATGAGGAAAGAATATATTCACCCTTTGAAGTGGAAACTCGAAACAGAGTAATTGATTTGGTTCTCATTTGCCAATCTCAAGCTGAAGTTCTTGAAGAAAAACAGATTGAGACGTGTGTGCAAAAATAACAGAGGCCCAGAACTGGCAGAAACAAAGCCATGAAGTGGAAATCTTAAATGATGAACACTAAATTCTCACCCTGAGTCTTCCTTGCTCATGACTATTAAAAAACTATTGCCAAAACCATCAAAATGTATTCTAAAAGTATTCAATGTTTTTGCATTTTCAACCTAAAAAGCACATTCAGTGAAGTGAATGAAGCACCATGGCTACCTTTGATCAAGTAATGGTGGGTTGAGGGCAAACTCTAACCTCCCACTTTCTATTAAACGAAAGATCTACGTTCCATTCCATATAATTACTAATTAGGTATTAGAGTGAGTTAAGCCATTAATGAGCGAGCTAGGACGGACGTCAATATAACTATTTGTTCAGCACTTTTGAAATATACAGCGACAGAATTCGGAACTTGGGCCGTTCTTACAATGTACACCTAGTCAGAACCTCTGGATAAATAAAGGGGGCATATAAGCAGACAATGAAAGCTCTTACAATATTCGATGATTACATTTCTCAAAAACAGGTTAAAAGTTACATATGCACCATCAAGTCAGAACAGTGTGTCACGACTTCCGCCGAAGTTGGTCCCCTTGTTCGGGAGGGTTTCGGCGGTCGACGTCACCGGTCTTCTAGCAACCACCGATCCACTTTTCATTTTTTCCGTTTATTTTGTCTTCATCACACACACCTGGTTTCCAATCACTTAATTACTTGTTCCTTATTTAACCCGCTGTTCCCCCCATGTCTTTGTGATTGATTGTTTGTTTGTAGAGTTCGGTCCGTTGTTGTGGGCTAGGTGCTCATGTATATTATTCACGTTTTTGCGTATTTTCAGATTAAAATACGTTGTTCACTATATTCTGCTGTCCTGCGCCTGACTCCTAATACCAGCTCCACACAGATCGCTCACACAGTGGGTGAAATAAAGAGGTGAAAATAGACCAAATTATTAGAGTGAGGCACATGGGCTACTAACAGTATTGTGACATGTACTCTGAGATAAATGAAACTACTGTTAGCAATTTTAAATGGCAAGTTATGTAAAGGGATTTTTTTTGCGGCCATATTAAGCGGCATCAATTTGCTTTCACTGAGATTCAGTTTATACCCTGATAAATGACTGAAGGATGTGAAAGTGGCAAGGGCAGCAGGAACAGAAACAGAAAGGTTGGATGTGTATAATAATAAATCATCTGCATATAAAGACAGTTTGTGTTCGTGTCCGTATCTGACTGTACCTTTGATGAGTGAGTTGGAGCGAAGTGCTATTGCAAGGGGTTCTATGGCGAGGGCAAACAGTAAGGGGCTTAAAGGGCAACCCTGGCGTGTCAATCGTTGCAAAGGAAAGCAATCTGATTGGGTGTTATTAGTCCTGACAGAGGCTTGAAAGGATGAGTACAGAAGTCTTATCCAAGTTATGAATTTGGAGCCAAAGATATTTCCATTCCACCCAGTCAAACACTTTCTCCGCATCCAGGTATATAATGGCTTCAGAGGCATTGGCGACAGAAGGATTATATGTAATAGTGTAATATTAAATAATCGTCGAAGACTGAAGAATGAGTTTCTATTTTTAATAAATCCTCTTTGATCCGGAGAGATAATTGATGGGAGGACTGTTTTCATACGCGTTGCCAGGAGTTTGGCTAGAATTTTATAGTCAACATTTAGCAGGCTAATTGGACGGTGTGACACACAGTCAAGATGGTATTTGTTTTTTTTTAAGAATAAGACAAATGGTTGCCTGAGTGAGAGTCTGTGAGAGAGCACCATTTACAAATGCTTCATTGTATATTTCAATTAGAATAGGGACTATTTTGGAGAGAAACCTTTTATAAAACTCGAGTAGCCGTCAGGCCCTGAGTGTCACGATCTTCATGAGTTCCTGGAAGCCGCTGGAATGTCGCGCACCGGGCTGTGGGCACGAACCGGAGACACTGCACGCAGAGCCGGCGAAGGATATCCTGGCCCGAAGAGGCGCACCGGAGACCAGGAGCGCTGAGCCAACACCCTCTTTCCTGGCTGCCAACTCCCCCTAGCATGACAGATGCGAGGAGCTGGCAAGTCGCGCACCGGGCTGTGAACGCGCACTGGAGACACTGTGCGCTTCACCGCATAACACGGTGTCTTACCAGTGCAACGCTCCCTCCAGAAAGCGCGAGGAGTTGGCTCAGGTCTCCAACCTGCACCAGCCAAAATCCCCGCCTCTCGGGCTTCCTCGCCAGGCGTGTTCCAGCATATCTCTCCCGATCGGGTGTCCATACACCATACTTCTCCTCATAATCCAGCTCCTCCTTAGGACGGCAATACTCCCCAGGCTGGGTCCAGGGTCCCTTTCCATTCAGTATTTCCTCCCAGGTCCAGAACTCCCGATTCTCTCTCGGCTTGGTCCTTTTATGGTGGGTCATTCTGTCATGATCTTCATGAGTGACGGACCAAGACGCAGCGATGCTTCCAGTAAACATATTTACTTTTACACATAACTGGGAAAAATAATAAACAAGTGAAGATCGTAACTACGGTGAACATATAAACTCAAACCAACAATCAAACAATGACCCACAAACCCCCCATAGAAAAACACAAACATATATATGGTTCCCAATTAGAGGTAACGACAATCAGCTACCTCTAATTGGGAACCATCAACCCAACATAGAAATATAACACCTAGAACCAAAAAACCCTACTAAACAAAACAAATTAAACACGCCAGCCTGAAACCCAGGGCTGGACGTGACACTGAGGTTCTCCCGGATTGAAGGGATTTGACAGCATTAGACAATTCTTCAACAGTGATCGGCTGCTCTTTTTTACCAAATCCCATCTGACAGAAGGCACAGCAAGTCAGTGGAAAAAATCATCCAATTCCAATGTATCCACTTTACTTTCAGAAGTATATAAAGACTGGTAAAATCTCTTGAACTCATCATTGATCCCCTAGGGTCTAATGATATCCCAGACGATGTACGAATTTTAGGAATCTGGTGTGATGATGATAGTTGACGTAACTTGTGAGCTAATAATTTACTGGCTTTATCTCCTTGTTCATACTAAGTGCTCCTAGACTTGACAAACAGTTCAGTAACTTGGTCTGTTAATAATGTGTCAAATTCTGCTTGCAAAGTTAAAAGCTTCTTATAAATATCCGGAGATGGTGAAACGGCATATATATCATCTAATTGGGCAATACAGCGTGTTAACATAGATAGCCTATCCCTTTTCAGTTTGTTCTCATGTGCGGTGTAGGAAATAATTTCACCTCTGATACAAGCTTTCAGAGTTTCCCAGAGAGTAGACGCAGACATGTTTGGGGTTCTATTTGTACTCATGAAAAAGAAAAAGATAAATTGACAAAGTGTTCATTACTGAGCAGTTGAGTATTTAGCCGCCCAGGCGGTCGCAGATTGTCAACAGTTTGAAAGACTACTTTCATAGTAACAGGGGCGTGGTCAGATACAACAATTGGATTATATGAACATGAAGATATGGAATGGAGAAGTCTGCCATCTACAAGGAAGTAGTCTATGCGCGTAAAAGTGTGGTGAACCGATGAGAAAAAAGGAGTATGCTTTTCCAGATGGATTAAACATTCTCCAAGGGTCTGAAACTGCGAATTCAGACATAAAGGTTCGGACAACTCTAGAAGAGGTTGACAAGGTAGTAGGTTTAGTGGAGGATCTATACAAATGTGGGTCTAACCAACAGTTAATGTCACCACCGAAGATCAACTTATGGGAAGACATATCGGAGAGTGTAGAGAAAACCGAAAAAATCACCATTGTCCCACTTAAGAGCATAAATATTAACAATAAGTACATTTGTATTGAGCAGCCTACCACTGACAATGGGGATCTGCGATCATGGGCATCTGCGATCATGGGGATCTGCGATCACATTAGAACATGTAAAAGGTACCGATCTGTGAAGTAAAATAGCCACTCCTCTTGCCTTACTCTTACGCCATCCTACAATCTAAGCTAGATGCCCTCCATCTCACACAAATTATCAAGTACAACCCTAATCCAGGTACAACCCTAAATCCGTAACCATGGGCACCCTCTTAGATATCTAAATACACCTCTGCTGTCTTCAACCAGGATCTCAGCGATCATTGCCTCATTGCCTGCGTGCGTAATGGGTCCACGGTCATACGTCCACCCCTCATCACTGTCAAACGCTCCCTAAAACACTTCAGCGAGCAGGCCTTTCTAATCGACCTGGACCGGGTACCCTGGAAGGATATTGACCTCATCCCGTCAGTAGAGGATGCCTCTTTAAAAGTGCTTTCCTCACCGTCTAAGAACATAAGAACTAAGAACATATATAGCCCTTGGTTCACCCCAGACTTGACTGCCCTTGACCAGCCCCCGCGATATGCAACTTTTTTTCAGGGAAGTCAGGAACCAATATACTCAGTCAGTTAGGAAAGCTAAGGCTAGCTTTTTCAAACAGAAATTTGCATCCTGTAGCACTAATTCCAAAAGGTTTTGGGACACTGTAAAGTCCATGGACAATAAGAGCACCTCTTCCCAGCTGCCCACTGCACTGAGGATAGGAAACATTGTCACCACCGATAAATCTACGATAATCGTTCATTTCAATAAGCTTTTTTCTACGGCAAAATTAAAAATCTAACTCTGAAATTAAGAATGGAACACCTGACCCACCCATCTGCACCTAAATACTTAAGTGTTGTGATACCTTCATATGGGTTTCAAAGAGAAAGATGATGTGAGCTTTCAATTGATGAAGGTGATGTAGTACCTTATTACGTTTAACTGGGTTATTTATGCCTGTGCAGTTCCAAGTAAGAAAATTAAAGCCATTCCCTCCAGCTGGATGAGCTACACTAGGCTGAGTCATGTCTTAAAAGAGAGACAGGACGTGTAAGGACAAGGTACAATGTAAACTAAAGATCTTAGTTGAACCTAATAGCGCAAATAAAAAAAACGAAGACAAGCGACAAAGCGCAGAAAACATAAAAACTATATACAAATAAAGAGGGAAAAACCCCTTCCCTCACAACCTCCCTTGCCGAAGCATCTCCCCAACTGAGATGCAAGCAAAACCCTAAATACAAAAAAAAGTTTAGAGCAAAGCATAATAACTCTCACTCTGTGCTACCTGTGATTTGTGACCATTTAACCAGAGTAAACCAAACATACATAGATTGGTCCCCGGCAGAGTCTATGGAAAACTAACCGAGGTTAAGGGGGTTTAAGAGCAATACAAATGGTAAAACTACGGCTGAACCATGAAAACAGCTAGATATTGGCATTAGAGGCGGAAACATGGGTTGGAAATGAAAAAAAAGGAAAAAAAGAGAATGACATTCAAGTGTTGATGAACCCAGCAAAGTTGGCTTCGCTAGCCAACCAGTCTGCCAGCCTGCCTGCTAACTAGCCTGCTAAGAAGACCAGCTAAGCAACCATTTGTTCGCTTTCATGTTCTTGTTGATGAAATCTGCCGCTAAAGCTGGGTCCTCAAATCTGTGCGTGGAGCCGTCTGGTAAAGTCAGTCTCAAAACCGCAGGGTAGATGAGGCCGAACTTCACGCCTGGGCAGGCGCATAACTGGCACTTCACAGCTCCAAAGCTAGCCCGCTTCTATGCGATAGCCGTGGTGTAATCCACAAATATCGAGACTCTTTTACCCTTGTACAGGAGAGGAGATGCTTCTCCCGATCTCCTCAGTATGTCATTGCAGACGTGAAAGAAATGCACCCTGATGACAAATGGTCGAGGGGGTTTTCCATCCTGGGGTCTTCTGCGCAGGGTGCGGTGGGCCCGGTCTAGCAGTGGCTTCTCCTCCAGACCGAGCAGCTCCTGAAGCAGCTAGGCCATGAACTCCGTCGGTCTCAGGCCCTCCATTCCCTCCGGTATTCCCAGTAGACTAATGTTGTTCCTCCGCATTCTACTTTTCATAACTTCGCATCTATTGTCGTGGTATGCCACCCTAGTTGTTAATGAGCCAACGTCTAGCTTGCTATTGCAAGTGTCGTGGTCTGTAGCACCGCGCTCCAGCTCTGATAAGGCCACTCAATGTGTGTCGAGCTTATTCTGTATACTCTCTATAGATTTTTTAAGCTCGTCTTTGACCATTGATATCTCTGACCTGAGATTGGTAGAGAAAGAGTACATTTTACTGAAAATATTGGTTTTGAGGGTGCCCATCACGGATTGTAGCAGCTCCACAGTCAGTGTTCCCGTGCATTAGCAGCATCCGGTGGTGGGGGTGAATCAGGAGAGGGTGCGGGTGCGGGCATGCTGCCGCCTGCTCTTGCAGACTCCGTTTTTGGCCGGGTAGACAACGTTACAAACTTAAATTTCTCAAACTTGATCTGAATTGTTTAGGGGTGTCTTCAGACGCCTGACCAAACATAAATATATACATTTGGTCACTAACTCAGGAGGGATAGGGAAACACGTTCTACATCCTTGGCTTCCAACAGCGCCCCCCTTGGATATGTACTTCTAATGTAACTCTTTGGCAGCACCCAAGGGGCTTGAATTTTCTAGCTCTACCCTTAGACTTGGCTGTGACGTAGTGTCCCCATGAGTGATAGAACGCTGAGCCAAACACGGTGCAACAGTTTGTATTTTCTGCTGGTTTGCCCCACCACCACAGAAAGCACTGAGCTAGGCTGAAACACCTGTATTTTGGAGCTGCCTTACTCAAGAAAACCAAAAATAGACCATGTTTGTACGCGGCTTCATTAACTAAATTATTTTCTTTTTCATTGTTTGCAAACTGATGTGTGACACGTATTAATTAATGCCAAAATAACATGCAAAACAGGTATGCCCCAAAAAATTGATATATACACTATCGTTCAAATGTTTGTGGTCACTTAGAAATGTCCTTGTTTTCGATGAAAACATACATAAAATTAGTTGCAAAATGAATAGGAAATATAGTCAAGACGTTGACAAGGTTATAATTAATTGAAATAATAATTGTGTCCTTCAAACTTTCCTTATGTGAAAGAATCCTCAATCCTCAAGTTACAGCCTTGCAGATCTTTGGCATTCTAGTTGTCAATTTGTTGAGGTAATCTGAAGAGATTTCACCCCATGCTTCCTGAAGCACCTCCCACAAGTTGGATTGGCTTGATGGGCACTTCTTACGTACCATACGGTCAGGCTGCTCCCACAACAGCTCAATAGTGTTTAGATCTGGTGATTGTGCTGGCCACTCCATTATAGACAGAATACCAGCTGACTGCTTCTTTCCTAAATAGTTCTTGCATAGTTTGGAACTGTGCTTTGGGTCATTGTCCTGTTGTAGGAGGAAATTGGCTCCAATTAAGTGTCGTCCATAGGGTATTGCATGGCGTTGCAAAATTGAGTGATAGCCTTTCTTTTTCAAGATCCCTTTTACCCTGTATAAATCTCCCACTTTACCACCACCAAAGAACCCCCAGACCCTCACATTGCCTCCCCCATGCTTGACAGATGGCGTCAAGCACTCCTCCAGCATCTTTTCATTTTTTCAGTGTCTCACGAGTGTTCTTCTTTGTGATTCGAACACCTCAAACTTAGATTTGTCTGTCCATAGCACTTTTTTCCAATCTTCCTCTGTCTAGTGTCTATGTTATTTTTCCCATCTTAATCTTTATTTTTAAAGTCTGAGATATGGCTTTTTCTTTGCAACTCTGCCTAGAAGGCCAGCATCCCGGAGTCGCCTCTTCACTGTTGACGTTGAGACTGGTGTTTTGCGGGTACTATTTAATGAAGCTGCCAGTTGAGGACTTGTGAGGCGTCTGTTTCTCAAACTAGACACTCTAATGTACTTGTCCTCTTTCTCAGTTGTGCACCGGGGCCTCCCACTCCTCTTTCTATTCTGGTTAGAGCCAGTTTGCGCTGTTCTGTGAAGGGAGTAGTACACAGCGTTGTACGAGATCTTCAGTTTCTTGGAAACTTCTCGCATGGAATAGCGTTCATTTATCAGAACCAGAACCAGTTTCAGAAGAAAGTTATTTGTTTCTGACCATTTTGAGCCTGTAATCGAAACCACAAATGCTGATGCTCCAGATACTCAGCTATTCAAAGAAGTTTTATTGCTTCTTTAATCAGCACAAAAGTTTTCAGCTGTGCTAACATATTTGCAAAAGGGTTTTCTAATGATCAATTAGCCTTTTAAAATGATAGCTAACACAACATGCCATTGGAACACAGGAGTGATGTTGCTAATGATGGGCCTCTGTACGCCTATGTAGATATTCCATTAGAAATCTGCCATTTCCAGCTACAATAGTCATTTACAACATTACCAATGTCTACTCTGTATTTCTGATCAATTTGATGTTATTTTAATAGACAAAAAATTGCTTTTCATTCAAAACAAGGAACTTTGACCCCAAACTTTTGAACGGTAGTGTATATATATATATTTATTTATTTGTATTTATTTTTTGCAAAAAATGTGGGACTCAAAAAGGTGGGGCTCTGCTCTGAGCTAAGTAAACCAGACCAAGGGGCCAGGGTGCCGGCCTAGAAGCATGGTTTCCGACTACTCCTACAGTTTATTTTTGTTAAAAAATGATTTTCCAATTTTATTTGTCACATGCGCCGAATACAACAGATGTAGACCTTACCGTGAAATGCTTACTTACAAGCCCTTAACCAACAATGCAGTTCAATAAATAGAGTTTACTAAATGAAATAAATAAAAAATTCAATAGAAAGTAACACAATAAAATTACATAGCAGTAACGAGTCAGTGTGCGGGGACAGGTTAGTCGAGGTAATTTGTACATGTAGTTAGGGTAAAGTGACTGTAACCATGTGGTAAAAGCGCGTAGCTGTATTCATTTATATCCACTAGATGGCACTGTCCTTTTAAGACATCCATAAATAAGGTGTGCAAGCAGTTATGGGATTGCACATGCGTCCAACATTACTTTAGATGGGTAAATAATACTTTTATCTTACTCTTGTACCAGAATATATCATATTTTGCATCATCTGCAGTGTACAAGAGTTTGTTTTGTAATATTTATGCCAGATGGTGATGTTAGCCTGTTGATACTTTCAGATTGACATGAGGATGCTGCTAACTGAATACCAGTGCTCTCAGTACCACATTGTGAAGTTGATTATAACATTATTTGAAGCGTGAGTAATTGTCAGAATTACATTCTATTTGTGGAAAACTTCAGGGTATTGTGTTTTGTTTCATTTTTTAATTGTAACTTATCTGTTGATATGACATTTCCTCCAGTGCTGTATAGGTGAGATGAGGATCTACTGTTCCATGTGGGATTAGGGTATCACGTGGACAGTGAGTTTAAAGTAAAGCCACTACTGTTTATACATTTCACTTTGTACTTATTGTACTCAGATTGTTTTTATGCACTTTACTCAGTGGGGAACCATAAGGATAGATACAAATCTGTATATATTTTAAAATATTATAATTTGTAATTTTGTTTTCATTGATTTAATATGTTTTTGTCTTAATTGTCATGATCTTCCTATCGAATTTCTTCAGTTTGCGTTGGAAAAAGAAGGGTTAATATTCAAGAAAAAAAAATATCCAATCAGAATTTTTCTTTGGTAGTCTCTTGGTAGAAACAGTCTAGCTGGGCTCAACGCTCATTGGCTAGGCCCTCAGGGTTTGAATAGAAGGCACCAGCCAACATCATTGACATTGACTTCAATTAGAGCAGCATTTTGGAATGACAGTTAGAATCAACCAATCACAAATTGTCTTGTAATAGGTGGGACAATTGAATGATGCCTCAAGGCCCTCTAGAGGGCCTAAGTATACGTCACTAATTCAGAGCCAATAGCGAGCCTTATCTTGTTTTCTCACGCTTGAGCCTAGCTAGCTGGCTATCTTTTTGCAGTGAGTGTATGTAACGATGGCGATGGCAACTGCAGAGAGAGTAATCGAGGACGATGTGGTGGCTAAATTGTTAGCAACACCCTTTTCAAGACTAACTTTTAATGAAAAGTTAAATATTGTACAGACCCGGGAGACCAACTCCTGCACTGCCTGATTTGGTGCAATGAGGAAAGAGTTTTGAAAGACCTTTTCAAGTTAATTATTATGAGCGCTATCCATGGATAACCGGATGTTAGCTGACAAAAAAGCTTTACTGTTGGAATGGCCTACTCTTCAGAACCGATAATAGCTCAATCTGGACAACTGGTTTCCAAAATTTAGCCTGTTTGACAAAGTCAGCACCTAGACCCACTCCAATTTGCATACCGCCCCAACAGATCCACAGATGATACAATCTCTATTGCACTCCACACTGCCCTTTCCCACCTGGACAAAAGGGACACCTATGTGAGAATGCTATTCATTGACTACAGCTCAGCGTTCAACGCCATAGTGCCCTCAAATCTTATCAATAAGCTAAGGAGCCTTGGACTAAACACCTCCCTCTGCAACTGGATCCTGGACTTCCTGACGGGCTGCCCCCAGGTGATAAGGGTAGGTAATAACACAACAGCCACGCTGATCCTCAACACAGGGGCCCCTCAGGGGTGCGTGCTCAGTCCCCTCCTGTACTCCTTGTTCACTCATGACTGCATGGCCAGGCACAATTCCAACACCATCATTAAGTTTGCCGATGACACAACAGTGGTAGGCCTAATCATCGACAATGACGAGACAGCCTATAGGGGGGAGGTCAGAGACCTGGCCATGTGGTGCCAGGACAACAACCTCTCCCTCAACATGATCAAGGTAAAGGAGATGATTGTGGACTACAGGAAAAAGAGGACCGAGCACGCTCCCATTCTCATTGGCAGGGCTGCAGTGGAGCAGGTTGAGAGCTTCAAGTTCCTTGGTGTCCACATCACCAACAAGCTAACATGGTCCAAGCACACCAAGACAGTTATGAAGAGGGCACGACAAAACCTATTCCCCCTCAGGAGACTGAAATTATTTGGCATGGGTCAAGGCACTACAGGGGGTAGTGCGAACGGCCAAGTACATCACAGGGGCCAAGCTTCCTGCCATCCAGGACCAGGAGCACTTTTTTCCAATCTTCCTCTGTCTAGTGTCTATGTTATTTTTCCCATCTTAATCTTTATTTTTAAAGTCTGAGATATGGCTTTTTCTTTGCAACTCTGCCTAGAAGGCCAGCATCCCGGAGTCGCCTCTTCACTGTTGACGTTGAGACTGGTGTTTTGCGGGTACTATTTAATGAAGCTGCCAGTTGAGGACTTGTGAGGCGTCTGTTTCTCAAACTAGACACTCTAATGTACTTGTCCTCTTTCTCAGTTGTGCACCGGGCCTCCCACTCCTCTTTCTATTCTGGTTAGAGCCAGTTTGCGCTGTTCTGTGAAGGGAGTAGTACACAGCGTTGTACGAGATCTTCAGTTTCTTGGAAACTTCTCGCATGGAATAGCGTTCATTTATCAGAACCAGAACCAGTTTCAGAAGAAAGTTATTTGTTTCTGACCATTTTGAGCCTGTAATCGAAACCACAAATGCTGATGCTCCAGATACTCAGCTATTCAAAGAAGTTTTATTGCTTCTTTAATCAGCACAAAAGTTTTCAGCTGTGCTAACATATTTGCAAAAGGGTTTTCTAATGATCAATTAGCCTTTTAAAATGATAGCTAACACAACATGCCATTGGAACACAGGAGTGATGTTGCTAATGATGGGCCTCTGTACGCCTATGTAGATATTCCATTAGAAATCTGCCATTTCCAGCTACAATAGTCATTTACAACATTACCAATGTCTACTCTGTATTTCTGATCAATTTGATGTTATTTTAATAGACAAAAAATTGCTTTTCATTCAAAAACAAGGAACTTTGACCCCAAACTTTTGAACGGTAGTGTATATATATATATTTATTTATTTGTATTTATTTTTTGCAAAAAATGTGGGACTCAAAAAGGTGGGGCTCTGCTCTGAGCTAAGTAAACCAGACCAAGGGGCCAGGGTGCCGGCCTAGAAGCATGGTTTCCGACTACTCCTACAGTTTATTTTTGTTAAAAAATGATTTTCCAATTTTATTTGTCACATGCGCCGAATACAACAGATGTAGACCTTACCGTGAAATGCTTACTTACAAGCCCTTAACCAACAATGCAGTTCAATAAATAGAGTTTACTAAATGAAATAAATAAAAAATTCAATAGAAAGTAACACAATAAAATTACATAGCAGTAACGAGTCAGTGTGCGGGGGACAGGTTAGTCGAGGTAATTTGTACATGTAGTTAGGGGTAAAGTGACTGTAACCATGTGGTAAAAGCGCGTAGCTGTATTCATTTATATCCACTAGATGGCACTGTCCTTTTAAGACATCCATAAATAAGGTGTGCAAGCAGTTATGGGATTGCACATGCGTCCAACATTACTTTAGATGGGTAAATAATACTTTTATCTTACTCTTGTACCAGAATATATCATATTTTGCATCATCTGCAGTGTACAAGAGTTTGTTTTGTAATATTTATGCCAGATGGTGATGTTAGCCTGTTGATACTTTCAGATTGACATGAGGATGCTGCTAACTGAATACCAGTGCTCTCAGTACCACATTGTGAAGTTGATTATAACATTATTTGAAGCGTGAGTAATTGTCAGAATTACATTCTATTTGTGGAAAACTTCAGGGTATTGTGTTTTGTTTCATTTTTTAATTGTAACTTATCTGTTGATATGACATTTCCTCCAGTGCTGTATAGGTGAGATGAGGATCTACTGTTCCATGTGGGATTAGGGTATCACGTGGACAGTGAGTTTAAAGTAAAGCCACTACTGTTTATACATTTCACTTTGTACTTATTGTACTCAGATTGTTTTTATGCACTTTACTCAGTGGGGAACCATAAGGATAGATACAAATCTGTATATATTTTAAAATATTATAATTTGTAATTTTGTTTTCATTGATTTAATATGTTTTTGTCTTAATTGTCATGATCTTCCTATCGAATTTCTTCAGTTTATGCGTTGGAAAAGAAGGGTTAATATTCAAGAAAAAAAAATATCCAATCAGAATTTTTCTTTGGTAGTCTCTTGGTAGAAACAGTCTAGCTGGGCTCAACGCTCATTGGCTAGGCCCTCAGGGTTTGAATAGAAGGCACCAGCCAACATCATTGACATTGACTTCAATTAGAGCAGCATTTTGGAATGACAGTTAGAATCAACCAATCACAAATTGTCTTGTAATAGGTGGGACAATTGAATGATGCCTCAAGGCCCTCTAGAGGGCCTAAGTATACGTCACTAATTCAGAGCCAATAGCGAGCCTTATCTTGTTTTCTCACGCTTGAGCCTAGCTAGCTGGCTATCTTTTTGCAGTGAGTGTATGTAACGATGGCGATGGCAACTGCAGAGAGAGTAATCGAGGACGATGTGGTGGCTAAATTGTTAGCAACACCCTTTTCAAGACTAACTTTTAATGAAAAGTTAAATATTGTACAGACCAGAGACCAACTCCTGCACTGCCTGATTTGGTGCAATGAGGAAAGAGTTTTGAAAGACCTTTTCAAGTTAATTATTATGAGCGCTATCCATGGATAACCGGATGTTAGCTGACAAAAAGCTTTACTGTTGGAATGGCCTACTCTTCAGAACCGATAATAGCTCAATCTGGACAACTGGTTTCCAAAATTTAGCCTGTTTGACAAAGTCAGCACCTAGACCCACTCCAATTTGCATACCGCCCCAACAGATCCACAGATGATACAATCTCTATTGCACTCCACACTGCCCTTTCCCACCTGGACAAAAGGGACACCTATGTGAGAATGCTATTCATTGACTACAGCTCAGCTGTTCAACGCCATAGTGCCCTCAAATCTTATCAATAAGCTAAGGAGCCTTGGACTAAACACCTCCCTCTGCAACTGGATCCTGGACTTCCTGACGGGCTGCCCCCAGGTGATAAGGGTAGGTAATAACACAACAGCCACGCTGATCCTCAACACAGGGGCCCCTCAGGGGTGCGTGCTCAGTCCCCTCCTGTACTCCTTGTTCACTCATGACTGCATGGCCAGGCACAATTCCAACACCATCATTAAGTTTGCCGATGACACAACAGTGGTAGGCCTAATCATCGACAATGACGAGACAGCCTATAGGGGGGAGGTCAGAGACCTGGCCATGTGGTGCCAGGACAACAACCTCTCCCTCAACATGATCAAGGTAAAGGAGATGATTGTGGACTACAGGAAAAAGAGGACCGAGCACGCTCCCATTCTCATTGGCAGGGCTGCAGTGGAGCAGGTTGAGAGCTTCAAGTTCCTTGGTGTCCACATCACCAACAAGCTAACATGGTCCAAGCACACCAAGACAGTTATGAAGAGGGCACGACAAAACCTATTCCCCCTCAGGAGACTGAAATTATTTGGCATGGGTCAAGGCACTACAGGGGGTAGTGCGAACGGCCAAGTACATCACAGGGGCCAAGCTTCCTGCCATCCAGGACCTCTATACCAGGCGGTGTCAGAGGAAGGCCCTAAAAATTGTCAAAGACTCCAACCACCCTAGTCATAGACTGTTCTCTCTGCTACCGCATGGCAAGCGGTACCGGAGTGCCAAGTCTAGCTAGGTCCAAGAGGCTTCTAAACAGCTTCTAAACAGCTATGGCCATAATTTTTATTTGCTGCAGCTTAAAACAGAACTCACCGTTATGTACTCAATGTCTGACTTCGAGGGTAAGAGCCCGGCTGATCTGCTCCACTTTCTCCAGCAAGAGAACTTCTTCAGGATTTAAAATCAAAAGACAAGGTATATGAACCTGCCGTTGCCCATTTCATAAAGAAGGACAGGAGAATGGACTTCATTTTTAAATGAATATCATAATGGTGAGTGCACTTTTTGTTTTCATCTACAGCTTGCTTTTTGTTGCTATCTCGTTCATATCATTTTGATTACAATGTGTAAAATATTATTTCAACTTTAGATCACTGGTTGTGTGGTAAAAACAAAGGTAATAACGTTGCAATTGGAAGTACTGGGTACATGACATTTCGTGTTGTGGTGCATTTTTTTATTGTTGCATGCTGGAGATAGAACATTGAATACAGCGCAACTTTTTTCTCTCTGACAGCATATACTGCCCGTGGTCTTGAAACAATGTGAGTAGTTGTGTTGTTGAATTTATTCTGCCACTATTTGAGTGACTGCTTGTTTTGGCAAATGTTTCTTTAAAACGGCGCAACCGTATTTTCTTCTAACGTGGTTCCTGCAACCGTTGTGTATGTGTGCTGCTTCTGTGACCGTTTGACTCTGTCATCAAAGAATTGCTTCTCCTACATACAATTGAAGTCGGAAGTTTGCATACACCTTAGCCAAATACATTTAAACTCAGTTTTTCACAATTCCTGACATTTAACCCTAGTAAAAATTCCCTTTCCTAGGTCAGTTAGGATCACCACTTTATTTTAAGAATGTGAAATGTCAGAATAATAGTAGAGAGAATGATTTATTTCAGCTTTTATTTCTTTCATCACATTCCCAGTGGGTCAGAAGTTTACATACAATCAATTAGTATTTGGTAGCATTGCCTTTAAATGTTTAACTTGGGTCAAACGTTTCGGGTAGCCTTCCACAAGCTTCCCAAAATAAGTTGGGTGAATTTTGGCCCATTCCTCCTGACAGAGCTGGTGTAACTGAGTCAGGTTTGTAGGCCTCCTTTCTTCGCACACGCTTTTTCAGTTCTGCCCACACATTTTCTATAGGATTGAGGTCAGGGATTTGTGTTGGCCACTCCAATACCTTGACTTTGTTGTCCTTAAGCCATTTTGCTACAACTTTGGAAGTATGCTTGGGGTCATTGTCCATTTGGAAGACCCATTTGCGACCAAGCTTTAACTTTCTGACTGATGTCTTGAGATGTTGCTTCAATATAGCCACATCATTTTCTTTCCTCATGATGCCATCTATTTTGTGAAGTGCACCAGTCCCTCCTGCAGCAAAGCACCCCCACAACATGCTGCCTCCCCTGTGCTTCACGGTTGGGATGGTGTTCTTCGGCTTGCAAGACTCCCCCTTTTTCCTCCAAACATAACGATGGTCATTATGGCCAAACAGTTCTATTTTTGTTTCATCAGACCAGAGGACATTTCTCCAAAAGTACGATCTTTATCCCCAGGTGCAGTTGCAAACCGTAGTCTGGCTTTTTATGGCGATTCTGGAGCAGTGGCTTCTTCCTTGCTGAGCGGCCTTTCAGGTTATGTCGATATAGGACTTGTTTTAATGTGGATATAGATGCTTTTGTACTGGGATGGATTTGCACTTTTCGCACCAAAGTACATTCATCTCTAGGAGACAGAACACGTCTCCTTCCTGAGCGGTATGACGACTCCGTGGTCCCATGGTGTTTATATTTTCTTACTATTGTTTGTACAAATGAACGTGGTACCTTCAGGCGTTTGGAGGATGAACCAGACTTGTGGAGGTATACAACTTTTTATTGGAGGTCTTTGCTGATTTCTTTAGATTTTCCCATGATGTCAAGCAAAGAGACACTGAGTTTGAAAGTAGGCCTTGAAATACATCCACAGGTACACCTCCAATTGACGCAAATTATGTAAATTAGCCTATCAGAAGCTTCTAAAGCCATGGCATAATTCTCCAAGCTGTTTAAAGGCACAGTCAACTTAGTGTATTTAAACTTCTGACCCACTAGAATTGTCATACAGTTAATTATAAGTGAAATAATCTGTCTGTAAACAATTGTTGTTAAAATGACTTGTGTCATGCACAAACTAGATGTCTTAACCGACTTGCCAAAACTATAGTTTGTTAACAGGATATTTGTGGAGTAGTTGAAAAACTAGTTTTAATGACTCCAACCTAAGTGTATGTAAACTTCCGACTTCAACTGTAAGTCTGCAAAAGAAAGGTCTTAAGTCATGCACTGTATACACAGGCATCCGAGTTCTCTATCTATATGTATGACATCAGATCTTTTTCCGCAACTGAGGGCCTAGCTCCAATAGTGACGGTTCGCCAATGACTTTACTAACAGATTTATTTCACTTGATTGTGATTTAGACTGAACTTTACTTTATGGTGACTTCATATTGTGGTGATTACCCTTCAACAGAATAAACAACCCCAAATTAGTTTGTGTCCTGTGCTGGGTTTACTTTCGCCAGACTACATGACTATGCATAGATAATAAACAGTGGCCATTTGATTAATTGTTCAGCAGTCTTATAGCTTGGGGATAGAAGCTGTTAAGGAGCCTTTTGGTCCTAGACTTGGCACTCCGGTACCGCTTGCTGTGTGGTAGCAGAGAGAACAGTCTATGACTTGGGTGACTGGAGTCTTTGACAATTTGGGCCTTCCTCTGACACCGCCTAGTATATAAGTCCTGGATGGCAGGAAGCTTGGCCCCAGTGATGTATTGGGCCGTACGCACTACCCACTGTAGTGCCTTATGGTCGGCTGCTGAGCAGTTGTCATACCAGGCGGTGATGCAACCGGTCAGGATGCTCTCGATGGTGCAGTTGTAGAACTTTTTTAGGATCTGGGGACCCATGACGAATCTTTTCAGTCTCCTGAGGGGGAAATGTGTTATCGTGCCCTCTTCACGACTGTCTTGGCGTGTTTGGACCATGATAGTTTGTTGATGATGTGGACACCAAGGAACTTGAAACTCTCGACCCGCTCCAGGTGGTATAGGGCAGTGTGGAGTGTGATTGAGATTGCATCATCTGTGGATCTGTTGGGTCGGTATGCAAATTGGAGTGGGTCTTCGGTTTCCGGGATGATTGCGTTGATGTGAGCCATGACCAGCTTTTCAAAGCACTTGATGGCTACAGACATGAGTGCTACAGGGTGGTAGTCATTTAGGCAGGTTACCTTCGCATTCTTGGGCACAGGTACTATGGTGGTCTGCTTGAAACATGTGGGTATTACAGACTTGGTCAGGGAGAGGTTGAAAATGTCAGTGAAGACACTTGCCAGTTGGTCCGCGCATGCTCTGAGTAAATGCCCTGGTAATCCTTGTGAATGTTGACCTGTTTAATGATCTTGCTCACATCGGCTACGGAGAGTGTGATCACACAGTCGTCAGGAACAGCTGGTGCTCTCATACATGCTTCAGTGTTGCATGTCTCAAAGCAGCGTAAAAGGCATTGAGCTCGTCTGGTAGGCTCCCGTCACTGGGCAGCTTGCGGCTGGGTTTCCCTCTGTAGTCCGAAATAGTTTGTTTTGGTACTGCAGTTGAACTCACTCACAGCCGAAGATATTAACATTTTATATTCATCCAAGTCTTCCATGTTTTTGGATGACGTGATGATGTCGTTGACTTTGACTCTGTAAGGTTGAAAAGTCTAATTCAAGAGATAACATGCTGTTCATGCAAGTACAAACTAAATTGTAGTATATTTTGTTGCATATGAAAAGCAAGCTCAATATGTAAACAATAATACATATGCCCTACTGTGTAGATCGACTCAAGTTCTGAAGCTAATTTCTTCTTTACAAATCTAGCCTCTCAATTTCCATCCTCCTATTGGTGACATGAGAAACGAATATAGCTACATGAAAGTCATGGGGAAGGTGAGAATGGTGTATTGATTGTTATTGCCTCTGGACTATATTTTCAATTAACAGTGAAATGGAAATTGATACCCTATCAAACTCAATAAACTTTGGGCTAGATTACTCCTTAAGTGTTCCTTTGACTGGTATTAATGGGCCTATCCCGATTTCTTAATCAGAACAGCATTAAATATGTTGATTGTGCTGTGAGGAAAAGAGCTGGAGCGTAAAATTATTTCACAATACACTGGTCCGTCCACACAAAACAACAAAGACGTTTTTGAAGGTTGTAAATGTTTGCTTTTTTACTTAATATTTTTACACCTTGCAACGGCTTTGTCAGTGTTATAACCACAACGTCAATTTAAAGAATGTACTGTATGAATAAACTTAGTTCAAGTTTACCTTTTTGGTTCATGATGTGGTTTATTTGATGATATCTGACCCCAATGGATGCTCCCCATGATAATGTATGATTATCACTCATTGATGCTGAAAGCATATAAGGAATGGGATAGCCCTACAGTATACAATAGTTATTAGTGTCCCATGTGAGGTAAAAATAAGTTAATGTTCCTCTAAACACATGCAGAAGTACTGCCAACATTGCTAAAGCTAACTGCAACACCTATGTACCCAGTCTGAGTGTTGAATTAATTCATAGAGCAGTAATTGTCATTGATTTGATGCTTTGGGAGCCAACTAAGCGTGTGATGAGAATTCAGATAAGCAATGGCTTTGATTGAATCCCAGGGTGAAACTATATGCTGCCGGAGAGAGAGAGAGATTTCTTCGGTGGTTATCATGTCGATTACTAAACATTTCCTATGCCTGGCCTGTTGTTTAGTAACACAGAGTTTGATAATGCTGAAAACTAAACATGTGATCGACATTATTGCAATGTCAGAGAGCCATGTTTGTTCTACATAGAATATTCATATCTGATGGTTGAATTTTCTTGTTCGCGCTTACTCAAACTGCTGCACCTTTTAATTTAGGTTGACTATGGAACTGCTTTTGCAAGCCATATTGCCAGACAGAGTTCATTACCTTTCCTAGGTTAAAATGTGCACATTTGGATTTTCAAAAAATAATGAACATTGTATTCTAACTAGCTTGTAGTGAATAGATATTTCGTAAGAATGTTGTTGATACATTCCTTATAAACAAATTAATCACTCTAACCAAAACCAGACTCTATTTATAATGTAATTACCCAATCTCTTTAAATAGAATTAACATTCATTTAGAGTATTTGCATTGCGTGTGAAGTGATTAAAGTGATTAATTGTATAATTTATTTCAACAACTGCTTTCGTCATATTCGAAAATGAATCAAGTGATTTGTGTCCTCTCTTTATACATTATACTTTGGGGAAAGCAAACTTATTTTTTGCCTCAAAGATACATTGTTTGACAATGCACTGCGTGAAAACGCTGTGAGAGTGATATTAATTGAATTTTCCTTCAGGGGCAAAGAAAACAAAGCATTTCATTTGATTTGTAAAGAGAAGTTTTGCTCTGGAAAAAAAAAGAAATAAACACAATTATTCCAATTATTGAATATTTAACTTAGCATCAGCAATCACCACATCTTCCATCATTTGAATTGCTGTTTATTATCGAGCAAACTAATCAGAGTGGAATAAAACCCAATAGAAAGTCACAAAGGAATTTATTAAATGGAAACTATAATCTCAATGTCCTGTTGCGAAGAAGCTGAGCTGTATGCATAGTCTTCAATCTAACTAGAAAAGTGGGCAAACGTAATTGAGGCTCAGCACATGCATATCATTAGGAGATGTGGAATGTTTTTTTAATGTTGATTTGTGAATATTTAATGTTTCCCTATTTGTTTGAGTATTGTGCTATGCATGTAGAGTGTCTGTGTGTGTCTTAAAGCTCCCCTGGATTCAGTCTTAATGGATCCTGATTTATTCCTTCTCTTCCAATATTCAAATCACCCCTGATTTGCCATAAAATATTAGGGAAAAGAGAATAGAGAATGTGGCAGATTAAGTTTTACAATGTGAGGCAAGAGTGTTGCTTGATGCTTTTATAAGTTAACAAATATTTAATGCATCCTACTGAGGAGAGAGACCATAAATAATGCATGTCTCATAACTAGTTTGTTGTGCTGTTTGGATTGTTGTTAAAAATACAGTATTTGTTCCTCTGAGATTTGAGGTGATAAACCCACTGGTATGGATGGTGTTTGAAAATATTAAATATGACATGGTCGAGTCATCAAACATGACATGGGGAGCGTGGAAATTATATATGGTGTGGTTTGTAAAAGATTTAAAACAAATTACTTTTTTTATTCTTATTTTTTTTAAATGGATTTTATAACATATTGTACAATCTAACTGCAATGAAGCAGCTCAACATTTACGTTACATTCAGTCATCTAGCAGACACTTCCATCAAGAGCGACCCACTAGAGCTACCAGGGTCAAGCGCCCTCCCCAAGGGCAGAAGGACAGATCCCCCCATCCAGTCGAATCGGGGACTCGAACCAGCAACCTCTCGGCCACCGGCCCAAGCTCCCAACCGCCAGGCCACCAACCATCCAAGTTCCCCGAGAGCTGACACTCAAATCATCCATGATCCCCCACAGTCCCCCCAAAAAACTTCCCCCTCAAGATCCCCCCACTCCCAAACCCCTCCCTTCTCCATACAATGTATTTTATAACGGTTTAAGACCATCTTATTATAAAGTGTTACCAAAACAACTACCAGTAACCCCTCTTCTCTATGCTAACTCTTTGTTGAATATGGTAAGACACCAGTTTAGACTACAGCAAACAGGAGTCTGGCCAGTCAGTATACTTACTTAGTTGGTTTAGTTGGCTTAGGGAGTCCACAGTGACTGACGTAACTCCTGTCTTGCTGAAGGTTACCTATCAACCCCTCCTTCAAAGCCATGGAATGAGTCTCCCTCTCCACCACTATCCCTTTCTCTGTCTATGAACTTGATCTGCTACTGGTGCGTAAACCCCAGCATCCCAGCAGAAGACACAAAGACAGAAGGTACTGCTGCATCATAAGAAGGAAGACTTGACATTGACATACAGTACCGTCACGTTATTATATGCAAATAGTCCAGGAGACAAGGGCTGTTTGATGTGCAAATTATGATTTTAGGTTACTGCAAGTATGTGTGCTGCTCCTCTATCCCTTTCCTGTTAATTGCCTTCCCTGTGGAGGAGAGAAACTTTATTAGAGGAGAGAGAAACACGAACATAAAGAGTTCAGATACATGTGACTGCTGAAGGACACACCAAGTGCCTCCCACATTAGCCAAGGCTAAATAACATTAGAAGCTATGCTTTCAGAAGTGGTGTTACTCACTCGAGCCCAGCAGTGGCAGAGTCTTCCAGTGTGACTGACCCTCAAATAGGGCGCTCATGTGAGAGAGGGAGCAATAGAGCTGCAAAGTGGCAATAATTAGAAAAAAATGACAAAAAGTTATCCATGTCAAGGTAATGAGTGTTCTACAGTAGTGGTTCCCAAACTTTTTCAACCAGGATCCCTTCCAGCATTGGAGAACATGTTCATGACACAAACTGTTCACACCCCTGTTGTTGGCAGAGAGAACATTTTGCAGGTTTTTAAAGCTTATTTCCTGCAATTCTACACATTTCGTCATGGAGTGCAGGGAAAATGTTGTCGTTTTACAGCTCATTTTCTTGTAATTCTATACATTTTGCCATGTCTAATGTGTATTCATGTGATATTTGAGTGACTCAAACATTCCAACAAAATCTATGGACAGAAAATCCTAGCTAAAAAATGTAAGCTGACATTAGCTAGTTGATCTGGACATTTCTGACAAGTTATAAATAACTATCTAAGGTATGCAATGACTGATATGACAAGAGGAAAACTGATGATGCACAACCCAATTATGAAATTGCACCATGTGCATTCTACTACTACAACTTTCCCACAGCTTGGGAACCACTGCTCTACAGTAGGATGATCATGGCTGCAACGCTGTGAAAAAGCCTTCCCCAATGACTAGAAAAAAGTGAGTTGACGTCAGTGTTTTTTAAACCTTTATTTAACCAGGTAGGCTAGTTGAGAACAAGTTCTCATTTACAACTGCAACCTGGCCAAGATAAAGCAAAGCAGTTCGACACATACAAGAACACAGAGTTACACATGGAATTAACAAACATACAGTCAATAATACAGTAGAAAAAAAAGAAAAAAAAGAAAAATAAGTCTACATACAGTGTGTGCAAATGAGGTAAGATAAGGGAGGTAAGGCAGTAAATAGGCCATGGTGGCTAAGTAATTTCAATATAACAATTAAACATTGGTATGGTAGATGTGCAGAAGATGAATGTACAAGTAGAGATACTGGCGTGCAAAGGAGCAAGATAAATAAATAAATACAGTATGGGGATGAGGTAGTTGGACGGGCTATTTACAGATGGGCTATGTACAGGTGAAGTGATCTGTGAGCTGTTCAGACAGCTGGTGCTTAAAGTTAGTGAGGGAGATATGAGTCTCCAGCTTCAGTGATTTTTGCAGTTCGTTCCAGTCATTGGCAGCAGAGAACTGGAAGGAAAGGTGGCCAAAGGAGGAATTGGCTTTGGGGGTGACCAGTGAGATATACCTGCTGGAGCGCGTGCTATGAGTGGGTGCTGCAATGGTGACCAGTGAGCTGAGATAAGGCGGAGCTTTACCTAGCAAAGGCTTGTAGATGACCTGGAGCCAGTGGGTTTGGCGACGAGTATGAAGCGAGGGCCAGCCAACGAAAGCGTACAGGTCACAGTGCTGGGTAGTATAT
This sequence comes from Brachymystax lenok tsinlingensis, assembly GCA_030435695.1. NCBI lineage: Eukaryota > Metazoa > Chordata > Actinopteri > Salmoniformes > Salmonidae > Brachymystax > Brachymystax lenok. The sequence continues at coordinate 28,258,168 of CM059819.1, read as the reverse complement.
GGGGCTTTGGTGACAAAACGGATGGCACTGTGATAGACTGCATCCAATTTGTTGAGTAGAGTGTTGGAGGCTATTTTGTAAATGACATCGCCGAAGTCGAGGATCGGTAGGATGGTCAGTTTTACGAGGGTATGTTTGGCAGCATGAGTGAAGGAGGGTTTGTTGCAAAATAGGAAGCTGATTCTAGATTTAATTTTGGATTGGAGATGCTTAATGTGTACTCAGGGCAACCACGTTAGGACACGTTAGGACAGCACCTGAAGGAAATGTGGGAGGTTGCATGGCAATTCACTGGAATTCCTTTCATTCCTTTAATGTCCTCCTGTTGCTTATAGTGGAGCTGCAGGTGCCAAAGTCATGAATCACTCCGCATTTGTCTCTGTGCTGTTGTGCTATGCCATCTAATTGCAGTCGCTGTACTCATAATATACAGGAGAACTATCACCTTATGGTGAGGATAGCCGTGTTGCAAGCACAGCTTCAGATGCAATCGTTAGGCAAGGGAAATGTAAGTGTAGGAAAGGATGAAACGGCGTCCGGCTGCGGGGACTGTCTTGAGGGGATTTATACTACTATCTGTACTTACTGGTGGCACAAATAGCAGTATAAATCCCCATAGCCTGACATTTTTCTCAAGGCTTCTGGAAAGAAATGCTGTTTGCATACTCAACCGGTGTCGCTCATTCAGCTGACAGAAACTTTCAAACGGTTCTCCCCATTAAGCAACTAGTCAGAGTCAGAGGCCGAGCCTTCTCAGGTCTCTTTTCCACCCGTTACCGTAGCCACCGAAGCCTCCAACCATTAGCTCTGACAAATTGAAAACCCTAGTCATTGGCAACTCCATTGCCTGCAATATTAGACTTCAAAATAATAATCCAGCGATCATACACGGTTTACCAGGGGGCAGGGTTACCAACGTAAAGGCTAGTCTGAAGATGGTGCTGGCTAAGGCTAAAACTGGCAAGTGTAGAGAGTATAGGGATATTGTTATCCACATCGGCACCAACGATGTTAGGATGAAACAGTCAGAGGTCAACAAGCGCAACTTAGCTTCAGCGTGTAAATCAGCTAGAAAGATGTGTCGGCATCGAGTAATTGTCTCTGGCCCCCTCTCAGTTAGGGGGAGTGATCAGCGTTACAGCAGAGTCTCACAACTCAATCGCTGGTTGAAAACAATTTTCTGCCCCTCCCAAAAGAAAGAATTTGTAGATAATTGGCCCTCTTTCTGGGACTCACCCACAAACAGGACCAAGCCTGCTGAGGAGTGACAGACTCCATCCTAGCTGTAGGGGTGCTCTCATCTTATCTATGAACATAGACAGGTCTCTAACTCCTCTAGCTCCACAATGAGATAGGGTGTAGGCCAGGCAGCAGGCTGTTAGCTTAGTGGAGTCTGCCACTAGCACAGTCAGTGTAGTCAGCTCAGCTATCCCCATTGAGACCGTGTCTGTACCTCAAAGAGCAAAACAGAACATGCCACAGTTCGCTTTAGCAATCTCACTGGAATAAAGACCTCTTCCATTCCTGTCATTATTTAAAGAGATTGTGATATCTCACATCTCAAAATAGGCAGTCATAGTCAAAGAACCAATCACTGATCATAATCTTGATGTGATTGGCCTGACTGAAACAAGGCTCAAGCCTGATGAATTGAATGTGTTAAATGAAGCCTCTCCTCCTGGTGACACTAGGGACCATATCCCCCGCGCATCCCGCAAAGGCACAGGTGTTGCAAACATGAGCTTCTAGTCATGAAATCTATGCAGCCTATTCAATCACTTTTTATAGCTACTGTTTACAGGCCACCTGGGCCGTAAACAGCATTCCTCACTGAGTTCCCTTAATTCTTATCGGACCTTGTAGTCATGGCAGATAATATTCAAATATTTGGTGACTTGTCACAAGAAATGTGCTCCCTGGTATACAGAAAATACCCGAGCTCTGAAGCAAGCTTCCAGAAAATTGGAACGGAAATGTCGCTCCACCAAACTAGAAGTATTCTGACTAGCTTGGAAAGACAGTACCGTGCAATATCGAGGATCCCTCAGTGCTGCGCGATCATCCTATTTTTCCAACCTAATTGAGGAGAATAGAGAGGAAAGAGGAACGAAAGAGAAAATCTTTCACTTCAGCAGTGATAAATTCACTAACTTCTTCGATGAAAAGCTCATGATCATTAGAAAGCAAATTACGGACTCCACTTTGAATTTACATATTTCTCCAAAGCTCAGTTGTCCTGAGTCTGCACAGAACTGCCAGGAACTACGATCAATGGAGACACAAGTTTTTTAATCCTGTATCTCTTGACACATTCATGAAACTAGTCATGGCCTCTAAACCGTCAAGCTGCATACTGGACCCTATTCCAACTAAACCACTGAAAGAGCTACTTCCTGTGTTTGGCCCTCCTATGTTGAACATAATAAATGGCTCCCTATCCACCGGATGTGTACCAATAGCTTCAGTCATAGCACTGAGACTGCACTCGTGAAGGTGGTAAATTACCTTTTAATGGCTCTGCATCTGTTCTCATGCTCCTAGACTTTAGTGTTGCTTTTGACACCATTGATCACCACATTATTTTGGAGAGATTAGAAACCCTAGTTGGTCTACATGGACAAGTTCTTGCCTGGTTGGATCTTATTTGTCGGAAAGATATCATATCATCTCTGTGGATGGTTTGTCCTCTGACAAATCAATTGTACATTTTGGCGTTCCTCACGGTTCTGTTTTAGGACCACTATTGTTTTCACTATATATTCTACCTCATGGTGATGTCATTCGGAAACACAATGTCAACTTTCACTGCTATGCGGACGAAACACAGCTGTACATTTTGATGAAACATGGTGAAGCCCAAAAATGTCCTACACTAGAAGCCTGTGTTTCAGACATAAGGAAGTGTATGGCGGCAAATATTTTACTTTTAACCTCGGTTGAAACAGAGATGCTAGTTCTAGGTCCCAAGAAACAAAGGGATCTGCTGTTGGATCTGACAATTATTCTTGATGGTTGTACAGTCGTCTCAAAAATGGCGTTACACTCTCTTTTGACTAACATTTCAAGAATTTTTCACTGACAGATTTTTTTCCATCTTTGTAACTTTTTGTCCTAAAATGACGCAGAAAAACTAATCCATGCTTTTGTCACTTCTAGATTAGACTACTGCAATGCTCTACTCTCCGGCTACCCGGATAAAGCACTAAATAAACTTCAGTTAGTGCTAAACACGGCTGCTAGAATCCTGACTAGAACAAATTTTTTTTATCATAATACTCCAGTGCTAGCCTCTGGCTTCCTGTTGATGCTAGGGTTTTACTGCTAACCTACAAAGCATTACATGGGCTTGCTCCTACCTATCACTCTGATTTGGTCCTGCCGTACATACCTACACGTACACTACGGTCAAAAGACGAAGGCCTCCTTATTGTCCCTAGAACTTCTAAGCAAACACATGGAGGCAGGGCTTTCTCCTGTTGAGCTCCATTTTTATGGAATGATTTGCCTATCCATGTGAGAGACGCAGACTTGGTCTCAACATTTAAGTCTTTACTGAAGACTCATCTCTTCAGTAGGTCCTATGATTGAGTGTAGTCTGGCCCAGGGGTGCGAAGAGGAACGGCACGGCACTGGAATAACAAACTGCCCTTGCTGTCTCTGCCTGGCCAGCTCCCCTCACTCCACTGGGATTCTCCTCCTATTACAGTGGCTGAGTCACTGGCTTACACGTGCTTTCCATGCCATCCCTAGGAGGGGTGTGCCACTTGAGGGGAGTCATAGATGTGATCTTCCTGTCCGGTTTTGCCCCACCTTGGGCTTGTGCGGTGGAGGAGATCTTCGTGGGCTATACTCAGCCTTGCCTCAGGGTAGTAAGTTGGTGGTCTGTTGATATCTCTCTAGTGGTGTGGGGGTTGTGCTTTGGCAAAGTGGGTGGGGTTATATCCTGCCTGGTTGGCCCTCTCCGGGGGTATCGTCGGACAGGGCCACAGTGTTCGCCGACCCATCGCTGTCTCAGTCTCCAGAATCTATGCTGCAATAGTCTATGTGCCAGGGGGCTAGGCTCACTGTTATCTCTGGTGTAATTATCCTGTCTTATCTGGTGTCTTGTGTGAATTTAAGTATGCTCCCTCTAATTCTCTCTCTCTCCCACCCCTCCCGGAGGACCTGAGCACTAGGATCATGCCTCATGACTAACTGGCCTGATGACTCCTGGCTGTCCCCAGTCCACCTGGTTGTGCTGCTGTTCCAGTTTCAACTGTTCTGCCTGCGGCTAGGGAACCCTGACCTGTTCACTGGACGTGCTACCTTGTCCCGGGGCATGCTGTTTTCGACTCTCCCTCTCTCTCTACCGCACCTGCTGTCTCGACCTCTGAATGCTCAGTTATGAAAAGCCAACTGACATTTACTCCTGAGGTACTGACCTGCTGCACCCTCTACAACCACTGTGATTATTATTTGATCCTGCTGGTCATCTATGAACGTTTGAACATCTTGAAGAACAATCTGGCCTTAAATGGCCATGTACTCTTATAATCTCATCTCGGCACAGAAGAGGACTGGCCACCCCACAGAGCCTGGTTCCTCTCTAGGTTTCTTCCTAGGTTCCAGCCTTTCTAGGGGAGTTTTTCCTAGACACCGTGCTTCTACATCTGCATTGCTTGCTGTTTGGGGTTATAGGTTGGGTTTCTGTATAGCACTTTGTGACATCTGCTGATGTAAAAAGGGCTTTATAAATACATTTGATTGATTGATTGATTTTAGCTATGACATCATTCCCCAAGGGACTGTTCTGACTCAAGGGGAATTGCATTCACTGGCTTTGATAAAATCAAGGTGAAGGATAGCAGTTGTTTGTGTCCAAGCCCATAGCTTCTCAACCCTTGAAACTAACTGTGAATGTGTCAACTGTCACAACCACAGAATCTTACTCCCTACCCCAAGATGGCAGTATATACTTGCTAGGCTACTCTGTTTGGAGTTCATAAAAGGAAGGGTGTGGCTAGCCACTCTTATCTTTGGTTCAGGACTTCTAAATACCATGTGGTCGACAATTTGGTTTGCCCCAGCACATCGAGAACGGATTGATTGATATGGGACTTAAGTCTATTTGATATACCTTTTGTGTAGTGTACACTATATATGTATATATATACATGTACCAGTCAAAAGATTGGACACACCTACTCATTCAAGGGTTTTTCATTGTAGAATTAATGAAATTATGGTAATGGCAAAAATATGTTAGGTGCTACCCTCAAACAATCAAATGTGGTGCTTTTGCCGTAAAGCCTTTTTGAAATCTGACAACGCTGTGATATTGCCAAGAAGCAGAGCTTTTGATGACTATGAAGCACTTGTATATTGATGCATGTTTAATAATTCAACTTTTGGATTTTGAATTTGGCGCCTTGCATTTCACCTGGTAGTGTCGGGAGCGCTAGCGCCCCACCGCTCCCTAAGAAGTTAAACAAAATAAGTTATAGAATCACTGATCTACATATAGTATTCCCTGTCAAATAATAGGCTGTTAAGCAGAGCGAACAGGGGAACCCATGAGCGGACTCAGATGAGGAAACGGGGATGAATGAACCAAACTATTTATTGTGAATCTGAGAGATATGGAGTGCAGATTAGGGGAAGCTCGGGTGAGTTGCAGGAAAACCAGATGTGGAGACTGAGGTTGGAGTTGGCTGAGTTGGACAGAGTAAACAGGTCATGAGGGGAGTCCAAGGTAGTGGTGGTGAGATGTGGAACAGGAGACAGGAGCCAGAGACAGAGCGGTAATGAGCAGAGATTACAAGCTGGCAGAGTAGAAGTGGCAGGACTGAGTATTTGTAGAGGTCTTGATATGGAACGAGTTGTGGCTGGAAGGGATTTGCTCTGCCTCTAACACACCTGTTTCCAACCACACAATCACACAGAGAGGGAGAGGGAGAGGGAGAGGGAGAGGGAGAGGGAGAGGGAGAGAGTGTACTGGGGGAGTGACTGCAGGTTAAGACGATACCGGATGAACACCACAGGGCGTAGCACAGTGCCCCCTCTACGGACGCCACCTGGCGCATGACCCGGCTTGTCAGGGTGTGAGGTATGAAAATCCTGTACAAGGGAGGGATCCAGAATGTGACGACGGGGCACCCAGCAGTGCTCCTCAGGATCATATCCCTCCCAGTCCACCAGATACTGCCAACCGCGACCCCTACGGCGTACATCCAAAAGCCACTGAACGGTATAGGCAGGATGGTCGTCGATGAGCCGAGGGGGTGGAGAAGCACCTGCTGCAGGAGGGGACAAGGGACTGGAGGAGACTTGTTTAACTAAGGACACATGGAAGGTGGGGTGAATTTTGAGAGAGTCTGGGAGTTTCAGATGCACAGCAGAGGGGTTTATGACATGAACAATCTCAAAGGGGCCAATGAAACGGGGAGCTAGTTTTTTTAGAAATGACTTTCAAAGGCAAGTCCTTAGATGAAAGCCATACCTTTTGGCCTGGAGTGTAGACTGGGGCTAAAGCACGACGACGGTTAGCTTGGGATTGGGTTCTGGCGGAGGCACGAAGAAGAGCAGCCCAGGGCCTCTTCCAGGTGCGATGACAACGGCGCATGTGGTCCTGGACTGAGGGCACCGCTACATCGACCTCTTGGGCAGGGAACAAGGGAGGTTGGTAACCCAGAGCACACTCACAGGGTGCCATACCTGATGAGGCATTGATGAGGGTGTTGTGGGCATACTCCACCCAGGGTAGCTGAGCACTCCAGGAGGAAGGGTTAGCCGAAGTCACATAGCGTAGGGCAGTTCCTGGTTGGCCCGCTCAGTCAACCATTGGTCTGGGGGTAATATCCAGACGAAAGGCTAACATTTGTATTTAATTTATTTTATTCCACCTTTATTTAACCAGGTAGGCTAGTTGAGAACAAGTTCTCATTTACAACTGCAACCTGGCCAAGATAAAGCAAAGCAGTTTGACACATACAACAACACAGAGTTACACATGGAGTAAACAAACATACAGTCAATAAAACAGTAGAAAAACAAGTCTATATACAATGTGTGCAAATGAGGTAAGATAAGGAAGGTAAGGCAGTAAATAGACCGTGGTGGCGAAGTAATTACAATATAGCAATTAAACACTGGAATGGTAGATGTGCAGTAGATGAATGTGCAAAGTAGAAATACTGGGGTGCAAAGGAGCAAGATAAATAAATAAATACAGTAGGGGATGAGGTAGTTGGTTGGGCTATTTACAGATGGGCTATGTACAGGTGCAGTGATCTGTGAGCTGCTCAGACAGCTGGTGCTTAAAGCTAGTGAGGGAAATGTGTCTCCAGTTTCAGTGATTTTTGCAGTTCGTTCCAGTCATTGGCAGCAGAGAACTGGAAGTAAAGGTGGCCAAAGGAGGAATTGGCTTTGGGGGTGACCAGTGAGATATACCTGCTGGAGCGCGTGCTACGGGTGGGTGCTGCTATGCTGACCATCAAGCTGAGATAAGGCGGGGCTTTACCTAGCAGGGACTTGTAGATGACCTGGAGCCAGTGGGTTTGGCGATAAGTATGAAGCGAGGTACAGGTCGCAGTATTGGGTAGTATATGGGGCTTTGGTGACAAAATGGATGGCACTGTGATAGACTGCATCCAATTTGTTGAGTAGAGTGTTGAAGGCTATTTTGTAAATGACATCGCAAAGTCGAGGAGCAGAAGTGAAGCGGTGCTTGAGTTTCCGGAACGCTGCCTCTGCCTCAGGGGACCAGTGGAATGGAGTGGAGGTGGAGGTGAGAGTGGTGAGAGGAGCCAAACGACCGTAGTCATGGATGAATCGTCTATAAAAATTGGTAAACCCCAGGAAACGCTGTAACTGCTTCAGATTAGCGGATACAGGCCACTCTGTGACTGCCCTAACCTTGGCAGGGTCCATTCGTAGCTGTCCTTTAGCAATAATGTAACCCAAGAAGGACACAGAGGGATCATGAAACTCACATTTCTCCGCCTTATACTCACATACATTATTTTAACACTTTTAGAAACTTCAGAGTGTTTCCTATCCAATATCCTATTTTCTGGGCCTGAGTGGCAGGCATTTTACTTTGGGCACGCCAGACTCTCCAAAACCGTCACCTCTGCTGCCGCTCCCTAAGAAGTTAACAAGGCTCTGAAAAACAGCAGGGGCGTTAGTGAGGCCAAAAGGCATGACCAAACACTCGAAATGTCCCAGTGGTGTGTTGAACGTACCCTTCTCTGATGCGGACAAGGTGGTAGGCATTCCGGAGGTCCAGTTTAGTAAACACTGTGGCCCCATGGAGGGTGGCAAAAGCAGCACTGATGAGTGGCAAGGGATACTTGTTCCTTACAGTGATACTATTCAACCCACGGAAGTCTATGCATGCCCTCAGTGATCCATCCTTTTTCTTGACGAAGACAAACCCAGCTCCCATCGGAGAGGAAGAAGGCCTGACATGTCCGACAGCCAAGGAGTCCTGGATGTATTCTTCCATGGCCTCTTGCTCTGGGCGAGAGAGGTTATACAACCTGCTACTAGGAAGAGGAGCTCCAGGCTGAAGCTCGATAGCACAGTCGTACTGCTGATGAGGTGGCAAAGATGGGGTATGGTGCTTACTGAATACAGGAGCTAGACCGTGATACTCAGGAGGAACAGAAGACAGGTTTTGGGGTTCAGGAATGGACTGGCGTGCAGATAAGGCAGGTGTAAGGGCAGAATGTAGACAATTAGAATGACAAAATGTACTCCATGTAGTTACCCCACTGGTGGACCAGTCAATCTGTGGGTTGTGTAGCTTTAACCATGGATGGCCCAGAACCAGAGGTGAGTGAGAACAGTCAATTATGTGGAAACTGATCTTTTCCTGGTGATTTCCAGAGAGATGCAGGATAACAGGAACAGTTCTCTCCAAAACACGGAAGAGTAGCTTTCCATTAAGAGTGTTGGCATCCAGAGGTGAATCGAGCGAAACAGTGTCCAGACCCAACTGATTAACCTGTTACGGATCCAATACCATGAACAGGATCGATTTTGACAACATCCGGTGAAATGCAGAGCGCCAAATTCAAATTACAAAAATACTCATTTCAAACATTCATGAAAATACAAATGCTGCACACCCTTCAAAAGCTTAGACTCTTGTTAATCTAACAGCATTGTCAGATTTCAAAAAGGCTTTACGGCGAAAGCAGAACATTTGATTGTCTGAGGACAGCACCCCCACTCAAATACTCAATTAGCATAATAACATAACCAGCAGAGGTGTCACAAAACTAAAAAATAGCATAAAATAAATTGCTTACCTTTGATGATCTTCCTCTGATGGCATATCAAAGCGTCCAGGTTACACAATAAAAGGTCCTTTTGTTCGATAAAGTTCCTCTTTATATCCATATAGCTCCGTTTGGTTGGCGCATTTTGTTCAGTAATCCACCTGCCCAAAGGCTTTCATCCATGCAGACAAACGATATCCCAAAAGTACCCATAAAGTTTGCAGAAAAAAGTCAAACAGCATTTGTAATCAATACTCAGATACCCTAAAATGACTATACACTATAATATTTCAGACGGAATATAACCTGCTGAATAGACGAGAAAAAGAACTGAGCGCGCATTCCCTGTTACGCACAGAATCCAAAACAGTACACTTGACGTGAACCCAGGAACTAGTGGTCTTACTCCCTTGATTTTCATGATTGAACGTTCCAACCTTTTTCTAAAGACTGTTGACATCTAGTGGAAGCCATAGGAACTGCAATCTGGGAGCTAAAACACCCAGCTTTGAATAGCATGACATTTGAAAACAGTGTGACATGACTGATTCAGACATCCCGGATGGATTTTGCTCACGTTTTTGCCTGCCATATCAGTTATGTTATACTCACAGACATTATTTTAACAGTTTTAGAAACTTCAGAGTGTTTTCTATCCAAAGCTACTAATTATATGCATATTGTCACAAACGAGACTCCCGCGGTTCCTCCTGCTCACCAACAGAGGGAACCCTCTCCTGAGTATTAAACCCTTTGAACTACATTTCCCACATACCTGGCTCTGATTACCGTTGCACCTGACTCTCATCAGTGGACTATTTAGGTGCTCTCAGACTCTCTCTCTTGCGAAGTCTTGTTTTCCCTGGTGATCATTTCTGAGCTTTTTCTCCCGTGATTGTCTACCCGTGGATTTATTCTGGACTGTTTTTCCTCTCCTTGTTTCTCTGCTGCCTGCCCTGGACTATATTCTATACTGGACTGATTTTTGTAAGTTTGCTGCCTGCCCTGACCTTATGCCTGTTCCTGGATTACGATTTGCCTTATCCCTACTGTTGTGTTTGCTGGTGATTGACCCTGATTGTACGACCAAGATTATAATAAAACTGCAAATGGATCCTCACTCTCCTGGAGCTTCATTACACATATCCTAGCTTCTGGACCTGAGTAACAGGCAGTTTACTTTGGGCATGTTTTTCATCCGAACTTCAAAATACTGCCCCCTAGCCCTAAGAAGTTAACGACCCCTCGGTCCAGAAAGCTATCGTCGGCGCCTGAGTCGATGAGAGCAGGCAGAGGAAAAGCCTGGCTCTGCCACACAAGGTTGGCCTCAAACAGGGGTCTGGGAGATTGTGGGCAGGCGATTTGGCTCAACAGTATATCCCCCACTAGTGCTGAGCCCCCTATTTTGCTGGACACAGGGAACAAGTGGAGACTAGGTGACCAACCTGGCCATAATATAGACAGCTCCTAGTACTGATACACCGCTGCCTCTCCTCTGGAGATAGACGGGTCCGGCCGAGCTGCATGGTTCAGGCTTAGAACATGCCTGGAGATGTGATACAGTCGGAGAAGGTGAGCAAGTAAACTGAAGTAGATGTTATGGGACATGCAACCCTACCTCCCCTCTCCCTCCAACGCTCACAGAGACGGTTGTCAATGCGAATAGTGAGAGAAATTAGTTTGTCAAGTCCATCAGGCTCCTCTCTGGACACCAACTTGTCCTTGAGGGTTGCAGTGAGTGAGTTCCGGAATGCTCCCTAAAGAGCCTCGTCATTCCATCCGCTCTCTGCGGCGAGGGTACGGAACTCACATGCCATGTCTCATTCACTAGCATAAGAGTAGGGCTCAAATACTAATGAACATTGCGCAAGAAAGGCTCTGCAAGCGCCAAGATTACCATCACAGCGCTCAGGAGTCGGAGAAGAGGGACTTGAGACTGGTTGTGAACTCTGGGCGGAGGTTCGGACCAGTAGGTCAGACAGGCTCTGTGAAAAATCATTGAAGTTCTCCAGCAGGGTTTTCAGGGCTTGGTCATGTTGCTCAAAAAGTGTGTCTTGTCCTACAAGAATTTGGTGAGGAGTGGTGGAGTCTGCTGGGTTCATCTCTTGGCCAGATCGTACTGTTAAGCGGAGCGAACAGGGGAACGCATGAGCGGACTCAGATGAGGAAACGGGGATGAATGAACCAAACTATTCATTGTGAATCTGAGAGATATGGAGTGCAGATTAGGGGAAGCTCGGATGAGTTGCAGAAAAACCAGATGTGGAGACTGAGGTTGGAGTTGGCTGAGTTGGACAGGGTAAACTGGTCATAAGGGAAGTCCAAGGTAGTGGTGGTGAGATGTGGAACAGGAGACAGGAGACAGAGCGGTAAGGAGCAGAGATTACAAGCTGGCAGAGTAGAAGTGGCAGGACTGAGTATTTGTAGAGGACTTGATATGGAACGAGTTGCAGCTGGAAGGGATTTGCTCTGACTCCAGCACACCTGTCTCCAACAACACAATCACACAGAGAGGGAGAGGAAAGGGAGAGAGTGTACTGGGGGAGTGACTGCAGATTAAGACGACACCGGATGAACACCAGAGGGCGTAGCAGGAGCAGATGTGACATAGGCTTTGTGCAATTAAGATTCACAGAGCTACACCTCCCCTGGCTTAGGCAATCACCCCAACCAAACACCCACACACAACCAGATATTGATTCATTGATTGGAAACAGTTTGTTAAAGAATATTTACTAAGATTTTCTACCTGCATCATACCTAGTGGATAATGCTGTAAATACCAGTAAAAGAAAACGCACACAAAAAACAACCAAAACAACTGGCCCTGCTAATGCTGCACAACATTTACACTCAGTCATGTGAAAATAAAAGGGAAACCTTTGAAAGGTCATGTTCTCATTACAGGCGTCTGTGGCATTTGAATTATTCTGTTGTCAGGTTCATTTCCAACCAAAACAGATCTCCCTGGTAATGCTGAGTAATATGCATTTAGAGGATTTCCCATGTGAAATATATTATCCAACAATAACTGAGCCATTCCCCACTGGGCAAAAACTGGTTGAATCAATGTTGTTTCCACATAATTTCCAACAAATGTTGTCTTTTTTTTCACCAGAATGTTCACCTAAATCCAATGACATGGTGATTATTTTGGTGGGATTTCAAGTTGAATTCACGTTAGTTGACAACTCAACCTAATGTAAATCAAAACTAGACGTTGAACCGATGTCTGTGCCCAGTGGGCTGTGACTCAATTACAGTAATTTTACCAACCCCATTTTGACAATGCAAAAAAAATTCCCTATTGCAAGGGGGCGTATACACTGGGAGGTATGTCTGAATCCAATTATCTCAGAACTCATGAGTTATGGTTGGGGGAAGGGGCTCTGGCAATGAGCACTTGTTGTTGATCTCCAGAAATGTACAATGCTTTGACCTTACTCTTTTTTTATCAGACCTATCTTAAAGAAGAACACTCACCAAGAAGACTACTCTCTGGCCATTGTATGTAACACATTCCTTCATAGCAGGCACCACACACATTACCTTTACAACCAGGAACCATGGACCTTCCAGTGTTTGATATCTGTGAGAAACTCAGATCCTTTAAAGGGGGATCTAATATTCTCTCATGGTGGTGATAGTTGATCATAATACACACTGGGCTCTTTTCTCTTTGAATTCTGATGAATGATGTGGAGGACATGAGATATGACCGATCCATTTTTTTTAATTTCATTTATTTAATGATAACTTAATGCATATAAATTGATGTGGATATGAAAACCTAGAAAGTCCAATGAAGCAGTAATAACTACATTTACTTTTAACATAAGACCATGCAAGAGGGTCAGAGAGTGTGACCGATATGTTGCGTCATGCTCCTTCTGCCATGTCCGGTGGCCTCCAAAAGGCCTGCTTTACAGCCCCTCTGACTTCACTACTATGAAAAGGCCTAAGAGGGACATGTGAGACTAATGAATTCTCCGTAGTCTGCAATATTCTAGCATAATGTGCTACCACCCATCTTCGTTTGAAACGCTTCATTTCTTTCAAAATAAATTCTGCGTACCGCATGTGCATTTGCCATTCAGATCAAACTCTGGTGGAGTTTGATCTGAAAGCTGGATCGGCAGAGGCCTGCTACAAGTTTTTCAGCTGCGTCGTTGTACTGTAGCCACTGAGAAAGCCAAGACACTCCACATCTAAGAATCATATCTCTGTCAGCCGAATTGGTGCAATGTCTGACAGTCTTCACAGAAAAAACCCAGACGTGACACTTTTATTACCACACTTTCATTTTGTTTAGATTATCTATGGTTAATCTTTTCTCTGAATGAACTGAGATTAGAGAGAGTGTGATGAATGCGGAGGGAGGTCGACAGTCAGGATTGTTTTGAGTGGATGCAAGGAATATCTCTCTGAAATGAAAAGCAATGTTTCATGAATGCTGAATAATCCTGCAGCATCTGGGGACGGTTGTTCTACTAAGAACAGAGGAAGCCAGTCATCCTCCATCTCTCTCGCTCGCTCTCTCTCGCTCTCTCTCTCTCTCTCTCTCTCTCTCTCTCTCTCTCTCTCTCTCTCTCTCTCTCTCTCTCTCTCTCTCTCTCTCTCTCTCTCTCTCTCTCTCTCTCTCTCTCAGCATGCTCACCAACACCCGTAGATAAGGCTTCATCTTGTGTTTTTAAAGCAGATATTTGACGCAAAGATGGCTTGTTTTCTGTGTGTGCAATAGGTGAGTAGTGTAAAATTGGCCAAGGTTGGCTGAGGACAGATAAGAGTTACAAATGCATTATAATGAAGGAAGCGGTCATGCTCAAGCTGTTCTTTATCTCCTCCTCATTTTGAAATAAAAATTTGTGTTTGGAACGGGACCCGGAGGAATACAATACTACGTTTCCTGCATTAAAGAGGAAGTTGGCGCAAAGGAAGGCATGGCAGAAAATAATAAATAAATATAAATTGTTAAATATTTCAAGGATGATTCAAAGGAGCATAGGAGTCTGAGAACTCAGCAGGGCTAATCTTAGTGCTTGCTGTCAGTACATAATAATAACCTAGCTAAAAACATAGTACACTTTAAAAATAATTAATTTAAAGTGCACTTTTAATAAGTGTATTGAAGTGTGATTATAGCATTTATACTATATTAAAAGACTGAAAAAAACAATACATTTAAAGTACTCTTTTAATAAGTGTGTTGAAGTGTAAATTATTGTATAATTTAGATGTACTAGAAAAGTACATCTCGTATTTGAAGTATATTATTACAACTTTTGGTATATATAAGTATACTTTAGTATACTTGTAATGTATTAAAAAATAAAAAAAAATCACTTGGGTTAGAGCCACATGACCTGGTGTAAATTACTATGAGATTGAAGTACAGCCCCTTCCCACCCATTTTCACATCTATTGTTAAGTGTTTCAGAAGACCAGATTAAGTTTACTATCCACCTCCCTGATGACAGCATAGAGGAAACAAATATGAAATCCTCACGTTCAGCCACTTCCCATTATCATGGCAAAACCTGGAATATAAAGTCCAGTCAATGTGTGTGAGCACCTGCAGTACCTGCAGTGCATTTGTATGCTGTGGCTGCTGTTGTTGTTTGTGTGTGTCTGTGTGTGTGACAGGGCTTCCACTCCCTTTGAGGAGGCTGTTGGTGTGAGGCATGCATGCAGTCAGGCAGCAGCGTGGTGGGCTGTGTGATTAATAAAGGTGCCGTGTAGCAGGGCTGGAGAGTGATTAATTGGGCTCAGGACCTCATCTGCAATGTTTTGATGAAAGTGAAGAGAGGAAGAAGGGTTGAGCTGGAAGAGAAGAGGGGGTGGGTGGCAAGGCACTCTAATGAAGCTGAAAGCCAACTTGATTGTGTGTGTATGTGTGTGTACTTGTGTGTGTAGAAGCAACATCAAATCAAAGATAATGCTCCGGATTAAATATTATGACCCATTTTGGCCTGGTTCGTCTCCTGTATACTCTAACATTATTTACAATAGAAGGTCTATAACCAATTCATTATAGGATCCAAGTTATCCCCCCCCCCAGACACAATACCACAGTAGATCTTTCAACCATGCTTGGGCCTAGACATAATTTACCTACAAATTACACAATCCCTGTTTTTACATTCACCCATAGCTTTCTGAAAAGTTTCATTTACCCTTCCTGGAGGGCATACAGTGTTGTACTCTAATATCTTCTCATTTTGTCTAACACCTTTTATGAGTCATGTAAAAAGGCTCATCTGCACAGATGGAGGTTTTTGGTGAACACAGAGCATAGACTCACCTGGAAGAGAAAAGCTGCATGTATCATTCAGTATGAGAAAGATGTGAATTGTTCTTGTGAAAAAAGTATCTTAGCTGTGTTTGGCTGATTGATAATCTTCCCTCATAAACATTGCAATCACCTTTGTCGTTTCCTTCAGTGGTTTATTGGATATTTAAGGGCAGAGAGACGTTAGTGTCAAACCCCTTGGGGAATGTGTGATGACATGGAACAACCCATTAAGCAATGTAAGAGAAAAGTGGCATTCTGTAATCAAGCTTATTTCCTGGTATTTTCCATAAGCTGACATTCTCACCGTTCATCTCAAAGGCTTTCTGGCAATTAGTGAGTTACATCAGGTAGGCAATTGGCATTAAATAAATTCAAATCATTTCTTGATTATTATTTAATTCAGAGTGGATGTGTGAAAGCTTCTGCAGCCACAGCCATATGGATAAAGTTTATAATATTTCCAGGATTTTCAAGTCTGAACATAAACACTCTTAGTCACACTGTAAATGGGGAATAGGCTTGTTTCATTAGCTTTTTTCCTAAGGTGTTCAAATAGAAATGTCAAATAATTAGCTCGAAATTTGTCACTTGGAATAACTAGTATAGACCTGAGATATGTACTGTAGATTTTACAGGTACATGATTACCTGATCAATACAAAAATGTATGAAATACAGTATTACAGTTTTTGGAAAACCAGACCATGTCTTTGCCCCACAGCCTATCTGGCTCTGAAAAAGGGTCAAATAAGGGCCAGTGACAAGATTCCTTCAAGCTCTTTGAATCAGTCAGATAGAGTTTTAAATATCCTTCTTAACCTTACAAATTTCATCAGGGTTACAAGACTGCTCATTAAAATCGCTTTGCACTGAGGATGACCGGCCCTCTGGAATATTACTCTGGAATATTCTTTGAGAGGCGGAGAAGGTGGAGGAGGGCAGGAATAGTCATGAAATGCAGACTGTACAGAAATCTAGAAATACAGTAATACATCACCCTAATCCACTTTGAAATACCGACAAACTACCTGGAGAATTAATTAATTACAGGTCAAAGCTACTTAAGTTGCTGAGTCAAACCAGTACAAGGTGATGCATCAACATTTAGTATTTCAATTCCTGTAGAAAAACAGCACAGTGGAAAATGGACATTCATACCAGCCTCTACCAAAGCAAGGGTAGCATAATGTCTTAAATATTTGTCCTTAGAGCAGGATGCTTGAGTACAGTGAGTCAGTAGCCATATGTCACAAGAAGCACCTACTGTATTAGTTAATATTCGTTATGCAACGATAGCTATGATAGTCCTGGGAAACATCTCACAGATTAATGATACACCTGACGTGGATTGGGCCCTTTTCATTGTGAATATTTTTACTTTGGGGAAAGGAAAAAGCTGTGTTTGTCGACCGTCAGCAGAAGGGTTTCTTATTTAAGACCACAATCGAACAGGCTGGATGGAAATGTGACGTTATGGTAAGGCAAAGGATAGCTATTTATTTGTTGGGGTGTAGTTTCATTTCTACTCCTAATTGAGACGATTGTATATGACAGGCCTCTTTAGACCACTGCTGTGTGGTTGTTCTTTGTAGTGATACAACTGCAACAGAGAGGGAGTAAGAGAGGGAGGATGGTGGGAGAAGGGTAAGAATTTGGCTTCTTCTCTGCCTCTGTATCTCAGGCAAGCGGTCCTTAAACCCCTTAAAATGGATCCAATTATGGGGAGGGCTTTTGGTGGCGCGTGTGGAAGTCGATGTAATTGTGTAACCCTAATTTTCCTGGCTAGAGCTGTGGCTCCTCTGACAGAGTTCTGTCATCTCCTCTAAGCCTTCCTCAGGCATGATGGTGAAATGAGATCTCGTCTTAAAGTAAAATTACAAACGGACACCCAGAGAACACAATCATCTTACAGAGAAATCCCTTAGAATGGATATTTTGGCTTCTATATTTACTGGCCCTTTCTGTTACAATGATGCAGGAGGAAGGCTGTGTGGTTTTCATTCGCTGTAAATGTTTTCAGATGAAAGGACACTGTTGAAAATGCTTCATCACTCAATGTGTGTCTGTCTGTGTGTTGAGGGTGTTTTATTGCAGGCCAATGCGTGGCTTAGCAAATCTCTAAAACCTGATACCGTGGTCGGTGATGGTGGAGTGACGGGGGAGGTGTGTGCATTTGCTGGAAGAACTGTTGAAATAATGAAAGATGAATAGAAAGAACTGCAGGCGGCTTGTAGAGTGCATGATTGGCTCGATGCACCTGTTGTGAAGCCACCCATCCATGACTGGTTCCTAGCCCTCACATGCTATTGTCCTTTGGCACCGGAGCCTAATGGCTCGTAAATGTTTTAGTGCTGTGCATGACAGTACAATGACATCTGGCCATTTCCGTGTTTGCCTCTCTTCTATTGCCAGTCCCCGAAGAGGACTTCCCGTCATGTCGGAAAGCTGCCTGACGTCCCTTAAAGTTTAATAAGGACGATGAATAGTAAACACAAGCCATGCTGGTAGGAAAAACTATGTACAGTATAGAGATGCTGTCTGCGTGATTGTAGATCTAACAACAAAAATAGTGGGTGTGTTATTTAGAGATCATAGACATCATCATAAAGTGAAACCTGCCTTATCAGCTACATCACTTTATTTATCTTCAGATAAGAGAGCCCACTGTGTAGTTTGCTTTTAAACTTATTTTCTCAACAGTTTTACATGTGGGGAAAAAGAAACAGATTAAGAAGGGGGGAAAGACTACGAAATTCCTGCAGATAGTAGAAAATCTCCTTCCTTTGATCGTGGCACCCATCAAAGGGATCCATCCAGTCTCTGAAAGTGAGACTCCCAGCTGCCTGTGATGCATTTCATATTCCTTGAGAGAAGAGCGTCAGACAGCATCTCTTCTCTTCTGTCCTCAGTCAGTAATCCCCATCAGAAACACTGTCGCAGCCTCAGATCAACCAGATTAATCACGGGCCTCTCACTCATGTACAATGCCATAGTTGTTGACAGGACCAATACCATTTTGAAAATATGGTACATATAAAGATCAAGAATTTAATGGACTGGTGTAAATGGAGGAATATAATTCATACAGCTGTGGCTCATTTTATCCAGTAAGGTAGTGCTGGCTAAAATTGTCTGACATTATGCATTTTTTTATTTGACGTTTACTACATTTACCCTCTTCTCCACACTAATAGCTTGAATAATTTTGACTGTAATTTAAATAGAGGGTGATATAACGCTAGACTAGATAAACCATGTGGCCTTCCTGTGCAAACCTGAGGAGTACAAGTTCTGTGAGGAGGACCTTGAAGATATGCAGTGTGGTGGAATTAATCTTCCTTCACCAAGTGTAGCCTCTTATGTCAATCTTAATTTAGGCGACTTAAAGCCATCTCTGCCAATCAATGGAATTTTAATGAGAAAAATGGTAACTCGTCACCGTAGTGTGACAGTCTAAATTGTCGTTTACCACCGTGAAGTTCAACATAAACAATGTTGTCTCTCTCTCTGCAACCACTCCGCACATCAACCCGACTTCTATTTGTGAGATTTATTCAAATGATCTCACACCATCATTCCAGGAAATCGGTCACGGCCCGTTGGTAATCATACATGTAGACAGTAATTGCTTGTTTATGCCATAATGGGGATGAGTAGACTGAGTCAAGACACACTTGAAATTGATCCGGATGCTGAGCAATGGAAATCCAACCCACAGTGGTAAGGAATGGGATGGGTGGACTGTTTCCTTAGTATGATGATGACGGCTGAATCTAATTGCTGTGGTTTGAATCTCAATCATCCCCTTTGTCTGTTGAATTATCCTGGGCTTCCTGTATTAAGCCATTATCTCAGACAGGAAATCTATTCCAGCCACAACTCCATTTTGTTGCTCCCAGCCTACAGACAAACTTAAACAGGAAACGCCCGTTCTCAGGTCTGTTCAACACTGGTCCGACCAATCTGATTCCACGCTTCAAGATTGCTTCGAGCACGTGGACTGGGATATGTTCCGGACAGCATCAGACAACAACATTGATGTATACGCTGATTCGGTGAGCGAGCAAGTGCATCGGTGATGTTGTACCCATAGCAACTATTAAAACCTGATGGCAGCAAGGCAATCAAACAAGCTAAGCGTCAATATAGAGACAAAGTAGAGTCACAATTCAACGGCTCAGACACGAGAGGAATGTGGGAGGGTCTACAGTCAATCACGGACTACAAAAAGAAAACCAGCCCCGTCGCGGACCACAATGTCCTGCTCCCAGGCAAACTAAACAGCTTCTTTGCTCGCTTTGAGGACAATACAGTGCCACCGACACGGCCCGCTACCAAAACCTGCGGGCTCACCTTCACCGCAGCCAACATGAGTAAAACATTTAAGCGTGTTAACCCTTGCAAGGCTGCCGGCCCAGATGGCATCCCTGGCCGTGTCCTCAGAGCATGCGCAGACCAGCTGGCTGGTGTGTTTACGGACATATTTAATCAACCCTTATCCCAGTCTTCTGTTCCCACATGCTTCAAGAGGGCCACCATTGTTCCTGTTCCCAAGAAAGCTATGGTAACTGAGCTAAATGACTATCGCCCGTAGCACTCACTTCCATCATGATGAAGTGCTTTGAGAGACTAGTCAAGGATCATATCACCTCCACCCTACCTGACACCCTAGACCCACTCCAATTTGCTTACCGTCCCAATAGGTCCACAGACGATGCAATCGTAATCACACTGCACACTGCCCTAACCCATCTGGACAAGAGGAATACCTATGTAAGAATGCTGTTCATCGACTACAGCTCAGCATTTAACACCATAGTACCCTCCAAACTCGTCATTAAGCTCGAGACCCTAGGTCTCAACCCAGCCCTGTGCAACTGGGTCCTGGACTTCCTGACGGGCCAGCCCCAGGTGGTGAGGGTAGGAAACAACATCTCCACCCCGCTGATCCTCAACACTGGGGCCCCACAAGGGTGCATTCTCAGCCCTCTCCTGTACTCCCTGTTCACCCATGACTGCGTGGCCAAGCACGCCTCCAACTCAATCATAACGTTTGCTGACGACACTACAGTGGTTGGCTTGATTACCAACAATGACGAGACGGCCTACAGGGAGGAGGTGAGGGCCCTCGGAGTGTGGTGTTAGGAAAATAACCTCTCACTCAACGTCAACAAAACTAAGGAGATGATCGTGGACTTCAGGAAACAGCAGAGGGAGCACCCCTCTATACACATCGACGGGACAGTAGTGGAGAAGGTGGAAAGTTTTAAGTTCCTCGGCGTACACATCACGGACAAACTGAAATGGTCCACCCACACAGACAGCGTGGTGAAGAAGGCGCAACAGCGCCTCTTCAACCTCAGGAGGCTGAAGAAATTTGGGTTGTCACCAAAAGAGCTCACAAACTTCTACAGATGCACAATCGAGAGCATCCTGTCGGGCTGTACCACCGCCTGGTATGGCAACTGCTCCGCCTACAACCGTAAGGCTCTCCAGCGGGTAGTGAGGACTGCACAACGCATCACCAGGGGTAAACTACCTGCCCTCCAGGACACCTACACCACCTGATGTCACAGGAAGGCCAAAAAGATCATCAAGGACAACAACCACCCGAGCCACTGCCTGTTCACCCCGCAATCATCCAGAAGGCGAGGTCAGTACAGGTGCATCAAAGCAGGGACCGAGAGACTAAAAACAGCTTATATCTCAAGGCTATCAGACTGTTAAACAGCCACCACTAACATTGAGTGGCTGCTGCCAACATACTGACTTAAATCTCTAGCCACTTTAAATAATAGAAAATTGGATGTAACAAATGTATCACTAGCCACTTTAAACAATTTTGTATATACTGTTTACATATCCGACATTACTCATATCAAATGTATACACTGTACTCTATACCATCTACTGAATCTTGCCTATGCCGTTCGGCCATCGACTCAAATCTCTAGCCACTTTAATAATTAAAAAGTGGATGAAATAAATGTACCACTAGCCACTTTAAACGATGCCATTTATATAATGTTTACATATCCTACATTACTCATCTCACATGTATATTCTGTACTCTATACCATCTACTGCATCTTGCCTATGCCAGTCAGCCATCGCTCATCCATATATTTATATGTACATACTCATATTCATTCCTTTACACTTGTGTGTATAAAGTAGTTGTAGTGAAATTGTTAGATTACTTGTTAGATACTACTGCATGGTCGGAACTAGAAGCACAAGCATTTCGCTACACTCGCATTAACATCTGTTAACCATGTGACAAATACAAATTGATTTGATTTGGTTCCCAAGAGATTGCAGGGTGGCAAAGTGTAAATGCCCACTATCTGAAGTCAGTCATGTATGCCCTAACTTTCAGTTAACAGGGCCCTGTAAGCAGGTTTTCCTGTGAGCAGTAACAAGGCAGAACTATTCCTGAACTTTTAAAGTCTCACCGACAAGCTGTCCGAAGCCAGTTTATAGCTGACAATTAATAATGTAATTTTATTGACACTCAAGTGAGGAGATTGCTTATTTCTTCTCTTCAACCTCTTTCTGGTATCCTGTAAACTACTGCTTTTATACTCATTGGTGCATTATACATTCTGTTTAGGCTTAATGTTGCCATTATTTCAGAGATTTGTTATCTGTCTGGTTGGCATTATGGTCCTCTTGTATCTATTTCAATGGTGTTGTATTGTCATAAAATATACAATGAGATTCTTATCATTAATGTATGACTGACTGGCTTTTTGGTCATAACAGTCTTTTTTTTTGCCTGCGAGCTGTTTCTATGTGAAATATGGTTGTTATTGGACTTGTTTAATGGAGATGTTTCCTCCTTAGAGCCTCTTTGCAACGAATGGGCGGCAGAGGCCAATATCATGTCTGGCTATTAAAAACAGCCTAATTTTGCAGGGCTTTATGTTAGCTTGTTTGTGTTTTCCTGCTCTCCTCTGTACTTTGTCTCTCCCTGTGGGCAAACTAACTCCCAGAGCTGAGGTGGCAGTGTAACTTAGTGCTGAGCATCGTGCTGCTGCAGAGTCCATCGTGTTTAATTAGCTCCTGATTAAGAAAGGGCCAGGCTCTAATGATGTGAGTCATGCGAGAAGGAGAGAGACAGAGAGTCGGACTGCACTGCAGTAGAGTAGTGCTGACCAGGTGAAGTAGTGTTGACTTAGTCACTCTTCCACTTCCACTGCACTGTCCAGCTGCTGTATATTGAAGTGAGGTGAAGACTCCCACCTGTCTAGGTCTAGGGCATCTTGTCTCTCCCAGAGCACAAGTGACAGGTGTCTGCCAATAACAACTAAATCACTCGATAAAAGAGAATAAGTAAATGAAAAGGAAATTACCCCCTGTGCTCAAGGCGGCATTCATGCGACATTGGGAGCATGCGAGTGGGAATTTGTCGTTCAGGAGACATTGATTAATTATGCCACACACAATTAGCCCATCAAATCGAGTGTGTCCTCCTCTGCTGTGGAAAGGTGATGTCAGAAGTGTATGGAGCATTAAGAATTAGTGTTCCTTGTATTTTCTCTCGGAGATCAGCAGAGAGTTAGAGAGATGGCTGTGACCGAGGCACTTTCTCTGACAGGCTGTTTTTGGTGAATCGTCCCACATCCTCAGGGCTTGCGGAGGGTAAACAGGGGACTAACTGGACCTCTTAGGCCTCGTGTCAATACTGATTCTCATCACTATTTGCAGTCTCAGCGGGGTCTTTGGCCTGCCTGTTCCGTTTGTCACCTCTGTGATTGAGAAAAGAAATGACAGTGAACCAAATGAAGAGAGGACTAGGTGGTGAAATGGTAGTAGGGCTTTCCATTTAAGAAAGTAAACTGACTGAAAGCAAATAATGATGTTCTTCTCTTCATTACAGCCTTTAGATTAGTAAAAGTATGCATTAAACTATTCTCTAAATTACGTTATCATTGTGTTTGTTTTGATTAGCTTGGGGATCCCCAACTGTGGAACTGTGAATAAAGAGAAGCTTTTCTGTGGAGACTTGGACCAACACAGTCAGAATTTAGGCTTTTGATGGTGATTAGAGTATTGATTCATTTCTGAGGTCCATTCTGAATTCCCTGCTGTCTATTTATTAATGCAATCGTAAAGTGAATATAAATCTCTCAGGGCGCTAATATAAAAGTCCCTTCAGGCAGTTTGAGAGTTTTCTTTGATTGTGTAACACTAGGCATTAATATTCTCTCTGTCTCTCTCCCAAAATGCACCGTAAATGTATTGGGGTGAAGGAGGAGCCACCGCTAACGACCATCTTTAACTATGGTAGCCATTTTCTTTTCAAGGTATCTTTTTTTCATCAGGGTTGGTCTGGGCTGTCCTGAAAGAACGAACCCGCATTAGGAGAAACAACTGTCAACCAACTATATTCATTTGGAGGATTGGCAAAACACATACTGTATGAAACATTCATAGACATTTAGCTAGCTTGCTAATTGCTAATTAATTTGTCTTGGAAGATCATACAAAAGTCATACACAATTATGTGTTTCTCTACTACGACTTCTAACACCAGAAAAGCTGGGCATCCTGTTCTGAACCAGTGCATTCTAACAGTCTAATAAATACATTTCATATATGCTATTTCATGTAACAATATATGGTCACATTGTGTAATTGTAGTTCCCTTTCATTTAAATTAATGATGAAGACAGAGCTGGAGAAATGTCAACTCTTATCAACTGAGCCTAACTTAAAACCTATATACGTTGTTGGCTTTATAACCAGACAAATGGAGCACACACCTGAACCCGTAATGTGAATTATTCCACGATAACGGCTATTGTTTCTGCCATCTCGCTAGTAATCTAGCTACCAGCTACCATACCAGCTACCATACCAGCTACCGTACCAGCTACCCGACACAGGGATTCTTTTTTTTTTATTTGATGGGAAAGTAGGGACTTGCAGCGCATCAAGCGTCTCAAATGGAACTAAGTTCTATTTTAGCGCCTGGCTATGCAGACGCCCATTGACACGTATGAGCAGTGTGGATGAAATTGAATAATATGTACATGTAAATGTATTTTGCTACGCTCGCGCACACAACGTGGTCGGTCTTGTTTGGGTGTTACTTTGAAAGCAGAAGATAACTCAGAAATCTGCACACCTTGTTCCGTCTTGAGAGAGTTGGATCAGGGTCTTCAAGCACTATTCAACTGTGCCTAAGAAAATGTGCTCCAAATCCAGAGCAATGCACAATGTGCAATCACCTGGGATTTTTTTTTCTACTGCCTTAGTGAGTGGGCTTGTTCTAATATTCAATAATATTCAGACACTATCATATTGAATGAAAGTGAACTAACTCTAAGTCATTTACATATCCCCACAACGCAGAGCTAAATTTGCTTCAGGCAGCTAGCTAGCTGAACCTCTGACATTTTCTGTTCTCATGTGTTTAACCTGTTGAAATCACCATGCAGCTGGATAGAGGATGTCATTCTCTGGGAAATAGAGCGTGATGGTCAATATTTGGCAAAAAAAAGGAGGAAAGAAGGCTCTTTGGGAGAGACGTTAATAATCCATGGATTAATGCAGCTGTCCTCTGCGTGAACTGGCCAATGTGGGTAATCTGCAAATGTAACGAGGATAATATACCCCATGCTCAAATGGACATTGGATTTCCTGGTCAAGCGTGTGAATGAGGGTCTGTGTGGTGAGGGAGCAAAAGACACTGCATGATGCTCCAGAACAACAGAATGCTGTGGTTAAAGTGGCAGAGCAAAAGCATTATCAAGCAGATGCTAGCCTGCTACCACATCACATGCCTCATGCCCTGCACCTGCTTATTCTCCTCAGTGGATGGTGGATAGGCTCATGGCCCCCCCAAACTAACTGTCAAAACACATCCAGATCTCTGACCACACACATCCCACTCAACATCCAAATGACTTTACACCAGCACTAAATGACTACATACACTTCCAGACTCTTAGAAGACTTCCTCAGTGGGTTAGGTTAAAGAGTGACTGCCCCTAATAAAGCAACTTTCTGTTTTGAAAATGGCCGTTTTGGCATCGATATGAGTCAACAACATTTATTCTAGTGTCAAAATTGACTACAAAGTGTAAATAGGATAATTTTGGTCATAAGTCAGTCTTGTCCAAAACAGAGATTTGTGAGATGATAGGATAAAATGGTATGTTACAGAATGAAGGGTACCGCAACAGTTTTCCTTGGGTTGGGTTTATTTTAATCTTGCCCACATGCCCACAGCTGGCAGCACGCAAGTAATCATTAATTTGGAGCGCAGCTGCACGTGACCTGATTGTAATGCCCATTGTCAATTTAGTTTGACTTAAAACTTCAAACCAACTATAAATTTGTTGAAATTCATATACAAATATTGAAAGCATTTAACAACACCAGATAAAATGTCACCATTTACGTTGTGTCATTTATTCAATGGCCCTAACTATCCCCAGAGATAGGTTATCCAAAGTAAACCAACTTTGCCATGGTCGCACACCAGCCGGCTGAAGCCAATTTGCTAAATGATTTGGCTAACTCTTACCACCTGCGAACACACACAAGAGACACTCACAGCAAACCACACCCCGAACCAACTCACATTTGAATTCAGTCTAAAACGAGGTCAAATCAGGAAGTGCAGTCAGGCTTTAAAGATTTTAACACCTGGGTTAGTGTGCCCCTCATTCCTCAGTGGAAAGTCTTTGCGTATTTATTTATAATGTTATACTTTGTTTATACTGTACGCCAGGGTTTCGTAAAGTATGGTTTGGGACCCAAAGTAGGCCCTGAGCATGTGAGAGGTGGATCGTGAGTTATGAGTAAACATTTATAATCACACACTGTTTCTTCTTAATTTGGGTCATGCGAGGACAGTAAATTTGTCATTTGAGTCTTGAGCTGAAAAAGAACCTCTGCTGTTCACTATTGAATGCATTGCCGCAGGGAGCTAGCTGTAAATGTACACTATAGAGAATTGTGATACATTTAATGAACTCCCAGAGTTGAGAAGGAATCAAGTAGGCTACTCTCTGTGTTTTATTCATAGGACGCCTTGGCTCCTTTCCTCAGAGCTGGGCTAAGAGGGACCAGTGATAATTGATGAGCCTATAATCTGCTTATTTATTTATCTGGCCCCACAGGAGGAGCAGGAAGCAGGCTATGTCCAGGGATGTACTGTACTGTACTGTATCTCTGTATGGTACAGACTAGAGAAGTCCAACTCCTAAACCCTGTTCACTGACTCCACACTGCAGTTACTGTAACCTCTTACCACTGCCTCTCAGCCCCTGATTAATCCCAGCAGCACCTGCATACCTTTTTAATGCTAGCATTACTGCACTTGAATCCCTTCCAAAAAGGGTTGAGGAAACTGTAAAAGCTGAATTTCTAATTTAATGTTTTTGCTAAGGGAAGAGAACTCTACATTTTGGTATTACGTAAAAGTTCCAGGGTTTTAAGAAAAATAGATGTTGTGGTTGCATTTGCAGAATGTGTGTCAGAAAGAGTTCAATAGAGGGAGGTGTAGAAACAGTAGTCAGCTTCGGGCATTGGGCCAGCCAGAAGATAAATGTAGCCTAGGTGTCCAATTCATTTTTGCTATTCAAAAGCCATAATTAAGAGCTGAGAATGTTCTCTACAGATCCCCAATTAAATATTACATTATTTAGTTTAGTACATAGCTATTAGATAGTAATTACACAATGCAATTTGAAAAGTGGATTCCAGTTGCTGATTATGATCAGAATGTATATATTTCTATGGTGGTGCATTAATACTTAGTCCAGTTATGTCGCCCATGGTCTCCTTTCTGAGATTAGCATGCAGTAAATGTGTGAGACCAAGTAGGGGGGGGGACTCTTCCTGCTCCCTCACCAGGCTGCTCTCTTAATATGTAGATGTACTGTAGGTAGAGTTATTCAATGTAGGTAGGGGTAAAGTGACTATGCATAGATAATAAACAGCGAGTAGCAGCAGTGTAAAAACAAAAGGGTGGGTTGTCAATGTAAATAGTCCGGGTGGCCATTTGATTAATTGCACAGAGCACAGGGGGCTTTGCTCTGTGACGTCCCAGGTGAGCTGGTCCTGAATCCTGGGGTTCATTTCCAAAGGCTCCTTAACAGCTTCTACCCCTAAGCCATAAGACTGCAATTAATCAAATGGCCACCCGGACTATTTACATTGACAACCCACCCTTTTGTTTTTACACTGCTGCTACTCGCTGTTTATTATCTATGCATAGTCACTTTACCCCTACCTACATTGAATAACTCTACCTACAGTACATCTACATATTAAGAGAGCAGCCTGGTGAGGGAGCAGGAAGAGTCCCCCCCCCTACATGGTCTCACACATTTACTGCATGCTAATCTCAGAAAGGAGACCATGGGCGACATAACTGGACTAAGTATTAATGCACCACCATAGAAATATATACATTCTGATCATAATCAGCAACTGGAATCCACTTTTCAAATTGCATTGTGTAATTACTATCTAATAGCTATGTACTAAACTAAATAATGTAATATTTAATTGGGGATCTGTAGAGAACATTCTCAGCTCTTAATTATGGCTTTTGAATATGTAAATAGTCCGGGTGGCCATTTGATTAATTGCAGTCTTATGGCTTTGGGGTAGAAGCTGTTAAGGAGCCTTTTGGAAATGAACCCCAGGATTCAGGACCAGCTCACCTGGGACGTCACAGAGCAAAGCCCCCCCCTGTGCTCTGTGCAATTAATCAAATGGCCACCCGGACTATTTACATTGACAACCCACCCTTTTGTTTTTACACTGCTGCTACTCGCTGTTTATTATCTATGCATAGTCACTTTACCCCTACCTACATTTAATAACTCTACCTACAGTACATCTACATATTACATCAATTACCTCAACTAACCAGTGCCCCCGCACATTGACTCTGAACCGGTAGCCCCTGTATATAGTCTCGCTATTGTTATTTTACTGATGCTCTTTAATTACTTGTTCCTTTTATTTCTTATTAATATTTTTTTTAACTTTTTTTTTTAACTACTTAAGGGCTTGTAAGTAAGCATTTCATGGTAAGGTCTACACCTGTTGCATTTGGTGCATGTGACAAATAACATTTAATTTGATTTGTTCCCGCACACCTTGTACGTGTGAAAGGTGAGTTCCCCTTATACAATGTACTGTAAAGCACTTTGATAATCTTGGAAAAGAGGTATATATAACTCCAATCAATTATTATAAGGAATACTACCGATCTCTCTCTCCAACCTACCCTTCTTCACAGAACCAGGAGCCTATAATATAGATTTAGGAGTCAAGCTGAGGCTTTCCTCACTCCATGGCCAAAAGCCTTCATTCTCAAGACAAAACAACAGAACACTTGAGGGATGTGTTCAGATTACCAAGCTCTGTGCCTGCCTTTGCATTAAACTGGTAAGTAGAGTAGGGGAGTAGTCCTTGGATTCTACTAGACTTAAGAAAGATCAAGAGTGCATGCCCTTTTGTTGTTTTCCTGTTAGCTGAATCTGTTTCCTCCATTGGATATGAGTACTGTACATTTCTCACTGCATGCACAAATAGCCAGATGATAAAGGTATATGCTAGAATACAGATGAATGAAGTTGCTTGTGGGGGGCAAGGTGACTTTGTGAAGTGGTATTTTTGCTAACGGAAATTAGCTTTGGGTCTGTCATTGTGCCAGGGAGGTGATGGTGGCAGTCGGGTCCCCAGTCAGACACACGCTACCAAGGCTCTGGGATGATTCCAGGCTGTTTGCAAGATATTGAGCAACGTGGGTCATGACAAAAGCACCCTTCTGGAACACCCTGAAATAGCAACACATATGCCATGTTGCGTATCCCTCCCACCAGAACATACTGTATGGTCTGGCTCAGTCCCAGTCCTGTCTGCCCACAATACTTTAATACATTTCCTTTACTTCCCGCCGTTTGGATTTATTTCCATCTGTTGTCACTCAGCGAGGTGCAGCTAGGTGACATCATGACTGGGTGTTCCAGCTTGGGGACATGGCTGGGCAGCCTTGTGACGTTGAGCAACTGTGCTTATCTGTCAAACATCAATGCCTCAAGTCCCAAGTAAAGGAGAGGGGAAAGGGGATATCTGAGGGGAAAGTGTGAAAACAGCATGTCTGACAAATCACAGAGATGTTCTGGTAAGAAGGCAGCGTGTGCCTTTTAAAGTAATTGTGTCATGCATTTCCCCAAAGGCTGTGCATCAGACCCTTATTTCCAGCTTTTGACCTCAGTGAAATTCATTTCTTTATCCTGCTGTTCAGTCTCATGACCGGCATGTAACCCTTTTAAAGATTTACAGATGATCTCATAGCTATGTCCCGCGAACAAAGCAATTACAAGTGTTTCATTGAAAACCCATCAAAGTGAGAGGCAATCCCTTGATGAGTTGGAGGAAGAGTTCAGAAAGTCAAGAAATTACAGCGTTTCAACTCTGCAACACTGTCTGTTTGATTTCTTTAGACAATATGGGTAATTCTGCTAATTTCCTCTCTCTCACTGCTGCTTGCAGAAATTATGACAGATGGATTGGAGAGAATTCAAAGGCTTATTGGACCTTCGTGTCAGAACGTTGGCCAATCAGATTGGGATAATGAGTAGCCTGTTGTCAGGAGATGAGGGTGTTGTCCTCCCAGGCTGTGTTGTGTTGAAGCGTGTTCTACTGTATCTGAAACATCTGGGCTTCATCATGTAACTGTCACTTCACAAATACTAATGTAACTTGGGAACAGTAGGAACAGTAGGTATCAACCTCTGCTCATCCAGGTGATCTGACAAGAATAGGACAGAATGTACAGTAAACGTGGGTGGGTGTGGGATTCATGTGCGGCTTAATTTATTTCTATCTATGTGATAGAAGTGACTCTCGCCCCAGATAGCACCTGTCTGCCTTGTATCTCAGCCTCCCACATGTATCAAGCACAGGAAGCTGATATGAGTATATGAGTAGTATTTTATACTGTGACGTGGACGGAGCTGAGCAAACTCTAGTCCCTTTATTATTGCAGAAAGGACCCTTTGCCCCTATAATCAGATTTTACGTTCCAATTTCATTTAAAACAAGGTTTGATTAAAAAGAGAAATTGATATATTCATATTATGAATTCCAACTCCCATCATCCAATAACTAGAAATGCGGAACGAAGATTAGGGAGGGTGGCGAGTTGCTGTGATTCGGTCTAAAAACGCTAAATAGACTTTTCGCTAACCTGTCTCTCCATGGTGTGGCGTGCTCTGAGCACGACTGCCATGAGCTGTTAGTGTTGCTTACCCTCTCGCCATCCATCCGTCTCCACCAGAGGGTGAAGCGCGTGGGAGAGCATGCATGGGTTCATTTTTCTCTGCTTTCATTGGAGCAGGGCCAGAAATAGTATTCCTGTCTGTAATTTCATTACTGTTCCTAAGCATGTGTATTTATTTCACAACATTACCGTTCTCAACGTTCTCCTCTCACACTGGGCTGTCTGTGCTATACATCTGCACATGCACCTTGTGTTTGTCTAATAAGATGTGTACTTTGCACTTGTTCTAATTAGCATAATGCAGTAGTCTAACTAATGCAGATTTGGGTTGACATCGGTTGTATAATTTACCATCACAGCTTTTAATAAAACCTCCTCTTCATACTTCATTTTAACTGGGAGAAAGATGTGCTGCTTGGTTATTCACTGATCACCAGCTGCAGGGTCAATTGAATAATTAAGATTTTAATTAAGCACTGGGGTTGGATCGGGAGCTTACGATGCAATCGTGGTGCTTCACGAATAGCATGAGAAGAAATATGAGGGTAGCAGGGATAGGATAGAATCACATAGCATGAGAAGAAATATGAGGGTGGCAGGGATAGGGTAGAATCACATAGCATGAAGAGAAATATGAGGGTAGCAGGGATAGGATAGAATCACATAGCATGAGAAGAAATATGAGGGTAGCAGGGATAGGATAGAATCACATAGCATGAGAAGAAATATGAGGGTAGCAGGGATAGGATAGAATCACATAGCATGAAAATAAATATGGGTAGCAGGGATAGGATAGAATCACATAGCATGAGAAGAAATATGAGGGTAGCAGGGATAGGATAGAATCACATAGCATGAGAAGAAATATGAGGGTAGCAGGGATAGGATAGAATCAGTAGAATGATAGAACTGATAAAACAGAGTGCTCTCATGCACTAAAATGGAGTTCTAAAGTGGCTTATCCGTGTGATCTGTGCTCCATCCTACAGTTCCATTCCATGGAGTAGTGTGGTTATTTCACCAATCCTTCCTTGCCCATATAATACTGCACAGTGCACACTCCAGTCCAGGTCTCGGAGGTATGCAGCATTTATAGCCCATAGGATCCCCCTCAGACTGTTCACCTCATCATTGCCAGCATGTAATACAATGCATTGTATCGACTTCCTGGCCACTGGCTCTCACAGAAAATGATTCATGCTGCTTTGGCTAAAAGCAAGCTAATTCCACTCAATGGTGCATAAGTAAAAGTTAAATGAAGCAAGCCAACCATACAATAAGGGAATAATGTAGTCCTCAGTAGTAGACCTGAGTATTTTAGTATACTTGCTTTCATGACCCCCCCCACATTCTGAAATTGCAGTTTTATCATTGGAATGTGTTGCAAAAACGAGCCAACGGTGTGCTTTAGGACCATGCATACGTCACTGAGCAGTCGGGTAGGCTGTTCGGAGTGTTTATCCGACTGAAAAAATGTAATTAAATTACAATTTAAAAAATGTATGTCCCCCCACTTCTAAAACCAAAGATGCGCCCCTGCTTGTTTTAATGTATGGTGTTTGTTGTGTAGTGTACATGGCCAATTGTCCAGTGGGATGTTTCAGAGCTCAGATTGGATATACCATTAAGGAGAATGGCTTAGTGCAGACCTGTGTTTGGTAATGAATAAACCATAAAACCAAGTCATATATCATCTTGTAAGACACGATCAATGCTATTTTTTGCAAGGACCTGTCTTTTGAATATTTTATACCCATCAAAGTAGCCAGAAGAGAAAAGTGATGACAGAGTGGAAATCAAAGGAACTGGCATCATTGTAATTTAGTTTAGAAAATGAATACAGGGTTTTCAGAGTAGCAGGTCAGGATTTAGTGTTAGATGTCTGTAGTCAGCCATTGTCTGTGGTAAAGTGTATCACCAGGGCAGTAGCTGTAATTTAAGAAAGACTGAAAGTGGATTACTAGTCTTCTAAGCACCCCAGTCCGTTCCACAGGGACTGACAACTCTGATATAGAATCACAATCATCTCCACCAACACACGGGCCACGAGATGTCTGGAAACACAATCAAAGCTAGCTTTCATGTTTCAAACACTCAACCCAATATTTACTGTAAAGCCTCGTAACTCAGTTACGACCCATAACTCAGTTATAAAGAGTGAAATATAGAGTGAAATGTGAGAACTGTCATGTTGGTAAAAAGGGATCGGGAGACAGGTGCAGGAATGCGCAATAGGGGTTGTTATTTACCTAAATTACAGCGTGCCATATACAGTGAGGGAAAAAAGTATTTGATCCCCTGCTGATTTTGTATGTTTGCCCACTGACAAAGAAATGATCAGTCTATAATTTTAATGGTAGGTTTATTTGAACAGTGAGAGACAGAATAACAAAAAAGAATCCAGAAAAACGCATGTGAAAAATGTTATAAATGATTTGCATTTTAATGAGGGAAATAAGTGTTTGACCCCTCTGCAAACATGACATAGTACTTGGTGGCAAAACCCTTGTTGGCAATCACAGAGGTCAGACGATTCTTGTAGTTGGCCACCAGGTTTGCACACATTTTTGGATTTTGTCCCACTCCTCTTTGCAGATCTTCTCCAAGTCATTTAGGTTTCGAGGCTGACGTTTGGCAACTCGAACATTCAGCTCCCTCCACAGATTTTCTATGGGATTAAGGTCTGGAGACTGGCTAGGCCACTCCAGGACCTTAATGTGCTTCTTCTTGAGCCACTCCTTTGTGGCCTTGGCCGTGTGTTTTGGGTCATGCTGGAAAACCCATCCATGACCCATTTTCAATGCCCTGGCTGAGGGAAGGAAGTTCTCACCCAAGATTTGATTGTACATGGCCCCGTCCATCGTCCCTTTGATGCGGTGAAGTTGTCCTGTCCCCTTAGCAGATGAGTTGAGTTGATGCCAAAGAGCTCCATTTTGGTCTCATCTGACCACAACACTTTCACCCAGTTGTCCTCTGAATCATTCAGTTGTTCATTGGCAAACTTCAGATGGGCATGTATATGTGCTTTCTTGAGCAGGGGGACCTTGCGGGCACTGCAGGATTTCAGTCCTTCGCGGCGTAGTGTGTTACCAATTGTTTTCTTGGTGACTATGGTTCCAGCTGCCTTGAGATCATTGACAAGATCCTCCCGTGTAGTTCTGGGCTGATTCCTCACCGTTCTCATGATCATTGCAACTCCACGAGGTGAGATCTTGCATGGAGCCCCAGTCCGAGGGAGATTGACAGTTCTTTTGTGTTTCTTCCATTTGCGAATAATCGCACCAACTGTTGTCACCTTCTCACCAAGCTGCTTGGCGATGGTCTTGTAGCCCATTCCAGCCTTGTGTAGGTCTACAATCTTGTCCCTGACATCCTTGGAGAGCTCTTTGGTCTTGGCCATGGTGGAGAGTTTGGAATCTGATTGATTGATTGCTTCTGTGGACAGGTGTCTTTTATACAGGTAACAAACTGAGATTAGGAGCACTCCCTTTAAGAGTGTGCTCCTAAGAGAGAGGAGTACCTCTAATAAATACACCGGGGCGAGACCCATAACATACACGCACACAATGATTCCACATGGGACAAAACCCGTAATCATCTGCACAATACAAGTGGCACGAAAGCCAAAACAACACAGCATAGGTAATCACACGACCAACGGACATTGTAACAATAATCGACAGGACAATGGTGAACACTTATACAATTACTAATGAATGGGAATATGGACCAGGTGTGCGTAATGACAGTTCTGGAGGGATCCGTGACAGTACCCCCCTCCTGACGCGCTGCACTAGCAGTGCAACGACACCAGCCTCGAGGGCGATCACAGGAACGCAGAGCGGCTCGATCAGGACCCGATGCAGCTGCCGAAGTTGCATTGTTGTCGGGACAGGCCAGTTGCAGCTGCTGAAGTTGCGTCGTCGGACCGACCAGTCGCAGCGTCGTCAGACGGGCCATTCCCGCTGTCTCCCTTAATGGTCGATTATTCTGTCACGTTAGTATGAAGGGATCGGGAGACAGGCGCAGGAATGCGTAATAGGGATTTTTATTTCCAAAATTACAGTGTGCCGTGTAAAGGCACTGGGACGAAGACCAAACAAAACACGTACACAAAACACAGGGTTGAGACCCAAACAAAAGAGCGAGGAGTACCTCGAATAAATACCCAATCGCACAATGATTATCACACGGACGAGACCCGTAATCATCTGCACAATACAAGTGGCACAAAAGCCAAAACAACACAGCACAGGTACTCACATGACCAACGGACATTGTAACAATAATCGACAGGACATTGGGGAACACAGGGCACACTTATACAATTACTAATGAATGGGAATATGGACCAGGTGTGCGTAATGACAGTCCCGGAGGGATCTGTGACAAGAACATTGGAGAGCTGTACCCCTACAGTATTACATCATTAATTCAGGTTGTAAAGACACAAATGTGGAATGGCATGAAAATTACATGTCACGCCAAATGTACGTCAAATACATAATCTTATTTTGTTTTACATTTGGGGATTTGAATCCAATCAGAAATAGTCCCTTTCTCAGAAAACTATTATAATGAAGAGCCTCATGTCACTGAGATTGACGTTTGTGTTTATTCCTGACGAGCTATTCTGAATTTAGTATGTAGAATTCACAACAGAGCAGTGTGAATGGATGGAGCGTCAGGACCCAATGATATTTAACCCAGTATACAGAGATGGGAAAATGGAATGTGGTTTCGCATGCTATCAGCTCATTGTGCCATGCGATCTAATCAAATATAATTTATACTGTGATGGGTTGTAATGGGGAAAAAGGCTCTTATATCATATCCCGTCCTGCCTCAGTTGCACAAACACACATCAGCTGCAGCAGAAGCACCTCCTCCTCAGTCGCTGCTTCCTTTGTCTCAGAGACGTTTTTAGAGCATTCCAACTCTATTATGAAGTGCACTCTTTGTAAATGAATACCATTAGTATGCGCTAAAGAATTAAATGACAAGGCAGCGTTTAATCAATTATAATCGCGTCCTCGCTCTCGACTTAACGTCTGCCGCTGCTCCTGACAGCGCCAGCGCGGTGTGAACATACCCCTCTCTCCCTCCGTACACACTCTCTCTCTCTTTCTTTCTCCCTCTCTCTCTCTCTCTCTCTCTCCCTCTCTCTCAGCCCATCTGATTTACTGCTCTGTAGACACTGTGCTGATACTGAAAATCACACCATGCATCCCCATGCCTGATGAATAGAGCTGGTGTGAAGTTACAGTTGGGATGTAAAGCCTGTGATATACAGTAAAGGCATGTACAAAGCTATGTGATCCCCCACCAGCCCTCCACCCCAACCACTTACACACGCATATTGCTAGAGCAACCTTATGGAATGCAGTTCAATATACTGCTGGGTCATGGCCTTATAACAGGGAGTTGAGTTGGGTCATGGTGCAGCTGCTGTATACAGCATAAAGAGATCAATTCTATATCACACAGCCCCTAGAGATGCACTGAATGACAAACACATGGAAATGAACCACATTGTACTTTTCTAAATGCAGACTGCATAACACAAAGAAAGGAAATTGATTTCTTTATGAATACGGAGAAATCCTCAAAGGTTTAAGCAATTGGTACACATTCAGCAAAGTAGCCAATTACCTGATTTGTGGGACCTTGATGATGACGTCTTTGCTCTGTTATTGTTAGCCTATTTTAATATTTTTTGTGTCTTTTTTTTGTGTGTCTTTTTGCTCAAAGCAATGTTGTGTTGCATATGAAATACTGGCACTACTGTAAACGGACTGTTTTCTATTGAATCATTCATGTATGCATTCATTATTAATGCATTTATTTCAGTTTACATCCAATAACGGATTCATACTGAATATTGTCCTGATTTCCACAGACTTAACCAAGGCCTTTTCTACTGGTGCTATTGGTTTTCCATATAAGTGGAACCATGTTCATTACTGATGGAGTCTGACAGCCAATAAGAGATGATCTGAGCATGACCTATACATACAGTGCTGTATGTCAACATATGGCCGTAATGGCGGCTCCCTGTGCAGTTATTAC
Organism: Brachymystax lenok tsinlingensis; assembly: GCA_030435695.1. NCBI lineage: Eukaryota > Metazoa > Chordata > Actinopteri > Salmoniformes > Salmonidae > Brachymystax > Brachymystax lenok. Next base: position 28,221,286 of record CM059819.1, on the reverse strand, counting down.
TCTATGGAGGTAATTTGTTGGAACAGTTGTCAGATGTGTTCATAAACACACAGAATCATGTCCCCCACCTCAGGCAGAGGATAACAGGCAGATATTATTCACGGTGTCATTCCATTGTTCTTTTCTTACCCCTAAAAACACATGCAACACATCTAATTCTATCAGCATATTTAATTATTTGCTTATTTTTGCCAGTGAAAAATATAATAACTATGACACGTACAATCACAAGCCATTTCCGTGGGATTATGCAAGCTTCTCAGCTGCTAAAGGGATTTAAGACACGATAATAAAGATAAGAAGGAACCATTAATAATTTTTTGTTCCGTTAATTAAAGGCAAGAGGATTAGTAACAATGCAGAAACAACATGTAGGGCAACAAACAGGCAGGCTGAGGCTACGATAATGTTTCAGAGCCATTAAAAAAACGTGCCTTCAGTCTCTGCTGTGATCAAACAAGTTCATCTGGGAGCCAAAAAAAAGATTCTCATTCCACAAGTGTAAGTTAGAATTCCAGAACTTCAGAGCAAGTACAGTCAGTGCACAGAATGTGCCCTTGTTACTTCATCAAATATTATTGTTTAACCATACTCTTTATCTGTTCGGTTGATTGGGCAGGAAAATGGTGTACCATTGTGGCATTCGCTTGATTGCAGGCTTAGGACCCCAGAAATTGATCTGCTCCATGTTGCTGGGAGAGAGAGGCTGGTGATTAGAATATGTATCATCGCATTAAAACTCACTCCTAATCCCACTCATGTGATGCTGCTGGGAGCTTGACTTCTGGCTGCTGGAGGAAGCCACGCACATAGCCTTTCAGAGTGTGGGGGCTATCTCTCTGCTCTGCTCTGTGCGTCACAGAGATGATGGAATGTGCGCTATAAATACTGTGGATAAATAACATTCACATTAACAGGCTGGCCAATGATGACTCCTAATCTTCAGCATCAGGACTATGCCAGCACCCCAGGTGTGGGATTTCTGTAAGGCAGCCACTCTGAGAGAGAGAGAGAGAGAGAGAGAGAGAGAGAGAGAGAGAGAGAGAGAGAGAGAGAGAGAGAGAGAGAGAGAGAGAGAGAGAGACAGAGAGAGAGACAGAGAGAGAGAGAGAGAGAGAGAGAGAGAGAGAGAGAGAGAGCGCTGAATGGTGTGAAACTCTTCTGTACCCTGCATATTATGCTTTCTTCCTGCCAGAGAGGGGCTGGAGATGGTATTAGAGTATTATACTTTTAAAATGGCTTCCATTTGAAGGGGGTTATTGTATCAGGATGTATGAAGTAAATGGTTGGTGTCTGATGTGTAACATCTGAGGATCAATGTGGAATGGAGCTATTTCTAACGCAACCGGAATGTGAAATAGGTCCATGTATCACCTCTACATTTATTCTCCATGACAGAGTCTAATGTGAGGGATTTAGAGCAGCCTGTTCATGTAAACCATTACAATGCTCCTCTAGGGTTACTACTGTGTCAAGGAGGTGTGTGATGTCTCTCTTACTGTACTCTGGCCCAATCAGAGGGCAGCCTAACAATGGCTACTCCTCCTCCTCATCATTATCGCTTCTTCCCTCTCCTCTTGTCCTCTCTCTCTACCCTCTCCTTTTCTCTCCCATCTTGAGATGAGAGAGTGGCTTTAACACAGCCTCGACCTCAATGTGACCTGCCATCACAAAGCAATGGTGTAGCAACACACACGTAGGGGTACTAGTGGTGGCTAACATGGCTCTGTGTTTTGGTAACCCCAGATAGTACTGGATGTTAAAGGGTAAATTATACGATCAGAGTGATGGACACAAACAGTGCCTTCAGAAAGTATTCACACCCCTTGACTTTATCCACATTTTATCCACGCCTCTAGCACTACGATGCAGTACCTTAGACCGCTGCACCACTCGGGAGGCCAGGAGTAAGAAAATTTAATGACTACCTCATCTGTGTATCCCACACATACAATTTCTGTAAGGTCCCTCAGTCGAGCAGGGAATTTCAAACACAGATTCAACCACAAAGACAATGGAGGGTCAAAAAAAAAATATACATATTGAATATCCCTTTGAGCATGGTGAATTTATTAATTACACTTTGGATGGTGTATCAATACACCCAGTCACCACAAAGACACAGGTGTCCGTTCTAACTCAGTTGCCGGAGAGGAAGAGAAAACTGACATTGTACTGTAGTTTCTCCACAATACTAACCTAAATGATAGAGTGAAAAGAAGAAAGCCTGTACAGAATAAAACATATTCCAAAACATGCATCCTGTAAGGCACTAAAGTAAAACTGCAAAAAATAAAAGAAAAAGGAACTTTATGTTTTGAATACACAAAATATCACTGAGTACCACTCTTCATATTTTCAAGCATGGTGGTGGCTGCATCATGTTATGGGTATGCTTATCATCGGCAAGAAGTAGGGAGCTTTTGTTTGCTTTCCAGTAGACACTGGGGAGCAAATTCCCCTTTCAGCAGGACAATATCCTAAAACACAAGGCCAAATATAAACTGGAATTCACAGGAGGTTGGTGGCACCTTAATTGGGGAGGATAGGCTTGTGGTAATGACTGGAGCGGAATAAATGGAATGGTATCAAAGACATGGTTTCCAGGTGTTTGATGCCATTCCATTTGCTCCGTTCCGGCCATTATTATGAGTCGTTCAGCAGCCTCCACTGCTGGAATTGCTTACCTAGACAACACTGAATGTTCCAGAGTGGCCTAGTTACAGTTTGGACTTATATCGTCTTGAAAATCATTGTCTAGCAATAATCAACAACCAATTTGACAGAGGTTGAAGAATTTTTTTAATAATAATGTGCAAATATTGTACAATCCAGGTTGCAAAGCTCTTAGAGACTTACCCAGAAAGACTCACAGCTGTAATCATTGCCAAAGGTGATTCTAACATGTATTGCCTCAGAGATGTGAATACTTGTGTAAATGAGATATTTATGTACGTGCTAGTAACGTGCTAGTAACCTCTCTCCGACCTCCCCGCTCCAGTAAGGCCCGGCTTACACATGGAAAAGCCCAGAAGCAGATGAGTGACCTGAACTCCAACCTAAAAAGAAGGAAAAGTGGACATGAACATTATAGGGGTTTCCCTGGGTCAAACACTTTCTTACAATTAGCTAGCAATGTCTTTGTACTACAATATGTATCAGATTGCTGGGTTTGTGGGTCATTATCAGATAGTGCTGAGACTATACTACTGCTCGCAATACTCCTTAATGCTTATGAAATATTGATGTGGACTAAGGAAGGTAACCTAACAGACCGAGAGCTTGGTTGGGTAGAAGATGAGCTGTTTTATATGAGAAGATTTGATTTGACTAATCACACCTCCCTGCCTAAACAACCAATCATCATGGCCTATTTGCCCCCAGGTTAGTTGTGTTATATAGCATATGGAACCGCTCCATAAGTATAATCTTTCCATCTACAATAATCTTACCCTACCCCTTCTGTTGAAAAATGTAACATTCCACCCTATCATGTCATTGGGAAATCATTATAAGCTTAAGAATACCAATGTGTATGCTAAACCTACTTCCTCAGTAAATGGAACTATGTGTGTGGGGGGAAAGCTTATTATTATCTACCTACAACCTGGTCAGGATCATGCTATGCTGTCTATGTTGTTCCTGCTGTACATTCTACCCCAGAACACCCAAATCATCCTTTCTCCCACTTGTACAGGAGGACCATTGTAGCCTGCCCTGTAAAACATTTTTTTTCTTTCTCTGCATGAATTCCCAATTATGGCATGGCAACTGTGCTTGATTCCATTCGAGAACTGTCTAGAGAAGTAGAGAGGATGGGTAAGGATATTGCTAAAGATATAGAGGAGCTGACTGCTGCATTAGTAGCTATGCATACTATGGTGTTACAAAACAGAATGGCTCTAGATATTCTCTTAGCATCTAAAGCAGGGAGTTGTGCGGTGGTGGGTCAAGAATGCCGTGCTTACATCCGTGGCCCCTCCACTAGGGTGGCTGAGGCAGTTGCTACTATCAGAAAGGAAGTTGCTACCGTGGCAAAGAGAGATCAAGAATGAGGCTGGGACCTGTTTGCATGGGTAAAAACTAGCATGGGGAACTTTGGAACCCTCGCGTTGCAGTGTCTCCTGTTGCTGGTTGGATTCATGTTGCTGTCATTCTGTCTGTTCTCATGCCTGACGGCCTTGGTGAGGAGATTGTGTCAAACAGCAATATCTCCTTCCACCAGATGGTCATGACAGTGGTGAACGTAAATGACCTGACTGATCTCGTCACTGTCTCCCAGATATCCCTATGGGAGACGATAGTGCCTACTGTCATCAAAATGAGCCCGATCCCTACACCCATCCTTCTTTCCGAGATTATTATTATTAAGTTATCCTTCAGGAGTTCCATTTAGATTACCCCTTTTTGTGTAAAAATACAAATTTCCCAGAAACCAAAGGGTTTTAAGTGCTGTCTGACAACAGCTCAGATATCATGTATGATGATGCTTATGGTTTCCATAATATCAAAGGGGGAATTGTGGTGTCAGAATTTGGAGGTAAGCTAAGTTGAAACTCTTGAAAGTTTTATTCTGTCCTTGCATGAACTGCATTTCATAGACTCTTACGCCAGTTATCTGTCTGCACCCTAAGAACAAGGCAATTTCTTTCTGTAACTAACTGTTGCTGAAATATCACATTTACATAAGTATTCAGACCCTTTACTCAGTACTCTGTTGGAGCACCTTTGGCAGCGATTACAGCCTTAAGTCTTATTGGGTATGAAGCTACAAGCATGGCACACCTGTATTTGGGGAGTTTCTCCCACTTTTCTCTGCAGATCCTCTCACGCTCTGTCAGGTAGGAGGGAGGGGAAACGTTGCTGCACTGCTATTTTTGGGTCTCTCCATCTTCCGTCTGGCCCCTCTACCATAAGGCCTGATTGGTGGAGTGCTGTGCAGAGATGGTTGTCCTTCTGGAAGGCTCTCCCATCTCGACAGAGGCACTCTGCAGCTCTGTCAGATTGACCATCGGGTTCTTGGTCACCTCTCTGACCAAGGCTCTACTCCCCTGATTGCTCAGTTTGGCCGGGCGGCCAGCTCTAGGAATAGTCTTGGTAGTTCCAAACTTCTTCCATTTAAGAATGTTGGAGGCCACTGTGTTCTTGGCAACCTTCAATGCTGCAGAAATGTTTTGGTATCCTTCCCCAGATCTGTGCCTCGACACAATCCTGTCTCGGATCTCTACGGACAATTCCTTCGACCTCATGGCTTGGTCAACTGTGATACCTTATATATACAGGTGTGTGCCTTTCCAAATCATGTCCAATCAATTGAATCTCCCACAGGTGGACTCCAATCAAGTTGTAGAAACATCTCAAGGATGATCAATGGAACAATAAGCACCTGAGCTCAATTTCGAGTCTCATAGCAAAGGGTCTGAATACTTATATAAATATGCTATATCTGTTTTTATTTGTAATAAATGTGCATTTCTAAAAACCTGTTTTTGCTTTGTTTGTAGATTGAGAAGGATTTTTTTTTACTTAATCAATTTTAGAATATGGCTGTAACATAACAAAATGTGGAAAAAGGGAAGGGGTCTCAATACTTTCCGAATGCACTGTATTTAATACATTTTTGAATTCAGGCTGTAACATAACAAAATGTGGAATAAGTCAAGAGGTATGAATACTTTCTGAAGGCACTGTACGTGTGTCATACGTTGGTGTCAGTCATTACAGTATATTTCCTTCTCGATCCCTTTTTGTAGCTTTGTATAACCTGACATGACTGTCCATACTCTACTAACATACCGTACATGTACTATGGAGGGATAAAAGCAGATTGAAATGCTATCTAACTGACATTACCAGAGATGAATTGTGCAATAGACGACCCGCTGTAAGAAATGACCTATTCCACTGCGGCTGCCTCCCTCACTCATGATGTCATGGCTAAAGGAAGTTCCCCACAGTGACAGGCGCTTGGGGGGCTATGCTGGGGCTGACATATGAGACCTCAGCTGTATGTTCCACTCAGAGCTGACCTCAGCATTCGAGGGGTTAATAGTCCAGGCCTGAGCCTGGTGCGTTCCTGGTTGTTCAAAGCTGATTGATATGTTGATTTTGCATTAGTTAGCATAATGACATGGACTGATTTAGATGATTTTGGGCAGTTTGGTTAGTGACAGTGAATAGCTCATGAACATTTAACATGGAGACCTGTGTTTGCTGACCCTTGGAACTAAGTGCTGATTACAGATGAAATGGGGCGTCCGCCCAAGCTACCCAATGGAGGATTACATCAACTTCCACTGATGACACCACTCCAGACTGGCTGGAGGTCACTGATGACACCACTCCAGACTGGCTGGAGGTCACTGATGACACCACTCCAGACTGGCTGGAGGTCACTGATGACACCACTCCAGACTGGCTGGAGGTCACTGATGACACCACTCCAGACTTGCTGGAGGTTGGAAATGGATGTGCTGTCACACCAACCCTTCCAAACTGATAATGGCTTTGTGAAGGACGAAAAATATGTCTAATCTCCATTTGGCAAACATTGGGAGTATCAGATAAAAAAAAAGGAGAGAGAGGAGAAAAAACACTTTATTATAAAGGGGCATTAATGATGTTTTGCGTGGAGGCTTGGAATATAGGATGCTTAGCAGATTTACATTTCTCAGATGGATTTTGGAACCGGGCTACAAAGACGTGCAATTGTGTATAATTTATTTTATTTATAGCCTTTGGTTCCGTGGGTGTTAAAACATATTATCAGTGAGAGAGAGAGATAAGGCTCATTATTTTATTAATGTTGTGACCGTTGTTCTCTGAGGAACAACCTGACCCTGGGCCTGTGTGGAGTCACAATGCTGGCGGTGTAGATGAACAGCTGTGCTTGTTCAGAGAACAGAGAGCGTTATCGAAATCCTATATACACCTGGGCAGTGGGTGGCCCTCTCCATTTTTAAGTGGTCTTAATTTCCCTGCCATTTGAATGAATGTCAGAAAATCTCACTGCATAACACTACTCTCCAGGAATGTCTGCCTAGCTGGAACAGCTGGCACAGAGTGCTTATCAATGTGCCACAGCTGATTACGCCCGGGCTTCCGTCGATCTCCTCTTGCCTTCTTCAAAATTGTTGGAAAGGACGATAGGCGGATGGTTACCCCTACATCCCATCTCTGAAATAGGCAGCACATTTGTCTCCCCAACATGCTATCAAATCAGTCAGCTAGGCTAGGCTGGGAGGCTGAGAGGAGAGGGCTATCAGGGAGTGTGTATCTGATCATAGAGCATGACACGGTTAAAGATTAAGTTGTTGAGGAGTGGGGCCAAGAAGCATAGAGGAAGTGACTTAATCTTGCGTTGGGGGGGACTAAAGTCAGATGGTCAGCAGTGAGATGCCCCTCCAGGGAGCACCCCTGGCCCTGGACATATCCATAAAATGTATGAAAAATTATTAGGCTGTGACTAATTGCCCGTTTAGTGTCGCGGAAAGTCGTTAAACAGACCATTGGCTTTTAATACCTAAAATAAGGAATGGGATTAATTAAGCAGAAATGTATTCTTCTAGCCTGCCAAGTACCTTTCTCTACACTCTCTAAAAACAATGTGTGATGGGACTCAGACCGGACCTTGGGGAAATAGCTGGTAATGGTCTGAGAATGGATCTCCACTCTCAATTCACCAGTCCAGTCAGAGTGAGGGGATGAATGAGGGCAATAAGTACATGAGCCACTGACACTAAAAAGGTAGAGGAAGCAGAAAATGGAAGTGGAAGCGAAGGATGTAGGATATATTACTATCCCAGTTCCTGTTCCTGTTCCCTATAATCATAATCCATTAATTTTGATAGGAGAGAAAAGAGAACATGATACACAGAACTGCTTTAAAGACACATGCCTGAAATGAACAGTGACTACTTAGAATAGCATTTTACAGCATGTAAAAATGAACACTGGACAGCTAGGCTATTGTAGAGTATTTTGAGGAAACAGATTATTTGGCATTAACCCCAGGTCAGATCATAATTTTTCTTGGTGGGTATTTCAATACTTCAGCATAATGTTTTCTACAGGTTTTCCTCGTGGTTCTATTTAAAGTCATGTTCTCAGAACGTTCAGAGAACGTTAAGACACAACGTTCTTGTGGGAATTTTAGTACTTCAGGATTTTCTTCAGGTTTCCTCATGAAGGAGTGGGTATCTATTTAAAGTCATGTTCTCAGAACATTAAGAAAAATGTCCATAAAAACCACAAGAAAAAGTGTGTAACATTCAAAGAGTTATATTTTTTTAAATAACATTCTTAGAACTATAGATTACATTCTCAGTATCAACAAAATTCTTTCTTCTATCTTGTTAAGTGTGATCTTAATGAGTGCTTGTTTTCTTTTAAATCGGGTCTATTTAAATGGACAAAATAGCTTTGTATGAGTAAAAAAATATGATATGCTAGCACATTCCTCGTGACGCAGTGGACTAATTACATTATTAGGGACCAGAAAATCACAGGTTCGAATCTCACTTTTGCTGTAAAAAGAAATGTGCTTGCATGATTAATGACTAAGAAAACTAATTCCCATGTGTCCGATCTGTGCTTGGGGTGCAAAACAGTTATCGTAAGCTAGCAGTCTTATTGAAAAATGTTCTCAGAAGGTTATTTAATTACTGTCACGCTGGTATAAAGGATTTGGTGACAGGCGCAGGAATACACAATAGGGGTTTTAATACGCCCAAAACAAACACGTATACAAAAACACTGGGCTGTACCCAGACAAAAGAGCGAGGGTAAACCTCGTTGAACGACACGGGACGATACCCGTAATAAACAATACATAAAGCACGCAGCATAACAGCTGCACCAACGCATAGGTACTCACACGACCAACGGACATGGGGACAATAACCGACTAAGACAGAGGGAACAGAGGCCACATATATAACATACCCATCAGGGGAAATGGGAACCAGGTGTGTGTAATCAGACAAGACAGTCCGGGGTGAATCCCGTTCAGTGAAACCTAGAAAGCCGGTGACGTAGACGGCCTCGGTGGACGTCCACAGGGGCGCAGTGCGGGTCAGTCTGGGTGCCGACAGGAAAATCCCTGGTCAGCGAAGCGTCCAGGATGTCCACCGCAGGAACCCAGCACCGCTCCTCTGGGCCGTACTCCTCCCAGTTGATGAGGTGCTGGAGACGCCCCCCCTATCCCCCGATTTCCAGGACCTCCCGGACCGAGTACGCTGGACCTCCCTCGATGTCCAGAGGAGGATGCGGGGCATCACTGGGTCCAGCCTCAGCGAGGGGACCAGGCACCACTGGCCTGAGGAGAGACACATGAAAGGTTGGGTTAATGCGGTAATCAACAGGGAGTTGTAAACAGTACGTTACTTCATTAACCCTCCTCAGCACTTTTAACGGCCCCACAAACCGTGGGCTCAGCTTCCGGCAGGGCAGATGGAGGGGCAGGTTCCGGGTGGAGAGCCAGACCCGGTCACCTGGGGAGAAAACAGGTGCCTCTCCACGGTTGCGGTCGCCCTGTTCCTTGTGCCGACGCACGGCTTGCTGGAGACAAGTGTGAGCAGTGTTCCAGATCTCCTCAGTGCGCCGAAACCACTCGTCCACCGCAGAAGCCTCTGTCTAGCTCGGATGCCAAGGTGCCAGGGCTGGCTGATAGCCCAACACACACTGGAAAGGAGTGAGGTTAGTGGAGGAGTGGTGGGGGGAATTCTGTGCGTACTCCGCCCAAGGTAGAAAATCCGCCCACTCCCCCTGCCAATCCTGACAGTAACACCGCAGAACCTGCCCACCTCCAGGTTGACAATCTCCACCTGCCCATTTGCTTGAGGCCGATACCCAGAGGTGAGACTGACTGTGACCCCCAGGCATTCCATGAACACCTTCCATACCCGTGAGGTGAACTGAGGGCCACGACCTGACACAATATCCTTTGGGATCCCGTAGTGCCGGAAGACGTGCGTAAAAAGAGCCTCCGCGGTTTGCATGGCCGACGGAAGCCCAGACTGAGGCAGGAGGCGACAAGCTTTGGAAAACCGGTCCACAATGACAAGAATGGTGGTGTTCCCCTGGGCGGGGAGAAGGTCAGTGAAAAGGTCCACCGAAAGGTGAGACCAGGGTCGTTGTAGAACCGGCGGGGGAAGGAGCTTTCCATAAGGGAGGTGTCTGGGTGTCTTTGAGCACATATGGAGCAGGAAGAAATGTACACCCGGACATCCCTAGCCAAGGTGGGCCACCAGTACTTCTTCGTTAGGCAGGCGATGTTACAGCCTATCCCAGGATGACCCGACACAGGCACCGTGTGTGCCCAGGAAAGGAGGCGGTCCCGCACACCTGTGCGCACGTAAGCGTGGTTCTCCGGGCACTGTGCAGGTGCGGGTTCCGTACACAGGGCCTGCCGTATGTTGGCGTCCACGTCACATACCACTGGCGCGATGATGTGGAACGGAGGGATGACGTGGGTCTCCTCTCCCTGCCTCTCCTCTGTGTCATAGAGGCGAGACAGGGTGTCCGCCTTCACACTCTTCGAGCCTGGCCTATAGGAAATTGTGAATTGGAACCTGACGAAGGATAGCGCCCACCTGGCCAGTCTCAGGTTTAGCCTCTTCGCTGCCCTGATGTACTCCAGGTTGCGGTGGTCCGTCCACACCAGGAAAGGGTATTTGGACCCCTTCAGCCAGAAGGGGTCCAAATCCTCCCTGCAACCTAAAAACTGTACATTCCCAGAAAAGGTGAAATTTTCACTCCCGTTCTCAGAATGTTTAAAAAACTTTACGTTTTACCGGTCAGGAAACATATGGCTTCGTTCCCAGAAACAATGGGAAACCAAAAACGTACGTTCCCACAACTTCCAAGGAGCCAAATGTTTTAGCTGGGGAGACAAAAAAGGACAGGGTCTGGACAGCACTTGTGCCAGATGATTTAAATTGGGTATTTGTCATTACTCAAACTCAGAACTTCTTGCTAAAGGCTAATTAAATTTTACTCTGCCTAAAAGTGCTGCCAGTCTTTCTTCGTTTAGTGATTTGATGTTAGTCTATAGTCTTTATCCTTGTAGTGAAGCACTTTAGGAGAATTTTAGTGCAAGCTCTGTTTTTGTTCTTGTGGTGATGTTGACCTTGCATTTTCTTCAGCCTCACACTCCTCGACTTTGGTCTTTTTTCATACTTTATTTGTATATGTGGTAAACTCTGCCTTAAATATTCCCTTTTCTTCCCACAAACTGCCAGTGACAGTTTTGTGACACATTTACAGAGGAATAAAGCTTTAAATGGCACAGTAAACCATTACCAAAAGTGAATGTTCCACTGTGTCAAAAACACTTTGCCTCGGTTTTAAAACCACTATATACGGACTTATGTAGAATTTGAAGGATTGTAAGTCTTGTTTGAATGATCAATGCTTGATTGTTAAGTGTCTATTGCACGTAAAACAATTATTGATCTAATCACTCCGTGTTGGTTGGCATCTAGTGAGGTTGGCCTCTCACTGCCTCTCTCTGTGCAGCTGGTAAATCCTAGCTGGAGACATGGGAGATCAGTCAGCCTGGAGATTTACACCTGACATGCTCTTAAACCCCCTGGCCTAACACTGAGGGTGGCAGAGGGCTTGATGCCAAACACCAGGCCTGCCCAGACCCACAGAACAATTTAACTGCTGTGTTTGATAGGTTTTATAGGTGCATCAGGCTCAGGCTGAGACTGATGCTGGGGCGCCGCACTGAGCAAGGACACAAGCAAAAGAGAGCATTGATTGACCAATTCACTAGAACACACTTTTGAAAGGGTGCCAAAACGCCATAACTTACAGCTGCTCTCTGAATGCCTTTCCCTAAGGTGACATTCAGGCTAAAGCTCTATTGTACAGTGCTGGGAGTGGGGACCATGTATATCGTATTAAAATCAGGGGCATTTTATAGTGTATTTTATGATACTATTAGCATGTCACTACTACTCTGAACTAGACGGGTATGTGGCTGTATTAGTATTGTCTGGCTGCTGACTCAGGATAGGTCGATGCCTCTGAGTGTTCAAATGTCACCGGTGCTCAGTGGCTAATTATGAAAGAAACTTAGGATATATTATTTATTTGTTTATTCGTTCCTTTCTATTGAAGCAAGAGGACTTAATGACATCCCACAGCTATTCATCTTTAGACATACCTCTGAGCGACTTTGTCAGCAAGCCACCCAGAGAGTGCGAGCCGGAACCTGACATTTTACTAATTGCTCTCATTTGAGAATAATCACTGCTCTGATGTATTGGCGATGCACAGCAGCGACAACACAACACACAGGAACCCCTGTCTGACTGGTGACCTGCTTCACTCCCTGAATCCAGGAGAAATGGCTAAAACCACCAAATTACACCAATAAAGAACTGCATTAACTAGATAGGAAAAGAGCAGAAGAGGTGAATAGAATGGAAGGGGGCCCTGCTGGTGGCCCACCCAGGTTGGCAGCAATTATTGCAATCATTAGTTATTTCAGGGAGATTCTCATTGGAGCCCAGCATTGTTTCTATGTGTATCAATGGACGAGGCTAATCCATACAACAATCATTAATCTACCTGTAACATCTGCTATTGCAGAATACTCAGCTATACCATCACCCTTCTTTCTCTCTCCTTCTCTCCTCCTCTATTCTAACCATGTTTGAGTAACTCTTACCTGTCCTTGGCCCCCTGTCGATCACTTTATGTTTGATGAAGACCTCAGTGATGGCCTCCAGAACTGGAATGGAGGACACATTCAAGTTAGAGGAGGCAGTAAAATAAATGATGTACTACAGAGAGGGGTGTACATGAAAACATTTCAAGTAAGAGATGGGGAAAGCCCTCTCCTTGAAGGTGAACATAAGGGCCACTTGGGGAGTGCCTTGTACATAGCATCTGTCTTCATCATCATTTAACTCTTGTTTGCTGGTTTTACTAAACTGTCAGCAATGCTCTGGCCTCCTGGCCTTTACCTGTAAATGCCATGAAAATGCTGACAGTCTGCCAAAGCAGAGCTCCCAGGAAAGAACTGCTGCCTGCTGCCGTCTTCTTAGAATTCTACAGTGCTTTGTCAGAATTAGAGTTGCCTACCTGCACTTACTATAGCTGCTGCTGCACTTAGCTGGTCTGGGCATTTATATTCTGGAGTCATCTATAACCATGGGCCTATCGAAAATTAATTTAGTAGTGGTTTTCTGTTAGTGAAATTGACTGTGTATTTAGGTCATCCAGGTTCCACTCTTTCTCATTCAGGCCTAGTACAGAAAGTTACTGGCACACATTACCAGACCACCATATAGTTGTTCGAGTGTCATCCATTTCTCATCCATCTCCTACAGTATGTTACTTAAAGTCAAGGACGTTCCATGGGGACTGTGTGTCTGTTCATTGTTGCAGTTGAACTGTTTTTTCATGATGTCATCATGAAACTGTCGCCCGGCTGCTGAGTATAACATTATGCCTGATTTCTGAGCAATTTCATGCAATATACAACTTGTATGCATCTGTATGGCTGGATCATTTGAGCAGGTGCTGGGGTTTCATCAGTTGCAATCGTCTTTCTCTCTCTACAGGAAATGGCTTCTGCAAATGACTCCCCACTTTTCTCTCTTACTTGCTTATCCTGAATCGTGCACTGCATGTGATTTTTTGGAATCGTCAGTCAGAGAAGGTACTAGTAACTTTCAAACAAGAAATAAATTATACCGGTACAGTAAATGTATTTATGACAATCAATTGATTACGTGCAGATGAACTATTCAGAAAGAACCTGAAGTCAGTACCTAGTAGAAATGAATTGCATATTGTGATTGCTTTGAGCCCATTTCATTGGGTATTATTATACAGTACTAAGTTGATTTTGGGGTAACACTTTACTTGACACCTAGTGTCATAACATGTTATGTCACGGTCATAATCATGTCATAATATGTCCTAACAACTGACATAACTGTCATAACCTGTCATAATATGGTCACAACACTGTCCTGACACATATATGTATACCTGTTGTGACATATCTTGCATTATTTTATGGCTGGTTCTACTGTAATACCTACATAGTTCAGTTTCTGAGGTGTATCTGTAGTGATGAGGCTGAGAGAAGCATGGTTGGGGCACCTAGTTTTTTAGAGCTCAGTCTCTCCACTCCTCAATGCCAACAATTTTTCTACCATTCCACCACTGAGCTGAAATGACACTTAGTAACCTTCTTCGCTTATTTTTCTATTTTGTTGTTTGTTCTGCATAAGTCACAATTTAAATCTTTATACTTTTTTTATGGACAGGGTTTAAATTATTCTGTGCCAATTTAGTAGAATTGTAATCGCTCCCCCATCGCCACCACCACTACCACCACAGCCCCGCCCCATGTCCTTCATCACCTGTGAAGGTCTAATCTTATCTGCGGCTGCTCCATGGCTGTTCATTAATCACTCCGAGAGCCTGTGGCCTTGTCTAGCTCCCCCTCCCCATATAAGCTCTGACTGGGCTAGTTGGTGGGTGCCCTCCATGTATGGATCCAGTGCCACATTGTGACTGCCACCTCCCCACCTCCTGGTTGCTCCCCTATATGGGCTCTCTGTATGCCAACCCTGTGCCCGTGGTTATCAATCTATAGGCCCTTCCTTGGTTCCATTTAATGCACTGCTGCAGCCCTTATCCGATCAGTATGTAGTATTTTCCAAGATACGGGCCTAGGCCACTTTAGGTAGGAAAATTACCTGCCACACGGGCAGCTGTCTGATAGCAAGAGGTCTTAAGTTGAAGGCTTTCCCTCATTCCAAGGCTTTTCTTCCAAACTGTAGGCAATATCATACAATGATATATGAATTGGACATAGTTAAGGGGCTCTGAATTTGATGGCTGCTCGCTGACACATTGCAATGTCTTTGTTCTTGTTGGACCAACATTGCAGTCTCAATTATTGTCTTCTCACTGGTGAGGAGGGTAGACGTGAGTCGTGCGGTGACTGAGTGCCAAATTCAAAGATGTCACAAATTGGAATGGGTGGGCGGCAGAGGAGGATGGAGGGAGGAGGGAACATAAATAGTTTGTTCTGGAAGCAGCAGGAAAGTTATGACACAGAGATTAAACAAATCGACCCTCAGTATCCCCAGCCGTTGCCAATCTATAGTAATCAGTGTGACTGTATTGAGTTCTCCACTGATCCTTACCAATCAGCAAAGAAAACACAGATCTGTGATCCATTGTCTTCAAGGGATCTTTAAAGAGAGAGTAAGTAAGTGCGTGTGTGTGTGTGTGTGTGTGTGTGTGTGTGTGTGTGTGTGTGTGTGTGTGTGTGTGTGTGTGTGTGTGTGTGTGTGTGTGTGTGTGTGTGTGAGAGATATCTGTGTGTGTGTGTAATTTCACTAGGGTGGCAAGGTAGCCTAGCTGTTAGAGCATTGGGCCAGTCACCAAAAAGTCGCTAGTTTGAATCTCCGAGCTGACAAGGTGAAAAATCTGTCGATATGCCCTTCAGCAAGGTACTTAACCCTAATTGCTCCAGGGTTACTGTTGATAATGGCTGGCTGTGACCCCACATTTTGAGGGTGTCTCAGGGCGAGTTGGGATATGAAAAAAAACACCTTTCCAATTCACACATGTATAATACACACTTGTGCATGTGAAATCAGACAAATATAAGATCTACAGTATCACAACCTTTTCAGATTGTCGTAAAATGGTCACGTCAACTATTTGCATAGTGATACATGGAGTAGATTTGTCTTACATCAGTGTAACTGCTAATTTGTGAGCTTGTGGTATTCATTGAAACAGAAACAGTGCCCTCTGGGCAGTGATTAGAGCATTGATCAGGGTGTTGCCTGGCTCTAAGATTGATCTGCTGGTGACGTCAAATCAAATCCTATCACTCGCGCGCGCACACACACACACACACGCACACACATAGTATTGCTATAACTCCTCACATTCATTAAACACCACCACAAAACAACCTCAACTGCTTGTCCAGTAAGCATTGGCATCAGTGTGCTTACATTCTTCAACCTTTGGATGCCTCCCCAGTTTGTCCTACAGAGGACCAGGGACGATGAAATGCCCTGTTACAAATAAATAATGAGCCTACTGGCAAGAGAAACATTCCTAATGTTTTGTCAAAATATCTAGCATTCATCGTCAACGATAATGTATTCCGCTCCAATGCCAAACAGCTATATACTTGCAGCCAGGGGTGATTTCATCATGGATATGATTAATAAAAGACTGGAAGTTCAAATTCCCTCCCTATCAATGAAATGCCCTGGGGCTGTATAGGCATCACAATAAGGGCTTAGTTTGTTTTGGTCTGATTGATGCTTTTTCTGCGTACCGCTCCAGCTTTGTTTGTTTATGCTAATGAGTGTTATGACCTGTTGGTGTTCCGTCTAGCAGTGAAATGGCAGCCAATGCTGCAGGAGTAATCCATTGATCTCTGTTCAATGCATCTTTCTCATAGACAGACACAGACTGTTTCCTGGATTAACAGAGCAAGACGGAATGAGAATGTGAAAGCGTGCCACAAGACAAGTGCGTCCCTGCTGCTTAGATAATTTATACATGATTCCATCCTCTCCATTTTGTCTCAGCATCACATTTGAAATGATCGTTATACCGATTAAAGGGGGTAATTTCATGTCTCACTCATCACCAAGATGTCTATGCCCGTTGCCATGTGGGTTTGAAATGTATCCTGACCTGAAGGAGAGGTTTCCCATTGAGAGAAACTGCTGTGTTTATACTGTATGCTGTGGTTATCACCTTCCTTTAGTGCAGTGCTTGTCAGCTGATATTGGGTTTAGAGTAAAGACAAATGCCTACTATGCACCTCTTATTTTCTCAGTCAAAACCCACAACCAAAATCGCTTGGACAAAATACCTATGCATTCTTGCTGGACTCAGACTAACTGATAAATATTTTTGCATTGCGTTATTCAATTGCTCATTTTTGACCTTACCTTGCAGTCACTCAAAGTATTCTCAGCTGATTCACCAAATACAGGGAGGGCACTTGTATGCCATATAATGCTCTAATGCATAATTATTTAAATGTACTTTTTGTCAGAGAGTGTATTATAATGGGTAAGCATTTAAAAATAGCATGATATTGTTTCAATTATCTTTGATTATTACACTGCATTACTCACAGTCCGTTAGGTGTTGCAAGCTAAAGTTCAACTTTCACTTGTTCACCATCACAGCACTGAGACTAGAGGCATGACCATGTTTCTCGTATCAGGGGACCAGTCAAGATACTGTGCTTCACTGAGTAAAATATTTGGTTTTGTCTCAGGCTATGCCTCCTTTACTCCAGCCTACAGATCAATAATCTGCCTTTCTTTAGTAGGAAACCAAGATGGCGCCGATAGAGATGGCAGCTTCACTTCAAGTCCTTAGGATACTGTGCAGTCTTTTGTTTTTCTATGTATTATTTCTTACATTGTTACCCCAGAAAACCTTAAGTGTTATTACTTACAGCCGGGAAGAACTATTGGATATCAGAGAGACGTCAACTTACCAGCACAACCAGCACTACGACCAGGAATACGACTTTCCCAAAGCGGATCCTTTGTCTGCACCTCCCAGGGCATTTGAACTGATTCTAGAGGCCGACCCAAAATAACGCAGTCGGAGGAGGAGAGGGTGCAGGAGCGGTCTTCTAGTGAGGCTTCGAATGCGAGCACACCACCCATCGCTTCAGAGTATATTACTCGCTAATGTCCAGTCCCTAGTTAACAAAGTCAACGAAAATAGGGCAAGAGTTGCTTTCCAAAGAGATATTCGGGATTGTAACATATTCTGTTTCACGGAGACATGGCTAGCTGGGGACATGCTGTCGGAGTCCGTACAGCCAACGGGATTTTCAGTGCATTGCGCCGACAGGAACAAACATCTCTCTGGTAAGAAGAAGGGCGGGGGTGTATGTTTCATGATTAACGACTCATGGTGTAATTGTAACAACATACAAGAACTCAAGCCCTTTTGTTCACCTGACCTAGAATTCCTCACAATCAATCTCCCAAGAGAACTCTCCTCGTTATCGTCACAGCCGTGTACATCCCCCCACAAGTGGATACCAAGACGGCCATCAAGGAACTTCACTGGACTTTATGCAAACTGGAAAGCATATATCCTGAGGCTACATTTATTGTAGCTGGGGATTTTAACAAAGCTAATCTGAGAACAAGGAGACCTAAATTCTATCAGCATATCGATTGCAGTATACGAGCGAGTAACACATTCGGCCACTGCTACTCTAACTTCCACGATGCATACAAGGACCTCCCCCGCCCTCCTTTTGACAAATCTGACCATGACTCCATCTTGCTGCTCCCCTCCTACAGGCAGAAACTAAAAAAGGAAGCGCCCATGCTTAGGTCTATCCAGCGCTGGTCTGACCAATCGGATTCCATGCTCCAAGATTGCTTCAATCACGTGGACTGGGATACGTTCCGGGTAGCCTCAGACAATAACATTGATGTATACGCTGACTCGGTGAGCGAGTTTATAAGGGAGTGTATAGGAGATGTACCCATTGTGACTATTAAAACCTTCCCTAACCAGAAACCGAGGATTGATGGCAGCATTCTCGCAAAACTGAAAGCACGTACCACCGCATTTAATCGTGGCAAGGCGACTGGAAACATGGCCGAATACAAACAGTGTAGTTATTCAATCAAACAAGCAAAGCATCAGTATCGAGACAAAGTGGAGTTGCAATTCAATGACAAACACGAGACACATGTGACAGACAATCAAGGATAACAAAAAGAAAAACAGCCCCGTCGCGGACATCGACGCCTTGCTCCCAGACAAATTAAACAACTTGTTTGCGCGCTTTGAGGACAATACAGTGCCACCGACACGGCCCGCTATCAAAGACTGTGGGCTCTCCTTTTCCGTGGCCGACGTGAGTAAAACATTTAAACTTTTGAACCCTCGCAAGGACACTGGCCCAGACGGCATCACGAGCCGCGTCCTATTCCAGTTTGCTGTCCCTACATGCTTCAAGATGGCCACCATTGTTTCTGTTCCCAAGAAAGCTAAGGTAAATTAACTAAATGACTATCGCCCCCCGTAGCACTCACTTCTGTCATCATGAAGTGCTTTGAGAGACTAGTCAAGGATCATATCACCTCCACCCTACTTGTCACCCTAGACCCACTCCAATTTGCTTACCGCCCCAAGAGCTCCACAGACGATGCAATCGCCATCACACTGAACACTGCCCTATCCCATCTGGACAAGAGGAATACCTATGTAAGAATGCTGTTCATTGACTACAGCTCAGCATTCAACACCATAGTACCCTCCAAACTCATCATTAAGCTTGAGACCCTGGGTCTCGACCCGCCCTGTGCAACTGGGTTCTGGACTTCCTGACAGGCCGCCCCCCAGGTGGTGAAGGTAGGAAAACAACATCTCAACTCCTCTAAACCTCAACACTGGGGCCCCACAAGGGTGCATTCTCCGTCCTCTCCTGTACTCCCTGTTCACCCACGACTGCATGGCCATGCACGCCTCCAACTCAATCATCAAGTTTGCAGACGACACTACAGTGGTAGGCTTGATTACCAACAACGACGAGATGTGGCCCTCGGAATGTGGTGTCAGGAAAATAACCTCTCACTCAATGTCAGAAAAACAAAAGTGATGATTGTGGACTTCAGGAAACTGCAAAGGGGGCACCCCCCATCCACATCGACGGGACAGCAGTGGAGAAGGTGGAAAGTTTTAAGTTCCTCGGTGTACATACCACCGACAAACTGAAATGGTCCACGCACACAGACAGTGTGGTGAAGAAGGCGCAAGAGCGCTTCTTCAACCTGAGGAGGCTGCAGAAATGTGGCGTGTCACCGAAAACCCTCACTAAATTTTACAGGTGCACAATTGAGAGCATCCTGTCGGTCTGTTTCACTGCCTGGTACGGCAACTGCACCACCCACAATCGCAAGGCTCTCCAGAGGGTGGTGCAGTCTGCACAACGCATCACCGGGGGCAAACTACCTGCCCTCCATGTCACCTACAATACCCGATGTCACAGAAAGGCAAAAAATATAATCAAGGACAACAACCACCCGAGCCACTACTTGTTCACCCCGCTTCCATCCAGAAGTCGAGGTCGGTACATCTGCATCTAAGCTGGGACAGAAAGATTGAAAAACAGCTTCTATCTCAAGGCCGTCAGATTGTTGAACAGCCACCACTAGCACAGAGAGGCAGCTGCCTACCTACAGACTTGATATCATTGGCCACTTTAATAAATGGAACACTAGTCACTTTAATAATGCCACTTTAAGAATGTTTACATATCTCACATTACTGATCTCATATGTATATACAGTATACTGTATTATTTACTATCTATTGCATCTTAGCCGCCCTGTCACTGCTCATCCATATGCTTTATACTTATATATTCTCATCCCATTCCTTTACTAGATGTGTGTATTTGGTTTTGTTGTGGAATTTGTTAGATATTAGGTTTTGTTGTGGAATTGTTAGATATTACCTGTTAGATACTGCTGCACTTTCGTATCTAGAAGCATAAGATTTTTGCTACACTCGCAAAAACATCCGCTAACCATGTGTATGTGTGACCAATAACATTTGATTTGATTTGAAAATATTATTGATGTGTTCATTATGTGTGTTTTAACAAAATCCCTTTACAAAAAGATATTAAGATGTAAAATATGTGACAAATATATGGAATGTGTAGCCAAGGATAGGCATTGAAAGAGTCCAATCCTGATTATGTGTGTGTTCTCTTCTGTACTATATCCTGGGGCCCAGGGCAGTTGGGGGCCTACAGACAATAACAGATCTGTATCTGGGGGGAGAGTTCTCTCTGGCCATCCTCAGAGACATGAGTCAGCACCTGGTGATTAGAGGGGAAATGATTGTGTTCCGAGGGTTGATTAACAACAATCTAGCAACACATTTTCTTTGTGAGGTCAGCCCTTTACCCTCTCCTGCATTCTCCAATGCATTCACTCTCCCACCTCTCTTTCTTCCTCTCTCTCCTCCCCCCTTTCTCTCTCTCTCCATCTCTCTATTTCTCTCTGTCTGCCACCCACTCTTTCACGTCCGGCCACACATTTCTTAAATGCCAATCTCTTTCTTGAAGGCTGTGTCTGTCCATGTCTGCCACTAATAGCAGAGGAAATAGATGGAGGTCTAACTGTGAGTTTTTGTTGTGGGCCCCCAGGAGCAGGGTCTGCCTGCTCAGCAGAGAGACCTCTCACAGCACTCTCTCAATCAGCCTTATTGATCAGCACTGCTATTGGCATAATCCCTATGAATAAAATGCTGCTCTATTGAGTCCAAATCCCTACTGGGATTCAGAAGGGAGAAACATAACCTTTTGCATCTTGGCATTGTACACTTCTATTCAAGTCCTCACCCCTAACAACTTTGCTCCCTTGCAGAGAGGAACGGATAGATAAAGTGGAAATGTCACAATGTGGAGTACAGCCTCTTGCAAAAATACCTGTTTTTCTCATTACTTTCCACAACTACAGTTTCAGCAGCAGACCAAGAGATACATTATTGAAATTATTAATAAAATCAAGGGCAGGTCAAACCGTGTTTTTCTGGGCATTGACTCACTTATGATGACATCAAAGAGAGAAGAAGGCTTGACTTGTGCATCTAGATACACTCCCTGTTGTTACACCAGGAACCCCCTTGACATTTGAAATAATTGGAAGATGGAAAAGACAATGTTTATACAGATTCTCAGTGTACAGAATGTGCAGTGTTTTTTAACCACATCTTAAAGAACAAGCATTATATTTTCTTGTGATTTATACTGGTGTACGAGGAGGGAAATTACCTCTTCACATTTACTTTCCGTTTTCAGAACAATTTCAACTTCCTAGAAAAAAGATTGCTTTAGTAATCTCAATAAGTGTTGCAAATGGTTATAAATAGGGAATCCATTCGGTCCATTTCTTAACATTATCAGGCACTAGCCTTTTGGTCCGTCAACATCCCTTTTCTCTCTGTTACTGCCATAAGGAACTGCCTATATCCTTTATTTCCCTGAGCCTCAGAATGACTTTAGGTAGTCGAGTAATTTCCCATATCATGTATTTATTTAGTAATTAGTATGTATGTATTTATTTATTTGTGTATTAATCTATGATCTATGTATTTAATATTAAATGGTACACAGTCCTTTTTCGTTAGTTCTGTTGTTGTAAAGTTACTGTTTCTCAGTGGTCCTTTGTTTTCTGTTTGGCTGGAATATAGGGCAGTACAGTTTGGGTGCTTTTATCTGAAACAGTCTGTGTGCTGCTGTTTCGTAGCAGTTTTTTCCGGCAGCTTGCGGGATTGAGAAGACCCTTTCTGGGCAGCGTCTGAGTCCCCACTGCCACGTTCACTGGGAACGAGACATAAGAAGGGTCCAGACAGTTATGGAGGACGGAGTGCTCTGAGGAGGAGAGCGGTGGTGTGGGCGAGCCGGCTTGACTAGGACTGGGCTCACTGTCGTCAGTGTCTGGGGTCGCACA
The DNA here is from genome assembly GCA_030435695.1 of Brachymystax lenok tsinlingensis. Lineage (NCBI taxonomy): Eukaryota > Metazoa > Chordata > Actinopteri > Salmoniformes > Salmonidae > Brachymystax > Brachymystax lenok. The sequence continues at coordinate 28,198,766 of CM059819.1, read as the reverse complement.
GCCGCCCTTCTCCTCATCTCCCTCCTCTTCATCCTCCTCGTCATCATCACAGCACAACGCGTGGTATAGGATCTTGTCACTGAAGCGGACTCTCTCTCTGGTGCCGGACGTGCGGGAGGTCTTGTGGCTGTGCGTGGAGCTGGAGGCCTCTTCGCTGGCGCTGGACGAGTCTGGGGTGACTATGAGAGGTCCATTAGGGATGGGCAGCCCCCCCCATTCATTTGGGAGTAGGCTGAGGCGGTTGTGGGGGGTGGGGTCTGGGTCTGGGTGGGGATGCACCCACGCCCCGCCCCCCCGGCTCCAGCCCTGCATCCCTGAGCTGCTCTGTTGGCGCTGCTTTGTGGGCGGCGTTTGCTGCAGCGACGGAGGCCTCCAGATAGCTGCAGAACTCCCAGCTGTCTGAGAGCACGTCAGGGTTGAGGAAGTCCAGCCTGAAGGCCTCACCCAGGCCCCTCTCGCTGCTGGACGTGCTGCTCGCTGTGGCCACCGTCCAGTCATCCGGCTCCAGGTCAAAGTCAAAGTCTGACGTCAGCTTGTCGATCTGAACCACCACCTAGAAGAGTAGAGAGAGGGCAGAACAGATGTTTAGAATATATGATATACATCACTACACATTATGTTCTTGACTTAATATGTTGTTAAATATACATGACTGTTTTCCACTATGAAGACAAATACTTCACACACCAACTGGGATAGCAAGGAGGGAGGCGAGGGGGGAGGGATTATTTGAAGTTATAGACATGTTTTTAAACACTACTTTACAATAATATGATGTTTTAATGTCCGCTATTAAGACATACAGTAGGGTCTGAAATTATTGAAACCCTTGATAAAGATGAGCAAAAATGACATGTTTAAAATCAATAATTCAAATACTGAGCTATATTGTATTGTAATTTCTAGTATTTTATACTACTAGAAATGCTCAGAGAAAGAGATTTTGTTTAGCAAGTAATACAACAAATCTCAAAAAGGTAGGGTTAGAAATTATTGACAACCTTTCGATACTTCACCTTGCGAGGATAATGGCACTGAGCCTTTTTCTAAACTGTTTTATGAGTTTGTGAACGCAGTGAGAGGGATTCTACACCATTCCTCCATACAGAATCCTTACAGATCCTTGATATCCTTCGTCTACACTTATGGACTGTCCTCTTCAATTCAAACCATAGGTTTTCAATGGGGTTCATGTCCGGAGACTGAGATGGCCATTGCAAAATGTTGATTTTGTGGCCAATTCACCAATTATTTATGTCCTTGCGAGGGTTAAAAAGTCTCAGTCTCCGGACTTGAAACCCATTGAAAACCTGTGGTTTGAATTGAAGAGGGCAGTCCATAAGCACAGACGAAGGATATAAAAGCTCTGGAAGGATTCTGTATGGAGGAAAGATCCCTCCCAGTTCTCCAACTCATAAAATATTTTAGAAAAAGGTTCAGTGCCGTTATCCTCGCAAGGTGAGGTACTAAAAGGTATTAAAAACAGAGGTGTCAATAATTTTGACCCCTACCTTTTTTGAGAAAGAAAATGATAATTTGTTAAACATAATCTCTTTCTCTGAGCAATTTAATTAGTATAAAATAATATAATTTCCCCTTTTTTAAGCGTAGGCCTACAATATATTTAAGTATTTGAATTATTTATTTTATACAGTCATTTTTACTCTTTACACTATGATGATTCGATTTAAGATACCTATACATTCTACTAGTATGAAGAAAATGTACTTCACACTAAATCAAGCCATAATGAAGCTTGACTTTCACCCACTGTACAGGGAGTCAAACTAGCAGGGTAGTTTATCAACCTGGCTTGGCAAAATCAACCTCAATACTTCTCATCAGCACCCACCCATGCTGTATGAGTGTTTATGGTCTCATGAATAGAAAGCACTTGAGCCCACAACACCATTGATTTTGTTGATTTGCTGATGGCACATAAAATTCGAGCCTCAAACACTTGACATTTGAGCACCTTAATCAACAGATCGCGCTCTCGTAAGCAATCTATTGTAAAATGGAAAAATGCTCAGCATTCATGTAGTTTGTAAGTGATGCATTTCTCCAAACAGTTCCACAATTAATACTAGTGTTTCTCAGAACATGTGCATATGGAATTGGAACAACATTTTTGTTGAAGAGCTGAGATATGCTGATCTTTTTTTCCACCTAATGCTGCTATTTGCTATTTGCCTCTGTGCTTTCAACTGCTCATTGTGAGCAGTATCAGAAAAACAAGCCCCTGTCTGCATGAGGGATTAAAACCCTAATGAATTGTTTCATCACAATGACTTTAAAGGAGCAATTAACAGTCCCAAAGACCTGACTACACAAATACCCTGATTAAAAACCTAGTATCATTCAGCTGATCATTTAACTTGCTCAGGTGATATCTAGTGCAAACACAGCCATTTGGCATCAAAGAGCTTCATAATCTCTGACAGATCGCGACAGGATTGAATCTTACATAAATATGTAGTGTCTATTTAGAAAATAGAAAAAGAACAAAGCCTTGCATTGCCCACCAACAACTGTTCACAGATGGAGGAAACCATTTTTTAAGGTCTCACAGGGACTATAGGGAGGCTACAGTACATCCTACAACAGAGGAGCGATGGAGGGTATTATCATGCAATATTTGTGCAAAATGTACCGATTTGTATTATTTACAAACCCAAAGCGTCCTATTCTTATCACAGGCCATATCATGGTAGTTAATTCAACCATCTGCATTTGAACCAGTCTTGGAACAGCCCATCCTAATTTTTCTGATTTCAATCATTCTGTTTCTTTGTAGTATTTCTAATGCAGGCATGTGACGTGTGTATCTGTATAGGGCTTTGGGTAAACAGATTGTCAGGTTTGTGTATGGTGTGCATAGGTTTCTGTGTGGGTGTGCCAGGCCTGGCTGAGCAGCTTTTCATGCCACAGGAGCTTCAGTACCAGGGCTATGTTTTCCTCTATTGACAGTCAGCCCTGTGGGAGCAGATCCTCTGTGGGGGCACTAAGCGGTGAGCTGAATGGGTAAACCAACCTGTCTGTTGAATGATTTGCAGACTTTAAACTAATGCAGGATGATTCTCACACCCAGAGGGAATGGAATGGCTTTGTTTAGTTGATTACTCATCCTGAAAAAAAAGGGATTTAATTTAATCAATGTGTTTAAAAAAGTATGGTCTGTCAGAATCATTTCACGAGTCCGCCTGAACGCCTGACACTGACCTAATTTAACTGCCTTAATTGGATATCAATTAATAAAGCACCCAAGAACAGAGGCATATAATTTCCAGTCATTATATGTTAAACAAATCCCTTTTGTAAAAAACGAAATGGATTTGAATACAAAAGAATGGCAAACACTGACTACCAACCAAAGCATTTTTGACTGACACATCCGCTAAGATAAGATACTTGAAAATGCTACAGATGATGTCAATAGTCGTTAAACATCATTGGTGGCCCAGCTCACATCCTATCATGAGATATTCTCCCCAGGATTAACCCACCGTGAGCCCTCTCTCCCAGCCACTGTTACATCGTCATCAGCTTCCAGTATGTACGCTAATTTAGCTTGATAACAGTCTAGGTCACATATGGGCTCAATGCAGCAACAATGATCAGTAATCTCAGTCTTTTCTTCCAGGAAGAAAGAAAAGTGTGGGATGAGTGAGCTCTAGAGTGAATTATTGGGTAAACAGATTGCCTAAGCGTAAAGGATGAATGAACACATCAGGAGCAAGTCATTAGTGAGGGACACACTGTGTTTGAAATGGAGAGAGCACAATGAGGACCAGCAACAGTAATTACAAGCTTTAGAGTAAAATCACATCCTTTTGTTGGGTTTCATAGCTCATGATGTCACAGCAGATTGCAGCTGGACCACGACACAGAATCGGCTTTGAAACATTGCTTGGCTTAACACCTGACTTGTAAAAGACCACTTTTTCTTTTGAATAGAGCTAAACACAGAATATAACAAGCAACCTTGTGGCACAATTGTTGGACCTCAGGGTGCAATGTCACTGGTTTCCATCCACCCCTCGCCCTTTCTATGGAATTGTTATTTGGTCCTTTGTAGCTCAACTGCAATACAGTTGTAGCTACAGTGACCTATCCAGTCCACTTATTAATGTTTCAGTAACAATATAATGACTGCAGAGAAGATAGATTAGTTGTTCTCTTTCTTATTTCGGGAGATACATCCACACTCTCTATTTATCCATTGTCTGTGCCGGCATGATTGTGGCAGCCTGTGACTGTGACTGACTCAAAACAATCCCAGCTCGGCTCGAAGCACACGATCATAATTGGGCCAAGTACTCAAAACTGAGCCTCGTCATTTTGAGTGCTCAAAGGTGGCTTTGTAAGAGAGGTTGTGTGTGAATGTCAGCTGAGGTTTACCACCCCCAACTCTCCATCTGCCATGATTGGCCTGCTGGGTAATTGATGGTCAGGCTGAAGAAGGGCACTTGGAGCACAGCCTGTGACAGAGCCTTACAGTGAGGAGGGGGAACCAGGAGGGAAGAATTGGAACATGGAGTGATGGTTGATGCTGCGATTCTCTGCTAAAGCCTTAGCTCTGCTCTGTTCTGCAGAGAGCTGTCTGAGACAGTGCAGCGGTGATCTCTAAATTTGATTCCGTAGTGTCCTCTATTAAAGGGCCAATCCTCAGTTGAAACAATTAACAAAGTGGTTTTGGTAAAAAGCTGAGGGATTTATAGACAGAACTATGGATATAAGGACCAACCAGCCATGAAATCAAAATTCTAGTTTTAACCATGTTTTGAATCTATGCAGTGTTTGTTTACATTTACAATGTGTACAAACATTTGAGTAAAACAAGCTTACATTTGGGGTTTTAACTGGGTGTGACAGGAACTAAGGTTATGAGGCATTTCTAAGTTATATTCTTCAAGAATCAATGTGTATATATCATTGATTTCTAAGACAAAAAAATTGATGTAGCTACTGCAGACTGCTCATTTAACCCGCTCCCGCTACATAAAATGGTAATGTAGCCAATTATATATCAGGGGTGTTGAAGCTTTAATACTCCTACCTGTCTGTGCGTAATGTCCTGTCTCGTAGTTGTGCTCCTTTGATACAGTTTGTCTTGTTGTTCCGATCATTGTATTTGAAGTAGCAACATGACCAAGTTGTTGAGGTCAAAACCAGCAAATGTGATATTGAGTGTTTGAATTGCCTGTTGACAAGGAGGCTGATATTTACCGCGTGCTCTTATCATTCCATTGATGTTTAAACAGATGTTTAATGAGGTACGTTTGCTTCGGTATGCATTGGTGGTTTTAATGTAGGAAAACATTCCAGCTAGCTGTCTGTCTAGTAAACGAAGGAAATCCCTAATCTCTTGAAAATACTTTGAATACATGTAATCTAAATAGGTTATATGTATTAGTTTTGTAATTCACTTCATAGAACAATATGAATCATTCCAATGTAATGTCTACGGATCCATTTTGTATGATTGTTGGTAATAGCAGTGTAGAATGACTTACGGAGATCAGAGTCTGGAAAAAAAGAATAGTGGCTGCCAGCTACTGCCATGCTTTTAACCACTGTCATCATTCCTCTATTCATTTGCCACCACTTCTATAATCTACTACAACTACTACTATTACTACTACAACTAATACTACTACTTCTACTACTACTACTACTTCTACTACTATTACTACTACTACTACTACAACTACTACTACAACTACTACTATTACTACGACTACTACTACTACTACTACTACTACTATTACTACTATTACTACAACTACTTCAAGTGCCAGTTTTATTGCAACTACTGTAGTACAATTGCTGCTATGCAATCAATGCAGCATCATTTTAATGAGACATGCAAAACACATTAAATGTAATAACCATCTCTGAGTGTTCATGAGACAGATACACATGCTGTATCAGTGAATCCTTCCTCTGTGATGCAGACTATCTGATTTAAAACCATTACACAATATGTATGTGACCCTCCATCTGTTCCTGTGTCTCTCTCTCTCTCTCTCTGTATTTCCCCCCTGTCATTTTTCAAGTTTACTTCGAAAAGTTTGCAGCTCTAACTCGTTAATTATGTTACATCAAGCGTCTGGCATCGATTTTATTTTTCAGAGCGAAAATGTGAAATGTGTTCAATAGCGCAATTAAAACGTCTCAATGTCATTTTATTCTCAACATGTCACAATGGATTCCCAGCCTGTCCTTGTGCAGCACTTCTAGTGTTGGGAAGCATTTCATGCCAATTAGAAAGCTTCAGCAATTACCAAAATGGCCTAGCATGCTGACTCTGAAGTGAAACATTTGCAAATATAGTATGTATTTAGTTCCTGCAGCTTCCAAGCTCCTCCTCACCCAGTGCCCCATGCCTGTTTCCACATAATTTAGCTCTCCTCAAGACAAGGATAGCAGAGCTTCCTATAGTCGGAGTATCTCTGAGAAACTGTTTATCACATCCTACTGAAACTAATTCATCATCCTAGCTCCAATCTGAAAGGACATGTTTACTGAATTTCCTTGAAAAAATGTTTTTTATTGTCCAATGAAAATTGTAGGTCTGCCGTGCTTCTGAAACATAATTAGTTCTGCATTTCATTAAAAAAAAATCTTACAGGGCACCTTACTCACAATCTATGCAATCTAAATATCCATTTTCTCTGGTAAAGTTTTCTGTCAGCAAAATTCCATAATTGACCTTGCAAAGTGTTAGGTTTGATAAGGGAGGAGTAAGAAGTCACAACAGCCATGTTAGAAGGACCTGCCTGATTTAGGTCAACCTGACTGGTGAGACCGTGATGTCGCTTGGTGTTGGCACCGGCGGGATAAACAATGTCTTTGAAATGCTCCCTGCAAGCTGTAATTATTCTGTCATGAGAAAGGACTATAAGCCTGGAAGTTCACGTGCCTCCCTCCCTCCGTCATTACACTTTTTAATCTTTCCCTACTAAACACTCATCTTTATGGAAGCCTTAAAGTGGCTGTGCATATTCACAAACAACACGGTCGCCGTGATGAGGATGAGAGCAGAGCGACACTCCCTGACAACTCGCTAATCAAAAGCAGCATCACAATCTCACTGCATAATGGACATCAATCAAGACAGGACAGAACCAAGTTTAGGATTCCGACTGCAGCCAGAGTGCAGTCCTGGAAGGCTGATACATCACATCAACTACTGTTTTTACTCCACTGCTCTCAATAGCTCAATCCAGGTCATTATTTATCATTACTCCCCCACCTGCCGTTTGGTATATACTGTAACTAATTGAGATGTTTCTGTATAAACATAGTGGGAGATTGTAGGGACCAGAGATGTAAGGCGTAAATACTGAAACACTCTGTGGAGGAACAGACCATGCTTTTAGTAGTACCACAGAGTAGGGGTGTGTTCCACCGACCAAGGCATGGCTGTGTACTGTAGCAATGCATGCTGGACATTTATGGGGGTTTTCCTTCATTGGTTCTATCATTGAGGAGCCCCAGCGCTTGTAATGACCTGAAATAGATGGAAGCGCCACGCTACTGGGCTTCTCACTCTGTCTGCTTCCCAGAGATAGCACTTGGATTAAGCACCAGGCAGCTCGTGTGGCATCAGGTCACGCTGGGAGCAGCCTAGGAAATGAGTGTGCTGTGAGAAGCAGCCAGGCCAAGCTGACCCTTTTAATGACTTGGTTGCCGAGCAGTTTCTACTGTACCAGGCAGAGACATCCTAGACACTCTCTTTCTGTAGGAGGGACAGTAAAGGCCTGGCTGCCAGTGATAGTTTGGGGTGTGTTGGACTAGGGAGCGGGAGAGTAGGGACATAGGGGACATAGGGATAGGGCAGGGTGTTGTTGGTAGAGAGGACGTTGCACCACAGGAAGAAGCCCAGCTCAATCCAGCGGTAAATCTTCCAACCTCGCTGACAGAGAGAGTGGAAGTCTCACTGAAAGCAACAACCCAGTGAGCAGACAATTCCCCCAATCAAGATTATCTCAAAACCAGCTCAGTTTAATGAAGTCTTTGGATGAGAGAGAGTGCCTGTGTGGTTTGTGTGCGTGTCCTCGAATGGGTGTTTGAGTGTCTGTGGTGGTGGCTATTGGGCAATATTTTTACATTATCGTTTCTGTTTACAGTACACCATTGTCACCATAAGAAAACATCTGATCCATACATTGAGCTGCCCTAACCCTATTCCTCAATGAGGCTCTGGTCTGTGTGTGTTCTCATTGTTCTGGGGGCACAGGGGGCTCTAGGAGACATGCCCAGGAGAAAGAAAAGCAGTTTGCACTTTCCTCTAAATACAGGGCACACGATCAATATGCTACTGGCATTTCCAGGTTTCCATGGCCCGCTACGCTTATCTTAAAGGGAGTGCGTCCCCATTTTATTTTATTGTGTGAACCCCACATATCATTACCCAACAAATGTAGCCTGCTCGACCATACCGAAGAAGAAATATTGAAGCCCAGAGAAATACTATTTATGCAATTTCTTTTTTGTTTCACTGTGCACTACTACATATCTGTGACGAATCCATTTCTATTCCATCTTGTTTGTCTTTGTTGTGTTCACTCAAGTAAAGGTCTCTGTAGTCATTTCCATGGAAACACTTACAGGAACATCCTACAATCAATGATATGTTACTAGTCAGAGTAGCATGGCATGGTTCCCATACTAATCAGATATGAGTTTCCATCTAGGCAAATCCGCTTATGTTTACAATGACCCGGTGCCTTTTCCCTCAGTTCAGAGAGTTCTTTACCAGTCTATGAACATGAGTCTCCCTGCATGGACAGCAATTGACTTATTGGTGGATAGATTGATAGGTAGATTTGAACATTCAACAAAGTGTAATGTAGATAACAGGATGTCCAAGAGGTCATGAAACCAGAAAATGAGGCATGATGGGTACTCTGCATAGGGAATTCAGAGCTTTGCTAGATGGTGCACTCCTCACCATAGTGAAGTAGAAAATGTATATATTGAAATGACTAAACAATTTGTCTTTGCTTCCAGCTTTCCGCCATTTCTATATGTGACAATCTGTAGGGTGTTCTTCTCAACTAGTGACAAAACCTGTCACAACGCGTCTCCTTCACGCTCTCTCTCCTACAAGCAGTAGGATGTCTTTGAAGCTGCAACACCTTTATCAGACATGGCAGTTCCTAAAACTCTCTCTGCCTATAATAGAGGGTTAAGCTGGAGGGGAGAAGCGGTAGATTTTACAGAGGGCTATTTGCAAGCAAAATCAGTAGGAGACATCCTGCCGTCCCCCGCGAGGCACCATCTGGCCACCACATACCTGTCTCACCTCAATAACACACACAATAACTGATTTCTACTATATAGGGAGCCTGTCACTCCCCACTCACACCACACACTGCGCCTGGATTAAATTAAGTCCTATAGCCACATACGTAGGTAGGATCTCATTTGAACAATGACAATTCATGACGACCAATTTTAACATGTCAGGTGAAACACGCAAACAGCTGATTTCCAGTACCGCACAGTGTGTCATTACCAGCTTTAGACAACTCTTCCCCAATCAACTCCTTGGGGAGGTAGAGGACCTGTCAGCCAATCAACAACCTACTTGGTCCTTTCTGAATGTCCTCATGTGTTCTCAGGAACCTCTCCCAAAGGAGGTATTGCAAACAAATTAGCATTGAGATGATGGATTGATGACTCTCCGCATCAGAACAACAAGGGTGCTCTTGCTTTATGCATAATAAAAAAGGTTGGTGGTGTAGGTGAGGTGTCACAGTGAAAGCAGTTGTGTAAGCCATCAGTGGGATGTCAGAAATATCAATATTCACTCAATGTATCATCTCCAGGGGGTTTAACTAGGTTATTAGGGATTATGTTGTAGAACAAGATAACCTTTGCCATCGAGGAAATAACACAACGGCCCCATTTTGACTATACAAAAAAGTGGGGCAAAATATTGAATTGTATGCCAACCTACAGAGGGTGAATTTACTGTGGCTGGGTTTAAAATTAAACTGGAGATTCATGATGCGTGATGCACTCAATATAGTCATTTATGTTGTCTGTGACATTTCAAATATGTTTTGAAATACAAGCTACGCTGAGAATTCCAAGAGTTGCATTCTTGCTTGACAACAGCATTACTTTAATTGCACTGTCAAAACATCACCCATGAACTGCATTGAAGGATATGGAAAGTCAAATGTGAATATGAGTACTACCACTACAGTAGCTGATATCATCACAGCCAGTCAGAACCAGATTTCTACTTCAGTTTGCGTTAGCAACATTGAAACGTTTTCCCATTTCTCTTTGTGTCTCTCTCTGTATCCAAGGTTTTACACATTGGAAGGCTAAAACGTTAGCCTTCCAATGTGAGAATGAGTCGTTAGTGATGCCCAGGTGTGCTGGCACAGGGCTCCACTGTGGGCCGTTTATTTCTCCCCTGCTTTGTATGTCTTTTATTGGAGACCTCTCCTGGTGGCAGTTATTAGTCAATGTGTATGGATCCAGTCATACTCCTTTAATTACATGTTGAAATATGTGGATGCTATGACCTGATACATATTAATCGCTTGCAGACTTAACATCTTTTGAGGATATATACATGCTCATTCACAGAGAAAACATATTTATTTCATAGCTCCCTTTTGGCATTTTTCTCCCAACAATCCTCCTGATTTGTTTTGTTAAGTGTGTATGTGTATGTTTTGTGTGTGAGATGTGTGTGTGTGTGTGTTTGTGTGTGCGTGCACGTGCATGTGTGTGTGTCCCTTGGTAATTACAGGTTGCAGCGGTTGGCATGGAGTTATAATAGAATAGAGGGGGTGAGGGGGGAAGGGGAAGTGGTTGTGATCTCTGCTTGCCAGAGTGTGTGGGAAGGACACCAGCACATTGACTTCTTCTCCAGTGCACATCAATAACTCTGGTCTGATATGACAGAGTGGACCAGGCAACCCTGGCTCTATGGTGAGTAAAGTAGCCTAACTAGCAGTCTAAAACACATAAACACATCAACTTATAGTGAGGCAACCTTGTGTGCATTCATCAGATTCTCTGTCTTAACCCTGCTACATTGTATGTTTCTCTCCCTTCATTACAGACAAGGAGAAAAAACACGGCATGTAGTCCTCCGCCCTTAGCCTGTATGTGTATTCTGTAGGAATGTATTTAAAGTGGGCAATTAACAGAGAGAGATAAGCAACATACAGTACTGTGGGGGGAGAAAAGACAGGAGAAGTCATTTTCTGTCTCTTCTCTCTCACTCCATCTTTTCACTTTCTTTTATTTTAAATTGCCAGTACAGTCCATAAACAGTGGGGCTATTGTTGCCGCGCTGTTGACCCAAATTGGAAGGAATGAGGAATGGAGATGTATTGTTCCATGTAAAAGCATATTCAGCTTTTCAATAAAGTCAGCGGTGGCACGGGGAAAAGTGTGAAACCAGGCCTGCAGCTAATTAGAAGGTAGAAGCTAGCTAGCTACGAGGCTTCACCATGCCATCTGTGTGCTGGAGGTTTCTGTGAGTCACTCTTGGATGATCCTTCCTCACATTCTTTCTGATGAAGTTATCTCTTTATCATCTCTCCTTTCTCCCTGACCCTGGCCTGTCCTCCGTGACCCTGGCCTGTCCTCAGCCTGCCAATGAAAACGCCTCTCTCTAAACCCGTGCTGCTCCACTATCAGCCCAGATGATGCAACGCCTACCTTTCTCTAAGGAAACACTGATGCAACCTCCTCCCTCACTTATCATACACTGTTCTGCAGAATGTTTCTAGAAATATTTGAAAAGGCTGCATTAATAACCAATGGAATCCATGTCCATGCTTTATGTAGAAAGGAGGGTTACCAGACCTCCCCAATGCTGCATGGTTCTGCAGTCGGCCAGTTGTTTTGACTCCTCTTAGTGTGTGGAGCTCTCGTCTCCCACTCTGGCAGCCTTGTCTCTGATTGATGACAACTATTGGAGGGAGAATTCTGGGGACTGGATGGAGAGATTACTGACGCACGCATGTACGCACACCATACACCCAGGCATGGTCACGTACACATGGTTAGCAGATGTTATTGCGAAATGATTGTGCTTCTAGTTCCGACAGTGCAGCAATATCAACAAGTAATCTAACAATTCCACAACAACTACCTAATACACACAAATTTAAGTAAAGAGATGGAATAAGTATATGTACACTACCGTTCAAAAGTTTGGGGTCACTAAGAAATGTCCTTGTTTTTGAAAGGAAAGCAATTTTTTTGTCCATTAAAATAACATCAAATTGATCAGAAATACAGTGTAGACATTGTTAATGTTGTAAATTACTATTGTAGCTGGAAACAGCTGATGTGGGCGGGGTGGGGTTGAGACCCAGGGCCTTAAGCTTAATGATGAGCTTGGATGGTACTATGGTGTTGAATGCTGAGCTGTAGTCAATATACAGCATTCTTACATAGGTATTCCTCTTGTCCAGATGGGATAGGGCAGGGTGCAGTGTGATGGCGATTGCATCTGGACCTAATGGGGCGGTATGCAAATTGCAGTGGGTCTAGGGTGACAGGTAAGGTGGAGGTGATATGATCCTTGGCTGGTCTCTCAAAGCACTTCATGATGACAGATGTGAGTGCTATGGGGCGATAGTCAGTTCAGTTACCTTCGCCTTCTTGGGTACAGGAACAATGGTGGCCATCTTGAAGCATGTGGGGACAGCAGACTGGGATAGGGAGAGATTGAATAAGTCCGTAAACACACCAGCCAGCTGGTCTGCGCTTGCTCTGAGAACGTGGCTAGCAAGATGTCGGTGTACTGTGACGTGGCTGATTTTCTTTTTGTAGTTAGTGATTGTCTGTAGACCCTGCCACATACGTCTTGTGTCTGAGCCATTGAATTGCAACTCCACTTTGTGCCTATACTGACAGTTCGCTTGTTTGATTGCCTTGCAGAGGGAATAACCACACTGTTTGTATTCGGCCATATTCCAGGTCATCTTTCCATGGTTAAATGCGATGGTGCGCACTTTCAGTTTTGCGTGAACCACAGTGGGAACAACATCTCCTATGCACTTCCTTTATAAACTCACTCACTGAATAAGCATATAAATCTATATTATTCTCTGAGGCTACCCGGAACTTGTCCCAGTCTGCGTGATCAAAGCAATCTTGAAGCGCGGATTCCGATGTGTCAAACCAGCGTTGAATAGACCTTGTCCTGTTTGAGTTTCAGCCTATTGGAGGGGAGAAGCAAAATGGAGTCGTGGTCAGATTTGCCAAACGGAGGGTGGGGGAGGGCATTGTATGCTTCCCGGAAGTAGCAGTGATCCAGTGTTTTGCCAGCCCGGGTACTACAATCAATATGCTGATAGATTTTAGGTTGCCGTGTTCTCAAATTTGCTTTGTTAAAATCCCCAGCTACAATAAATGTAGCCTTAGGATATATGGTTTCCAGAGTCCAGTGAAGTTCCTTGAGGGTCGTCGTGGTATCGGCTTGAGGGGGGGGGATTTACTATAAGGCTGTGACAATAACCAACGAGAATTCTCTTGGGAGATAATACGGTCGGCATTTGATTGTGAGGAATTCTAGGTCAGGTGAACAAAAGGACTTGAGTTCCTGCATGTTGTTACAATTACAGTGGCTTGCGAAAGTATTCACCCTCTTGGTTTTTTTCCTATTTTGTTGCCTTACAACCTGGAATTACCCCCCCCAAAAGGTGGCTCTATACTTTGTAGAGCCACCTTTTTGCAGCAATTACAGCTGCAAGTCTCTTGGGGTAGGTCTCTATAAGCTTGGCACATCTAGCCACTGAGATTTTTGCCCATTCTTCAAGGCAACACTGCTCCAGCTCCTTCAAGTTGGATGGGTTCCGCTGGTGTACAGCAATCTTTAAGTCATACCACAGATTCTCAATTGGATTGAGGTCTGGGCTTTGACTAGGCCATTCCAAGACATTTAAATATTTCCCCTTAAACAACCCGAGTGTTGCTTTAGCAGTATGCTTAGGGTTATTGTCCTGCTGGAAGGTGAACTTCCGTCCCAGTCTCAAATCTCATGAAGACTGAAACAGGTTTCCCTCAAGAATTTCCCTGTATTTAGCGCCATGCATCATTCCTTCAATTCTTAACAGTTTCCCAGTCCCTGCTAATGAAAACATACCCACAGCATGATGCTGCCACCACCATGCTTCACTGTGGAGATTGTGTTCTCGGGGTGATGGGAGGTGTTGGGTTTGCGAAAGACATAGTGTTTTCCTTGATGGCCAAATAGCTCAGTTTTAGTCTCATCTAACCAGAGTACCATCTTCCATATGTTTGGGGAGTCTCCCACATGCCTTTTGGTGAACACAAAATATTTTTTTCATTAAGCAATGGATTTTTTCTGGACACTCTTCCGTGAAGCCCAGCTCTGTGGAGTGTACGGCTTAACTACTTAAAGAGTGGTGGGGCGCTGAATTATTAAACATTCATCAATATACAAGTGTTGCATAGTCATCAAAAGCTCTGCTTCTTGGCAATATCACAGCGTTGTCAGATTTCAAAAAGGCTTTACGGCGAAAGCACAACATTTGATTATTTGAGGGTAGCACCTCAAATATTTTTTGCATAAATTCATAAACCATCGCGGTTCACACAAAACAGATTTCACAGCAAAAACAAATCCCTTACCTTTTGAAGAACTTCTGCTGAGGGCTTCCCAAGTGTCCAACGAAGATAATCCATGGTTCTTTTGTTAGAAAAAGTCATTTATTATATCCATAAATCTCCGTTTGGTTGGTGCGTTATGATCAGAAAATCCAACTTCGAATCGCCCATTGAAACGTGAAGAGAACGCGTTCAAATATACCTATATACTTTTCCTAAACAAATCAAATACCAGTTAAAATGCATCCTTAGCTATCCTTTTATGAATATGAGCGATAATATTTCACTCGGATGGTCACCTAAACGTTATATAAGTAAAATAAAGTGGGGCGCGCAGCCAGACTAGCGCACGAGAAAACTTGTTGACATCTGAGCTACCCTGGCCATTTCCTGTACCTATTCTTCCTGCTTCCTCCAATCTCTCTGCGGCTTTACATATAGACTGTTGACATCTAGTGGAAGCCATAGGTGCTGAAATCTCGGAGCTGCTTGCCATAGAACTCAATAGGAAGACTGTCAAACAGAGCCAATGTGACAAAAAAACAGTAATTCCAGATAGATTTTTCTCGGGTATTCGCCTGCTATTTCTGTTCCGTTACACTCACATACATTATGTTAACACTTTTAGAAACTTCAGAGTGTTTACTATCCAATAGTATTAATTATGTGCATATCCTATTTTCTGGGCCTGAGTGGGAGGCATTTTACTTTGGGCACGCCAGACTCTCCAAAACCGTCACCTCGGGAGCCGCTCCTAAGAAGTTAAAGTGGTCCTATGGACAGATACTCCAATCCTCCGCTGTGGAGCTTTGCAGCTCCTTCAGGGTTATCTTTGGTCTCTTTGTTGCCTCTCTGATTAATGCCCTCCTTGCCTGGTCCGTGAGTTTTGGTGGGCGGCCTAATTATGTGATTTCTGAGGGTAATTGGCTGCACCAGATCTTATTTAGTGACTTCATAGCAAAGGGGGTGAATACATACAGTTGAAGTCGGAAGTTTACATACACCAAATACATTTCAACTTAGTTATTCACAATTCCTGACATTTAATTGTAGTGAAAATTCCCCGTCTTAGGTCAGTTAGGATCACCACTTTATTTTAAGAATGTGAAATGTCAGAATAAAAGTAGAGAGAATGATTTATTTCAGCTTTTATTTATTTCATCACATTCCCAGTGGGTCAGAAGTTTACATACACTCAATTAGTATTTGGTAGCATTGCCTTTAAATTGTTTAACTTGGGTCAAATGTTTCAGGTAGCCTTCCACAAGCTTCCCACAATAAGTTGGGTGAATTTTGGCCCATTCCTCCTGACAGAGCTGGTGTAACTGAGTCAGGTTTGTAGGCCTCCTTGCTCGCACACGCTTTTTCAGTTCTGCCCACAAATGTTCTATAAGGTTGAGGTCAGGGCTTTGTGATGGCCACTCCAATACCTTGATATGTTGTCCTGAAGGCATTTTGACACAACTTTGAAAGTTTGCTTGAGGCCATTGTCCATTTGGAAGACCCATTTGCGACCAAGTTTTAACTTCCTGACTGATGTCTTGAGATGTTGCTTCAATATATCCACATAATTTTCCCTCCTCATGATGCCATCTATTTTGTGAAGTGCACCAGTCCCTCCTGCAGCAAAGCACCCCCACAACATGATGCTGAAACCCATGTGCTTCACGGTTGTGATGGTGTTCTTCGGCTTGCAAGCCTCACCCTTTTTCCTCCAAATATAACGATGGTCATTATGGCCAAACAGTTCTATTTTTGTTTCATCAGACCAGAGGAAATTTCTCCAAAAAGTACAATCTTTGTTCCCATGTGCAGTTGCAAACCGTAGTCTGGCTTTTTTTGGCGGTTTTGGAACAGTGGCTTCTTCCTTGCTGAGCGGTCTTTCAGGTTATGTCGATATAGGACTCGTTTTACTGTGGATATAGATGCCTTTATACCTGTTTCCTCCGGCATCTTCACAAAATCCTTTGCTGTTGTTCTCGGATTGATTTGCAATTTTCGCACCAAAGTACGTTCATCTCTAGGAGACAGAACGCGTCTCCTTCCTGAGCGGTATGACGGCTGCGTGGTCCCATGATGTTTATACTTGCGTACTATTGTTTGTACAGATGAATGTGGTACCTTCAGGTGTTTGGAAATTGCTCCCAAGGATGAACCAGACTTGTGGATGTCTACAAATGTTTTTCTGAGGTTTTCGCTGATTTCTATTGATTCTCCCATGATGTCAAGCAAAGAGGCACTGAGTTTGAAGGTAGGCCTTGAAATACATCCACAGATACACCTCCAATTGACTTAAATGATGTCGATTAGCCTATCAGAAGCTTATAAAGCCATGACATCATTTTCTGGAATTTTCCAAGCTGTTTAAAGGCACAGTCAACTTAATCTATGTAAATTGTGATACAGTGAATTATAAGTGAAATAATCTGTCTGTAAACAATTGTTGAAAAAATTACTTGTGACATGCAGAAAGTGACCGACTTGCCAAAACTATAGTTTGTTAACAAGAAATTTGTGGAGTGGTTGAAAAACGAGTTTTAATGACTCCAACCGAAGTGTATGTAAACTTTTGACTTCAATTGGAGGCACGCACCAGTTTCTTGTTTTTATTTTACATTTTTTTAAATAAGTAATTTTCTTCATTTCACTTCACCAATTTGGACTATTTTGTGTATGTCCATTACATGAAATCCAAATAAAAATCTATTTAAATTACAGTATGTAATGCAATAAAATAGGAAAAATGCCAAGGGGGGTAAATACTTTTGCAAGGCACTGTACACCATGAGTCGTTAATCATGAAACATACACCCCCGCCCTTCTTCCCGGAGAGATGTTTATTCCTGTCGGCGCGACGCACAAAGAATTCCGGTGGCTGTACTGACTCCGACAGCATGTCCCCAGAGAGCCATGTTTCTGTGAAACAGAGTATGTTACAATCCCTGATGTCTCTCTGGAAAGCAACCCTTGCCCTAATTTCGTCCTCCTTGTTATCTAGAGACTGGACATTAGCTAGTAATATACTTGGATGCAGTGGGTGGTGTGCGCGCCTCCGAAGTCTGACGAGAAGGCCGCTCCGTCTACCTCTTCTGCGGCTACATTGTTTTGGGTCAGCCTCTGGAATCAGTTCGAATGCCTTGGGTGCTTCGAACAAAAGATCCGCTTCCGAAAAGTTGTATTCCTGGTCGTAGTGCTGGTAAATTGACGTCGCTCTGATATCCAATAGTTCTTCCCTGCTGTATGTAATAACACTGAAGATTTTCTGGGCAGAAAATGTAAGAAATAATACATAAAAAAATAAAATACTGCATAGTTTCCTAAGGACGACCCTCTCTGTCTGCGCCACTCTCTCACTCTGGCAGGTACACATACACCCACACATCTCAATCATCAATCATCTTGCTCTCTTTTTCTCACACATAAATACACATGTGCACTGTCATGAACACTCACAATATGGATACATTTTATAGACAGTATGGGCCAGACACTGCCTGTCTGTCTGCTTTCCTACCTGCTTGTATGCCTGTTTATCTGCCTCCCTTCCTGTCTGCCCACCTGCCTGCCTCCCTCACTGCCTCCCTGCCTGGCTGCTTGGCTACCCCTGGTCTAATCCTGGGGTGAGGTAGCTAGAGATTATTCTAGTGTCAGTATATTCCATCTATAACATAAAAGGCCTATGGTTTTATTAATAAGTCAACAAATGTGCACATGTGCAGTTCTTGTCTAAAAATGCACATGTGCAGTTCTTGTCTGCTCTGCTCCATCTTAGTCACCAGCCAAACCCACATGTTTGACCTTGCCTTTTATCCACTGACTATACACAGCAGACATTGATGCATCATGCCCTGCAATATGATCAGGTTACTCATGCCCGTGGTGGAATTATTCCCCCTCACTTCCCTTCCAGTCATTTATGCCTCGTGTTTTTCAATCAAAAGCTGATGGCCGCTGATGATTTCATGATGTAGGAGGGGTTGTGGTGTGTGTGTGGACAGTGGTCGTTGGTGCATGGCGTGGGTCGGGGGGCTTGGCGTGCTCTCCCTCTTTAAATAGCCCCAGATCTAATCTGCAGACAGCAGCAGAGTTCTGACAGCTTCTGCCTCCGCTCCTTGCATCCTCCCACTAGGTGACACATTCTTTATTTATTTTCTCTCTCTCCTCCGCTCTGGTATTCACTCCATGGAGCTCTGGCCCCTGAAGCCGTTGTCAGTTCCATTCTCCCTCCATGTCGGAAAACCCCAATGGAATTACAGGGTTTACTGTCAACCCTTCTTCCCGTTGCGTAGCTCTATGAATCTAGCGTGCCTCATCTATTTCCTCTCTTTATTTCCACGCCACTTCCTCCTCATGGTGACATTGTCATTATTATCATTATGGGGCTCTGCCATGGGGGCTGTGTCTCTGTCTAAAGTGTGTGCGTGCGTGTGTGTGTGCGCACGTGTGTGCGTGTGTGTGCGTGCAACAACTGCATGGCGCTAGACTGCTGGTGTGTGTTGGATGGTCATGTTGCACTGTGTTAAGAGACAGAAAGCAGAATTGAACAGCTTGAACATACTGTCTGATCTTCCTCTGAGCTGAACTGAGCTCTACGGAGCTGCTTTAGACAGGCTCGGGCAGCTCCTCCAAAGAAAAACTCAACTGTACTGACTCCTCAACTCAACTGTACTGACTCCTCAAAGCCCTACCAACTGTGTAAGCTGGCTCTCCTTTAACACCCCATGACTCATTTTCACCTGCTGGAGAGCTCACTTAGTTAAGACTTCATTTGTGTAATGTCAAACCAACAAGTTATTGATTTAGAGATAAATGTCTCTGCTCACTGGAGTAAAAAAGCGGAACAGTTGAGTGTGGCATATTTCAGTTCCGTAATAGAACTAAGGGAATGTATTGGTGTTCTATATCCTCCAACGTGTTGAGATGATGCCTCCACCTGGAGATGCAAGAAATGACTATGTAGGCTATTGAAAAGATGCACCAACCTGAAAATAAGTGTGGAGCACGGGGTTCTCTCTATAGTTCAATTGTTTAGATATGCTTGTGTGCTTTTCTTGCTCTGTTGCACAAGGACAGCTGTACAGTAACTGTCAATACAACCCTCACACTAATGGTACAGTGGTCTATGAAATGTGACATGGCATCCCCCATCCTCACAGAGGTGACTCGCAAGCCATAGACACGCAAACACACGCACGCACGCACACACACACACACACACACACACACACACACACACACACACACACTAAGAAACTCTCACTCACATACTGTACCCTACATCGCTGTACACATCACACACTGTACACAAACACACTGTACAAACACACACTGTACACACACACTGCCTTTCTGGGGAGTTCAGCTGAAAAATATCTGCAAAAAAGGCAGCAGGAACACTCATGGAATTTCAGTTAGTGGTGGATTCATTTGCAGTTAAAAACCAACAGAACCCAAGCAGGTTAAAATGAACAATGCAGGAACATCGCACAAAAGTCATATTTTGGGAAAGCACAAAGGTAATTGCCTAGCTTTTTTGATATGACACTCAGGGAAGGTTGTGTGTTTCAAATGACGTACCTACAATTCCACAAAGGGAATAGTCAATACCGCAAAGTAAAAAAATATATTCGACAACTGAAAAGAGAAAGCTCTGTAAAGAAAAGCAACAGGGTTTTCCTCATGTAAAACAGGGTAAATGCAACACATTAATAGACTGGTTGACTTGATTGACATTGCTTCTACATTACTTGCTGAATCTTTTGTCAGGGAAAACATGGGTAAACTCGATAGCTCTGTGTATGGTAGGCAATGCAAAGCATTATTCTGTAGAGGATTTCAGTTCTTATTATTTGAACCCTGCAGTAAACATCAGGTCAATGCTGCAGGTGCACATCAATTGCGAAAAACAGTATGGCCGACTTACACAATTGCACAATTACCCATCTACAGCACTGTGTTCTGAACACTGGACACATCAATGCAAATGTGATCATTTCGCATGTACAGCTATGCTGTGGAACTCAGGTTGATGAGTCAATGTAATGTTAACCCACACTATATTTCTGCATTTCTTTCACATTTTATTTCACTGTGGACTATCTGCTGAGAGGAAGTGAGAAAAAAACAGAGTGAGACGATTTTTATTTTAATGCAATTTTATGATGACAAGGTGAAATCCATTTCAATGAGATATTGGCTTGACCCTCCTCTCTCTACGCACAATTAGTTTGATACAAGCTGGGGGCATAAATCCTAGATTATTATTCTGTGTTCAATGAGCATTTTCATCCTCTCTGGAACAGCAGGCGACGAGGAAATTATTTGTGTTGTATTATGCAGAGGTTGATACATTTTGCACCATCGTCAAGATCCTGCGAGGGGCAGGGAGCGAGAGGAGGGAGTGTGGGGGGGATAAGATATTCAATTAGAAAGTGGATGACATAATATATATTACCTGGTTTTTGATGATGCCTCCAAAAGGCAATCCATTTATGTTTTGCATTGTTGCTTTCACTTAGAATTATGGTGCTTTAACGACGGTGGGCTTTTCACCACCAAGGTTGCAGTGGTTGTTATTTATCAACAATAACTCCAGAGCTTCTCCTCTCTCTGGAGATGAGGCTTTTCACTCATGATCAAAATGGAAATGTAATCGAAGCAGCCCCTCCAGAACACAAACGCAATTAAAAGTGACGTAGCCTCCCCTGGATGTGGGCCAGCAGCTGTTGCTGTTGGTGGGATAGAGGACAGGATAGATGGTCTTGGCCAGACGTCTAAGTGGAGCGAGGTGACCGCTGGCAGCCTGGCAGCCTGCTGCTTGCTGTATGAGGGTGCAGATTGCACATGGACATGTGCTCCGCTTCCCTCTCTGTGTGCTACGCTTGTCACTGGGGATTATGAAGCACCCTGACACTCCCCTTGCTCACTCCCCTTGCTCGCTCTCTCTCTCTCTCTCTCTCTCTCTCTCTCTCTCTCTCTCTCTCTCTCGCTCTCTCTCTGTCCATCCTTTGCGTCCTCTCTCGTCCTCTCTCTAACCTCCTCTCCCCATGGCCAGTGTACTAGTAGTGTTGAAATGTAGGGAGGGAGCATCTCTGCTGACTCCGGAGGAGAGTGCCTGTTTATTAAATGGAGTCAGGGGAATTCAAGGACTGTGAGACCGTGGAAGAGGCCAGGACTGTGCTCTCTTATGATAACTTCTTCTACCTGCCTACCATATGTCTGAATCCCCCTGGCAGGCAGGCATACAGGGGAAGAAGCACAATCGCCAACAACACATCCTGTCCCTACTACACTGCACCTCTCACTCCAGCACTAAGCCTTCTTCTTCACTGGAACCAGGAGACATTCTCCTCTGTAATAATAAACTATGACCTGGAATGACATTATAAAATGTGTAAGTTGCCCTAAAAATTCACTCAGAATGTCCCTGATGCAGCCTCGTTCTTAATTCAGCACTGCTCTGCCTAGTGCTTTCATTTGGCATCTGGATTCATTTTGAGAGAGAGAGGGAGAGGGAGAGAGGGTGATAGATTAAAGAAGAGAGGGATAGAGATAGGGAGATGGTGAGAAAGAAAGAGAGGGAGGGAGGGAGGGAGGGAGGGAGGGAGGGAGGGAGGGGAGGGAGGGAGGGAGGGAGGGAGGGAGGGAGGGAGGGAGGGAGGGAGGGGAGAGGGGAGAGGGGGGAGAGAGGAGAGAATGAAGAAGAGAGAGAGTTGGCTAGCACTGTAAGCTGAGAGAGAAGCTGTGTTATCCCTATTCAACAGTGGTCAGAAGGCAGGAGAACCAAGCGCTAAATCCATTTCCCCTTGCCTGCCGTTTGAGTTCACATTCCCTTTGCAAGCTGCTCAAGATACCATGAATTATCCATTTGACGTGTTATTAAAGTATTTACTCACTCTAATACATAATGGAGAGTAATGATGACAGTAGGATAATAAATAATAGGCAATGCTTGCAGAGGAGGCTCGTATTATTCATTATATATAATATTAGAGATCCATCCAGTTCGGAGGCCATCACTTTAAGTGATATCATTGATATGCAAATTGAATAATTGTTTCATGCTCTATATGTTATGCTCCTTGAAAGTTGCTCCTAAAGTATCAGTGAGATGACCAGTAACTCTCCTCTCTCTCTCTCTCTCTCTCTCTCTCTCTCTCTCTCTCTCTCTCTCTCTCTCTCTCTCTCTCTTCTCTCCTCTCTCTGGTGTTGCAGTGGCCTGATTAGCACTCTATCTGCAGAGAAGCAGACTAGTCTAAATATAGCCAATAAAAACAGAGAACCAGCCTTACCATCCAGCCTGCCCATGATGGAGAAGGGGGAAGCCGTGCAGACTGGACCCTAAAGTGGGCCTACCTGCTGGGGGATCATGGTTTTGTTTCATGCCTCTGGCGGGCAGCTAGCTAGCTTGGCACTTAGACAGAATGGACCGTGACTGTTCTGTGCTGCTGTGTCTGGCCTTGATTAGACCCTCCTAATGACGTGCCTCAGTGCTGCCGGCAGGGGGCTGGAAGCCCACACTCACGCACAGACACTAGAACAGCCTCCCTACTGCTATGCTGCTGGGGTGGGGACACAGGCTCATCTCAGGCCATCCTCCTTGTGAAGGACACTTCTCCCTCTAGTTCACTATGACAATAAGTAGCACTTTAATCAGTAAGGTAAAATAGACTCCACAACCGGAGAACAATGAGATTACGTAAAGGACTCTCACGTCGGGTGCAGAAGCCTCTTGATTGATTCAACATGGTCCCTACAAACTACTAGGATGTGAATCAAATCGTGCCCTTCAGTCTAGAACAAACAGTTGGTTAATCATACACTTAGAGGCGACTTGGAAATGGTTCCACAAGAGTAAACAACAACAAAAGGGAGAACAAACTTTGCTGCTAGCAATCCCAGGGCTGTGGAGAGCAAGGAGAGGATGGCAAGCAGGCAGCCTGTCTATCTGGGATTTGTAATACATGACCAGGAAGTGGAAGGTGCCGTCCATCATCGCTCTGTCCTCAGTGTGGATGATGATGATGATGATGATGATGATGATGATGTCGTAGAAGTTCAGGGGTACAGTAGCAGGCAGATGCTCCTACACACTAGAAGCCAACCAATACATTTACTCGCCTCAAGATATTCATCCACCACATCTCACAGCAGACAACAGCAACACTCTGTTCCTACTAATGAAGTGGAGACAAATGGATAGCTATTTCAGAAATACCCCCCCAATAAAAACAAATAGAATAGTTACAATGCATTCGGAAAGTATCCAGACCCTTTGACCTTTTCCACATCTTGTGACGTTACAGCCTTATTCTATTATTCTTATTCTCATCAATCTACACACAATATCCCATAATGACAAAGCCAAAACAGGTTTTCAGACATTTTGGCAAATTTATTATAAAAACATAAATACCTTATTTACGTAAGTATTCAGACCCTTTGCTATGAGACTCAAAATTGAGCGCAGGTGCATCCTGTTTTCATTGATGAAACTTGATTTGAGTCCACCTGTAGTAAATTCAATTGACTGGACATGATTTGGAAAGACACCTGTCTATATAAGGTCCCACAGTTGACAGTGCATGTCAGAGCAAAAACAAAGTCATGAGGTCTGTAGAGCTCCGAGACAGGATTGTTTCGAGGACCAATCTGGGGAAGGGTATAAAAAAAATTCTGCAGCATTGAAGGTCCCCAAGAACACAGTGGCCTCCATCATTTTTAAATGGAAGAAGTTTGCAACTACCAAGATTTTCCTAGAGCTGGCCGCCTGGCCAAACTAAGCATTCGGGGGAGAAGGGCCTTGGTCAGGGAGGTGACCAAGAACCCGATGGTAACTCTGACAGAGAAGAACAAGCATCTCTGCAGCACTCCACCAATCAAGCCTTTATGGTAGAGTGGCCAGACAGAAGCCACTCCTCAGTAAATGGCACATGACAGCCCGCTTGGACTTGCCAAAAGGACTCAGACAATGAGAAACAAGATTGTCTGGTCTGATGAAACCAAGATTCAACTCTTTAGCCTGAATGTCAGCCGTCACGTCTGGAGGAAACCTGGCACCATCCCTATGGTGAAGCAAGGTGGTGGCAGCATCATACTGGGGGGGATGTTTTTCAGCTGCAGGGACTGGGAGACTTGTCAGGATCGAGGAAAATGAACGGAGCAAAGTACAGAAAGATTCTTGATGAAAACCTGCTCCAGAGCGCTCATGACCTCAGACTGGGGCAAAGGTTCACCTTCCAGCAGGACAACAACCCTAAGCACACAGCCAAAACAACGCAGGAGTGGCTTCGGGACAAGTCTCTGAATGTCCTTGAGTGGCCCAACCAGAGCCCGGACTTGAATCCGATCAAACATCTCTGGAGGGACCTGAAAATAGCTGTGCAGTGACGCTCCCCATCCAACCTGACAGAGCATGACAGAATCTGCAGAGAAGATTCTCTGTATTTGGCACCCCCCTTGTAGCGTGTAGCCTCATACCCAAGAAAACTCAAGGCTGTATCCGCTGCCAAAGGTGCTTCAGCAAAGTACTGAGTAAAGGGTCTGAATACTTATGTAAATGTGATATTTAAGTTTGTTTTGTGTTATAAATTTGCAAATATTTCTAAAACCTGTTTTTGCTTTGTCATTATAGGGTATTGTGTGTAGATTGATGAGGAAAAAAAACTATTTAATCAATTTTAGATTAAGGCTGTAACCTAACAATTTTTTTTTTTAAGTCAACGGGTCTGAATATTTTCCCGAATGCACTGTACTTCTCTCATTGCAGATCATTGAGGGATGGGCCTGGATAAATGTAACTACTCTCAAATGATAGAGGAGCTATGGATGCAATAACTGCCTATCCAAGATATCAAATGTATAGTTTTCAGGCTAAACAGTGTGTGTTTACATTTACAATGTTTATCAATCATTGGAGTAAAGCAAACTTATAGTTTTGGTTCTGATGGGGTACAACAGTTGAACTAAGCTCATGAGGCATTTACTGTATAAGTAATATTATTCAAAAATCAATGGGTAAATATAATCAAGTCCAAAAATAGATAGCAACTGCAGATTGCCCTTTTAAAGCTGGGTTAATGGCTTAATGCCCATTCCTGAGATGTTGCCTGGGGCAGTGTCCCCACTCTGTCCTCTGGCTGATGATTGCTCTGACATCTGTTGGCTGTTAGTTTGTTTGTCAATTCAAACCAAATCAAATACATATTTGCCTTGTGATATTAACAGAACAAAATCCCGATTTTGAAGCTGTTTGGATAGGTCTTTATCAACAAAACGTCACAATGCAGTGCAGAGTGTTCGATTTGGCTGCTGGGCGGCAAGCTCAGATAAAACCATTGAAAACGTGCAGTTTATAGGGGATTGTTAAATAAATGTTGGAACTATTTGGTTTTAATATCATCACATCTTGAAGAGCATAGTCAGAACAACACATTTCCGATTATACAGCATGCTTTTCACAATTAGTAAACATCAACTGATCATGTATTTTCAGATAGGCGAGCGTAGGCTATCCATTTGGCATGTAGCTAGCTAAGCAAACAACATGTGTCATTTAGATTGCTTCATCAGAGATTAGAGTTTAAGAAAGAGCTTGACATCGGGAACTCCTCATCCTGGTAAAGTTGTCAGTCAGACTACTGTCATCACCACTATAGATGGTAAGCAAATCAAACAATATTTGATTAAATAGCTTTCTAGTTTATCCCTTGAAAGTTAGCTTGTTAGCAAGATGCAAGATGACGCCGATAGAGATGGCAGCTTGGCTTCAAGTCCTTAGGAAACTGTGCAGTATTTTGTTTTTCTTTGTATTATTTCTTACATTGTTAGCCCAGAAAACCTTAAGTGTTATTACATACAGCCGGGAAGGACTATTGGATATCAGAGAGACGTCAACTTACCAGTACAAACAGCACTACGACCAGGAATACGGCTTTCCCAAAGTGGATCCTTTGTCTGCACCTCCCAGGGCATTTGAACTGATTCTAGAGGCCGACCCAAAACAACGCCTTTGGAGAAGGAGAGGGTGCAGGAGCGGTCTTCTAGTGAGGCTTCGGATGCGCGCACACCACCCACCGCTTCCAAGTATATTACTCGCTAATGTCCAGTCCCTAGTTAACGTCTTAGGGAGCGGCAGGTGAGGTGACGGTTTTGGAGAGTCTGGAGTGCCCAAAGCAAAATGCCTGCCACTCAGGCTCAGAAAATAGGATATGCACATAATTAGTACTATTGGATAGGAAACACTCTGAAGTTTCTAAAAGTGTTAACATAATGTCTGTGAGTATAACAGAACTCATTTAGCAGGCAAAAACCTGAGAAAAAAAGAAATCAGTTTCTGGTGACCTTTGGCTCTGTTAGACACACTCCCTATTGAATCTATTTGTTACCAGGACTGAGACTGCAGTACCTATGGCTTCCACTAGATGTCAGCAGTCTATATACAAAGACTCAGAGAGATTGGAGTAAACACAATGAATAAGTACAGGAAATGGCATGGGGACCTAAAATGTCAACAAGTTTTTTCGTGCACGAGTTTGGCTGGCGCATCCCACTTTATTTTACTTATATAAGGTATAGGTGACCATCCGAGTGAAATATTATCGCTAAGATTCATAAAAGGATAGCTAAGGATGCATTTTAACTGGTATTTGATTTGTTTAGGAAAAGTTTATAGGTATATTTGAACGCGTTCTCTTCACGTTTCAATGGACAATTTGACGTTGGATTTTCTGAACATAACGCACCAACCAAACTGAGATTTATGGATATAATAAATGACGTCATTAGTTGCTCCCGTCCTATAGGCAGAAACTAAAACAGGAAGCACCCATGCTTAGGTCTATCCAACACTGGTCTGACCAATCGTATTCCACACTTCAAGACTCGGTGAGCGAGTTTATAAGGAAGTGTTTAGGAGATGTTGTACCCACTGTGACTATTAAACCCTTCCCTAACCAGAAACCATAAATTTATGGCAATATTCGCGCAAAACCGAAAGCATGTACCAACGCATTTAATCATGGCAAGGTGACTGGAAACATGGCCGAATACAAACAGTGTAGTTATTCCTTCCGCAAGGCAAACAAACAAGCAAAGTGTCAGTATAGAGACAAAGTGGAGTCGCAATTCAACGGCTCAAGCACGAGACATGTGGCAGGGTCTACAGACAATCACGGACTACAAAAAAAAACCAGCGGACATCGACGTCTTGTTCCCAGACATATTAAATCATTTCTTTGCGCGCTTTGAGGACAATGCAGTGCAACCAACACGGCCCGCTACCAAAGACTGTGGGCTCTCCTTCTCCATGGCAGACGTGAGTAAAATATTAAAACGTGTTAACCCTCGCAAGGCTGCCGGCCCAGACGGCATCCCTAGCCGCATCCTCAGAGCATGCGCAGACCAGCTTGTTGGTGTGTTTACGGACATATTCAATCAATCCATATCTCAGTCTGCTGTCCCCACATGCTTCAAGACGGCCACCATTGTTCCTGTGCCAAAGAAAGCTAAGGTAACTGAACTAAATTACTTTCGCCTCACCACTCCTGTCATCATGAAGTGCTTTGAGAGACTAGTCAAGGATCATATCACCTCCCTCCTACCTGTCACCCTAGACCCACTCCAATTTGCTTACCACCCCAAAAGGTCCACAGATTATGCAATCACCATCACACTGCACACTGCACACTGCACACTGCACACTGCCCTATCACATCTGGACAAGAGGAATACCTATGTAAGAATGCTGTTCATTGACTACAATTCAGCATTTAACACCATAGTACCCTCCAGACTCATCACTAAGCTTGAGACCCTGGGTCTCGACCCCGCCCTGTGCAACTGGATTTCCTGACGGCCCGCCCTCAGGTGGTGAAGGTAGGAAGCAACATCTCCACTCCGCTGATCCTCAACACTGGGGCCTCACAAGGGTGCGTTCTCAGCCCTCTCCTGTACTCCCTGGTCACCTACGACAGCGTGGCCATGCACGCCTCTAACTCAATCATCAAGTTTGGTGACGACACAACAGTGGTAGGCTTGATTACCAATTACGATGAGACAGCGAAGAGTGAGGGCCCTCGGAGTGTGATGTCAGGAAAATAACCTCTCACTCAATGTCAGCAAAACAAAAGAGATGATTGTGGACTTCAGGAAACAACTATGTGAGCACCCCCCTATCCACATCGACGGGACAGCAGTGGAGAAGGTGGAAAGTACATATCACCGACAAATCGAAATGGTCCACGCACACAGACAGTGTGGTGAAGAAGGCACAAGAGGGCCTCTTCAACCTCAGGAGGGCGCAAGAGGGCCTCTTCAATCTCAGGAGGCTGTAAAAATTTGGCTTGTCATCCAAAACCCTCACTAACTTTTACAGGTGCACAATTGAGTCCATCCTGTTGGGCTGTATCACCGCCTGATACGGCAACTGCACCGCCCACAACCACAGGGCTCTCCAGAGGGTGGTGCGGTCTGCACAACACATCACTGGGGGCAAACTACCTGCCCTCCAGGACACCTACAACACCCGATGTCACAGGAAGGCAAAAACAATCATTAAGGACAATAACCATCCGAGCCAATACCTTTTCACCCCACTTCTATCCAGAAGGTGAGGTCAGTACAGATGCATCAAAGCTGGGACAGAAAGATTGAAAAACAGCTTCTATCTCAAGGCCATCAGATTGTTAATAATGCCACTTTAAGAATGTTTACATATCTCGCATTACTTATCTCATATGTATCTGTATCCTTCACTATCTATTATTTACTATCTATTGCATCTTAGCCGCTCTGTCACTGCTCATCCACATATTTTATACTTATATATTCTCATTCCTTTACTAGATGTGTGTCAGGTTTTTTTGTGGAATTGTTAGATATTACCTGTTATATACTGCTGCACAGTCGGATCTAGAAGTATAAGCACTTCGCTACACTCGCAATAACATCTGCTAACCATGTGTATGTGACCAATGAAATTTGATTTGATTTGATTTGTTAACTATCAATATTGATATGATCTGCTATTAGCTAGCTAGTCAATTTGACGTGGTAAATCAATCAATGTAGCCCATGTCTGTCAGCAGCAATCGTGTCTAAAGACTCTTTTAAAAAATTTACAGGTGATAATGTTTGCTAACTTCGCAAGGTAGGCCTACATTGGTTGGAGAAAAAGTACATTCGATTTACTCACCACTATGTTTAGCTAACTGTACACAGTTTCTACCGGTAGCTTGCAAAGTAAACATTATCAGCTAACAGTACATCGGCAAGTGCGACCTTCTGCTGCTTGACAGGCAGAGCCCACAAAGGATGGGAAATTAACCTAAACTACTCATACTTGTCAGGTACAGTTCACTTTTATTTTATGTCACTTAAATATCCAATTACTGTTGGCCAATATTGAGATATACAGTGCCTTCAGAACGAATTCAGACCTCTTAACCTTTTACAGATTTTGTTAGGATACAGCCTTATTCTAAAATTGATAAAATAATTTTTTCCCCTCATCAATCTAAAGACAATTTTAGAAACGTTTGCTAATTTATAAAATATAAAAAATGAAATATCACATTTACATAAGTATTCAGACCCTTTACTCAGTACTTTGTTGAAGCATCTTTGGCAACAATTACAGCCTTCTGGGGTATGATGCTAGTTTGGCACACCTGTATTTGGAGAGTTTCTCCCATTCTTCTCTGCAGATCCTCTCAAGCTCTGTCAGGTTCAATGGAGAGCGTTGCTGCACAGCTATTTTAAGGTCTCTCCAGAGATGTTCGATTGGGTTCAAGTACGGGCTCTGGCTGGGCCACGCAAGGACATTCATAGACTTGTCCCGAAGCCACTCCTGCCTTCTCTTGGCTGTGTTCTTAGGGTCATTGACCTGTTGGAAGGTGAACCTTCACCCCAGTCTGAGGTCCTGAGCGCTCTGGAGCAGGTTTTCATTAAGGATCTCCCTGTACTTTGCTCCGTTCATCTTTCCCTCGATCCTGCCTAGTCTCCCAGTCCCTGCCGCTGAAAACACCCCCACAGCATGTTGTAGGGACGGTGGCAGGTTTGCTACAGACGTAAGGCTTGGCAGTCAGGCCAAAGAGTTGCATGAGACCAGAGCATCTTGTTTCTCATTGTCTGAGAGTCTTTAGGTGCCTTTTGGCAAACTCCAAGCAGGCTGTCATGTGCCTTTTACTGAGGATTGGCTTTCGCCTGGCCACTCTACCATAAAGGCCTGATTGGTGGAGTTCTGCAGAGATTGTTGTCCTTCTGGCAGGTTCTCCCATCTCCACAGAGGAACTCTAGAGCACCGTCAGAGTGACCACCGGGTTCTTGGCCACCTCCCTGACCAAGGCCCTTCTCCCCCCGATTGCTCAGTTTGGCCGGACGGACAGCTCTAGGAAGAGTCTAGGTGGTTGCAAACTTCTTCCATTTAAGAATGATGGAGGCCACTGTGTTCTTGGGGACCATCAATGCTGCAGACATTTTTGGTGACCTTCCCTAGATTGGTGCCTCGACACAATCCTGTCTCAGAGCTCTACGGACAATTCCTTTGACCTAATGGCTTGGTTTTTGCTCTGACATGCACTGTCAACTGTGGGACCTTATATAGACAGGTGTGTGCCTTTCCAAATCATGTCCAATCAATTGAATCTACCACAGGTGGACTCCAATCAAGTTGTAGAAACATCTCAAGGATGATCAATGGAAACAAGATACACCTGTGCTCAATTTCGAGTCTCATCCCAGAGTGTCTGAATACTTATGTAAATGTGATATTTACCGGGGTTATAAAAAGGATTGCCTCACGTATCTGAAAATACATGCTCAGTTGATGTGTACTGATCACGAAAAGAATACATCCTTCCCACAACTTTCTTGGAATGGTGCAGGATCGTTGCTTGGCTTTGGAACATTTGCAGCACATTTAATAACTCTCTCTATCCTCTATTTTGTAAAGTGTGTTCAATCTAATTGACCACAACTGATGTTAAGGTGTGCTTGTTTCCTTTGAAATGGGGTCTGTTTAAATTGGCAAAATTTAACAGCTTTGTATGCATAAAAAGACAATGCATGCTAGCTCCCTCCTGGTGGCACAGTGAACTAATTCCATGGATAGAAAACAGAACATTATAGTTCTGAATCTCACTGATGCCATGTCACAATAAAAATAAATGTGTTTGCACGATTAGTGCCTAAGGACATTCATTCCCCTATGTCCTATCTGTGCTTTTGGAGTTTGGAGTTCAAAAAAGTTAACCCTAAATAAGCTAGCAGCTTTATTAAATGTCTTATTGAAACATTCAGTTAATTTTTTAAGGAAGTTATAAAAAAAACTCTAAATAACCTATAATTTCCATCCTCAGAGTAGTAAAACCTCCCAGAGTAAAACCTCCCTGCAACCTAAAAATAAACCTTCCCAGAAGAGGGAAAATGTTCTCTTCCGTTCTCAGAACGTTTAAAAAAAATGGCTTTGTTCCCAGAACCAATGGGAAACTCAAAACGTACGTTCCCACAACTTCCAAGGAATCAAATGTGCTAGCAGGGTTTATTGTAGGTTTAAATACTGGCTGTGGTCTGTGTAAAGTTTTATTGCATGTTTTTAAAGGCTTCACACAACGGGATGGAGGCTGTCTGGTCTTGATTTGCAATTCAATGATCCACTACTGTTTCCAAACATGGTTGTTAGACTATTAGACAGTGTGCAAAGTTAAGGGTGGAATGTAACTAACTAAGTTTGTTATTCCTCAAGGATACTCTGTGGTGTCCTGGAGTCAGAGATCAATTAAGTATATTCTGTCTGAACTAGCCTCCCAGATAAAAAAAGAACATCTTTGTGAATAGGAAAGTAGGGTATATTGATCTTGTTAACCTTTTTTTCTATGTTAAGATTGGTTCTAAATGCATCACCCATAAAGATATGACTATTCCAAAGGTTATTTCAGATCAGTGTGTGTGTGTGTGTGTGTGTTTGACGTTGCCTGGACATCAGAAGAGCTAGTACACCATCAGAATAAAACAAGCTTGCTGAGAGCCATTGAGTCATTAAAAAGTCAAGCTGAAGATGAAAGATTGGTATGCAGAGTGATTTTGGATAGAGACTCAGGGGCACTGAAGTTATAGACATCCTCTGTTGTACATTATTGTCACGTTTCACTTCTGAGGGGACAGACCAAGACGCAGCGATGTAGCCAGAATACATGATTTAATAAATCCACGGGAACAAGACGGAACAAAACAAAGAACGGAGAACGTAACGATGAACATAACTGAACAAACAAACACAGCTATGAACATACAATAACCCACCAACCCAGAGTGAAACCTACTAGCCTAAATATGGTTCCCAATTAGAGACAACGACACACAGCTGCCTCTAATTGGGAACCATTACCCAACATAGAAATACGACACCTAGAATGAACAAACCCTACACAAAGACAAAACCAAAACGCTCCAGCCTGAAACTCGGGACTGGGCGTTACAATTATAAGCCATTAGGCCAGTTTTGTCACGAAAGAGTGGCTCTACAGCAACAGGGTATGGGTATGACAATAGTTTGGCATTTGGATGGTTTATTTAGTCCCTCCCTACATTTCAGCTTTAAGTCATACATATTTATTGTGAGGCAGGCAGGCGGGCAGGTGGGCAGGCAGGCGGGCAGGTGGGCAGGCAGGCAGGCAGGCATGCAGGCATACAGCAATGGGTTGAGAACAGCGTGAGGTAGTGTTTTGCACAGTGTCTATCTAATTGCCCGACCAACAGTAGCTACAGTAAGACCTCGTTCTAACCAGATACAGTCTCCACACTAGGCTTTGTTCTAACTAGATGCTCTATGTCTCCACACTAGGCCTTGTTCTAACCAGATTGTCTCCA
Source organism: Brachymystax lenok tsinlingensis (assembly GCA_030435695.1). Lineage (NCBI taxonomy): Eukaryota > Metazoa > Chordata > Actinopteri > Salmoniformes > Salmonidae > Brachymystax > Brachymystax lenok. The sequence goes on along the minus strand of CM059819.1, from coordinate 28,165,277 downwards.
CACTAGGCCTCATTCTAAAAAGCTAATCTGTCTCCAGACTGGGCCTTGTTCTAACCAGATAATCTGTGTCTCCACACTAAGCCTAGTTGTAACCAGATACTCTGTGTCTCCACACTAGGCTCCATTCTACCCAGCTAGCACATAGCATTCTGAGAACCATACGTTTCTCAGAGCTTGGTGAGAGTTTGGTTGTATTATGGTTGTTTTGCATGCAACCTTCCCATAATGTTTCCTACAGGTTTCCACATGGTTATATTTAAAGTAATGTTCTCAAATTGTTCAGAGAACTTTAAGAAATAATGTTATTCTGTGGGATTTTCAAAACTTCATCATAACGTTTTCTACAGGTTTCCTCATGGTTATATTTAAAGTCATGTTCTCAGAACTTTCAGAGAACATTAACCCTGTCACGAGTTCAGCCGAAGTTGGTGCCTCTCCTTGTTCGGGTGGTTTTCGGCGGTCGATATCACCGGTCTTCTAGCCGCCACCGATCCATTATTCATTTTCTGTTGGTTTTGTCTTCCTTTTACACACCAGGTTTTCATTCCCATGATTACATGTTCCTTATTTAACCCTCTGTTCCCCTCATGTTTTTGTTTGTGTTAATTTGTTTCCGTGTTTTCGAGTTGTTGTTTTTCCCACTCATGTATTTGAATTTTTGAGTAAAGCTATTGAACACTCAATTTCGTTGTCCTGCGCCTGACTCTGCCTTACCGGCATCACGGAGAACCTTGACAAACCCCTAGAGTCGATGTCTAATTAGCATTATAATTAAAGAACAACAAAATCTGTATGTTTCAGGTAGAGATATCTCTATTATCTTGGGCTGTGTCTCAATTCACTGCATCCGCCAATGCCGGCCTTCCGATTCGGCGGTGAAAGCTGGCAGAGCTACAGCGGTGTTTGTCAAACCATGAGTCATCCCGAAAACCGGTCTTCTCGCGAAAACGTCTGTAACGGCGGAACCGTTTGGGCTACAAACTAATAATACCCATCTGTGGAAAGATGAGACTCTCCGTTTTGCTCTACGGCCCCCACAAGCATCACGGGATTCATCTAAAGTCGGTACCGCCGATCGGCCAACTTCTGTCTGTAGCGTCCGAACAGTTTGGGCTACACACTAATATGAGCCCACCATCGAAAGATGAGACTCACAAACACGTACTAGCTTTGGGCTAGCTTTGCCTGTGTTCACACAAGAATTTGTTAACCCTGGGCTAAGCTTTAGCCCTGGGCTACGGATTCATACTTGTATTCCAAAGCCTTGGGCTAACGGACAAACACAACATGCGACCAACACGCAACCACATGTTATAAGCAATTTAACACATTGTTTATTCTTGCTTCTAGTTCTAGCATTTTATTTCCAACAGTGATGGTTTGTATAAACCTTGCTGTCTGCTTGTCAAACCTCGGAAACAGTGTTTCACTTTTAAAATTCGATCTCGCTCTTGTACGGAGAATGCTGTGCATGAACGAGACATTAACATTTCTGTTCCAGGTGAAAACATGCAACAATATTATTATCATGGATATATCCAATTGAATGTCAATAGAAAGCTATGCAAAAAGACAAAACTGGAGGGTTTGCTGCCATTCCAACTATAGAGTTTGTAACTTTAGTTGGCTAGGTGAGAAGACGTTAGCCAGCCTGCATAGCAACCATTTTTGTTAGGCATAGCAACCAATCTTTTTTTAGGGATGCAAGATTTTGATTTTGTCTTCAGATGGAAGGATGAAATAATATGAATTTATTCATCAAAATGCATTACAGGCATCACGAGCATGTGTAAATTAAGTGATAGTGCAGCTTTTGTGATTGGACAGTGAGCTTTCTAGGTATTGTTCTTGAGCCTGTTTCACACTGGCTATTTTGGCACTGTGTTTCTGGGGCTAACACCGAAAAGTCGTCACTAAATCCTCCTCCAGAACAGGGCCCGCTAGCCCTGAGCTAAGGTTGGTGCTAGCCCACTTTAGAATGTGTAAATGTGAACACTCGCTTAGCCCTGGGCTAAAATCTCCCTTAGCCCAGAGGCTCTTAGCCCTGCGGTAATGTGCAGTGTTAACGCACCTAAATAACTTTTGTAAGAATGTTATTTAAAAACATCTACATTCCATTCTCAGTATCAACAAAACTCTCTCTTTCCTCTATGATGTTAACTTCTTAGGGAGCGGCAGCAGAGGTGACAGTTTTGGATAGTAAAATGCCTGCCACTCAGGCCCAGAAAATAGGATATGCATATAATTAGTACTATTGGATAGGAAACACTCTGAAGTTTCTAAAAGTGTTAATATAATGTATGTGAGTATAACAGAACTGATATAGCAGGCAAAAACCAGAGGAAAATCCATCCGGATTTGCAGTTTTTTTTGTACATTTCCTTTTTGTTCCAGGCTGCCTATTGATTTCTATGTTATCTAGGACTGAGACTGCAGTACCTATGGCTTCCACTAGATGTCAACAGTCTTTATACAGTGCCTGGAGGCTCTAGCACTAAGCAGAACAGATAGGAAGAGGAAGTAGTGAAGGGACCACATTTGTCAACAACGTTTCATGGGCGTGAGATTGTGAGCGCGCCCCACTTTATTTTCTTTTCCTATCGTTCACGTTATCGTCCAGTAGAAATATTACAGTAAATATACATAAAAGGATACCTAAGGATACATTAAAAATGATGTTTGATTTGTTTGGAGAAAGTGTATAGGTATATTTGAACGCGTTCTCTTCACGGTTCAATGGGCGACTCGACGTTGGATTTTCTGATCATAACGCGCCAACCAAACAGAGATTTATGGATATAATAAATGACGTTTTCTAACAAAAGAACCATTGGATGTCTTCGTTGGACACTTGGGAAGCCCTCAGCAGAAGTTCTTCGGTAGGTAAGGGATTTATTTTTGCTCTTATATGGGTTTTGTGTGACCCGAGCTGGATATGAATTTATGCTAATGTAGAAAATAGGAGAGGTGCTATCCTCACAAACAATCAAATGTTGTGCTTTCGACGTAAAGCCTTTTTGAAATCTGACAACGCTGTGATATTGCCAAGAATCAGAGCTTTTGATGACTATGCAACACTTGTATATTGATGAATGTTTAATAATTCAACTTTTGGATTTTGAATTTGGCGCCTTACATTTCACCGGGTAGTGTCGGGTGCGGCCCGCTAGTGCACCGCTACTCCCTAAGTAGTTATTAAGTTTGTTCAGGTGTGTTGGCCGCACCAACTAACTGGCCACACCTGATCTCAATGAGTGCTTGTTTCCTTTAAAATGGGGTCTGTTTGAATAGACTAAAATGAACAGCTTTGTAAATTCTTAGTGAAACATGTTCAGAACGTTATGTAATTACCTTCAAATAACCTATAATTTTTGTTCTCATAAAGTTAATATAACCTCCCAGGAAATATTTCAGGGAACCACAGAAAAACCTTCTCAGACCCTCCCTGCAACCTGAAAATGTACATTCCCAGAACAGACCAAATTTTCACTTCCGTTCTCAGAATGTTTAAAAAACGTTTCGTTTTAACCATCAGGTAACTTATGGCTTCGTTCCCAGAACCAATGGGAAACCAAAAACGTACATTCCCACAACTTCCAAGAAACCAAATGTGCTAGCTTGGTAACTAGATACTCTGTGTCGCCACACTAGGCCTCATTCTACCTAGACACTCTCCACACTAGGCCTCGTTCTAACTAGACACGATGTCTCCAGAGCTTGCTCCACTCTTCAACCCAGAACCCAGAGCTCTTAACCTCGGGAGACCTGGGGAGGGAAAGCCCCACACGGCCCCTTCATCCCTCCCTCCTGCAGCTAGGAGAGGCCAGAGTGAGACCGTATACAGTATCATCTAGTCAATCATCCAGAGATATGCCCTTCACTTTATCAAGTCTGAGAGCATGACTGCCATAGTCTCTCTGCCACTTTTTCTGCAGAATTTAGGTTAAGAACAGTTTGCGTTGAACTGGGCTGAGATTTAGAGAGTCTTAAGACACTTCCTGTCATATTCTCTCTGCCATCTTTTCTGCAGCATTTGGGGCTCAGGACTCTTTTGAAAGGAGGCAAAGTTCTGTCCCAGCAATCAGCAGTCAGGAGAAGTAATGGTGTCACCCTGGTCCAGTTGTCTGGCTGGCCGTCCTGCCTTCTGCCGCTGGTCCAGGCAGTTGGGGAAAGTTTTTGGCGGTGTGTGAATTTCCCACAGGTGCACGGATCTTTGCGTGCCAGTGAAAACTATCTCCAAAGGTGTCATAGCCTACAACGCTGCAGATTCTTTTTGCCACAGGCATCAATTAGTGTTGCTGGAAAGGAGTGTGTGAGACATTTACAGAGACATTTACAGCTAGCGTACGTGCAAAGGGCACAGTGTCTCCTGTTGGTGTCAAGGTAAAAGCACTGTCAAACAAGCTTTTAAAACAGACACCACTCCTGACTGTCTCTCACGTTGTGTTTTTCCCATTGTGCAGATTTACATCATCCCTACATCAGCACCACTGTCTTTTGTTCTTCACACACCATTTTCTTCTAAGTCTAATCAAAGACCAACTCCTTTATAAAAACACCCCAAATACTGCTCTGCACCGCACCACAATTCTTAAAAAGTCTATATGTCATTTTAACTCTCTCTACAACTCTTCTTTACCTAATGACTTGATTCAATTAAAATAAAGAACATTGAAAATAGTTGATGCACTTTACAGATGGGGTCCTTTTTCCTTTTTGTATGAATCAAAGACGTGAGACCAATATGGCAGCTTTGCTGTTCATTCATCACTCTGCAGGACTGAGCTCCCAAGAAATCTCTCATTGATCTTACCAACATGGTATGATAAGTAGAAGGATGAGGATGTAATTTACATAGCAATTGGGTAAAGATAACATTGCTGCTCACATCAAGGCTCGTTAAGGAACGCTTTAATTAATTGGGGAATGTGGGCACTTCTCTGAATGCATAATGCTCCATGAGTTGAGCATGCAGGACAAGTCAACAACCCTGCAGTTCATGACTACTTCCGGATTTACCTGATTACCATGACTACGGACGCAGATGGAGATTGTTTTTGATTGTTGATTGGGTAACTCGCATTTATGTCACCGCTCCATTATTCCCTCACAAACCAATTAACCTGCTTTCCTTATGGTCCATTGCAGATGGGAAAGGACAGAGTTATGCTATTTTTGTATAGTCAACCATGGCACACACAAGTGAGGTTGAGACTAAATGGATGGGTGGATATGGATTTGGTGCTCTGTAAAAGTGAATGTAAAGTATGCATGTAAAGGCATAAAAAAGTATATCTGCCCTCAATACTTGAATAGCTCTACTTAACGTGAAAAACAATCATGCTTTTGCAGTTTCAAATATGTGAGAACATTCATAAAGACCTTAGTTTTGTCAACATCAACAGTGAGATTATTTTTTGTCTACTAAATCCTGTTTCAGGAAGGCAGCGACTACTGTGAATTCCCAGTGTTGATGCAGGAATAACAGGTGTTTAATAGTTAGGCCCAGTTTGTATTGTCATGCATCTGCCACTGACTAACATCCATAGAACTGTAGACTGAAACATGCTGACCCTCCCTCCTGGTCCCAGGCATGGTTCTGGGAGTAACTGCTGCCTGCAGCCAGAGCTCCTCTCTCTCTCTCTCTCTCTCTCTCTCTCTCTCTCTCTCTCTCTCTCTCTCTCTCTCTCTCACACACACATTATCTTGTCCTTTCTCTGTATTTCACAGTTTTCTGCAACATACACATGTATACTGTCTGCGCACTTGCAGCCTCGTTCAGTACAGGAGATCTGATGCTGTGCCATTTTCCCCCTGTAGCCTGCACTTTGTTTTTTTGTGCTGATACCATCCGACCCCCAAACACAACAATGTGTTGACCTGGGTGTCTTCACCCAAGCCAAAAATCCTGACGTTGGGCAAAGCACTTCATCACCCTGGACTTTCTGCTCTGCCAACAGTAACAGCTGATTCTGGGGGTTATAATTCAACCCATGACATTAGCACAGTGGAGATCTCCATTGCATCATTGTGGCCCGCCCCAACCCCCATCCCTCCATCCTTTAGTTCATCCCATGTCAATTGCAGCAACTCTCAGCCAAACAAGGACAGCTAGAATTTAAATGCTCTGCCAATGAGTCATGTAGTTTGCCTTTTGGCAAGTGACAAGAGCACACAGAATGAATAATCAAGCGAAAGCTCTGGGTCAGGGGCTGAGATTTATGTGACAGGGGGAGAAGATTTAGCTCTGTCAGGGCCATTGTAGTCATGATACCCCTAAACTCCATCATCCCTCACCCTCGCCACGGTGTGCTTCTACATCCATCTATATCCCCCTCTACTCCCACTGTATTGATTAAAGACTCAGGCAACCTAATGCCATGGATGGACGTTTTAAATGTAAGAACATGATCAGTGATACTACAGGAAGAATGGAAAACGGTTGGCGCGCTAAAAATATTACTGTACAACCGCTTTACTTGCTGACGCAGCTGCAAAGTGAGTGACTTATTATTTGTTTCACCCCCAAAATCAGAAGACATTAAGTAATTCTTGCAATATCTCCATCAGCTATCTATATAATTTCCACTGAATAATCTCTGCACCGGAACCAAGAGCAAGGCAAGGGAAACGTGAGTCATAGTTGAAATGAGGACAGTGGAGCTGCTTTTCTTGTCAGTCTCTTGTCAGCCTCTGTAACTTTACATTCAAATAGGGATGTCACTTTAGCAGGGTGTGTGTGTGCACCCCCTAGAGATCCTGCATACATTCTGCCATGCCACCTGGAAGTAAGCTCAACTCACTCTAGACTATTAACAACACAGATACAATATAACCAAATATTCACTTCCAGCCTGCAGATGTAAGAGTATAGGCAGAGAGGGACGTGGTATGGAGGCTTTGCTCGTGGCCCTGTTGCGGGTTGAGGTGAGTCTTGGTTCACTGAAGGTGGAGGTGAGCAGGTGACTGTTAGAGGGTGACTGAGTACACACGCAACCCTAATGCCCTTTCATACCCTCACCACCACTGTCAAATGATCTGGGACAAAAATATTAATCATCAAAACAGTTTGTTGACACATCCTTTCCTCGCTGTCTGCTCTTACCTGTGTCCCTGAATAATTAATCTGTCCCCTCGTCTGTCTGTGCATCTTTCATCTCCCTCCCCACCGCCCGCCTGGTCTCCTGCCTGCCCGCCCGCAGCTGACGCCTGCATCTGAACACTATTGACAATGACAGTGGTGGCAGTCATCCATGCGGAGCCAGGTGGCAGGCGGAGTGTGACTGCTACCACAAGGTTACAGCAGCATATAAATAGTCAGAGAGAGAGGGGGCTTGGATCTCTCTCTCTGGGTGGAAGGACATGTCTGGCTGAAGTTCCAGGCCCATGCTCCTGCAGTCAGTCACCAATTGTACACCTATCTCTATCAACTGATCTGAGGTGGGTTTCTCAAATCGTTTGTGCACTAAGATCGTTTGCCTTCCAATGGATTTCAGATGATTTTAGTGCTTCAGAGGTTTTGGGAAACTCACCCCTGCCTTCTAAGACCCTACTTAGATTAAATATGCACACAGGCTACTCAGGAATAGAAATTAGGTAATGAATGGCATTTTAGTTTGGGGATTCTGGGAATAATGCTGCGTTCATAACCAACTGTGATAAATTACAGTTGTGAAGTCATAATTACGAGTTGAACTGGGAAATGCCATCAAACATGGAGGTCATTGAAAGGATTGTGATTTTTTAAATATTTTTTGCCCATAAAAAGCTGCTTTCACTTTCTAAATCAACAGGAAGATGAACGGAATCAATTTTCTTTTAACAATTTGGATTTTGCTCTTACTATCAACAAAAACTGCTGAGGATGCTGCCGTGCTTGCTGTCTTATTGACAAATGACGTCAGAGGTTATTAATAATCACCAGTTTGAGGGGCATTCAAGGGGATTTTACGACATTATAAAAAGGTACCACAGTATTGTTGGCCTGCTAAAATGGCTGAAACATTGTAGAATAGTGGACCATGTGGTGTTGTCAGGAGGGTGTGAAGCATTAGGATTCAGGTGCAAAATGGTGGTATTACAGTCAGGTCCATGATTATTGGCACCCATGATGAAGATGAGCAAAAAATACAGTGTAAAATAAATAATACAAAATTATTGGCGCACCTGTTTTCAGTACACCAGCACCCTACCCTTGTGAGGATAACGACACTGAGCTACACAAGAATCGTTAGAAGGTAAGCGGTTCGTCTACATAGAAGATCATAGGAAATCCCAGGACAAAGTGTCTATAATACTGTAATACGCTCACGTAGTTGCTGTCACAAACTCCAAACTCTACACAGTTGTCACTGACTAGTTGGATATAATTTTAAGCTCGGCGGACCTGATTTGTCTGCCGAGTGGACATGAATGCAACTGTTTATGTCAAATTGTTTTGTGTTCTACTTGTAGCCCTTAAAAGAAAACGGTGAAACCTTTCAATGTGAACTTTTTCTTCACTCAAAAGGGGACCAATGGAGTTAAGGTCAATGGCATCATGAACTTTACCAACTACTAGGACATTTTAGCCAAAAACCTGGTTGCCTCTGCCAGGAGGCACTTGGCCATAAGTGGATCTTCCAGCAAGACAATAACCCCAAGCATGAATCAAAATCACAAAGAAATGGTTAATTGACCACAGAATCAACATTTTGCAGTCTCCAGACTTGAACCCTATTGAAAACTAGTGGTTTGAATTGAAGAAAGCAGCCCATAAGAACAGATCCCTCCCAATGTCTTCTCCAATCTCATAAAACATTTAAGGCTCAGTGTCCTTATCCTCGCAAGGGGGAGGGTGCTAGAGTATTGAAAAAAGGGGTGGCAATAATTTTTACCTCAATTCTTTTTTCCTTTTTAAATTACTTCATAAACAAAATCATTTTATCTGAGAAATTGTATTAACATAAAATAATAGAATTCCCAACGGTTTTGGAGCATACAATATAGTTCAGTATTTGTATTATTTTATTTTACCAAGGGTGACAATAATTATGGCTGCGTATTTACAGGTGGAGGTGAATAATTCTGTAAGCCCACCTCTTTTTGTAATTTTTTTTTTACATACCAATTTTATTAGTACAAAATCCTGTGTGATCAATATGATAATTTCTCTGTATGTACAGTGGGGCAAATAAGTATTTAGTCAGCCACCAATTGTGCAAGTTCTCCAACTTAATTTTTCTGTAATTTAACTGTAATTTTCATCATAGGTACACTTCAACTATGACAGACGAAATGAGAAAAAGAAATCCAGAAAATCACATTGTAGGATTTTTAATTTATTTATTTGCAAATTATGGTGGAAAATAAGTATTTGGTCAATAACAGAAGTTTATCTCTATACTTTGTTATATACCCTTTGTTGGCAATGACAGAGGTCAAACGTTTTCTGTAAGTCTTCACAAGGTTTTCACACACTGTTGCTGGTATTTTGGCCCATTCCTCCATGCAGATCTCCTCTAGAGCAGTGATGTTTTGGGGCTGTCGCTGGGCAACACGGACTTTCAACCCTCCAAAGATTTTCTATGGGGTTGAGATCTGGAGACTGGCTAGGCCACTCCAGGACCTTGAAATGCTTCTTACGAAGCCACTCCTTCGTTGCCCGGGCAGTGTGTGTGGGATCATTGTCATGCTGAAAGACCCAGCCACGTTTCATCTTCAATGCCCTTGCTGATGGAAGGAGGTTTTCACTCAAAATCTCACGATACATGGCCCCATTCATTCTTTCCTTTACACGGATCAGTCGTCCTGGTCCCTTTGCAGAAAACAGCCCCAAAGCATGATGTTTCCACCCCATGCTTCACAGTAGGTATGGTGTTCTTTGGATGCAACTCAGCATTCTTTGTCCTCCAAACACGACGAGTTGAGTTTTTACCAAAAAGTTCTATTTTGGTTTCATCTGACCATATGACATTCTCCCAATCCTCATCTGGATCATCCAAATGCTCTCTAGCAAACTTCAGACGGGCCTGAACATGTACTGGCTTAAGCAGGGGGACACGTCTGGCACTGCAGGATTTGAGTCCCTGGCGGCGTAGTGTGTTACTGATGGTAGGCTTTGTTACTTTGGTCCCAGCTCTCTGCAGGTCATTCACTAGGTCCCCCCGTGTGGTTCTGGGATCACCGTTCTTGTGATCATTTTGACCCCACGGGTGAGATCTTGCGTGGAGCCCCAGATAGAGGAAGATTATCAGTGGTCTTGTATGTCTTCCATTTCCTAATAATTGCTCCCACAGTTGATTTCTTCAAACCAAGCTGCTTACCTATTGCAGATTCAGTCTTCCCAACCTGGTGCAGGTCTACAATTTTGTTTCTGGTGTCCTTTGACAGCTCTTTGGTCTTGGCCATAGTGGAGTTTGGAGTGTGACTGTTTGAGGTTGTGGACAGGTGTCTTTTATACTGATAACAAGTTCAAACAGGTGCCATTAATACAGGTAACGAGTGGAGGACAGAGGAGCCTCTTAAAGAAGAAGTTACAGGTCTGTGAGAGCCAGAAATCTTGCTTGTTTGTATGTGACCAAATACTTATTTTCCACCATAATTTGCAAATAAATTCATTAAAAATCCTACAATGTGATTTTCTGGATTTTTTTCCCTCATTTTGTCTGTCATAGTTGAAGTGTACCTATGATGAAAATTACAGGCCTCTCTCATCTTTTTAAGTGAGAGAACTTGCACAATTGATGGCTGACTAAATACTTTTTTGCCCCACTGTATTTCTTACTTTTTTATTCTTTAATGTGGCAGCCTATGAGTACATATGGTATAAAGTGTGTAAATTGACATGAATACAGTACCTGTAACCCCCGACACAAAGAAATTACAAAGCAAACAAAAATGTAAAAAAATGAAGTATGATTTGAAGTGTCTGTCCTACAGCTGAGGGATTTAAAAAAAATGTTTGTATATATTTTTTTTATCGTGGAATGACCCATATACCTTTGATGTGGAAATGCCCTATCCAATTCGTCAAATTTTTAGGCCGCCGTGTGCGTGTTCGTAAGGGGCTCATCTTCCGATGGTGGGGTCACATTAGTTTGTAGCCCAAACCGTTCGGACGCTACAGACAGAAGTTGGCACATCAGCGGTACCAACTTCAGACGAGTCCCGTGAAGCTTGTGGGGGTCCTAGAGCAAAACAGAGAATACCATCATGTTTGTGACAGTCTCAAATTTCAAGCCCAAACTGTTCGGACTCTGCAAACGTTTTTGTGAGAAGACCGATTTTCGGGATGTGTCCTGGTCTGACAAACAGTGCTGTAGCTCTGCCACCTTCCACCACAGAAGCGTAAGGCCGACATCGGCGGATGAGGTGGATTGAGACACAGCTCATGCAAAAAAGACATCTCTAGCCTAAAAAACTAGTTAGGCAGCGGCAGCAGTGTTCAGAGTTTTGGAGAGTCTGGCATTCCCAAAGTAAAATGCCTGGTACTCAGGCCCAGAAACTAGGATATGCACATTAGTAGTATTGGATAGAAAACACGCTGAAGTTTCTAAAACTGTTAAAATAATGTCTGTGAGTATAACAGAACTGATATGGCAGACGAAAACCTGAGGAAAATCCATCTGAGAAAATGTGATTCTATGAGCTGCCCCCTTTTCCCAATGAGTTGCTATAGAAAGTACTTAAATCCAGCTCCCAGGTTGCAGTACATATGGCTTCCACAAGATGTCAACAGTCTTTAGACAAGGTTTCATGTGTTTACCTTGAAAAATAGGGGAGTAGAATAAGTTTTTACAAGGAGAGTGAGGAAGTAACTTCTGTCTGTGGCGCGGGACCGGGAGCGTGCGCTGCGTTTTTTTCCTTTACTATCACCCCAAAATATTGTCCGTGTGATATATTATAGTTAATATACATAATAGTGTACCTAAGGATCGGTTAGAAACGTTGTTTGATTTGTTTGGACAAAGTTTATAGGTATATTTTTTGTCTTGTATAATGGACGAGTGGACGGTGGATTTTCTGAACAGAATTTGCCAACCAAACGGAGCTTTATGGATATAAAGAGGGACTTTTTCGAACAAAAGGAACATTGATTGTCTTGCTTGGACACTTCGGATTACTATCAGCAGAAGATCTTCAAAGGTAAGCGATTTATTTTATCTAATTTTATGACTTTTGTGACACCCGCGCTGGTTTTATTATTATGCTAATGGAGGATATACACAGGGCGCTGTCCTCAGACAATCAAATGTTATGCTTTCGCTGTAAAGCCTTTTTGAAATCTGACAATGCTGTGAGATTGCCAAGATTCTAAGCTTTTGAGGAGTGTATACACTTGTATTTTCATTAATGTTTTATATTACTATATTTGTAATTTGAATTTGGCGCTCTACATTTTTCCGGATGTTAGCGCCCCCACTGCTCCTTAATTATCCCCAATTAAACAGACAGAGTTTGATGGGGATTTTTAAATTATGCTAATTCGATTTCCATGTGGACATCAACTCTAGGGGGTTGAAAATGAGCACCTGAACATTTTAAAAGCCCTAAACAGGTATTTAATCAATTAACAATTCCCTTCACAATTCCGTCAATAGTTGTCCTATTAATTCATATTAATGACCAATACATAATACATTACAACATATCAGGACACATATCACATAAACATTAACAAATAACCTATAGATATTAGGAAAACCTGGTGTGTACGGTATGTGGGCGTGGTTGTGACACTTGGAACGTCCAACTCTGACGTCACTCTTTTGAAGTTGAAATGTAAAATGGTTAAGGTTAGTTTAGGTTAGGTTAGCTTAGGGTTAGGGTTAAGGTTAGGGTTAGGGTAACAAATTGGCGACACAATGTAAGTTAACTTCTAAAACAACTATTTTACTCTTCTAGTATGTGATATTCTGTATAACAACTGCAATGCATATTAGTCTACAAAGATTGTAGTAAAAGGAAATAAATGAATATGCTGAGTTTGGCGCCAAATGAGAAGATATGAATGGAGTGGAATGTCTCACTTAAAGGGCACTCCAGTGTGAAACATCAAAAACATTCATAAAACCGAAAAAGAACCAGACAATGCATGCCCTGTCAGGTAGGCCTTCAACAGAATTGCCAGAATTGATCAAATGGTTTAAATGCCTGATTGAAAGGTTTTTAAAGGTTTGAGGCCGCAGATGGTTGGTTGCCTGCTGTTAAAGCTTTTGATATGACGTTGGGCTTCTCAGAACAGTCACATTATAGGCTCATTCTCAACTGGGTCGATTCATGATACCCAATCATAGCAAAGCAGTTATTAATAGTTTGGCCAAAACCACGTGAATACTGTAGGTTCCTCAGTCTGTCACAATGAACCATAATGTAATGGTGATCTAGCTGCCCTGAGCGTTTCCTGGTACAGCTGATGGAGAGAAAAATTGGTCTCTTGAGAAGTAGGTCAACTACTGTATTAATTTGGGTTGCTATTCATACTTTTAGACACATTCATAACCTACATGTCTCCAATTTCTTCTTCGATATGTGTGCCCTTTCAGTGCAGTGACATTCAACCTTACAGACATTTCACTGGAAGTCCAATGAAAATGGTTTTGCCAGCGTGTGTACAATATGCTCAGAGACAATCAAGTAATGTAGCTATTCTATTCCTGGGGCCTGCTTGTGCACTTCAATGGATGCCATTTTTCACACCATTAACTACAGCCCACTGGTTTTATTCACAGCTCAAAGATAGGCCAAAAACAATCCTAAAAACGCCCACAAGCACAATTGCAACAATTGATATAAGCTGTTTCAACCGGTCTGTCGCCAGCCTGTACAGCAGGAGGAACCATTATCTCTCTCTCTCTCTCGCTCTCTCCCTTCCCCTCTCTCTCCTTTATCCTCCCCTGGAGGAAGGGGAAGGGTTGCAGCTTCACATTATGTACAAAGATGCATAGCAAGCCCCCTCAATCCTCTACCTCATGTAATGGTATCTAGTCACAGATAGCTGGCGTTGTAGTAAAGATATGTGGCTTACCAGGTTGATTTGATATGATGACTGCTTTGATATAAGGGCCAATTTTGTACATCGCCTGGGCTCTAACCAGGAACTTTCATTATCATCTATGCTGAGTGCAAGGTCCACAGAAAAGGAGAGCTCAAAGGGCCAGCTAATCCACTGGGTTTTACAGGCATGCTGGGCTGGTCAATACACTGGCCCTGCATCTTAAAGTAGCTGTAGCTCCACAGCAGTGCTTGGTAAAAGAGGCTCAGGGGACCGGTATGCCAGCCTGGTTCTTTTCTCTCTCCTCTCCACAGCTCCCCTCTCAAGGTTAGAAGCCACTAAAGCTTTAACTATTTATGTCCCACTGCTAAGGTGTCTCTCTGTTTTATTATAGGAGCGTTATGGGTCATTCTGAGGAAGAACTAGCCTGGCTACTGGTCAATGAGGTCATCCAAAGGTCACTTCCGGGTCACGTGACACTGACTGAGGAACACATGGAGAAGGGGGGGTAGGGGGGTTGCTGACTGAATTCAATACAGATGATACTGAAGTGGCCCTGTAGTGTGTGGAATTTAAGGAACTTTGCTGGAGGCATAATATCACCAAGTTAAATTGGAGAATTTAATTTCAGCACACAAAGGAGGTCAAACAAGGTGGAACAAATTGGCCTAGTATTGCATCACTGCTGTTTTATCTCGTGAAGCTATAGGAAACCCTTTGGCCCAGTTGTGGCAGGTTTAGTGATCCTACCCCCCTGACGGTAAGCCTTCAGCATAGCCCAGTGAACTCCACGTGCCTGCAGGGTGGCTGGTGAGCATTTCTCCAGCCCCTTAGCTTGGCCAAATCCTGCCCTTAATCTGCAGTAAATTGCCTCGCTAGTCGCTACCAGGGTGCTGGGCTGGGGCACCCTCACTGGAGAGCACTAGAGCAGGCCAGGGTAGACTGGGCAGTCAACCTACAGTAGGGAACTGGCAGAGAAATGGAAACAGTTGCTTTCTGGGAAACAGTCCACCAGGGCACAGAGACTGATTGTAATGTGTGATAAGTGGGCTCAGGTAAACTAAAGGAAACCTGCATCACCACCTGCAGCGCTAACACATGATTCGTTTGTGGCCACAGGGGCATCTTTTTAACACATACACTGTATATTTTATTTTTTATTCAACAAAGACCTTTCCAATTCAGGCACCTGTTCTCACACTGATCATCTTTTTTTCAGACCTGAGAGGTTGGGTTGGTGCACCAATTTACAATTGTCATAATTGTGCTTCCAGGCAAGGAGTGTCACTGTGACTGCACACCTAGTGTCCAACCTTTGACACTACAGCTGTCAGATGGACTCGTCCCTGGCTGGCCTGCCATGGTGGCACTGTCGGCGGGGGAACGGAGAGCAAACAGAGGAGAGGATAAACGTCCCATGCAGAAACAGCAGCCTTTGATTTGGATTTAGGGCCCTCCTGTGACTACCTCTGTGTTCTGACCAGATTTGAGCGGTGCTGAGCTCTGTGGCAGTTAGCCGAGTGTGCCGACTCCCTTGCCGTCCTCTACCGTGGTGCTGGGGCCAGTGGCTCTCTGAGGATCAGTGGCTCTCTGACTGATCTTCAGCCAGCTGTTTATATGTTGTATTCCTCCCACCACATCACACTGGGCCCAAATAATGCACCGTTTATTGTACGCCACAAAACATAAAAGTGCTCCCCTGGAAACTGCTTTCTAATCAGATCATTTTCCTTTGTCCGTTTTCATTTTTGCAATGATCCCTTGATTGTTAATATTGAATCAGAGGGGGCCCTAGCTGCTCGGGGGATCATTGAGCCACAGTGAGAATTGGTAGCTTCTTTCACCAGCCTGTATAATGCAATATTCATATTCAGACCCAGTGCATGTGAATGGGCATAGTCCAGTATAGCGAGCTTAGCTTAACTGTCCATTTGTTAGAGAAACAGACACAGCTTGGGGGAGAAGATGGATAGTGACGCTGCTGATGCAATCATGCCCTGTCTCTAGAACAAACTGGAACTGCACAGTAACAGCCAATCTCTATAGCTACGCTTATGAAGTGGATCTGCTGTTAGGCAAGCTAGCTACCCTACCATGGACCCTCTGCTTATCACTGATAGAGACGGCTGTCCTGCTCTCCCAGATCAATGATCGGGCAGTCAGACTCCGAGTTCTAGGAAATGGTGCGCATTACTCTGCCAGTGATAATTGCTCTCGGTCTTTCTTTCTTCACTTCTCTCATTAGCCACGTTAATTCTCGCTACTGGTTTTCATGGCCGCCCTATTTGCATTTTCCTCTCACTGAGCATGGAAATCTTCCATCCTCTGCTCTTCATATGATTCTACATAATGACTAGCTCCGCATAATAACAGTTCCATATTCCCTTTTGGTTCCATCTAAAGACGTGCCTACCACTCCTCTCTCTCTGTATTGCAGCGTGCCTGCTCTTCCCCTCCACTCTCCAGTTTTTCTGTCCTTACCGCCTCATTTAATGCTTTCAATTTACCAGTCTTGTATCTCTCTAATACCCAATATGGATGTTTTCTTACATTTGCTATTCCTCAGCTATTTTAAATAGCTTGTTATTCTTTGGGATTCAGTTTCAACAAAAATTATATTTCACACTGAAAATAGCAGAGGATGCTGTGATTTTCATTTGGTTCCATTTCTTTTTCTGTCAGAGATTGTAAGGGTAATGTTGACATCATACCCCGAATTAAAACATTCCTCTACAGCTGCTATTGCTGTTGATGTGTGGAGAGTATATTATCAGTATATTTCATTTTGGAGTCTTCTTTTAGATTCTGTTTTATTCTTTCTGTGATATTGCATAATGGGATTCACAAATGTGACACAATTGAATGGTAATGCTGGGAACATCATATCTTGAAGTGCGGCGAGTATATAGCTGCTGTAATACATTTCTCAATGAGATGTAAATAAGACCAACGGCATCTCTCTATGTGATTGCGCTGCCTTCTAAACTGACAGTTGTTATGATGACTTCTTCTCTACGGCTTGGTTTAGTTTTATGTATAGTATGTAACGTTGTTGTATCATGCCTCCATCTCCTCTCCTGTCTTCACACCTCCAGCACAGACCAATGGCTGAAGTGAGATGAGGACAGGTTATAGTTCTAGCTATACTATAATTGGCAGTTTTAGATCCACTTCCAAAAACACTCTCTGTTGGCTCTGCCATGGTGCCGGTACCTTAACCCCCTTCTCCTAAACTCTGTGAAGGCATGGATAGCCTCCCCTGCTGTGGCCATGGAGCATGTCTGAGATAAGCCACATACTGAATGCAGGGCTGGGCCCAGGGCCACGCACTGTCCTGGTCCTGTATGACCAGGGTTCAGGCCTGGCTGTGGAGACAGTCACTTATGAGCTGTTGGTACGGTATGTAGACTGACTGGAGCTCTGCTTGGCTTTAACCCTGAGAGCTCTGAAATCAGCCCAGCTCCCAACGGACCTCTAGAGATAATCCGATCTTTACATCTGCTGCCTCCGGATCTCCATATGCCATCAGGCTTCTCCAAACACCGTCCTCCAACATGGCGTGATGATCCACCACCCAGTCAGTCCAGTTCACTTTCACTCACCATGTTACCCTGACTTCCGTTATTTAATTGTTTTCTTAACAGATCCAGTAATTCATCATTTATTTATGTGACATATGTTATCTATTATGTTATTCATTTCATGTGGCCAAAAGAATGAGAGATTTTCCGGAACATTAAGCAGCCATGCATCTGCCGGTACATTGAGCACTAATGTATTTTTAAAAACTTTTTTAACGTTTTGCTTTTAATAGCAAATTGCAAAATATTGATACTACTGCCAACACTGGTGTTGTGGCTAATGCAATCTCTTGCTACCAGTTTCAATATTTCTATTTGTGTTCCCTTCAGAACAGATGATGCATCGGCTGCTGTATAGAAGCCTTTTTGTGGCTCTGAAATAAGAACCGTAATACTGTATATGTTAGTGCTGGCAGAGCTAGGCAGAGGTAGCTAGTGTTTTTGTTTATAAATAGCTCCAGCCAGCATTATTCCACTTTCAGGCGTCCCATAATCATCAATCACTAGAGCACCCGTTGTGTTTTTCTGGGCTCAGAGGGAAGCGTGAGCTGTGTGTAAGCGGTGTGAGCCGTGCCTTTGCAACTCTCCCCATGTGAGTACATGAAGGAGGAAGAGGTGAGGTGAATGGGCGAAAGACTGGGGGAGTCCGGGGAAGGTGGTCTGGTCGGACTCCTGGGTCTCCAGGTCACCCCGGCCACCCGCTCCTGGCCCCCTGATCAGATAATAACAGACAGGGTGGGGTGGGGAGGGATGTGTCAGAGAGACACTATTTACTCTTGAGAGAGAGAGAGAGAGAGAGAGAGAGAGAGAGAGAGAGAGAGAGAGAGAGAGAGAGAGGGGGGGAGGACATCCTATGGAGGAGGGGTTTAATAAGAACCATTCGCAATTTTTCATTTGTTGATGAGATTTACAGGAACCTATTGAACTTACTGTACCAGTGATGGGGTGGTACAGATTAATTGAATTTACACGTGTATGCACATTGCACACACAGGTACATACACATAGGCCCGCACAAAAATATACACACACATACACACACATCTGCCTGAATCGCCGTGTCTCTGGCCCGCTGAGCCACTCAATGGACCCCTATGATCCCTCGGCTACGCATGCCTCTCCCTAATGTCAATATGCCTTGTCCATTGCTGTTTTGGTTAGTAATTATTGCCTTATTTCTCTGTAGCGCCTCTAGCCCTGCTCCATATGCCTTAGTTAACCCTTTAGTTCCACCTCCCACACATGCGGTGACCTCACCTGGTTTAAATGAGGTTTCTAGAGACCATATCCCTCTCATCGTCACTCGATGCATAGGTTTACCTCCACTGTATTCACATCCTACCATACCTTTGTCTGAAACCTGCTCCTTTTACTCTCTGTTCCAAATGTTCGGCCAGTTCTTATAGCCTTTAGCCGTACCCTTATCCTACTCCTCCTCTGTTCCTCTGGTGATGTAGAGGTTAATCCAGGCCCTGCAGTGCCTAGCTCCACTCCCATTCCACAGGCGCTCTCATTTGTTGACTTCTGTAACCATAAAAGCCTTGGTTTCATGCATGTTAACATTAGAAGCCTCCTCCCTAAGTTTGTTTTATTTGCTGCCTTAGCACACTCTGCCAACCCGGATGTCCTAGCCGTGTCTGAATCCTGGCTTAGGAAGACCACCAGAACCCCTGAAATTTCCATCCCTAACTATAACATTTTCCGACAAGATAGAACTGCCAAAGGGGGCGGAGTTGCTATCTACTGCAGAGATAACCTGCAGAGTTCTGTCTTACTATCCAGGTCTGTGCCCAAACAATTTGAGCATCTACTTTTAAAAATCTACCTTTCCAGAAACAAGTTTCTCACCATTGCCGCTTGCTATAGACCACCCTCTGCCCCCAGCTGTGCCCTGGACACCATATGTGAATTGATTGCCCCCCCATCTATCTTCAGAGCCCGTGCTGTTAGGTGACCTAAACTGGGACATGCTTAACACCCCAGCCATCCTACAATCTAAGCTTGATGCCCTCAATCTCACACAAATGATCAATGAACCTACCAGGTACATCCCCAAATCATCCTAACCAACCTGCCCTCCAAATACACCTCTGCTGTCTTCAACCAGAATCTCAGCAATCACTGCCTCATTGCCTGCGTCCATAATGGTTCTGCGGTCAAATGACTAGCCCTCATCACTGTCAAATGCTCCCTTAAACACTTAAGCGAGCAGGCCTTTCTATTCGATCTGGCCCGGGTATCCTGGAAGGATATTGACCTCATTCCGTCAGTAGAGGATACCTGGTTATTCTTTTAACTTGTTAGGGAGTGGCAGCTGAGGGGGTCGGTTTTGGAGAGCCTGGCGTGCCCAAAGTAAAATGCCTCCCATTCAGGCCCAGAAAATAGGATATGCACATATTTGGTACCATTGGATAGGAAACACTCTGAATTTTCCAAAACTGTCTGTGAGTAAAACAGAACGCATATAGCAGGCGAAACCCCGAGGAATTTCTGTCCTGGAAAAAGTGATTTTGACACATTGCTCATTTGGGCACCCCTCCCTCATGAAAATGACCATATAAGGGCATATGAATGCAGTACCCATCGCTTCCTTTAGATGTCAACAGTCTCGAGACAGTGTAAGTTTTCATTTTGGATGAATTAGACCAGAGAATAAGAGCAAACCAGGAAGTGTATCTTTTATGTAAACAGTACCCAGTCTTGCGCCCGACAAGTCGTGCGGTGTCTTTACCGCCTTTATCGATCAGTTTATATTCGGTTGATTTATAATAGTAAATATACGTAAAGTGTTCCTAAGGATACATTTAAAACTATGTTTGATTGTTCTTGGACAGGTTTATAGGTATAAGATGAACGAAGTTCGCGTCACGTTTCAATGGAGGAGTGGAGGCTGTCGTTTCTGATTATAACGCGAACCAAATGGAGGATTTATGGATAAAATACATTACTTTTTCTAACAAAAGAACCATGGATTGTCTTCGTTGGACACTTAGGATGACCTCAGCAGAAGTTCTTCAACAGGTAATTGATTTGTTTTCGCTGTGAAATGTGTTATGTGTGTGCCATGACGGCTAATCGATTCATGGCTATGGGAAAAATATGTGAGGTGCTGCCCTCAAACAATCAAATGTGCTGCTTTCGACGTAAAGCCTTTTTGAAATCTGACAACGCTGTGATATTGCCAAGAAGCAGAGCTTTTGATGAGTATGGAACACTTGTATATTGGTGGATGTTTAATAATTCAACTTTTGGATTTTGAATTTGGCGCCTTACATTTTACCTGGTAGTGTCGGGAGCACCCCGCTAGCGCCCCAGTGATCCCTGAGAAGTTAAAGTGCTTTCCTCACCATCTTAAATAAGCATGCCCTATTCAAAAAATGTAGAACCAGGAACAGATATAGCCCTTGGTTCACTCCAGACCTGACTGCCCTTGACCAGCACAAAAACATCCTGTGGCGTTCTGCATTAGCATCGAATAGCCCCCGTGATATACAACTTTTCAGGGAAGTTAGGAACCAATATGCACAGGCAATTAGGAAAGCAAAGCCTAGATTTTTCAAACAGAAATTTGCATCCTGTAGCACAAACTCCAAAAAGTTCTGGGACACTGTAAAGTCCATGGAGAAAAAGAGCACCTCCTCTCGGCTGCCCAAATGATATCATAAGCGCCATCGATAAGGGGCAGTACTGTGCAGCTGTATTAATCGACCTGGCCAGAGTTCAGTGTGTCAAATCGGAGGGCCTGTTGTCCGGACCTCTGGCAGTCTCTATGGGGGTTCCACAGGGTTAAATTCTCGGGCTGACTCTTTTCTCTGTATACATCAATGATGTCGCTCTTGCTGCTGGTGATTCTCTGATCCACCTCTACGCAGACGACACCATTCTGTATACTTCTGTCCCTTCTTTGGACACTGTGTTAACTAACCTCCAGACGAGCTTCAATGCCATACAACTCTCCTTCCGTGGCCTACAACTGCTCTCAAATGCAAGTAAAACTAAATGCATAAATGTATGTGGACAACTACAAATAACTAGGTGTCTGGTTAGACTGTAAACTCTCCTTCCAGACTCACATTAAGCATCTCCAATCCAAAATTAAATATAGAATCGTCTTCCTATTTCACAACAAAGCATCCTTCACTCATGCTGCCAAACATACCCTCGTAGAACTGACTATCCTACCGATCCTTGACTTCGGCGATGTCATTTACAAAATAGCCTCCAACACTCTACTCCGAAAATTGGATGCAGTCTATCACAGTGCCATCTGTTTTATCACCAAAGCCCCATATACTACCCACCACTGCGAGCTGTATGCTCTCATTGGCTGGCCCTCGCTTCACACTCGTCGCCAATCCCTCTGGGTCCAGGTCATCTGTAAGTCTTTGCTAGGTAAAGCCCCGCCTTATCTCAGCTCACTGGTCACCATAGCAGCACCCACCCGTAGCACGTGCTCCAGCAGGTAAATTTCACTGGCACCCCCAAATCCAATTCCTCCTTCAGCCGCCTTTCCTTCCAGTTCTCTGCTGCCAATGACTGGAACGAACTGCAAAAATCACTGAAGCTCCCTTACTAGCTTTAAGCACCAGCTGTCAGAGCAGCTCACAGATCACTGCACCTGTACATAGCCCATCTGTAAATAGCCCATCCACCTACCTCATCCCCATACTGTTATTTATTTTTGCTCCTTTGCACCCCAGTATCTCTACTTGCACACTCATATTCTGCACATCTATCACTCCAGTGTTTAATTGTTATATTGTAATTATTTCACCACTATGGCCTATTTATTGCCTTACCTCACTTATCCTACCTCATTTGCACACATTGTATATATACTTTTTCTATTGTATTATTGACTGTATGTTTGTGTATTCCATGTGTAACTCTGTGTTGTTGTTTGTGTCACACTGCTTTGCTTTATCTTGGCCAGGTCGCAGTTGTAAATGAGAACTTGTTCTCAACTAGCCAACCTGGTTAAATAAAGGTGAAAAATCTATTCTGCATTCTAATATCAATACATTTTCGAAAGTGCAGTAGACATTCCATAGAGACCCACACACTGTCACACACTATATGTTCCACACACATATTCTTCCTGTTTGTTCATCCCTTTTTGATGCAGACACACACTAATCTTTTCATCGCGTTACCACGGCAGTTGGGAAAATACAGTAGAAATCCAGCTGACAACCAAATGGTTACATAACTAGTGCAGTGCCAAGTCCTGTGTCTTACCTAAGCACACCTCTTCTCTCCCCTGTGTTTCTGTTTCAGCCCTATTCCTGGCTCTGACCTGCTTCTTCTGCAGCCACTATTTAAAGAGGGTTTCATAGGATGCTGAATACATCTGAACGACACTTATTGTTGTGTACTTGATGATATCGGAATCAGCCCTTGTATGCCAAAAGGAAGATGGTATTTCTAATTACGGAAGCAGAAGCCGATGTTCTCCGGCCACCTGCACCAAAGCCAAAGTGATGTCATCTCGTTCAAATCCTAATCAAAAGCATCTCTATTCCGTGAAATGCATTCTATACACTTAATTCAATGCAGTCCTCTCAAGGAGTAACTACCCCATCTACCTCCCCTGCAGCAAAACACCCCCATCCCCAGAACCTCGTCCCCAGTAAGGTGAGACAGTGGCGCATGCTGCCCGCTATAGTGCCTCACCTCCCGGAGTTCCTTGGCCACATCCTTGAGCTCTTTGAGAATGCCGTCCAGCTGGTTGATCACCATCTTCATGTGGCTGCGGATCCGTTCTCTGGGGGTCTGGCTGGGGGTCTCAGAGGTGTCCCGGGCCGGAGCTCTGCTGAGGGACATCCTTCACAGGGCGACTTGGGGCCAGGGGCTGGCGGGCTGAGGCTGAGGGCAGGGGCGGGGGAGCCGAGTCGGGGTCCATGTCTCTGGCCGCGAGGAGCCTCAGTGCTACTGATCCGAACAGGGGCCCCGGCCACGCAGGGAGACCTCAACATCTTAAAAGCCCCTGGACAGCCAAAAGACCTTGCCTGGCCTGAGCGCTCAACCCCCTGGCCTTACCCTCCGCCATCCATGGCTCCAGGATGGACAGTACCAAAAATAAAGCCAAAAGAAACATGAAAAAACTCAAATTAGATCCAGGGAACAGGAGAGGGAAAAAAGAACAGGAGCTAAGATGGTGTGTGTGAAAACACCTTATATAATAGTGTTGAGCCAGAGAGCCTACTCATCTCATGTGTCAGTGTGTACGTTTGCATCGGTTTCTGAGGAGGATATTTATTTAGATCGTCTGTATGAGGAAGTTGCTCTTTTCCCCTCCCACTCACCTTCCTTTACAATCTTATTTAGTGGATACAATGCAGTGACTCTGTGTCAGCCAGCTTGTCAAAGAGTGCAGCACAGGATGTCAAGTTGAACAAGGGGTTCATGTTCAGCCTCCCCTGTAGATCAGAATATCCAAGTATAATAGAAAAATAGAACTCCCAGCAGTTGCTATTTTTTTGTTTATGATCTTGGTCTACATTATTGGTAGGCAGTAGGGACAAGCTTTGTCTTCTAAGTATACTCCCTTAGTTTGGCTTCTGTCTTTTTTAAGGAGAGAGGAGGACAAATCCTTTTGAAAACAAGAGATATTCCTCCTGTGTCCTCTGCTGTGCAGTGTTCCCTTTCTCTCAGAAGTGACGGGAGAATAAACTAATCTTGAAGGAATAAAGAAATAGCCCACATCAAAAGCAACTTCTGCACACATCCATTTTATGCTCAGATGATGACCGACATGTGTTGCTCATTTCTCGTCAAAGAGAGGAGGAAGGAAGGTAGGAGGAGGGGTGAGAGTCTCTCTGTGTGTGTGTGTGTGTGTGTGTGTGTGTGTGTGTGTGTGTGTGTGTGTGTGTGTGTGTGCGCGTGCGTGCGCGTGCGTGTGTGAAGAATGCCCAATCTTTTCTTCCAGTTGGCAGGAATGAGGATAAACAGACGTCTTAGCGAGTAAAATGTGACTAATGAATAGAATATGCAGGGGAAGAATGACAAACCAACATGGTGATGAACAGGAGGAGGTGAAAGAGAAGGAGGAAGGGGAGGGTCCTTCCCCTGGCGTTAGGGTGACTTGCGTGTCCTTCTTGCCCATGCAGTGCCCCTTGTCCTGCCCTTTCAGATCCGACTGTTGGTCCACTCTGGTCTGCAGGGGTGCGCCCAGAAACCAGACACCAGAGAAGATAGGAAGAGACGATTTACTTCTCTCTTTCGCTCCCTATGTTGTTGCTAAGGGAATCCAGCAGTCTGCCTGGTTGTGCTGCTGATTGATTCATTATATTTCCTTATTATTTTTATTTGTGTATTTCTCCTTCTGTAAACAGTTTTCAAAAAGGCAGAAAGCCCTGCGCCATCTCCATCCAGCAGTAAGAGGTAAATCCCAGTAGCGCGTCCCCAGGGACAGCCGGAGCCCAGGCACAGGAAGGGGGGCGAGACACACACTGAATCCAGGCTGAAGCTACTGCCAGAGGGCAAGCTGGCCAATCACACATGACACCTGGAGAGACGGGAAGGAGAGCAGTTGTTTTTTTCTTCCTCTCTCTCTTTTTCTGTCTCGTTCCCTCTCTCTTTTCTCCTCTCTAGGCTCAGCAGCACTGCAAATAGAACACAACAGCAATAGAGCAAGGAAGAGAGGGAAGAGAGAGGAAGAGGGAGGGAGGCAGGGAGATAGACAGGAATTAACTGCGGTCCTGGAACTTGACCATTTTTTTAGCTCCTGTGAAAATACCCATCTAGTCTCAGCAGGACTCTCCCACCTTCCTCTCATTACCACACACACACACACACACACACACACACACACACACACACACACACACACACACACACACACACACACACACACACACACACACACACACACACACACACACACACACACACTCACCTTCACTCTAAATCAGCAGATGTAGCTGTGTCCAGGGTTTACAGTCTATGCTCCTCAGTGATACTGACTGATTAAATGCACAGGAGGATCGTCCAAGCCACACACATCCTGCTAGTTCTCTTGCAGTCTCAATCTCTCTATCAAAACACACACTGACACCCTCCTCTCTCTCTCTTTCAGTCACACACTCACATGCGCGCACACACGCATATTATACTCCCCCACTTGTTCTCTTTGTATCTTTCGCTCTCCCTACATCACTTACTGTCTTCCCAGAGAAAGCAGCTCCAGTCAGAGGGTGAAGAATTCATTCAGTGCCGTGGCTCAACGGAAGGAAGGAAGGAAGGAGAGCATGTGGAGGATGGAGATGTGGAGGAAGAGGCGGGATGGAGCAGGAGGCAGGATAGAGGAGGAGGCAGGAGGAGGCAAAAGAGGAGGTGGGCTGAACGGCCCTGACAGCAGCACTCTTAGACACCAGAGAGAGGAGGCGGCTGAAGAATAGGGACCAGCAGCAGAGTATAGATGCTGCTACTGATGATGCTGAGGCTGAAGCTGTTGCTGCTGTAGATGCTGATGCTACCGTTGCTTTAGTGACGATGCTGTGGAAAGGAAGAAGCCACCCGCCATCCTCATCAACCCTGCCGGCGTCGGGAAACAGCAGAAAGAGCTACTGCGTACAGAGCTGTGGAGAGGATCTGTATCAGTCAGAGCCCTCTGGAGGCTGCTCCTGACGCCACTCTCTCTCTCTCTCTCTCTCTCTCTCTCTCTCTCTCTCTCTCTCTCTCTCTGTCTGTCTCACTCTCTCTCCGTCCCGTCTCTCTGCCCCTGCGCCCTGAAGTGTCCTCGCTGACTGCCGGATGAAGGCAGGCTGATGCCAGGGTTTATCATGGGGCTCAGGGTATTACCAGCACAACTTGCTTTGCTGCTCCGCTCTGACTGTGTGGAGGGAGGAGGGGCCTGCCGTTTTAAAGACACAGCACTAGCTAGGTAGCTACAGTCTCCTCTGCCTGGATCCTCTCTCCCCTCTCTCTTTCCCCTCTATGTATCGCTCTATCTCTCTTTTCTCAGGATGGACTGTTCCTCCACTCACAGACAACCGACCCTTCACTAGGGAACAAGTGTCCAAAAATTGCTGGCTGTTGCATCATTAACACACAAAGCAAGTTGGGGTTGTTATGACCTCATCAGGGAGGGACTGCATTACCTTCCCTCTCCCTACTCTCCTCATTAGGATGTTTTGATCATAGCATCTATCTAACCCCTCCAGAGGCAATTATCTTAATGTGAAATTTGTAACAAAAGTATGTTGTGTGTCTTTTAGTAAAGCAACACTGTCATTTTTTAGCGGCAGTTGTCAGCAGGTAGTGAATGTAGGTTTCCTGTGGGTAAGTGTGGGCAAGTGTGCAAAGAAGCCATGGCATTCTTTTGCATAATTGTTAAGGGAGATGTGCTGTGGATCCAGGTCCAGATGAGTTTGTAGTGAGGACCAGTGTGGTTTGGACTGCCAGGATCCCAGACAGTGTACCACTTATTTGAAGGGCTAATTGGGAGGATTCTACAGTAGAACATGTATTCCCTTTGTACATTAGCTTTGATTAATAAAACATCAGGTTTGCATGTTCTCTTTCTCCTTTTGAAAACATCAGTGATAAATACTATACCATATTGGAATATGTCTCTGTGTTCCTGTAATTTTATATATCTTAGATAAATTCTTAATTTACATATGGTTATCAACGCATTGACTCACTCCTACAGGTTCATGCTCTACAATATCCGTAGAGTAGGACCCTACCTCACACAGGAAGCAGCACAGGTCCTAATCCAGGCACTTGTCCTCTCCCGTCTGGACTACTTCAACTCGCTGTTGCCTGGGCTCCCCGCTTTTGCCATCAAATCTCCAATTTATCCAGAATGCTGCAGCCCACCTGGTTTACAACCTTCCCAAGTTCTCTCATGTCACCCCGCTCCTCTGCTCCTCCGTACACCCCACTGGCTTCCCGTAGATGCTCGCGTGTCCACTACAAGATAATGGTGCTTACCTATGGAACAGCAAGAGGAACTGCCCCTCCATACCTTCAGGCTATGCTCAAACCCTATACCCCAACCCGATCACTGTTCTGCCACCTCAGGTCTCTTGGCCCTCCTACTCATACCGGAGGGCAGCTCGCACTTAGCCCAGTCCAAGCTCTTCTCTGTCATGGCACCCCAAATGTTGGAACCAGCTTCCTCTTGAAGCTAGGACAGCAAAGTTCCTGTCAATCTTCTGAAAACATCTGAAACCCGACCTCTTCATACAGTATCTTAAATAATCCTCCTCACCTCGACCCCCACACACACACACACACAAAAAAACTGAACCAGCACTTGCACTTGACCACACCTCCCCCCCTCCTCCCTTTCTAGCACTCTCTGCTGATTGAGGAAAAATATACTTTCTATGTCTGTGATATGTGATTGTCCCACCTAGCTATCTTAAGATGAATGACTAAAATGTAAACATTTAAATTATTGGCACCATTGATAAAGGGAAAGCATTTTAATTTTTTTTAACAGGTAGTTGTCAAAATTGTTTTGAATACCTCACCTTGCGAGGTTAACGGCACTGAACCTTTTTCTAAAATATTTTATGAGTTGGAGAACACATTGGGAAGGATCTTAGACCATTCCTCCATACATAATCCTTCCAGATCTTTGATATCCTTCGTCTGCGCTTATGGACTGCCCTCTTCAATTCAAACCACAGGTTTTCAATGGATTTCAAATCCGGAGACTGAGATGACCATTGCAAAATGTAGATATTTTGGGCCTGTTAACCATTTTGATGTGTGCTTGTGGTTATTATCTTACTGGAAGATCCACTTGCTGCCATGTTTCAGTTTCCCCACTCGGCACACACTGGTTGAATCAACATTGTTTCCACGTAATTTCAATGAAATTGCATTGAACCAAAGTGGAATAGACGTGGAATTGACGTCTGTGCTCAGTGGGTCCTGGCAAAGGCAGCCAGGTTTTTTGACTAACATGTCCTGGTACTGGGTAAAGTTCATGATGGCGTTGACCTTAAGCAAAATAGCCCCATAAACTCAAAGATCCACCACCATATTTTACAGTAGATATGGGGTTCTTTTCTGCTTATGCATTCTTATTTCAACATCAAACCCACCACTGTTGTGCGTGGCCAAGAGCTGGATTGTAATCGCTTGGAGTTTGCTAAACGGCATTGGCACTTGGATTGGAACCGGTGCTTTGCTCAAATGACATGAAAATAGAAAGTATAAAATAAGTAATTCAAATTCCGAGCTACAGTGAGCTCCAAAAGTTTTGGGACACATACTTTTGGACCTCACTATAGCTCAGTATTTGTACTATTTATTTTATACAGTCATGATTGCTCTTTATCGAGGGTGTCATTAATTTCGGACTCCACTGTATATGGTTGTACAAAATGCCCTGTAAACCGGAAGAATGTGTGTGTGTGTGTGTGTGAGTGTGTGTGTTTGCGCAGAGCCAGGATTTTCACAAGTAGCTCTCTTTTAAAAAAAACAGGTGTCCTTGAGCATGTACAGTATTTGACTTGGATGGGTTTACTCTTAAACGCAAAACTGTTTTCAATAAAAATTTTACATAATTGCATTTGTTATGAACAGTGACCAGATCTATTGCAAGTGTATTCATAGTCTATTTTAATGGATTTGTCACTAGTGGAATTCCAGTGGGTTAAAAATTGTTCCCTCTCAGGGATGCCTTCATTGGAAAGAAATGCCAATATTTCCTGCTGCAATATATATTTTAACGGTAAGGTCATCCCGACTATTTGGTTTTACTATGAATCTGGAGCGAGTCCAGAGAAATATTGGTTCCACTTAATATTTCTACCCTGGAGTTATTGTGCCTGGCCATTTATGGAGAAGTTTTATAGAACACAATATTTTTCTTGAGGGGCACACACAAAGACGTGCTTGAGCGACCGTTGGTCCAGGGGAAATCAGCCTGTTAATGTAGACCTATAACGAGTCTGGGTCTGGGTGGGGTGTCTTGACTGCCTCTGTTTACCTCACTCATAGTCTACTAATATGATACTTCAAGGATCAAGGCTCTTTTTATTACTGTTTGTTTTTTGGCTGTCTTCCTTGGCTGCTGTCTACACCACAGCCCCCTGGCTGGCTCTGCTCAGGACACATGCAGTAGGATTTATTTTTCCTAATAAACCTGAGAGAGGTGAACACAGAGGATCAATAAAGGTAGTCTATCCTCCCTCGCCCTCTCCATGTTAAAGTATCTGTCCAGTAAAAATCTCACTTGTAAAAGTTAATATTCTGTTAACTCACACACAAATAATGTTGTTGACTCATCCTATAATCATATTTGTGGTAAAAGCATAAATTGGAGTAAAATAAACACCTCAAACTTGTATCTCAGACTGTTTGGAAAATGTTTGCTATTTCCTCAGAGAGGATGATGTCATCCTCCTGAAGAGGATGAGCTGGCCAATCAGCAGTCTGCTCGCATGACCGGTACATACCAACACCATTCTGTTGTTGGGGTACGCCCACACCATTCCAACACAGAAAAGCTGTTTTTTTAAATGCTGAATAACCCTTTTTTGGAATGAAAACGATTTCACTCATATTGCAATTAATTATAGGTCATATTTAATAGAAATCTGGAAACACTGGACAGTTACTTGGACGGCTGAGCAGAATGATTTGTGAGTGTTCTAGAGTATCAAGCGCCACTTAGATTGAACTAATCATGATTCAATTTGGAGAGTGATCAAACTTTAACAGGAAAAGGACATGCCCATAAAAATCCCTCTGTGGCAAAATCTAACAGTCATTCATTGATTTTATTTACAGAGGGGTTTGTTGTTCCTCTCTTCTCCACTGTGTGGCACTGTGGTGTAGTTGTGACGTGGGTAGCTTTTTCTCCACTTTGTCAGTCATTAGCAAAATGGTGGCTTGAGAGAAGCATCAGAAGTTCACAAAAAAAAAGTATATTTGAAAATGTTGTTAAAATAGCAATACAAAACAGTGGATATAATCATAGGCAACGATAATATGCTCATGATACGCGTGTACAAGGATTCATCATTTAGTATTACAGGATACATGAATTCCCAAATCTCTTGGAAGACATTGATAAAATAATGTGCTATTTTGGAAAAGCAGTTGGTTATGTCTACATTAGAGGCATATGAGTAAAGGGTCTATACTCTATTGTCGGGGCACCAATCATCTCCTGTAATATCATACCAGTTTGTGAAGACGCAGTGCTTCACAGTGTCTACGGCCTTTTCCCAGACCCAGGTATTAATGTGTTTTGTTGAGTCTCTGTCATGTTGGGTCTGTCTGTTTTCATGTATGGGAGTTAAAATTAGTCTGTGGTTTGATTTCCAGTTTGGTCTGTTTGTTTCTGTACCTCAGGGACAGCTCTCTGTCAGGCGCCTGCCGGGGGACAGGATGGGATGGCGCATCTGGCTGCTGCACTACGCTTAGCCACACTCAGTCATGACCTGTTTACTGTGCTCTGCCTGCCCTGTTCTTTACTCCAGACCTCCCACACCACACACCCACAGAGGGACACAAACCCAAACGCTTTTCCTGCAATCACACTACAGCCTATTCTGTTCCTCAACTACCTTTTTGTTGATGCTGAGTGTGTGTACGTGTTTGTGTGTGTGTGAGTGTGTGTGCGTGTGCGCGCGCGTGTGTGCGTGTGGGAAAGCAGCGAGAGCAGCGAGCAGGGCAGGTCACACACACACAGGACACAGTGTGATGGATCACTGCTAACACTGCATCGGGGGTTACCTCCCTGCAGACTAGCCTCGTTTATTTTAAGGCCAGGTACAAATGGAACCACAACCATGTGTTTTGCACATCTCTCTCTCCCGAGATCACTGTAGTAAGAAGGCAGAATATGAAGGTCGTCCTCTCCACCTCTTGTACTTGTGTGTGATTTGTATATGAGTGTGCAGTTTAACAGGCTCTAAGAAACTCTTGCAATTGCTGGCCATTCCCCTCTTATGCTTATTACATCGGTGTCAGGTCGTGTCAAGCTTCTTGGTCACGCAATATAATGGTCATGTTCTCTTTTCTCTCCCTGTTTTTCCTTTTCTACTCTTTTCCTGTGTGCCCTCTCTGTCTCCTTGCGGGGTGCTACGTAGCAGTCCCCCTTTAACCCCACCCTTCTCTCAGTATCTTTGGTGCACCGTGCGTTTGCCAAGAGCCATAAACAAGTGTAATAGAATTGCAGAGGGGTTAGCTGAGATAGCCCCTCACCCCTGGCTCCTGGCTTCCCAGACAAGTGCTAACAAGCCCAGCGGCCTCATTGTGCATTCATAGAGAGGGAGGCGTGCCAATGTGGTTCATCTGCCCTGCCGCTCTCCTCTCTCTCTTTCTCACTCTCTCTCTCTCAGACACACCTATTCCCTTCTCCTGGGCTAGCTGGCATTATACTCTTGGCTGTTCTTTCCTTGTGTCTCTGATGATTCAAATGTATGAATGAAAGTCCTGCTTTAAACTACAGTTGTGTTGTTGTTGGTTACTTGTGTGACTTTGTTGAGCCCAGGGCATAGTGACAGCCAGGTAAGATTTAGGTGAGATTCAATGTTGTAGGAAGATGTCAATTCGATCACCTGTAGTTGTACAGTGCACTTTATCTTCACACATATCTCTATGTTCTTTAGCACTTCAATGAAAAACCATTAGACACATATTCTATTAATCTTTATACATAGGCCTACTCTTTAGCCTATTTGTTGATGGTAAACTTCACTCGTCTTATGTCAAGGTAAAACGATGTCTTCTTCACTTACAGATGAGTTGCGTGTTTCCCACTGTTCACTTGATGGTTTTCCAGATCCGGGCATCTAATAGAAAGAATTGAAAGACTGGTACTGTAGTACTACTCTACTGTAAAAGTCACTCACGAGACTGAACTGTTCACGTGTGTGTGGCGCTGAGGTAAATGAAATTCATCTGAGGCTGTCAGTCCATTAAAATAGCTTTTATTAGCATTTTTTCCCCAACATTTACTGTATGTCCAGTATTTGTCACTTCTTTGAATAACACCAACAGTATCTATACATGTTGTGTAGCATCGTATTGTTGGCATTGTGCAGTAGGCTACCTGTGTATGTACAGATGGCTGACTGTGCTGTGACTGTGGATGTGACAGTATACTTGGGGTCACAGTATGTCAGCAGTCTTTCAGCACATGACCCTTTCTAACAAGGGACGCTGCCATTGACCTCTGAACCTATTGGAATTATTGACAATTGCAGGCATTGACATTTGTAAACAGGTGGCTGTGTGACCAGTGTAGATGTGTTTTGATCGGCTTACATATGACCAAAGGATCAGGGTTGGCGTTGATCTTTAATTCTCTGATAATGACAGGTAAAACTTCCATGAACAAATACTGTGTACAGAATAAAATGTAGCTAATGTACAGTATAGCCTATGGGCTAGCCAACTTTCATAAATACCATCCGTTAGGTACAGTACTGTACATGACGTGTTCTTGCAAACTAACAGTAAAATATCTTTAACATAACTTGACAAACAAAAACACAAAACCTCCATGAACAAATACTGTTCTGCCCTAACATGCCAAACTCCTCTGCAAAGTACAAATGAACAAAGTAAGGGGACATGAATAGCCATGCTAGCCCAATGACAACATGTAGTCTACATCAGAAAGCACAGTACCTAGCTAGCATGTACAGCATTCACAAATAAACAGATACATATTCACAGATAAAAAGTTAATACATGACTGAAATGCAATATATGGGTGGGAGACCATTATAAAACACTGACAGTGACTATATAAACTAATTCTAAGTGTTTTAACATTATGATTTCATGGGACAACGTTTCATTAACCTACCTCTTCCACATGGGTACAGTAGAAAGGGATGAGGCAAGGGGGGCAGGGGAGTAATAAAAACATGTATTTCACCTTTATTTAACCAGGTAGGCCAGTTGAGAACAAGTTCTCATTTACAACTGTGACCTGGCCAAGATAAAGCAAAGCAGTGCGACAAAAACAACAACACAGAGTTACAGATAAACAAACGTGCAGTCAATAACACAATAGAAAGGAAAAAAAATGAAAAATATATGTACAGTGTGTGCAAATGTAGAAGAGAGGAGAGGTAGGCAATAAATAGGCCATAGAGGAGAAATAATTACAATTTAGCATTAATACTGGAGTGATAGATGTGCAGATGATGATGTGCAAGTAGAGAAACTAGGGTGCAAAAGGGCAAGAGGGTAAGTAATAAAATGGGGATGAGGTAGTTGGGTGTGCTATTTACAGATGGGCTGTGTACAGGTACAGTGATCGGTAAGCTGCTCTGACAGCTAATGCTTAAAGTTAGAGAGGGAGATATAAGACTCCAGCTTCAGAGATGTTTACAATTTGTTCCAGTCATTGGCAGCAGAGAACTGGAAGGAAAGGCGGCCAAAGGAAGTGTTGCTATGGTGACTAGTGAGCTGAGATAAAGACTTATAGACGACCTGGAGCCAGTGGGTTTGGCGACGGATATGTAGTGAGGGCCAGCCAACGAGAGCGTACAGGTCGCAGTTGTGGGTATTGTAAGGGACTTTGGTGACAAAACGGATGGCACTGTGATAGACTACATCCAGTTTGCTGAGTAGAGTGTTGGGGGCTATTTTGTAAATGACATCGACAAAGTCAAGGATCGGTAGGATAGTCAGTTTTACGAGGGTATGTTAAGCGGCATGAGTGAAGGAGGCTTTGTTGCGAAATAGGAGGCCGATTCTAGATTTAATTTTGGATCGTAGATGCTTAATGTGAGTCTGGAAGGAGAGTTTACAGTCTAACCAGACACCTAGGTATTTGTAGTTGTCCACATATTCTAAGTCAGAACCGTCCAGAGTAGTGATGCTAGACGGTGCGGGCAGCGATCGGTGGAGGAGCATGCACTTAGTTTTACTAGCATTTAAAAGCAGTTGGAGGCCACGGAAGTTAGCACAGTGTCCAAAGAAGGGCCAGATGTATACACCAGATGTATACATTTATGAGGGAGAATGCAGAAGGAGAAGGAAGTGTGCGACGTTAAAAAGGGCACTTACAACAACAAAAGGAATGCACACTAATAACAGGCGTTTGAACTGTTCAATTACACAACATGAAATTCAACACTTGTTACATCTGTTTCTCTGTAACATGCATTGATTGATTGGGTGATGGATTGCTTTTTAAGTGATAGACGGGGGTACCACAGTTCAATTCAACAAATATTGTTGCCACAGTTAAAACTAATGTGGGTGGATTTTCTCCCCCCTCTCAGCGTCAGCTAGTACAATCTTCTAGCAGCACATCAGATGTGGCCTTCAGGTACTGGCTAATGATGCCTTTTTCATTCCTCAAGACGAGTCATTACTTACTCAGATATGCACTGGGTTTGAAGTGTAAGGTGTGTTGAGACAGCGAAGGGAGGGATTACAGCAGAAATGTTCCCAGTCAAAAGATGAATATACATACGAGCTGGAGCCTTGATCCATAGGCTAAATTATTAAGCCGGGAAAGGGTTTATGGGAGCTGAAGGGTGGGACTAAAAATAACAAGATAACTAATCTAAATGTACTCTGTCCATAAAATGTATATAGTATGTATAAGCTTGAAGTGATGTTGTCCATTAGTTTACTCCAATTAGGGGAGGGCTGGTAGGGTTAGGAGAAAATACATTACAAATATATATATCTATATATATACGTGATATCTACCCCAAAATATACAGGAATTGGAAATGATGCAGATAATTACATTGATAGAAGCCACATATCTGCAATATTAAAGCTGAATCTGGGCTAGTCACGATAGTGCTCAGGCCAGTGTTTAGGAGTGAGACACTGGGGCGTGAGATGACCTCCCCTCTAGGGTTGAGTCTGCATTGTGCCCAGGTCCTGACATTATCCCTTTGGCTCTTTTAAAATCATGTCCTTGTAATGTGCTGAGACACAGGGGATTGGTACTGTAGTGGTGCATGATTACAGCTCTCTAGTCTATGGGGTGCAAGGTGTATGGGTAACCTCTGCTTGGTGGTTTCGGGGCACAGCAGGACCTATGCAGGGGAGACACCCTGTCATTTCCCCTCCACCCATCAACCAGACAGAGCTTCGCAGAGCCTGCCTCAGTCATTGACTCATCACAGCCTCCCAACATGTGTCAGCCTCGCCATCGGCCTCCATCTGTCTCCCCTGGAACTAGCCAGCCATGTCCATCCCGGAGAGAGCCAAGCACATCCTAGAAAAAGTCATCCCCAAGACAAAGTACATTATGCCATGGAGCCATTCCCCTTGAAAATGAGAACTCCATTTGGGGCCAGGGCAGTTTAACAGGCTCTGGCTGCTCAGGTGTCAGAGCAGCGCTGGAAACATGGCCCTGACTGAACAGCAGAGAGATGCATGGCTGTAGATTTAGAGGAGAGATTTGTCATCCTGACCCATGCTCTGACAGGATGTTACTGGGCTCCCTAAACAAAAACAAACAAGCACTCCCACATGCGCACACACACACAAACACACACACAATATATATCAGAATCTGTTTGTTTTTATCAACAGATTATCAACCTTAGTGTTCTGCTGCACCTTAGTGTTCTGCTGCACCTTAGTGTTCTGCTGTAAAATATCTAAATGTGTGAAAATAGACAGTAATGCTTCCAGAATTACTAGGACTATGATATGGTGTAGAAGATTGGGGTCGTTTGTTACTAGTATGCCTGGTGAATGTCACTTCTGGAGATTCTGGGGATAGAGCCTGTTTCACCTCTGATGGTTAGGAAGGGTTGAAGGGGGAAGGGTGGATGGAGTTGGCCCTAAAGTGACTGATAAGAGATTACCTCACCACCTCAACTAACCCTTGTCCCTTACCTTGTCCTTTTCTCTCCCACGTATCCTCTTTAGAGATGGCCACTGTGCCTGCTCCATATAGACTATTGTACATCTTCTTTTCTTTATTCACAGAAGCTAAAATAACAACACACATACGCAAACACACACTAGCCCAGCAGCGTAAATGTATTACCTACCTTCTTCAGAAGGCGTCCTCATTGTTACTATGGATGTCTTCATTTAGTAATTTCCTTTGATAGTTATGTAAGTTAAGCAGGCTGAGGGTTGTTGGTGAACATTTCACTTCCCTGGCTCCCCTCGTTATGGATTAAACAAGTGAGAAGGAGAGAATGGGATAGTCTATTTTTCATTTTGTGAATCCCTCTCATTGTGACTGGAAGCCATTGGTATTCTCCCACACAGCACAGAGATGCTCACCATTTGGAAATGATTTAAGCTCAGCATTACGTTACTGGGCTATCCGAAACTAGATCATGCAGTTTATAGGAAAACCTTTACATTTGGTGCATATTTGATTGTCGCCAGTTTCCTAAACTAACAGTGGAATCCCAGGCAGGCTCTACATCTCCTCTCCTCTACATCTCCTCTCCTCTACATCTCAACTCCTCTACATATCCTCTCCTCTACATCTCCTCTCCTCTACATCTCCTCTCCTCTCCTCTACATCTCAACTCCTCTACATATCCTCTCCTCTACATCTCCTCTCCTCTACATCTCCTCTCCTCTCCTCTACATCTCAACTCCTCTACATATCCTCTCCTCTACATCTCCTCTCGCTCCATATCTCCTCTCCTCTACATCTCCTCTCCTCTTCATCTCCTCTCCTCTACATCTCAACTCCTCTACATATCCTCTCCTCTACATCTCCTCTCCCTTCATATCTTCTCTCCTCTACATCTCCTCTCCTCTCCTCTTCTCTACATCTTCTCTCCTCTACATCTCCTCTCACTCCCTATCTCCTCTCCTCTACATCTTCTCTTCTCTATATCTCCTCTCCTCCATATCTCCTCTCCTCTACATCTCTCATCTTCTCTACATGTCTTCTCCTCTATATCTTCTTTCCTCTAAATCTCCTCTCCTCTTCTCTACATGTCCTCTCCTCCCTTCTCCTCTCCTCTACATATCCTCTACATCTCCTCTCCTCTACATCTTTACATCTCCTCTGCATCTACTCTCCTCTACATCTCCTCTACATCTCCTCTCCTCTACATCTCCTCTACATCTCCTCTACATCTTCTCTCCTCTACATCTCCCCTACATCTCTTCTACATCTCCTCTCCTCTACATCTCATCTACATCTTCTCTCCTCTACATCTCTACATCTTCTCTCCTCTATATCTCCCCTACATCTCCTCTAC
The DNA here is from genome assembly GCA_030435695.1 of Brachymystax lenok tsinlingensis. NCBI lineage: Eukaryota > Metazoa > Chordata > Actinopteri > Salmoniformes > Salmonidae > Brachymystax > Brachymystax lenok. The sequence continues at coordinate 28,127,577 of CM059819.1, read as the reverse complement.
ATCTCCTCTCCTCTACATCTCCTCTACATCTCCTCCCCTCTACATCTCCTCTACATCTCCTCTACATCTTCTCTCCTCTACATCTCCTCTCCTCCTCTCATGTACTGTGTCCTCTGTGTATTACAGCTAGTGATGATGCTAAGGTTTTTTTTGCAGTGAGAGATTTGGCTAGAAGGAATCTTGCTGACACCCAGTGTAAAATCAGTTTTCCTTATGTTTAATAATCCCGGGGAGGGCCCATGTATTATATAACTCAGCGCTTTATACTATATGTGCTTTGCAATTATCAAGGTTGGAGGTATTCTCATTCAGTTTATTTTACTTTCTTTTTTTTTACTCCTGGGCATCCATTTCAGATAAAGTATGGCTGTTTGTAACTGTAATGGTCTGTAGGTGTGTGTGTGTGTGTGTGTGTGTGTGTGTGTGTGTGTGTGTGTGTGTGTGTGTGTGTGTGTGTGTGTGTGTGTGTGTGTGTGTGTGAGTGTGTGCAAGCGAGCGTGTGCATGAGTGTGTGAAAGATGAAAAATATAGAGAGCGAGCAGGAGGAGAGAATGAGAGTACAGCTTTCCATTATACATGGTAGCTGAAGGCTGCCTATGATGACTTGTAAATGCATCAAGGCCACAGCAGAATCATTTGATGGCAGGCAGCAGCAGTGGCTGTGTTCCTGTGTGTCTGTAACGACAGACACAGCACTGGTGGGCTAGGCTATGCAGCACTGGTAAGCTTGGCTCCCCATGATGTCAACAGGGCTCTAACAGGGGCAGATGCAAAATTTCTTTCTGTCAATGCCAGGGCTGCTAGACTGTCTCCTCACTGCTCACACACTGCCCTCTTCTTGTCCATCTCAATGGCACAGGTCTGATCAGAAGTGACAGATCAGGACTGCCTTGCACCCTTCACATTGCCACTGCCCTGGAATTAAGTCACAGTGCAACACACACACACCCACACAAACACACACGCAAACACACACACACAAACACACACACATTGGGCCAGGCTTGCAGACGGGTCACAGACAGAGAACACACATAACATACAACACACAGAGACAGGCTACATAATCACAAAGGACAGTGAGAACAACACAAGCATCTCTTGATGTGCCCTGAATAGACAGACATGCGGTGAGTATATGTACAGTGAGGGAAAAAAGTATTTGATCCCCTGCTGATTTTGTACGTTTGCCCACTGACAAAGAAATGATCAGTCTATAATTTTAATGGTAGGTTTATTTGAACAGTGAGAGACAGAATAACAACAAAAATCCAGAAAACGCATGTGAAAAATGTTATAAATTGATTTGCATTTTAATGAGGCAAATAAGTATTTGACCCCTCTGCAAAACATGACTTAGTACTTGGTGGCAAAACCCTTGTTGGCAATCACAGAGGTCAGACGTTTCTTGTAGTTGGCCACCAGGTTTGCACACATCTCAGGAGGGATTTTGTCCCACTCCTCTTTGCAGATCTTCTCCAAGTCATTAAGGTTTCGAGGCTGACGTTTGGCAACTCGAACCTTCAGCTCCACAGATTTTCTATGGGATTAAGGTCTGGAGACTGGCTAGGCCACTCCAGGACCTTAATGTGTTTCTTCTTGAGCCACTCCTTTGTTGCCTTGGCCGTGTGTTTTGGGTCATTGTCATGCTGGAATACCCATCCATGACCCATTTTCAATGCCCTGGCTGAGGGAAGGAGGTTCTCACCCAAGATGTGACGGTATCAGCAGGGGATCAAATACCTTTTTCCCTCACTGTATATTATCTGTATAAGTGTTGGAACAAGGCAAACCTCAATGTGTGTGTCTATTGTTTATTGAAATAAACTGGGCAGCTGCCTTTCTCCCAACTTGATGTCCAAATATTGATCAGAGATGGCTCTTCTAATGTCCCCAGGCCATGAAGAGAGGTGAGCCTTTTTCTCCTCATGTGCCAAAATAAATGCCTTGACCTGTCGTTTTCCTGGCCCTGTTGTTACAATAAACATTGTTACTTCACACAGTTTGCACTTGGGTCTTAACTTGATACCTGATAAGATCACATTGAAGTGATCAAAAAAAAGAAAAGAAAAAAAAGCTCCTTGTTTGAACAGTTTGGAGCAAAAAACAGAAGGTGTCAGAACAGAGTAGATTGTGGGCTGGATTTAAAAATCCATAAAAGAAAAGTTATAATTAATACACTTTTAAAATAAGTGGGTTTCTGGGAGTGAATTGAATGGTCAGTTTTATGGTTGAATTATGTGTGGTGTTTTTTTCTTGTAGGATAAGTGCATTTTTTTAAAAGCTAGCACAATTGGAAAAGCCAGGGGGAATTGGTCTTGCGGATTGTTATGCATTTGATAGAAAGAAATCTTTGCGGTATCTCAGGAGTGTAGTGAAGAACAATTTAAGCTTTATTGAGGCACTCAGAGAAGTCATGCATACAGCTACTGCAGGATTAGCCAAAGGACATACTACTGTAGGTACATCCAAATGACACTGAAAACACAGGTTGGGGATTTGGATACCACCACTGTACATACATGTACAGCACCAGGACCACCACTGTACATACATGTACATACAGCCTTGTACATACACCACTTGTACATACATACAGCCTTGTACATACACCACTTGTACATACATACATACACTGTACATACATGTACATACAGCACCAGGACCACCACTGTACATACATGTACATATTTGAAAGATTTTCCTTCATGATCAGCAGTTGATCAGCTTGAATATGTGGTTAGATTTTGGATCTACTTTGGTAAAATGGACATGGTTACTGTGTCTAACCTGAACCAAGGTTACATATTTCCAGAGACACTGATACAGTATGCAAGGATTTAATTTGGAATCGTTTCCCTGAGCCCCAGAGTCCTTGCAGTGGTTTGTTCCCTTGGTCAGGCAGTGGGCACACACACACACACACTGAATTGTGGTCTCTATGCTTGGACAGGGTACTCAGGCTGTGAGGCCCACGGGGCTGTACACCAAGGCAGCTCTAGTCTACCTCCTCAAAGCCTTCCACCGGGCTGGCTGCAGACAGGGTAACCAATCAGCCTGCTCCGTCTGGAGACAGTTCTGGACTGCCAAACCCCCAGACACCCCCGGTCTCTCAGAGACAGATTTAAATGTAAACCACTGGAGCAGAGCTTAGCAAACTCTGCATTCCTATAGCGTTACGTTATAGGGAGAGGACATTGCACCAATCAATCCATCTATCAAAGAGCATGATGATGAACTTTAAGAAAGCGGTAATGTGTTTGGTTCAAGTCAGCTGTATTTGGAAGCTTGGTAATGTCTTGTCTGAGATGTCAGAAAAGATGAGAGATGTGCACAAGAGATGTGCATAATCAGATCGCTATTGGAGTAATAGTCATGTTTTAGATTTGAACGTAGAGAGCTCGTTTTTCACTGACACATCCACTTGCCTGTCAGTCAGTGGATGGATATATCCATCTTGCTGCTCAAATGGGGGAGAGAAAATTAGAATGGACGTCCTGCTGTCTCTCCATGAGCTGTGAAGGAAAACCACATGGAGCTGGCAGAACACGAATAATCACTTTGTCTGTTTTCCTCCTCTCTGTGTTGTGTTGTTCTGAGAGTGAAGAGGGCAAGCAGATTGGTGTGTTTCGTTAACAACCCAATCAGAGCTGTGGTGCTCCCTGTGCAATCTACTCTCTCTATCTCTGTTTCTCTCTGTCTTCTCGCCCTCTCTCTTTTGTTTTCTTTCTTTCTTCTCTCTCTATCTTTCTTTCTCTATTTTATTTGCAAATAGTCATGTCACTCTGTTCCTTACTACAGGGCAGTTATAACATGTTCCATACTACAGGGACGTTATAACATGTTCCTTACTGCAGGGCCATTATAACATGTTCCTTACTACAGGGCCATTATAACCTGTTCCTTACTACTGGAACATTATAACCTGTTCCCTACTACAGGAACATTATAACCTGTTCCTTACTACAGGGACATTATAACCTGTTCCTTACTGCAGGGACATTATAACATGTTCCTTACTACAGGGCCATTCTAACCTCTACCTTACTGCAGGGCCATTATAACCTGTTCCTTACTAAAGGGCCATTATAACATGTTCCTTACTACAAGGCCATTTTAACCTGTTCCTTACTACAGAGCCATTGTAACATGTTCCTTACTACAGGGCCATTATAACCTGTTCCTTACTGCAGGGCCATTATAACATGTTCCTTACTACAGGGCCATTGTAATATGTTCCTTACTGCAGGGACATTATAACCTGTTCCTGCAGGGCCATTATAACATGTTCCTTACTTCAGGACCATTATAACATGTTCCTTACTGCAGGGATATAAGAACCTGGTCCTTACTATAGGAACATTATAACCTGTTCCTTACTGCAGGGCCATTATAACCTGTTCCTTACTGCAGGGACATTATAACATGTTCCTTACTACAGGGCCATTATAACCTGTTCCCTACTACAGGGACAGTATAACCTGTTCCTTACTGCAGGGCCATTATAACCTTTTCCTTACTACAGGGCCATTATAACCTGTTCCTTACTGCTGGGCCATTATAACATGTTCTTTACTACAGGGCCATTATAACCTGGTCCTTACTGCAGGGCCATTATGACCTGTTCCTCTCCAAGGAAGTATATTTGGTTCAATGTGGATCAAGGTGTGAGGGGAATATTAAGCAGGCTAGTCAGAGTACTGCCTTTCCAAAGGCACATTTTGGTTAAAAGAGTTGAAATGAAAGGTTATGTAGATCCCCCATATTTTGTTTTCTCCCACAATCCTTCCATCCAACCTCCAACACTATCACATTATCCGCCGCTGTCTTCTCCGCCAAGTCAGCTCCACTTACAGTTAATCAACTCGGCTAGCACGGCAACGGGAGGCCTTTTGAGCAGTGGGAAAGCCATAACTGGGGGAGTGGAGTGTGGGGCCCCTTGATGGGACTATTTCATTCCATTTAAAGAGCAACATTCAGCCAGGCTGTTTAAATAAGCATCGCTAATGTACCTCAGGGTCTGCGGACGGGCATTATCTGTCACGTTGGGCGCAGGGCCTCCCTCTCCATCCCTCCCTCCCTACCTCCATCTGTCTGGCAGCAGAAGCTACAGTTAGCACTCCTGATCCTGAGCCTATGACTACTGTGATTTAGCAGAGCCATGGACAGACATGGCAGCCATGACACTACTCTGTGGGCCTCATCTGCTCCTAATAACGCCCCAGACTCCCCTGTCTCAGAGAGAGAGAGGCGCTCCCCTCCCTCAACATGTCCCTAATGAGAAAGGCAAACCGACTACATGGAGGTTCAGACATGTTTGTGTATCACTCTGAAGCCCAAGTGAAACAGGAACAGGAGACAATAATCTGTCTCGGAGGACTGAAAGTTGCCTGCCACGCGTCATTACAGTTGGTGGCTGGATTGAAACGGCCCACGGCGCAGTCCTTTGAGCGAGGTATTTAAATGAGGCTGCTGCCACATCTGTGGGTCTGCGATGCGGGTAGGACAGGGGGTGGGGGGGGATCTTGTTGCAAGCCAAGGAGCCCGAGGCAGAGATGATGAGCTTGTGAGGTCTGACTGTGTTCAGCTTGGCCAGTTCCTCTCTGACTTCAATCAGATTCTCTGTTAGAGGAATTTAATTTGCATCACACGCCTCACTGGTCAACTCTCTCCGTTTTTATCAAAGCATTTTCGGACCCATCACCCCTACTGACTAGACAACTCCAAGGCAGATTTGAAATGCAGCTCTGTATTTAGGGGTGAAAGATGGCGAACCCACCCGATTGTCTCAGCTATTTTGTTTCAACAGCAAAAAATATTTTTCAATTTCACTATTCCAGCCATGGCTGTATTTTGGGCCTAGAGATGTTTTTGCAAATCGGCACACCAGAATAGCCAGAATGACTTAACCCTTTTGGAGACCCACTCCACTTCTCCCCAACACCCACTCCACAGGAGCTCCTTCCCAGGTAACCTTCTTCTCCAGAGCTGCCTATGACAGAGCCGTCCCTGGGGATGAGTGCCAGCACCTCCTAACCTAATCGGACATGAAATGCTGTTAGGGCAGCTAGCCGCCCAGGCCTGATTTGATTGGGACTGTCGTCTCAGACAGTCACGGAGTGATGCGGGACATGTGACGACGAGCTGTCATCCCTGGCACCGTCCCACTGGTGCTGGCCAGCACAGATGACCCTTTGTCCTTGACGAGGGGAATATGTGTCGCTTCACCTTCTGCCGCTGTGTCCCCCAATGACAATGATGGGCGTGAGGGTACAATTTTGAAGTAAAAAATCGAATCAAATCAAATGTTATTTGTCACATACACATGGTTAGCAGATGTTAATGCGAGTGTAGCGAAATGCTTGTGCTTCTAGTTCCGACCATGCAGTAGTATCTAACAAGTAAGTAATCTAACAATTTCGTAGATTTGAGATTGGCTGAATATCCATCTCACTTGAGTTTGCTCCTCTATACATCCACCTTGGTTGGAGAGCAAGGTAGCGACAGTGTTTCTCTCCCTTTGATGGGACAGGAGGATCAGGGATGGCTGTTTTACCAGAGACAATTCAACAATACAGTCACCCTCCATTAGTGTCCTTCATGCCTTCATGGGGAGTGATCAAGCAGGGTTCCTTGAGACGTGTGAAATCATGCAGTACGTGGTGATGAGGTCATCACTCCTCAGGTCATCAACATGGATGAACAGGTAGAGAGATGGCTTTTAGGCCTGAAAGCAGTCAGATGGGGAACATACTGTACAGCATACGTACCTGATACTGTATGTATACTCATGATACTGTATGTGCATTTACTGTACTTGTCGCAGCGAACAATGAGGTCTATATGTTAGTCTATACGTTCAATGCTATGCGTTTTTATTCATATAAAACATACAGGAGCTAGCCCTATAGGCTGCATATCAGAATATATATGGCTTGTTTGTGACAAGAAATGTAGTGATAAAATTATGTTTTGTAGATTATTTTGAAATGTTACGTCATTGAAACCCTAGTATTGTGCTGCTAGGTATCCACAGAGCTAAGGCTGCTATGTGTGGTTATAGTGCTGTGTGTCTCAGTAATGTGAAGGCAACTGTTGTAGATTGGCTCCAGTATACAGGAGGGTTGGATTTGTAGATTGGCTCCAGTATACAGGAGGGTTGGATACGATACGCAGAGTAGTGTTCTGCCTCTGCAGGTGGTCTGTTAATCGGGCTTATTGGCTCTCACCTCAATAAGGGAATTAGTGGCGCTGTGATGGTTTCACTTGACGGAACACAAACCCTTTTCAATTTGTTCCCTGGTCATATTGTTGTTCGCTCTTTCTTATTTCTCCGTCCACGTATACCCTCTAGGCAACCTGGGAAACATGCTTGATTGATTTTAAGCTGTAATGGTAAGGGATGCCCCATTGAATGTTGTGTGTGGGCAGGCATAGCTAAGTGGACTTACGATGGAAAAATAGAATAGAATAAAGAGAAAGAGATGTATTTACCTCTGAATGCACACGTGTCTGTGTGTAGCGGGAATGCAGTCTAGTATCCACAACTATCCTCTATCGCTAATGGCAGCCTCCCTCCTCTCCAAACCATGTCATGAGTTAATACTGCTGTTAGGGAGTTGCTGGGGAAGTCTGTTTGCAGCCCTGGCTGATTGCAGGAGAAGCCCATTTCCCTTGGCTGATGATGGTTTTCTGTGAGGTCACATGGGCAGTGATGCATGGTGACCAGACAGAATAATCACCCAATTACTGCTTCATTGTGCAGCAGTACACATTGCTCTACAGAAGCCATGTCCACCACTGTGTTCCCCATTCAGCTGATAGAGAGAGAGAGAGAGAGAGAGAGAGAGAGAGAGAGAGAGAGAGAGAGAGAGAGAGAGAGAGAGAGAGAGAGAGAGAGAGAGAGAGAGAGAGAGAGAAAAGACCCTAGCGAATAAGCTCGGCTAATTGCGAATAGTCGTAGCTGGACAATCGAAGTCACATGGCAAATGAGAGGCTTTAAACGTTCAGAGACGATTGACAGTTGACACAATATCATGACTGATGATAGTGGCGGCTGGGGAAAAGGCCCTTGCAAAAAAAAAAGGTCAAATTTGCAGTTTCACATGTGAAATAGCTCTTTCACATGTTGAGCTTAAATTTCACATGTGAAACCATATTTTCTCATGTATTAAATTAGAGTTTGCATGTTAACACCACCTTTCACATGTCAAAAGAAAAACATGTCTTCTCACCCTGACCTTAAATGTTATGACATGCCCCAATGCAGCCACGCAGTCGTGGGTGAACAGGGTGTACAGAAAGGAACTAAGCATGCACCCCTGAGGGGACCGTGTTGAGGGCCAGCGTGGCGGATGTGTTGTTGCCTACCCTCACCACCTGGGGGCAGCCCATCAGGACGTCTAGGATCCAGTTGCAGAGGGATGTGTTTGGTCCCAGGCTCCTTAGCTTAGTGATGAGCTTGGAGGGCACTATGGTGTTGAATGCCTAGCTGTAGTCAATGAACAGCATTCTCACCTATGTGTTTCTTTTGTCCAGGTGAAAAAAGATAGTGTGGAGTGCAATAGAGATTGCGTCATCTGTGGATCTGTTGTAGCGGTGTGCAAATTTGGGTCCTGTAATTTAATCAGTTTACCATGGCATCCTTGGGCACAGGGACTATGGTGATTTGCTTGAAACATGAGTCAGGGAGAGGTTGAAAATGTCAGTGAAGACACTTATCAGCTGGTCAGTACATGCTCTGAGTACGCATCCTGGTAATTCGTCTGACCCTGCTTTGAGTGCGCATCCTGGTAATCCATCTGACCCTACGACCTTGTGAGTGTTAACCTGTTTAAAGGTCTTACTCACATCGGCTACGGAGAGCATGATCGTACAGTCGTCCGGATCAGCTGGTGCTCTCACGCATGGTTCAGTGTTGCTTGCCTCGAAGCGAGCTTACAATGCATTTAGCTTGTCTGGTAGGCTGGCCTCACTGGGCAGCTCTCGTCTGGGTTTCCCTTTGTAATCCGTGATAGTTTGCAAGCCCTGCCCAATCCAACGAGCGTCAGAGCCAGTGTAGTAAGATTAGATCTTGATCCTGTATTGACGCTTTGCCTGTTTGATGGTTCGTTGGAGGGCTTAGCGAGATTTCTTATAAGCGTCCGGATTAGTGTCCTGCTCCTTGAAAGCGACAGCTCTAGCCTTTAGCTCAAAATGGATGTTGCCTGTAATCCATGGCTTCTGTTCGGGACGACGTCGTAGATGCACTAATATGGTAAACTTCTCAATGCCATCAGATGATTCCCGGAACATATTCCAGTCTGTGCTAGAGAAACAGTCCTCTAGTTTGGCATCTGCTTCATCGGACCACTTCAGTATTGAGCGTGTCACTGGTACTTCCTGTTTGATTTTTGCTTGTAAGCAGGAATCAGGAGGATAGAGTTATGGTCAGATTTGCAAAATGGAGGACAAGGGCGAGCACTGTATGCATCTCTGTGTGTGGATTAAAGGTGCTCTAGAGTATTTTTCTCCCCTAGTTGCATAGGTGACATGCTGGTAGAAATGAGGTAAAACAGATTTCAATTTTCCTGCATTAAAATCCATGGCCACCAAAAGCCCTGACTCTGGATGAGCATTTTCTTATTTGCTTATGGCCCTATACAGCTCATTGCGTGTGGTCTTAGTGCCAGCATTGGTTTGTGGTGGTAAATAGACAGCTACAAAAAATACAGATGAAATTCCTGCGATAAACTCAATTACATTTTTTTTATTGTTTGACAGCCCTTGTTTTGGTCCTCTTGGTTGAATAGTCTAGACGTTGGCTTCTCCCATATGCGACCTGGGTTCTAATCCCTATAAAAGCACATGTGAATTCTATAATATCACATGTGAAAATGTTTGGGAAACCATGTGCCTGTTTTTCCCACGTGATTTGTTCACATGTGAAACATTCATGTGAAATGTCACACGTCTATGACTGAATTTTTATAAATGTGTTTTTCACATGTTCTTTTCACGTTTTTTTTCATGTGTTTTTTTGTAAGCGGGGTTTGTTGATTATATGAGTTGTGTGTGTGTTTGTGTGTTTGTGTGTTGGTGTGTGTCCCTCTTGGGTTTTAGAGAGTGATGAGCTGCAGAAATGTAATCATGTAATCAGTGAGGCTGTTCATCTCTTCGTTTGGGTGAATTAAATCCTGAGGGGGGAGCATGGAGCCATGGAACTCTCCCTGGGGGCCTGGAGTGCTGCAGGCTCTCTCCTCCCCCACCCCTCCTCTGGCCTTGGATCCCCGCTGCTAGCTTCCTCCAGGGCTGGGATAGCCTAGTGCCCATACATGAAAGGGGGTCTGATGCAACGAAAAAGGCCTTCCAAAGTAGATTGCATTTCATATCACTCTCTGTCCATCCTCATCTATTCCATAGTGCAAACAATCTTTTGTATAGTCTCTTTTGCTTTGCACCTTTAAACTGACCACCTGTCCCATATCTTTACCTCCCCTGTCCACATCCTGTTCACCTCTCTCCCATTGCCTCTCTGTCCATTTCATTGTGCCCCTGTTGAATATATTGCTACCAATTGTGCCAAAGGAGTTGGTTTGCTATAATATGAAAATCTGACCTCATCTTGCCGAGGTCATAGGCAATAAGCAGCTGACAAGAGGGTGGACCGACAGAGCTTGAAATTCTAATCTTCTTCCCAGACCCCTGTTGGTGTGTGGCCAGGGTCAGCTCTGTAGCTCTCTACCCTCGTGGTGGTCAGGTGAAGGGAAGAGACTGCAGAGACTGCTTCTCTCCTCTCTCCATCTCCCCCTCTCTCAGCAATGGATTTATTGATATTGACCTTTTGCTGAAATTAAGCGTGTGGATCCCAAGGTAGCCAGAGCAAAGTTTAAACCAATTAAAGAGCACTTCACCGATCAGCCAGGCAAGAGGATGGCTGTTCTCCAGGATGGCCTTAGTCAAATTAAAATAATTTGCTCTGTATCAAAGCCTTCTCACAGGGCAAACAACCTAAATGATCTCATTAGGTCAGTCATCTTTAAGAAAAAGTCATGAAAATATTATGACAGCAACTACTATATTCTATGAATTCTATGTATTCTAAGGATAATCTAAGAGTAATGTAAATGTCGGTTGAGAGTGTTGGGCCAGTAGCCGAAAGGTTCGAATCCCAGAGCCTGATAGGTGAAACATCTGCCGATGTGCCCTTGAGCAAGGCACTTCACCTTAATTGCTCCTGTAAGTCGCTCTGGATAAGAGCGTCTGCTAAATGACTAACATGTAAATGTAATGTAAGCATCACAGTTTCAGACACTTAAGGTGATCACTTGTATCCAGGCCTAGCTACAGTAGAGTACAGCCAACCTACACTACAACACACACATTAGACAGTCAAAGCAGCACTAAGGGGATCAGAAATGAAGATGGTGCCTTTAAAACACAGAGGTCTAATGCACTTAAAACAGACCAGATCGATGTGTGAGGGACGGCTGACAACCATGAAGGACACAGGTCTCTGTATCCAGTGCCGGAGAACATAAGGACTGCCATGCCAGTGAAAATGGGAACTAACAGAATTACTTGAGAAAGTGGTTACTAGGCTCCCTGCCAGCAGGAGAGAGAGCGACCAGGCACTGTTTTTGTAATGCACAGAATGATGTATTTGAAACGGGGGACACTTTACACTGTGTTAGTCATTACCTGCCTCACCTGCTCACGTATGTTGCATTACATTACCTGAGATGAAGGTACAACCTGTCAGTTATCCACTATCATATATCTACTTAGATTGAGGAGAACGCTCAAATAATATCAATTCTGAATTGCTGATGAGATCATCAAAAAGCACTTGAAAGGGAAGATTCACTGCAAACAATTATAGGCTCAACTATAACAGTAGGATCAAAGCAATTCCATATGGTTTGCAATTCAACAACTGCTAATGAGCATGTGTAACAAATCACGCCTCGCTGAAGACTTGTTTGCTGGTTTGGCTGTCTAATATGTATGTATGGTGGGTAGGTGTAGGCCTATGTCGGGCTGGCTGGAAATACCACTGATCATCCTAAGTGACTGGAACTGTAATGTTTACATGAGCGTGTGTAACAAATCATGGCCTGTTGAGATTCCTTTTGATATAGACCCATTTGTTCATCTCAGTCTACTTTAGCCAATGTGAACTTTATCATTCAGGCTGGGAGGCCCTGCTGCTCCCCAGGTGACGGATGGTTGTGTAGAGTTCTGCATATAAACAGGCCTGTCAGTCTACCAGACACGCTGTACGCTTTGACACAGCAGCGTACTGCAGTCGGAATGTAGAAGCTCCTTTAGTGGAAAACCACAAAGGAAGGGGAGTGGAACTGTGGCGGCTAAACTGTATTTTGATTGTAAACGGAGGTCTGAGGTGGTGGTGGTGTCTTCTCCAGGGCTAGCAGGGGGCTAGCGGGGGGTTGCCCACCCCACTTCGGCTGTACGAGGGCACACACTGTTGTACTGTAGGACAGTTTGATTACTGGGCTTTAGCTTAACACCCTCAAAGGACCGTTCATTGCCTTGTATCAGAGAGCTCTGGTGGTTGCATCCGGTCCTGAAAGAGGAACGGGTCAAAAGGTAAAAGATGAAGCTCATTCTTTAAACAGAGCACCTCAAATAAGCTAGATATCAAAGTCCTATATTAAGGACATAAATTATCCTCTCAGAAGTGTTTCTTATGTGTGTAGCTGTGGGTGCCTTCAAAAAGAAAAACAAGTTGTTTTGGCTGCATTTAAAGAAGACCACTGTTCCAACACAGTATGTCAGGGATCAAACTGGTGCAGTCTTTCATTTATGACAATAAGAAATATCTAAAATATTGTGTTGCTATTAAATAACCTCATTTATTGCCTATTTCACTTTCAGTCTTATCTTCTATATCACTCTTAAGGTCATTTAAAGCTGTGAGATGGAGATGTTGTCAACATCCTGATATATAAATGTATCATCCCTGCTTCTCTGCACTGGATGCTTAGTAGATACTCTGTATGCTCGCAGCAGAGAGCCCCTGACCTCCTATTGACAGATTTTACACTGGGTGTCACATTGTGGATCAATTCACCTTCCACAGTAGAAAACTGAATGCCATCACATCCCAGTGGGAGCCAGCAGCATACACTGCATGTCAAAACTCCTTTAGAGATGACAGGAGGGATAAGAATCAAATCGTCCTCCATGCTTTGAATACATCTGCCCGCCAAGCATAATTCCAATCAGAAACTTAATCGCCTAAATGTTTGTATTCATCAACCCTGCCACCTCTGTTAATCCATGCCTTCGCTCACCTCTCCCTGGCACCTTGAACTCAAATGGCATTTTCCACGTTGAAAGCCATGAATATGTAATGGCATTCTGAATCATGGGAGAGATTCTAGCCAGTGCCTCACAAAGGTTTCCATTTTTGAACATGTAAGTATGGCGGAGACAATTACAAAGCAACAGCAAGAAGCGTTTACTCCATCAGTGATTCACCACTACAGTGATGCCTCTCAGCTCTCAGGCGATTTGTACTCCCACCATACTATTTGTCATATATCATTGTACCAACACTTTACTTAAAATACCCCCTATAACAAATCACAAATACTGTATTCGTATGTGTAATATTAGCATTATGTTAGGCATGGATAATACTAGTGGAAAAACTGTTCACCACTGACCTTGGAGACACAGAGAGATATCTTGTTCAGAGAAATATGTTTGTGGTGAGATCATCATAAAACCAGAGTGCATGTTGGAAAGCGAGAGAAGTGCTACCCCCCATTGGGAGAGGGCGCTGAGTGTGTCGTAGGGAGTCATCTCAACCCAAAGGAATTGGCTTCCCCCTCCCAGCCAGAAACCAAGGAGCGGGTGAAGAGAGGGTGAAGCCAAGCTGAACTGGATCCTAATGGGCTTGTAGTGGTTGTATACATCTGGGGCTTCATTTATAACTATCATTTATAACCGTTATGAGTGTACATTTCACACTAATATCTGTGAGTGCCTACGAACCAGCCTGCAGCCAGAACCCTGCCCATCAGCACCTCCTGAAGACTGGCAGGATGAGGCTATATTATTGATCTCCCAGGTAGAACCATTTGGGGTTGAAATCCAAAGGTTCAAATTAAATCAAATCAAATTTTATTTGTCACATACATGTGGTTAGCAGATGTTAATGCGAGTGTAGCGAAATTCTTGTGCTTCTAGTTCCGACAGTGCAGTAATATCTAACAGTAATACCTAACAAATAATCTAACAATTCCTCAACAACTACCTAATACACACATATTTAAAGGGGTGAATGAGTATACAGTGAGGGAAAAAAGTATTTGATCCCCTGCTGATTTTGTACGTTTGCCCACTGACAAAGAAATGATCAGTCTATAATTTTAATGGTAGATTTATTTGAACAGTGAGAGACAGAATAACAACAAAAGAATCCAGAAAAACGCATGTGAAAAATGTTATAAATTGATTTGCATTTTAATGAGGGAAATAAGTATTTGACCCCCTCTCAATCAGGGGGTCATGTATGTACATGTAAGTATATGTATGAGCGATGGTGAAGGTGCAATAGATGGTATAAAATACAGTATATACATGTGATATGAGTAATGTAAGTTATGTAAACAATATTAAAGTGGCATTATTTAGAGTGCATTGTATAAAGTGACTAGTGATCCATTTATTAAAGTGGCCATTGATTGGGTCTTAATGTAGGCAGCAGCCTCTCTGAGTTAGTGATTGCTGTTGAGCAGTCTGATGGCCTTGAGATAGAAGCTGTTTTTCAGTCCCTCGGTCCCAGCTTTGATGAACTTGTACAGACCTCGACTTCTGGATGGTAGCAGTGTGAACAGGCAGTGGCTCGGGTGGTTGTTGTCCTTGATTATCTTTTTGGCCTTTCTGTGACATCGGGGGCTGTAGGTGTCATGGAGGGCAGGTAGTTTGCCCCCGGTGATGCGTTGTGCAGACCGCACCACCCTCTGGAGAACCTTGCGGTTGAGGGCCGTGCAGTTGCCGTACCAGACTATGTATGATACTGCCCGACAGGATGCTCTCAATTGTGCATCTGTAAAAGTCAGGGTTTTGGGTGACAAGCCACATTTCTTCAGCCTCCTGAGGTTGAAACCATTTCAGTTTGTCTGTGATGTGTATGCCAAGGAACTTAAAACTTTCCACCTTCTCCACTGCTGTCCCTTCAATGTGGATAGGGGGATGCTCCCTCTGCTGTTTCCTGAAGTCCACAATCATCTCCTTTGTTTTGGTGACGTAGAGTGAAAGGTTGGATTTTTAAGCCTTAAGACAATGTAGCAATCACTGGCCACTTTAATAAATGGATCACTAGTCACTTTAAACAACGCCACTTTAAATAATGCCACTTTAATAATGTTTACATATCTTACATTACTCATATCACATGTATATACTGTATTTTATACCATCCATTGCACCTTGCCTATGAAGCTCGGCCATCGCTCATCCATATACTTATATGTACATATTCTCATTCACCCCTTTAGATTTGTGTGTATTAGGAGTTGTTGGGGAATTGTTAGATTACTTGTTAGATATTACTGCACTGCCAGAACTAGAAGCACAAGCATTTCGCTACACTCGCATTAACATCTGCTAACCATGTGTACAGTATGTGACCTAATCAGGGCAAGGCGACCGGAAACATGACTGAATATAAACAGTGTAGCAATTCCCTCCGCAAGGCAATCAAACAAGCTAAGCGTCAATATAGAGACAAAGTTGAGTCACAATTCAACGGCTCAGACACGAGAGGAATGTGGCAGGGTCTACAGTCAATCACGGACTACAAAAAGAAAACAAGCCCGTCGCGGACCACGATGCCCTGCTCCCAGACAAACTAAACAACTTCTTTGCTCGCTTTGAGGACAATACAGTGCCACCGACACGGCCTGCTACCAAAACCTGCGGGCTCTCCTTCACCGCAGCCAACGTGAGTAAAACATTTAAATGTGTTAACCCTCGCAAGGCTGCTGGCCCAGATGGCATCCCTGGCCGTGTCCTCAGAGCATGCGCAGACCAGCTGGCTGGTGTGTTTACGGACATATTCAATCAGTCCCTATCCCAGTCTGCTGTTCCCACATGCTTCAAGAGGGCCACCATTGTTCCTGTTCCCAAGAAAGCTAAGGTAACTGAGCTAAATGACTATCGCCCCGTAGCACTCACTTCCGTCATCATGAAGTGCTTTGAGAGACTAGTCAAGGATCATATCACCTCCATCCTGCCAGACACCCTGGACCCACTCCAATTTGCTTACCATCCCAATAGGTCCATAGACGACGCAATCGCAATCACACTGCGTACTGCCCTAACCCATCTGGACAAGAGGAATACCTACGTAAGAATGCTGTTCATCGACTACAGCTCATCATTTAACACCATAGTTCCCTCCAAGCTCGTCATTAAGCTCGAGACCCTAGGTCTCGACCCAGCCCTGTGCAACTGGGTCCTGGACTTCCTGATGGGACGGCTCCAGGTGGTGAGGGTAGGAAACAACATCTCCACCCCGCTGATCCTCAACACTGGGGCCCCACAAGGGTGCGTTCTCAGCCCTCTCCTGTACTCCCTGTTTACCCATGACTGCATGGCCAAGCACGCATCCAACTCAATCATCAAGTTTGCTGACGACACTACAGTGGTAGGCTTGATTACCAACAACGACGAGACGGCCTACAGGGAGGAGTTGAGGGCCCTCGGAGTGTGGTGTCAGGAAATAACCTCTCACTCAACGTCAACAAAACAAAGGAGGGAGCACCCCCCTATCCACATCGACGGGACAGTAGTGGAGAAGGTGGAAAGTTTTAAGTTCCTCGGCGTACACATCACGGACAAACTGAAATGGTCCACCCACACAGACAGCGTGGTGAAGAAGGCGCAACAGCACCTCTTCAACCTCAGGAGGCTGAAGAAATTCGGCTTGTCACCAAAATCACTCACAAACTTCTACAGATGCACAATCGAGAGCATCCTGTCGGGCTGTATCACCGCCTGGTACGGCAACTGCTCCGCCCACAACCGTAAGGCTCTCCAGAGGGTAGTGAGGACTGCACAACGCATCACCGAGGGTAAACTACCTGCCCTTCAGGACACCTACACCACCCGATGTCACAGGAAGGCCAAAAAGATAATCAAGGACAACAACCACCCGAGCCACTGCCTGTTCACCCGCTTTCATCCAGAAGGCGAGGTCAGTACAGGTGCATCAAAGCTGGGACCGAGAGACTGTTAAACAGCCATCACTAACATTGAGTGGCTGCTGCCAACATACTGACTTCAATCTCTAGCCACTTTAAATAATAGGAATTGGATGTAACAAATGTATCACTAGCCACTTTAAACAATGTTGTATATAATGTTTACATATCCAACATTACTCCTATCAAATGTATACACTGTACTCTAAACCATCTACTGAATCTTGCCTATGCCGTTCAGCCATTGATTCAAATCTCTAGCCACTTTAATAATTAGAATTGGATGAAATAAATGTATCACTAGCCACTTTAAACGATGCCATTTATATAATGTTTACATATCCTACATTACTCTTCTCATATGTATATACTGTACTCCATACCATCTACTGCATCTTGCCTTTGCCGGTCAGCCATCGCTCATCCATATATTTATATGTACATTCTCGTATTCATTCCTTTACTCTTGTGTGTATAAGGTAGTTGTTGTGAATTTGTTAGATTACTTGTTAGATACTACTGCATGGTCGGAACTAGAAGCACAAGCATTTCGCTACACTCGCATTAACATCTGCTAACCATGTGTATGTGACAAATAAAATTTGATTTGAAATTTGATTTGATTTACCCAATAGATTTTGATTTGATTTGAGTCTCATTCGCTCCAGCAATTCCATTCAAATTGAATTCAAAATAGATAATCCTGTTCAAGATTTATGTATTTATTTATAGATGTCCTAGCCTACCTATTTCATGTAATACATTCAATGCAGTATTAGCCTTTTATTTAGCTAATGAATGATGGGTTATGCATAATAAGCTTCTAATGTATAGCCTCTGTCTCTTGCGCAATACGCACGCACCTGGTCTCCACAGGCCTCTCTCCTTAATAAAACGCTTCTTAGAATAGCTTTCTGCACATTTTTGGGGGGGTTTCACTTCTTATACCAATAGACTATTCGAAGAGGGATGCAAGCTCTTGTTTGCTGAATGTTAAATACAGCAGCCAATAGAACTCACAGGTAGTTTGAAGGAAGAGCGAATAGCAGTTATTTCTTCAGACCCATAACCATTCAATCTTCTTGAAGAGAAGTGAAAGCCGTCTCTGCATCTTATTCTCGTCATATTTTATTCAAGTATGTCAGAAGTATGAGGATAAGGACAGCAACACCTATTTCATTTAACTGTTGAAAGCGAGGACAGAATGAAGCAACAATAGAGAGAGAATGCTAATAACTTTAGGGGAAATATTGTGAAAGGTGTATATGCGCGAGCCTGCTAATTATACAAATGGGCCCTGTTATACAGTATTTCAAAATTCTAATCAAATTCGCTAGCCTATACTTTTAACTTTGTAGGTTGTATGTGCTGCACCAGAATTATCATGGTTTGAATGAGGTTTCGTAATTCCAGTCCATATCATACAATACAATACAGTACAGTAATACAGTTCCCACTCAAAAAGATTAGCCTACTGGAGTTTTTTATTTATTTATTTACACAAGAGAGCATTTAACTATGTGTTTAGCATTTATGTTTTTCTGTCATGTGTAATGTGCAGTAGTCTATTCGGAAAGTGTTCAGACCCCTTGACCTTTTCCACATTTTATTACGTTAGAGACTTATTCTAAAATAAATTCAATTGTTTTTCCCCCCTTATCAATCTCCACACAATAACCCATACATTTTTGAAAATGTATTAAATATAAAAAACAGAAACATTGCATTTACATAAGTATTCAGACCCTTTACTCAGTACTTTGTTGAAGCACCTTTGGCAGTGATTACAGCCTCAAGTCTTGGGTATGACACTACAAGCTTGGCACACCTGTATTTGTGGAGTTTCTCCCATTCTTCTCTGCAGATCCTCTCAAGCTCTATCAGGTTGGATGGTGAGCGTCGCTGCAAAGCTATTTTCCGGTCTCTCCAGAGATGTTCGATCGGGTTCACGTCAGTGCTCTGGCTGGGCCAATCAAGGACGTTCGGAGACTTGTCCCGAAGCCACCCCTGCGTTTCTTAGCTGTGTTTTTAGGGTCGTTGTCCTGTTGGAAGGTGAACCTTCACCCCCAGTCTGAGGTCCTGAGCGCTCTGAAACAGGTTTTCATCAAGGATCTCTCTGTACTTTGCTCCATTCATCTTCGTGAAGTGGAAAGGTCTAGGAGCAAGAATGGCTCAGCCACAAAGTGGTCAGCCACACAAGCTCACAGAATGGGACCGCCAAGTGCGGGAGTGCATAGCATGTAAAAATCGTCTGTCCTCGGTTGCAACACTCACAACAGAGTTCCAAACTGCCTCTGGTAACAACGTCAGCACAATAACTGTTAGTCGGTAGCTTCCTGAAATAGGCTTCCATGGCCAAACAGCCTCACACAAGCCTAAGATCACCATGCACAATGCCAAGCATCGGCTGTAGTGGTGTAAAGCTCGATGCCCTGCTCCCAGACAAACTAAAGCTCGCCGCCATTGTACTCTGGAGCAGTGGAAACACATTCTCTGGAGTGATGAATCACACTTCACCATCTGGCAGTCTGATGGACGAATCTGGGTTAGGTGGATGCCAGGAGAACGCTACCTGCCCCAAAGCATAGTGCCAACTGTAAAGTTTGGTGGAAGAGGAATAATGGTCTGGGGCAATTTTTTATGGTTTGGATTATATACTTCCAAATTTGTGGTAACAGTTTTGGGAAGGCCTTTTCCTGTTTTAGCATGACAATGCCCCTGTGTACAAAGCGAGGTCCATACAGAAATGGTTAGTCGAGATTGGTTTGGAAGACTGTGAGCCAGACTGGCCTGCACAGAGCCCTGACCTCAACCCCATTGAACTGGCCTGCACAGAGCCCTGACAATTAACCCCATCGAACACCCTTGGGATGAATTGGAATGACTGGCCTGCACAGAGCCCTGACCTCAACCCCATCAAACTGGCCTGCACAGAGTCCTGACCTCAACCCCATCGAACTGGCCTGCACAGAGCCCTGACCTCAACCCCATCGAACACCCTTGGGATGAATTGGAATGCTGACTGTGAGCCAGGCCTAATTGCCCAACATCAGTGCCCGACCTCACTAATGCTCTTGTGGCTGAATGGAAGCAAGTCCCCGCAGTAACGTTCCAACATTTAGTGGAAAGCCTTCCCAGGCTGTTATAGCAGCAAAGGGGGGACCAACTCCATATTAATGCTCATGGTTTTGGAATGAGATGTTCGACGAGCAGGTGTCGACATACTTTTGGTCATGTAGTGTATGTATTGGATAACGGTACAATCATTTGGGCTTTTTTGGGCTTGGCTTTATAAAATGTCTTTAATGTAGGGCTCATCAGGCTCAGGTAGCATCAGGCTTGAATTAATTGATCAAAGCTCTAATCAAATCCAGACATAGGCCTTTTATATGCTTTATATGCCTTTGAATGACACTTCCTGTTTTGGCGGGAAAAGCCGGGTTACCTGGGAGAAAAGTGATTATATTTCTATTTAGATGATCTATCTATGATTTGTCCCCTGCTTGTAATATTAATAGTGACTTAGCCTGGCCTTGAGACAGGCGGATTAACTTCTGCAATGAACCTTGCAATGTAGTCAATGGCAGGGTTCTGTTCACATCAATCCGTCTGCCTTGGCCACCATTAAACACACATCAATCCAAGGTGAGGGGAAAGGTAATGGAAGATGCCCTGATAATTGATGGGCTAGGAGGAGGGGGACAAGCACACTGTGATCCCCCTGGACATCGGACTGATGCATTCCTGCCACGTGCTCTGTGATATCCACTCTCACCCCTCTGGCCATGGCCATGTGCACTGGACTGGTGAGATCTACATTTGGTCAGTTCAGTTACTGTACATACAGAAACAATGTCCATGTCACAACCTTCCTTTGAGTCCTTTGAGATCATCCTATGAGAGAGTGTTGTCTGTGGCTAGTAATGCAATGCTCTGTACACTCCAGTTTATCTTCTTCTGCTATCCTTTATCCCTGAGTGCTTTGACACAGAGTTAAAATTCACATTGTATAATGTGTTGTATTCAAAAAACCTCTGATCTATCTCCATGAAACAATCCCCCAAGCTTGTTCATTGATCACTGTCTGAGCTGTTGTTACAAGCGATTGCTCAAATTGGTTTTGTGTAATTCTGGCAGAAATTAGCGCTATTGTGAAGTTGCCTGTGTTCCACACGGTGCGTTTTGTACACTTTGGGGTGTTTGTAATTTTTAAGCATCAGTGTTCCGTCTCCCTGGGGTGTTGTCTTCCATTCTGTTCCCCAGCTGTGCCTCTCTTCCATTTCTCTGCAGTGGATCTCTCTGCATCAAGGCTTGCTCATCAGCCCCAGCATGGGTGATGAGGGACGGAGGAGGGATGGAGGGGAAGCGGGATAGAGGAGGGATGGAGGAGGGATGGAGGGGAAGAGGGAGGAGGGATGGAGGAGGGATGGAGGGGATGGATGGGAAGAGGGAAAAGGGATGGAGGGGAAGAGGGAGGAGGGATGGAGGGATGGAGGGAAGAGGGAGGAGGGATGGAGGGAAGAGTGAGGAGGAGGGTGGAGGGTGGAGGGAAGAGGGAGGAGGGATGGAGGGTGGAGGGAAGAGGGAGGAGGGATGGAGGGAAGAGGGAGGAGGGATGGAGGGGGTGGAGGGGGTGGAGGGGAAGAGGGAGGAGGGATGGAGGGGAAGAGGGAGGAGGGATGGAGGGGGTGGAGGGGAAGAGGGAGGGGGGATGGAGGGGAAGAGGGAGGACGGACGGAGGGGATGGAGGGGAAGAGGGAGGAGGGATGTTAGGATGGGGAAGGAATGGATGGGATAGAGGAGTGATGCAGAATGCTGGAGGGGTGCATGGAAGGGAGGGGGTGGAGGAAGAATAGAAGTTTGGAGGGAAGGAGGATAAAAGTGAGAAGGATGCTCCCCTCTCTCTCTCACCTGCTGCTGCCCCGCTGATGTCCCACCCACAACTCCCCCTGGATCGAAGGATTAAACGTGTAAGGGAAGATTTTGCTTTACCCAGGGCTTAAAATGGCACAAAGCAACAAAGGAGGCTACAATGATGATGAATGTAGTAAGAACATGGATCGCACGTGCATGTGCTTTACGATTCAGGCCAGGCAGTGTCAGCACGCATAATCTGCAGCTGGATGCTTCTCGTATTTGTTGCTCATCTTTATCAAGGGCGCCAAATAATTATGTACTTGACCGTATGTTGAAACTTATTTGCATGTATTCACAGACTATTTAAGGCGGCATAATTGAGGACAGTCTGCCAGTCCTTTCTATAATCTCAATCAGGTTCCTACAGTGAATAAATTACTTAAAGGGTTCAACACATAATGTACAGTATGTGGATGGAATGTAGGTTGGGAAGGGAAGCTTTTAAGGTATGCATTTAAGCATCAATACCAGTCCTGTTGGTCTTACGACTGTCACGACTTCCACCGAAGTCGCCTCCTCTCCTTGTTCGGGGGGCGTTCGGCGGTCGACGTCACCGGCTTTCTAGCCATCGCCGATCAGTTATTCATTGTTCCATTTGTTTTGTCTTGTTCCTTTCACACCTGGTTATCATTCCAGTAATTACGGCAAGTATTTATTCCTCTGTTCCTCATCATGTCATTGTGTGGAATTGTTCGATGTTTCATGTTGTGTGAAGAACCAGGCTAGGTTCTACCGGGTAACATGTTTCACCCGTAATTATATTATATTGTATTGTTGTTACATTTATGGACTTTGTTATTTCGTTGCGCCTTGCACTTTAGTTTTGGCTAGAGGAGTGTTTGACGCGATTAGCGTTCATTCTTTTGTTTTGCTTCTGCCATTAATTAAAGTGTGCGCCTGTACTATACTCTCCGCTCTCCTGCGCCTGAATTCAACCCCAGTAGCGCACACCTTGACAACGACAGATATACGGCAAAATTAAGCTAGTGGTTTTTTTTGCCATACAGTCATTGGTGCAACAACGCATAAAACTTGAAGTAAAATTCTCAACCCCTGTCCACATACAGTAACAAGCACTGTGTTTGTAGCCAAGGCTATACAGTTTGTTTTGGAGTATGATGTGCCATTACTTTAACCAGTTGCTTGTTGCAGGCAAGAGCCAATGAATTATTAATCCTGTGGCCTCATTTGGGACTTGTAAGTAATGGTTTGTAAGTACAGAGAGCAAAACTGCAGCAGTATCTAGCTTTAAAAAACAAAACAGCGCAGTGAAGCCAGACCGTTTGAATGCACCAGGGTGCGGAAATGTGTGTTGTGAAGCGTGGTCTCTGGACAAATGAGGGTACAAACATTTGTTTTTACATATTCGTTTAGCATGTGCCTTTAATGTTCCATTTCCATAAAGCCATATTTTTTCTGTTTTTACTAGCGGCAGTCACAGCGGGCGAGGGCGGGTTGGATGGAGGGGTAGAGAGAGGATCACCAGGTATTCGCTGTCCTCATTTGCTGGAGTCCTCTGCTCTGCCCTGAATCCCAGCTCGGCTCCAGCCTTGATTATATTTCCTGCCCTGGTGTCCAAAGCTTGAGGGAGAACTGAGGTGACAACCTGGACTGACCTGCTCTCCTCACCTGGGTGCCCGTCCCTCCGCACAGCTGGTGTTTACTCTGCTGCAGGCCTGGGAAGGCACATACACACACTACAGCATGCTAATGTGCTCCTCCAGTCCATCACACAGACAGACATACAGATGCACACACATACACACACACAGACAGACAGACAGACGCACGCGCACACACACACACACTGACAGACAGATGCACACACATACAGAGACAGACAGACGCACAAACATACACAAACACACATGACATAGCTAGCAGACTGCCTGTGTCTACACATGGTGTTTTATGTGTGCGTGCGTGTGTGTGTATATGTATGCATATGTTCTTTAAATTGAGTGAATGTTGGCCATGTTGTGTTCAAGCATCCTTTAGTGGTTCCCATCCATACATGCCTAGTCCTGTTTGTGTATTTCATGGTACAGCGCCTCTTACCCTGCCTCCTATACAGTGATCTGATGGAATGAAAAGGGCAAAATGTCATTGGCAGAAGCCAAATAGAAGTCTGCATAGTCAGCTTTTTCCCTCTTTTTTTTATCAAAATGCGTCTCCATTTTGAATGCCAAAAATACTAGTGGAGTGATGAGAATGACTGATTGTCTGAATAGTGAGCGTTCAGCAAAGGTCTTGGTGGACATTGAAAAGGACATTTCGAGTGGCACAGTATAGTAAGATATTAAAGCTACAGTTATGGGGTTTGTATGGTAGCTCTGTTGTTTCTCTGAAATATGAATAAAAGAGATGTGTTCTGTGATATGTTTTGCTGTTTTCCCAAAGCCATAATTTGATTTAGAGCATCATAATGATTAACAATTTCAATCCACTCAGTTATTATATGCATTAAACATTTATACAGTATACATAAGACAAAGCACAGATAATACACCCATATGGACTTATTTACAGTGTGTTCAGATCTTTTCTGCAATTCAGTGTCATATAATTACACTGTAAGCCTGAATACATTAACATTCCATATGACGCGTTTTCCTTTCAGTTCAAATGTAGTGTGGAAGACAGCCTATAAACTCCAGCACAAATGCAGACACACATTGAAATGCTCTCTCTCTCTCTCTCTCTCTCTCTCTCTCTCTCTCTCTCTCTCTCTCTCTCTCTCTCTCTCTCACATAAACAGACGTAGGAGCAAAATGTTCTTAGAGACCTTTGATGTAAGCATGCCATGATGAATAAGAAGGTTACACAAATATGCATGAATCTGCTGGTGAAAAGTATGGTCCCGGTAGTAGGGACATGTGACCCCTGGGCTGAAGTTGGGGTGGCTTAAGAATAACTATTAATGAGTGACAGCTCCAAGCAGCCCCAACGGTGGGCCCTGTACCATCCCCATGCAGGCTGATGACACAGACTGGAGAAAGCTCTCTGCTGCAGCACAGCACACTGTCTGAGTGGCCCTGGCTCTCTTAAAAAATGAGGACACAGTGTAATTGAAACAAAATTGATGAGAAAATCCATTGAGTAAGACTCTTTTTTATTTTTCCCCAGGTACAATTTATTTCTCTCATTTGCAAACTTGAGTCATGTTTTTCAAGGGGGAATATAGATGTTTTATTTATTAAGCATTGGGAAATAAGGAGACGATGCACACAGGAGTAATAGGAACCGTTTTGTTAAGGAGATGAAGCAATGTAAGCTCGTTGTGTGGTGTGGTGTGGGGCCGTGCAGGAAGGGAGAGGTAGTAGGGGGTCTTGTTGTTGTTGTTGTAACTATCTCTCAGTATCCACAGACTGCCAGACAGCACTGTGCTGCTGAACCAGATTCCCGTGGCCTCCCTGGGATCAGTGTGCTGCCATGGTGGAGAGGGGATATTGGGAGCGAGCGCTTTCGTTTTGGATGTTATGTTGAAACAGAGCAGGCTGCAGTGCCTCAGGTAACCGAGCATTCTTGTGCAGTAGAATTTCCTTACAACATGATGGGAAACAGGGCAACTGGGGAGCCGCAAACAACCTAGCATGACAAAATTAGCTGGATGGATGGCAGGGAGAGTGGATGATATGCTGCAGAGTAAGAGGGGATATTATACTGTACTGTATGCTTGAACCATTCTCTTCAAAGCTGAAACAATTCGTAACGTATCTAGGTACTGTATGTATTCATTGCTTCCTACTGCCTCGCTTTGTCTAAGAATCATAAGAGCATCGTTTTCATTTCATTCTTCCTTGCATGAAGATCAGAACATGTCATTTCATGTCATCTCCCACTTACGCACCAGCACACTAATTGCCTAACTTACATTACATTAGATCCTGTAGTACAACACCAGTCTCAATATTAGAGGTATAATCTACACTGCTTCCTGCATTGTATCTGGAAGACCGTGTTGGTGTGTTAGCCGAAGTAATGAGTTCACTGAAGTCTGCTTTATGGAGACTATGATTACTTTATGAATATCATGGGTTTTGAGAACTCCAAATATTTCTATATAAGATATTATATGTAGAAGTGTGCAATTGAACTAGAGCTCTGAAGATGTTATCATCAAGCTGTATCCTTCACATTGTGAGGAATGTCAGGCCTGATATCTAATATCCACAGCCTGTCGGGGAAATGCTCAATGTTCCCTCCAGCACTAAACCATTTAAATCCATGATATTTGCTGTGACTCCTTAACTTCTTCTCTTATTCTTTCCTTTTCTTTAGTGGCTTTTTGATTGAACTTTGTTTTAGAGTCTGTCGCTTCATGTCAAGCCATGCAACACCGATAATTTCTAAAGCACTTTAGATGCAAAACGCTTCTAACACCTTTCGGGAGGGAAATGAGAAAGGAGATGTGATGGTCTGTCCTCCTCCCCAGGGATAGTAAATCCATGCAGAGCAGGCTTGTTTGGAGCTCCTCTGAATAAAATGCAAGCGTTCAGAATAGTTCCATCTTCCTCTTCCCCTGAGTCTATAATTTGTAACATAGAGAAAACTTGTTTGTGTGAACACTTGACCAGGTAAACAATTAGCATATTTCCAAGGACTGCAGGCAATTAAATCAGGCTTTCTTCAGAGTGCTGTGTGATAGAGCTGTTGTGTTTACAATCATTGAGGAACCACATGTCCTGAACATGTTCTTTCGTCTCTGGCGCACAATGTGTTGAATTGTCAGTGTGATATAACTTGGCTCATAACTCAGTCAAATGCTCAGCTGTGTTCTGTGTTGTGAAGACCTTAAATCTCTTGCTCCTCTGCTCCTCTTTGCATAATACTTAATTATTACTCAGTCATTCCCCCATAATTTCCACTTTAAACACTCATCCTTCTTCACCTTGTCGGCGCAGTGGTGTTGATGTAAGAAAATGGATCTATTTTTTTTTTAATGATTATTATTTCACCTTTATTTAACCAGGTAGGCCAGTTGAGAACAAGTTCTCATTTACAACTGCGTCCTGGCCAAGATATAAAGCAAAGCAGTGGGACTGGTCACCATATACGGTGACCAGTGAGCTGAGATAAGGCGGGGCTTTACCTAGCAAAGACTTATAGATGACCTGGAGCCAGTGGGTTTGGCGACGAATATGAAGCGAGGGCCAGCCAACGAGAGCATACAGTTCGCAGTGGTGGGTAGTATATGAGGCTTTGGTGACAAAACGGATGGCACTGTGATAGACTGCATCCAATTTTCTGAGTAGAGTGTTGGAGGCTATTTTGTAAATGACATCGCCGAAGTCGAGGATCGGGGGGCTGCCTTGTCGATTAAGGCAGCCCCCCGCACCTCTCTGATTCAAAGGGGTTGGGTTAAATGCGGAAGACACATTTCAGTTGAAGGCATTCGGTTGTACAACTGACTAATAATGGTGACTTTGACTTTGACTTTGGATAGTCAGTTTTACGAGGGTATGTTTGGCAGCATGAGTGAAGGATGCTTTGTTGTGAAATAGGAAGCCAATTCTATACTTCATTTTGGATTGGAGATGCTTAATGTGAGTCTGGAAGGAGAGTTTACAGTCTAACCAGACACCTAGGTATTTGTAGTTGTCAACATATTCTAAGTCAGAACCGTCCAGAGTAGTGATGCTGGACGGGCGGGCAGGTGCGGGCAGCAATCGCTTGAGGAGCATGCATTTAGTTTTACTTGCATTTAAGAGCAGTTGGAGGCCACGGAAGGAGAGTTGTATGGCATTGAATCTCGTCTGGAGGTTAGTTAACACAGTGTCCTAAGAAGGGCCAGAAGTATACAGAATGGTGTTGTCTGCGTAGAGGTGGATCAGAGAATCACCAGCAGCAAGAGCAACATCACTGACGTATACAGAGAAAAGAGTCGGCCTGAGAATTTAGCCCTGTGGAACCCCCATAGATACTGCCAGAGGTCCGGACAACAGGCCCTCCAATTTGACACACTGAACTCTGTCTGAGAAGTAGTTGGTGAACCATCGGAGGCAGTCATTTGAGAAACCAAGGCTGTTGAGTCTGCCGATAAGAATGTGGTGATTGACAGAGTCGAAAGCCTTGGCCAGGTCTATGAATACGGCGATGAATATAAAGTGTGTGTGTGTGTGTGTGTGTGTGTGTGTGTGTGGGGAGGCAATCATGATGTATATATTTATTTATTTAACCTTTTTTTTTTAAAGGAATTAGGTTTTGAAGTGTCTGTCCTATCTAGGAGATACAAAAGAAATATGGAAATATACAGTACCAGTCAAAGGTTTGGACACACCTACTCATTCCAGGGTTTTTCTTTATTTTTACTATTTTCTACATTGTAAAATAATAGTGAAGACATCAAAACTATGAAATAACACATATGGAATCATGTAGTAACCAACAAAGTGTTAAACAAATCAAAATATATTTATATTTGAGATTCTTCAAAGTAGCCACCCTTTGCATTGATGACAGCACAACGGTCTCCCTTTTCCATAGTGGCGTCATATTAGTTTGTAGCCCAAATGGTTTGGACGCTAGAAACAGAAGTTGGCACATCGACTACAGACGAGTACCGTGGGGGGCTTGTGGGGGTCGTAGAGCAAAACGAAGATCATCATCGTGAGAGTCTCGTCATATTCATTTGTAGGCCAAACTATTTGGGCGGTACAGACATTTTTGTGAGAAGACCGATTTTCTTGATGTCTCATGACAAACATTACTGTAGCTCGGCCACCTTCCACCGCAGATGCGGAAGGCTGATATATGCGGATACGGTGGATTGAGATGCAGCCCATGCAAAAAAGATATCTAGCTTAAACTGATGGATTTTGATGGGGATTTTTGTATTACAGTATGTTACTTAGATTGACGCATGGGTATGTCAATAGACTCTTAAAGATTTTTAAGAGCGATATCCCCACCTCCCATGTCCAAAACCCCTCAAAAAATGTAATTAGCCTGAACTCCTCCACTACCTCAGTATCTCATTAAATAACTTTTTCAAAGCAAGTGAGGTCTTAATTGGGAAGTGTCTGTGGTAGTAAGATATCCTGACCCAGTGCTGTCAACCTCACTAGTGATGTTCCAGGCCAACGGGCTCTCTTCCCTCTCCTCTCCCCTGAGACCAGGACCTACATCTCTTCTTCCCCTCTCTTCCTAATGAAATCCTCTGTAAATCCACTGCTGTCCCCTCCTCTATTCTCTTCAGCCACATAGGGAGTCAGAGCCAATATATAGTAGCACACTGTAAATCGCTCCCATTTTTGTAGGGCTTTTCTTGTCGACTCTATGGGGTCCTCGAACTCTGTAATGTGGAGAGCAAGATAGGGGGGCTGAAAGAGTTTTAAAGTAATTAGCTCCTGGATTGCAGAGAAACTCGCTTGGGGGCGTGCACACAGTCAGCACAAGACGGATTTCCCTGCAATGCTACTGCTAACACACTTCGCAACTATGCACACATGCTATTAGCGCGCAGTAACACTCCCAGTATAATGCACGCTCACGTAAATGTATAATTGCTTCCAATTTCCAAGGGCCATCACACAGAGATAGTGTGTGATGTATATTTAAGACCTAAATGCATAACCGTCTAATATTGATTTGTACTTTGTACAGACTGTGACCTCTAATCAGTGTAATCCTTGGCTAGCTCTATCCTCTGTTGATACACTGCATGCATTTCCTTTTATGAATAAAATTGACAAGCATGAAATGAATGGAAAAGTCCAAGGGCAGATCGATTAGTCTTGCATGCACAAACCAGCATGCACAAATCATCTGGCCCTAAAATGATTCAACACTCTAAACTAATTCATTATAGGGCAGGCAGCAGCAGCATCCTTGTTCTGGAGCCTGAGGATTAGCTGGGGAGACCATCCTCTACAGTGTCAATGGAATGAGAAGACTTTGTGTAGACTAGATAAGAGGACTGGCCCCTACACTAAACAGACCCATTTGACCCCCTCTGTTATTAAAGGTGGAACTGTGGTCCATCGTTTGTTTTCAATAGTACACCTTCAACATAGAGCTAAAGTAAAGGAGTGTCACCTGGTGCATCGGTTTCAATGGCTGAGATTCAACAGTAGGTTTAAAGATCACTCCATCTCTGTTTTGGTAAAAAGCTAAGGGATGGACCTGGATAAATGTAACCACTCTTAAATTCATAGACAGAGCTATGGATGCAAGGTCTGACCATCCATGAAACAAAATGATAGTTTTAACCATGTTTTGATGCTATACAGTGTTTGTTTACCTTTACATTGTTTAAAAATGTTGAGGTACGACAGTTGAACTGAGCTTATGAGGCATTTATAAGTTATATTTCCCCTTTGCCCTCAGAACAGCCTCAATTCGTCGGGATATGGACTCTACAAGGTGTCAAAAGCGGCCCACAGGGATGTTGACCCATGTTAACTCCATTGCGTCCCCATAGTTGTGTCAAGTTGGCGAATGTCCTTTGGGTGGTGGACCATTCTTGATACACACGGGAAATTGTTGAGTGTGAAAAACCCAGCAGCGTTGCTGTTCTTGTCACAAACCGGTGTGCCTGGCACCTACTACCATACCCCGTTCAAAGGCACTTCAATATTTTGTCTTGCCCATTCACTCTCTGAATGGCACACATACACAATCCATGTCTCAATTGTCTCAAGGCTTAAAAAAATCCTCCTTAATAGAAAAAGAAAACATCTAGAATGTGCTGGCAGTAAGCGGTTAGAAATGAAAAGCCATGCTCACAGAGGTGGGGGTAAAGTCACCTTTATTCAGTACACTTACTTTAAATTCTGATACTGACTCAGTTGAACTCTCTTGCCTATCTATGATTAAAATAACCTCAACATTTAATTGTTTCTTCAGGCAGGCTGTGACCCCAGGCTGACCTTAAGAGGAGAGATACTCCTACATCGCAAGACTCAAATATCCATGAATAATATGGATGGTTCCTCAGGCCAGGTACCACTTACTGGTATGTAAACTATACAAAATCAATATATAACTTCCATAGTAGTGTTGAAATATGTTACATTCATGTGAAGTATTTTGATGTGCTACTAAAGACATGATTTGAATGAATTAAGTGTTGAAATGGGAATGATATACAGTTGAAGTCGGAAGTTTACATACACCTTAGCCAAATACATTTAAACTCAGTTTTTCACAATTCCTGACATTTAATCCTAGTAAAAATTCCCTGTCTTAGGTCAGTTAGGATCACCACTTTATTTTAAGAATGTGAAATGTCAGAATAATAGTGTCACGTCCTGGCTATAGATAGCCCTTTTGGCTGCTCTACGGTGGTTTTGGTCAGGACGTGAGCAGGGGTGTTATTTGTTCTTTTTTTTTTTCTAGGTTTGGTTTGTTGATGGTTCCCAATTAGAGGCAGCTGAGTGTCGTTACCTCTAATTGGGGACCATATATATGTGTGTTCTTTTCCCCACTTGCGGTGTGGGTCATTGTGTGTGTGTGTGTGTGTGTGTGTGTGTGTGTGTGTGTGTGTGTGTGTGTGTGTGTGTGTGTGTGTGTGTGTGTGTGTGTGTGTGTGTGTGTGTGTGTGTGTGTGTGTGTGTGTGTGTGTGTGTGTGTGTGTGTGTGTGTGTGTGTGTGTGTGTGTGTGTGTGTGTGTGTGTGTGTGTGTGTGTGTGTGTGTGTGTGTGTGTGTGTGTGTGTGTGTGTGTGTGTGTGTGTGTGTGTGTGTGTGTGCTACACCTTCGTTACGGTCGGTTCGTTGTATTTGTTTTGGTATGTTCAGTGGTGTGTGCACTTTGTAGCCACACCGGTGTTACGATCTTAGTTTGTTCTTTATTTTGACCAGTTACGTATATAATAAAATATGTATACTGGATACCTCGCTGCACCTTGGTCCACTTCTGTCGACGGCCGTGACAAATAGTAGCGAGAATGATTTATTTCAGGTTTTATTTCTTTCATCACATTCCCAGTGGGTCAGAAGTTTACATACACTCAATTAGTATTTGGTAGCAATGCTTTTAAATTTAACTTGAGTCAAACGTTTTCGGGTAGCCTTCCACAATCTTCCCACAATAAGTTGGGTGAATTTTGGCCCATTCCTCCTGACAGAGTTGGTGTAACAGTCAGGTTTGTAGGCCTCCTTGCTCGCACACACTTTTTCAGTTCTACCCACAAATGTTCTATAGGATTGAGTTCAGGGCTTTGTGATGGCCACTCCAACACCTTGACTTTGTTGTCCTCAAGCCATTTTGCCACAACTTTGGACGTATTCTTGGGGTCATTATCCATTTGGAAGACACATTTGCAACCAAGCTTTAACTTCCTGACTGATGTCTTGAGATGTTGCTTCAATATATCCACATCATTTTCTCTCCTCATGATGCCATCTATTTTGTGAAGTGCACCAGTCCCTCCTGCAGCAAAGAACCCCCACAACATGATGCTGCCACCCCCGTGCTTCAAGGTTGAGGTGGTCTTCGGCTTGCAAGCCTCCCCCTTTTTCCTCCAAACATAACGATGGTCATTATGGCCAAACAGTTATATTTTTGTTTCATCAGACCAGATGACATTTCTCCAAAATGTACGATCTTTGTCCCCATGTGCAGTTTCAAACCGTAGTCTGGCTTTTTTATGGCGGTTTTTGAGCAGTGGCTTCTTCCTTGCTGAGCGGCCTTTCAGGTTATGTCGATATAGGACTCGTTTCACTGTGGATATAGATAATTTTGTACCTGTTTCCTCCAGCATCTTCACAAGATCCTTTGCTGTTGTTCTGGGATTGATTTGCACTTTTTGCACCAAAATACATTAATCTATAGGAGACAGAATGCGTGTCCTTCCAGAGAGGTATGACGGATGCGTGGTCCCATGGTGTTTATACTTGCGTACTATTCTTTGTACAGATGAATGTGGTACCTTCAAGCTTTTGGAAATTGCTCCCACGGATGCACTAGACTTGTGGAGGTCTAGAATTGTTTTTTTGAGGTCTTGGCTGATTTCTTTTGATTTTCCCATGATGTCAAGCAAAGAGGCACTGAGTTTCAAGGTAGGCCTTGAAATACATCCACAGGTATACCTCCAACTGACTCAAATCATGTAAATTAGCCTATCAGAAGCTTCTAAAGCCATAACACAATTTTCTGGAATTTTGCTGTAGAGCAGCCAAGTCAACTTAGTGTATGCAAACTTCTGACCCACTGGAATTGTGATACAGTGAATTATAAGTGAAATAATCTGTCAGTAAACAATTGTTGGAAAAATTACTTGTGTCATGCACAAAGTAGATGTCATTTCCGACTTGCCAAAACTATACTTTGTTAACAATACATTTGTGGAGTGGTTGAAAAACAAGTTTTAATGACTCCATCCTAAGTGTATGTAACTATAATGCAAGAGAACAATTTGGCGTAGTACTTAGCCTTCAGACCAACAGTGAAAGCTGTTGGAAAATTCCACCTGACTTGCACTAAGGCATCACAATGCCTCGTCCTCACGACCTAAATCCATGAATGACCCCAAGCAAGTACTGTATGTATGAGAATTAGTTTGGACAAGATTAGTTTGTTTTCATGTATGAAACCCAAATGCTCCCAGAATGGATCAGACAGCATTATGTGACCACGCCCTTAGTGGTCAGTCACTGAGTAAATCAGCTAGTGGAAGTTCCAGTACCGTTGGATTAATCTGTACATATACAATACAATCCGCTTCATAAACATCTCAAAACCTCAGTAAATCAGTCAACAGCATGGGATGTCAATACAGACCTGTGCTGTTCCTGGCCCATCAGAAGGCTGTACGTTTTTCATCTATAGTCGAAAAGCAATCAAAGCCCAACCTTCCCCTCGAACTCTGTTGCAGCGGTTACACAATGTCTCCTCCTGCCCCCACTTCACTTTCTGTTGTGCCTTTCATCCCAGTCTCTTGGAGAGGCAGAGCGGATTCTCTTTCTTCTGCCGATCCATCGGCCTCTCTGTTTGATATGTGTAATTCTGCTAATAAGGCCGGGTCCCTGGCAGGCATCTGGCACACACACCAAAGGCAACAGCACTGAGATGTGCCCCCAGATTTCACTCAGCGCCACCCCATCATCTGACTCAGCAGCAACTAACCAGCAATATAGAGCAAGCAGCTAGGGCTCAGCCAAGGTGGAGGATGTAGTGTTAATGGATCTCTTTTAAATTTCATTATATAAGCTTGTTTTAATGGCCTGATTTTAGGTCCGCTCAATTGCAGCTACAGATGGAGGCATATGCACAAGATGTCCCGGAGTAGATATACTTTATTGATGATTGATCTTGTTTTGCCTGTGTGAGAAATAAAGGTCTAGGCAATTTGTTACGCTTGATGAATTAGACTGAAATATTGAGGTGCGATGCCTGATTTTCATTCCATTGAAATTCACACTATCAAGTCAATCTTCACATCTTTCCACGTCCCCTTTTATCATAGGTGGTGTCCCCCTATCAATCCAATTTTGTTAGAATGTCGGAATCTTGGCATTCATCAGATGAGAAAAGCCCAAGTTATTTGTCTTGTTGAGTATGAAATATGATTATTCTCCAGATTTCCTTTTAGAGTGGATGGTAGGCTGAGGGCTGGTGGAGGATCTGATGAGTCAGCTGGCGTGTTTGAGGCAGGTGCAAACCTCTCACAAATGCTAATCTTTGATTTCCCCCAGATCAGTGGGGCTCCAGCTGAGAGACCCGGAGAGACGCAGAGACACAAGAAGCTGGCTGGCTCCCGTTCCCCCCTCGTCTCTAAAGCACCCGATTAAACGGAAATCAGACACCGCCGTTCGTCTCATCCTGTTTTCTTTGAAAACGCTGCAACAAACACTGATCACAGTTGATTCCAAAAATATGATGATTTTCCCCCAACTTGATGTTTATCATCCACGTTTCCATGAAGCATGTTCTGTCTACCTATGTAAACCCTAGGATCCTTTGATTTGACAGAAAGATAAAGAGCACATCAGACCTGAAGTAGGGAGAAGCATAATGATACAATCCACACTGAAATTCAAAAGTGATCAACCATGGTGTAGGTTGGTGGAAATCCCAAACAACTGAGGATGAGGGGTCACCATTATGTAGTTGCGGTTCAAATTAATGTTGAATAATAATAAACTACATTCATCAATCTGACTCCATTATGTGGATAAATGCAACAGGCCCTGTGCGTCTCTACAGGATCTAGTCAAGGTAGTGAGCCTTACATCACCTCTCAGTATGACTATAATGAACTTGTGTCTATCTTGCACAATTATGCAAGTGGCTAGATACAAATAGCAAATCCTGGTGACCAATTTTCTAGCATTCATTTATTCAGTCAAGTAAATCAGGGATGTCAAGGTGGAACCCAAGCACATGATGTGTGTAGTGTAAATAATATTTACCAATAGACCTACTCAATTTTGAACGTATAGTCAATCAAACAATTACTCTGTAAAACGAGGAATGCATTTACTCAATTAAACTAATAGAATGATTTAGTCACGAAAAAATGAACACAAACAATTACAGTGTTCATGAAATACATGATACATTACAGAATACACTGAGTAAATGACTATCAACTAAATAAGACTTCATGTGGTTACACATGTCTTCAGTCCAGAATAACACATGTCTTCAGTTCAGAATAATATCTAAGAGAAACACTGTGTGCCTGATACTTGCAGGAGCTTGCTAACAAGTTCTCAAAGCATGAGCTAATTCACTGCCCTTTTAACCAACTTCAAGTGCAAACTCACGCCCCCAACCTGAATTAACATTTCTTTGCCCTTTACTAGTAAAACCAATAGACAGGAACAACACACCCAGATTCTAATCCAACCAACTCAATTTAAATAATAGGAGCGCACCCCTGTGTTGCTCCACTTTTAACTATCCCCATCCAACGAACAGAATAACACATTTTCCCTGTAACAATAAATCAATAGCACTTACAGCATGGAACTCTTGAAACAAACACAACAATTTAATTCACAGTAACATTCATTTTGTCGATTCAAGTTTTCATCAATCTTCACAACTCTCTTGGCGTCAGTGACCCCAGGACTTCTGTGGGAACGTCTTGTCCCTGGACATTGCCAAGGCGAAGGTGTGGCTCTCTCCTGTGAGATGCAAATATTCATCCATCCAGCCAAACGATGTCATGAATCGTGATTGAGTCATCAAGCTGGGCTTCGGCGCCAGCAAGTCGCTAGACGAAAGTATCCCCTTCTCTCATTTTCCCACCAGCCTTATTGTGTGTTTGCACCTAGCCTGAATACGGCAAATTGCAATCTGCAATCTGCTCTCACAGACGTTCCTGCAAAAAGACACCACAGTGTCCCTTGCAGTCAGGAAACAGCATATGCCAAAGACTGCAAATGTTAGGGGAAGGATTGTGTCATTGTTCACACACTTGGTACTGAGATGATAATATCACCATAGTTTGGTCACTGGGGCAGTAAATAGACCAAGAGGTCGGGTCATTGAAAGCTATGAGAGATAAACATCCCCTTTATAAGGATGAGGGGGAGGATCCATGGCTCCACCATGCCCTGTAGCTGCCACAGATGGCCTGGAACACACCCACCTACCCTCAATACATCCCCAGTCAGCCTGGATCTGCAACATCCTGAAGCTACAGCCCTACGGCCCACAGGGTGGCAGGCCAATGGCATAACATGGTGCCCCCACCCCCACCATTCAAGTCAACCACAATCACAATGGATACAGGTTTGATTAGGTGATGTTAGGCCAATGTAGTACTTTACAGAGTCGTGATGTTATTTTCATACAGCGGCAGATGTTCCATGGACCATGGGGGGTACGGTTAGATCAGAAAGTGTTCATCCACATAGACTGAGTCCCTTCAATATCCTAGTGGTGTTCACAGGTACGACAAAGCAAACTGAAATCAAAGAGCATTTAGCGACAATGCAATGACTAGCGCAGTAGCTGTTTCATTAAAACTTCTACCCAGACAAACAAGCACACAAGCTTGGCCAAAAGTTTTAATTAATTAAGTCATTAATTTGTTTAATCAGACATGACACTGTGGTCTAAATTTACATATTTACTCAACTGAGAGAACATTATGTCAGAGCCCTCAGCACATGTCATCAAATGCAAAAAAATTGAAATCGCAATGCTGTGAGGGAACGCAACAACCAGAGGGAGGAGAAAGGGAGGAGAAAGATAAAGAGGATAGGATGATGGAGAAGAGACATAGACATGGAATCACTGGCCACTTTAATAATGTTTACATACTGCTTTAC
The DNA here is from genome assembly GCA_030435695.1 of Brachymystax lenok tsinlingensis. Classification (NCBI taxonomy): domain Eukaryota; kingdom Metazoa; phylum Chordata; class Actinopteri; order Salmoniformes; family Salmonidae; genus Brachymystax; species Brachymystax lenok. The sequence goes on along the minus strand of CM059819.1, from coordinate 28,090,218 downwards.
TCATCTCATATGTATATACTGTGTTCTATTCTACTGTATTTTAGTCAATGCCACTCCGTTATTGCTCGTCCTAATATTTATATATTTCTTAATTCCATTCTTTTACTTTTAGATTTGTGTGTATTGTTGTGAATTGTTAGATACTACTGCACTGATGGAGCTAGGAACACAAGCATTTCGCATCACCTGCAATAACACCTGCTAAATATGTATATAAGATTTGGTACATTTGGTAAGCTAAGTATGGACCCAGAGTCTTTACTGCAAGTGTCTGAGGTGCCATTGAGTTTGTTTGGTGTAGAATTCAATGAGGTGTGTGTTCATAGAGATAGAGAGCAGAGAGTGCTGTAACTCTGGAAATGGATGGGTCTCGTGAAGTTGAAGGAATACAGGATGGATGTGGGATCATTCTCAAGCACAGCACATTTTATCTCTTAGGATGAAATACGTAGTGCGTGTCTCACTTCCAACACACCTTTAATATCTTCATATGAAACCTAATGTAACATCAAAGAACAGTCTGAGGGGCTTCCTTGAGTGACCTCGGTGTCTATAAAAAACACTGTAAACTGATGAGATTCAGGAAAAGGAAGGAAAAATGAGTCTGAGCTACAGTGATGATCCAGGCTGGTTATAGAGTTTTCTTGTCGGTACATTTAGAAATGTTCTGCTTTCGCACCTTGCTATGCCCTTGGAATGTGTTGATGATGTATGCTGGAAAATGGACTCACATTTACATTGTGTTATATTGTTTTGTGAGCCAATTTAATACATTTTGTTATAGTCTAAGATGGTTGTTCTCGTTGATGTGGGACACATGATTCCCTTGTTGGTGTGATCTCACTTCCTACAAAAACAGAGAGTCCTCGTTTGCCACTTTGCTTTAGGATCATTGTGGTAATCTCTCCACTTGAGCCCACAGCTGTTGCGCAGGCTCATTTGTCTTACTACTTTGCAGGGACTTCAGCTAAATATTTTGACAGGAAAATCCTGATTCATAGCATTAATAACCCCTTCAAAAAAGCAGCCCACGTCTAGCGGTGGTTTTTTAATCTGACATTAATGTCACTTGACTCTGTCTCTTGGCGGTATGACAATGAGGTCATTAAAAGTGAAGCCATGCAGGGAGCCGAACCAGATCTCTCTGCAGAATCACTTATTGGGATATTTTTAGAGAGGAAGTAGTTGAGCCAAAGCAAACTGTATTATTTCAGAGATTAGGATATCCACATGCTTTTACGATGTAGGGCAACAAACAGTACATAGCATTGTTTTTTACATGTCCAAGCAAACGTCCCCATTTTTCTATCTGTAATCAAGTTTCATATTGTCTTATACAATTGTGATCTCTTGAAATGTTTATTTTTGTTTCATGGGGTGACTGCTGAAATCGATTTTTACTATTACTACTACTACTACTACTACTACATATTTCCTCCTGAAATTCACTAAATTCAAGTTACTTTGCTGTCGTTTCAAGCGGAATATCTAATTCTCTGCCTACAGTAATTGATTAATTGTCACATGAAACGTGTGCTAATTTACAGTAGCAGCAGTACATTGCATGTCAAATGCCGTTATTGATCCTGTGGAAAGTTAGATGTGTGCTGCAGGGAAATGAGTCCTCTGAGGACGCAGAGGATTCCACACTGTGACTATGGTTCCTCTGAAATGCCTCTTGACCACTCCACTGTATAATTTACAGTATCAAATCCACAATTGACCCACTGAAGCTCTAGAAACACTACAGTCCTCGTAGTGCCATTGTTCCCCTCTGGACGAGACTGTTACACTGTTTCAATCATCTCTACCAGGGAGAGAAAAGTGGAGTGCAAGTGCAGGAGATTGAGAGACGGTGAGAGAGAGAGAGCGAAAGAGGGAGAGAGAAGAAATGAGAGCGAGAGAGAGAGCAAGCGAGAGAGGGAGAGAGAGAGAAGGAATGAGAGCGAGCAAGATAGAATGAGACACTATAAGACATACTGTAGTTAATGAGTCCTGCAGGCATTGTGTGTGTGAGGTGTGGAAGTGCTGAGCAGAGGTGAGACCCACAGGGCTCATTGTAGAGAAATGTGCACTGCTGTGGCCAGTTCGGGAGCCACACAGGAATCACAATTAGACATAATTACAGCTGGAAAGCTCTGGAAATTGGTCTATTTGGTCTATATTGGTCCAGCTCTTCTCTTCTCCTGTCTGCTCTGATAGCTAGCTACATTTATCTACAATGACCACACTTAACCCATATTCAAGCCATATTTGTTGAGCTGTTCAGGCAAGCCCTCAGCTCGAAGTGTGTGTGTATTAAAAAGTGTCTATCAGCAAATTACAGCTAAAGGATAACAAACTCTGGTAGTGGTTACAAGCCCATAAAAACCAAAGAGGAGTTTTGCAACAATGAATGTCTTGTTTTTGACATGGAATTAGAGGGAATAGCTATTCACATTGCTATTTCATTCTAATAGCAAGACAAGGGAATGAATGTAGGCCTGTGTTCCCTTTTTCAGCAGTTGTAGCGTGTTGTGTTGACATGTTTATTTAAAAATTTTATTTAACCAGGTAGGCTAGTTGAGAACAAGTTCTCATTTACAACTGCGACCTGGCCAAGATAAAGCAAAGCAGTGCGACACAAACAACAACACAGAGTTACGGATGGAATGAACAAGCGTACAGTCAACAACACAATAGAGAAAAAAAAGAAAGTCTATATACAGTGTGTGAAAATGGCGTGGGGAGGTAGGCAATAAATAGGCTATAGTAGCGAGGTAAATTACAATTTAGCAGATGATGATGTGCAAGTAGAGATACTGGTGTGCAAAAGAGCAGAAAAGTAAATGAAAACAGTATGGGGATGAGGTAGTTAGATTGGGTGGGCTATTTACAGATGGACTATGTACAGCTGCAGCGATCGGTTAGCTGCTCTGATAACTGGTGTTTAAAGTTAGTCAGGGAGATATAAGTCTCCAGCTTCAGTGATTTTTGCAATTCGTTCCAATCACTGGCAGCAGAGAACTGGAAGGATGACCAGTGAGATATACCTGCTGGAGCGCGTGCTACGGGTGGGTGTTGTTATCGTGACCAGTGAGCTGAGTTAAGGCGGAGCTTTACCTAGCATAGACTTATAGATGACCTGGAGCCAGTGGGTCTGGACACGGATATGTAGCGAGGGCCTGCCGACTAGAGCATACAGGTCGCAGTGGTGGGTGGTATAACGGGCTTTGGTAATGAAACGGATGGCACTGTGATAGACTGCATCCAGTTTGCTGAGTATAGTATTGGAAGCTATTTTGTAGATGACATCGCTGAAGTCGAGGATCAGTAGTCAGTTTTACTAGGGTAAGTTTGGAGGCGTGAGTGAAGGAGGCTTTGTTGCGAAATAGAAAGCAGATTCTAGATTTGATTTTGGATTGGAGATGTTTAATATGAGTCTGGAAGGAGAGTTTACTGTCTAGCCAGACACCTAGATATTTGTAGTTGTCCACATATTCTAAGTCAGAACCGTCCATGGTAGTGATGCTAGTCGGGCGGGCGGGTGCGGCAACGGACGGTTGAAAAGCATGCATTTGGTTTTACTAGCGTTTAGGATCAGTTGGAGGCCACGGAAGGAGTGCTGTATGGCATTGAAGCTAGTCTGGAGGTTAGTTAGCACAGTGTCCAAAGAAGGGCCAGAAGTATACAGAATGGTGTCGTCTGCGTATAGGTGGATCAGGGAATCACCCACAGCAAGAGCGGCCCGAGAATTGAACCCTGTGGTACCCCCATAGAGACTGCCAGAGGTCCGGACAGCAGACCCTCCGATTTGACACACTGAACTATGTCAGCAAAGTAGTTGGTGAACCAGGCGAGGCAGTCATTTGAGAAACCAAGGCTATTGAGTCTGCCGATAAGAATGCGGTGATTGACAGAGACGAAAGCCTTGGCCAGGTCGATGAAGACGGCTGCACAGTACTGTTTTTTATCGATGGCGGTTATGATATCATTTAGTACCTTGAGCGTGGCTGAGGTGCACCCGTGACCAGCTCGGAAACCGGATTGCACAGCGGAGAAGGTACGGTGGGATTCGAAATGGTCAGTGATCTGTTTATTAACCTCTTAGGGAGAAACGGCGCGCTAGTGGGCCGTTCTCGATACTACCCGGTGAAATGTAAGGCGCCAAATTCAAAATCCAAAAGTTGAATTATTAAACATTCATCAATATACAAGTGTTGCATAGTCATCAGAAGCTCTGATTCTTGGCAATATCACAGCGTTATCAGATTTCAAAAAGGCTTTACGGACAAAAGCACAACATTTGATTGTTTGAGGATAGCACCTCCAATATTTATGCATTAGCATAAATTCATATCCAGCGCAGGTCACACAAAACCCATATAAGAGCTAAACAATATCACTTAACTTTCGAAGAACTTCTGCTGAGGGCTTCCCAAGTGTCCAACGAAGACATCCAATGGTTCTTTTGTTAGAAAAAGTCATTTATTATATCCATAAATCTCCATTTGGTTGGCGCGTTATGTTCATAAAATCCACCGTCGAGTCACCCGTTGTACAGTGAAGAGAACGCGTTCAAATATACCTATCAACTTTTCCTAAACAAATCAAAGATCATTTATAATGCATCCTTAGCTATCCGTTTATGAATATTAGCGATAATATTTCACTCGGATGATACCATACATGATATAAACGAAACGTTGTTGACATCTGAGGTCCTTTGACTATTTCCTCTTCCTATCTGTTCTGCTTAGTGCTAAAGCCTCCAAACACTGTATACAGACTGTTGACATCTAGTGGAAGCCATAGGTACTGCAATCTATGAGCTGGATCCCATGTAATTCAAAAGGAAGACTATCAAACAGAGGAAAAGTCGCAACAACAAAACATTTCTGGACAGAAATTCCTCGGGTTGTTCGCCTGCTATATCAGTTCTGTTATACTCACATACATTATTTTAACACTTTTAGAAACTTCAGTGTCCAATAGTACTAATTATGTGCATATCCTATTTTCTGGGCCTGAGTGGCAGGCATTTTACTTTGGGCACGCCAGACTCTCCAAAACCGTCACCTCTGCTGTCGCTCCATATGAAGTTAACTTGGCTTTTGAAGACTTTAGAGAGGCAAGGCAGGATGGATATAGGTCTTTAGCAGTTTGGGTCTAGTGTCACCCCCTTTGAAGAGGGGGATGACCGCGGCAGCTTTCCAGTCTTTAGGGATCTCGGACAATACAAAAGAGAGGTTGAACAGACTAGTACTAGGGGTTGCAACAATGGCGGCGGATAGTTTTAGAAAGAGAGGGTCCAGATTGTCAAGCCCAGCTGATTTGTACGGGTCCAGGTTTTGCTATCCTGATTTGGGTGAAAAAGAACCTGGGGAGGTTCGGGCAAGTAGCTGCGGAGGGGGCTGAGCTGTTGGCCGGTGTTGGGGTAGCCAGGAGGACAGCATGGCCAGCCGTAGAGAAATGCTTATTGAAATGTTTTATTATCATGGATTTATTGGTGGTGACTGTGTTACCTGGGGCAGCTGGGAGGAGGTGCTCTTGTTCTCCATGGACTTTACAGTGTCCCAAAACTTTTTGGAGTTAGAGCTGCAGGATGCATATTTCTGTTTGAAAAAGCTAGCCTTTGCTTTCCTGACTGACTGCGTGTATTGGTTCCTGACTTCCCTGAACAGTTGTATATCACAGGGACTATTCGAAGCTATTGCAGTCCACCACAGGATGTTTTTGTGCTGGTCAAGGGCAGTCAGGTCTGGAGTGAACCAAGGGCTGTATCTGTTCTTAGTTCTAAATTTTTTGAAAGGGGCATACTTCTTTAAGATGGAGAGGAAAAACGCTTTTAACTTGACGGTTTTGGAGAGTCTGGCGTGCCCAAAGTAAAATGCCTCTCACTCAGGCCCAGAAAATAGGATATGCACATAATTAGTACTATTGGATAGGAAACACTCTGAAGTTTCTAAGAGTTTAAAAATATTGTCTGTGAGTATAACAGAATGGATTTGGCAGGCGAAAACCCGAGGAATTTCTGTCCTGGAAAAAGTTTATTTTGACACAGTATGCTCCGAAGTCCGGCAACGGCCGGTTGAGGGCACAGCGGATGGAATTTCGTCTGCGGACTAGTCGTGGTGGTACGGCAAGGCGTCGTGTCGACAAAGGGTCCCAGGCAGATGGCGAAAGAGGTATTGTAGTTGTAATTTCGATTGCTAGCCAGGATATGCACCTGGCTAGCAATCGAAGCTTGCAGCGATGATCCACTGCAAAGGTCCAGAGCTTACGGCAAGTAGCCGGTGGAGTAGTGGATTCAAGCCGTGTCCGGGAGGCATCGGCTGGGTAGCCGGGTGATCACAGAGTAGGCCGGCTCAGGGCTAGCTTCGGAGCTAGGTCACTCGGTGGCAGCTAGCTAGCTGTGATGATCAGGAGTAATGGTCTAGGGTTTACTGCAGGAATCCGGCGTTGTAGTGGAGAAAAACAGTCAGAGACGGGTAGGTATTATCCAGGCTTATCCGGCATTGTAGTGGAGAAAAACAGTCCGAGGCTGGTAGGTATTCAAATCAAATCAAATTTTATTTGTCACATACACATGGTTAGCAGATGTTAATGCGAGTGTAGCGAAATGCTTGTGCTTCTAGTTCCAACCATGCAGTAGTATCAAGTAATCTAACAAATTCACAACAACTACCTTATACACACAGGCTAGACAAACAGTTGGTGCCTGTTGAGAAGGTAAAGGCCGCTAGCAATGGCTAACAATGACTGAATAGCTAGTGGCTAATTAGCTGGTTAGCTTCTGATGGCTAGCCTTTGATGGAGATACTGGCTATAAAGTCAAAAACAAATAGTGGATCCGTGTCACATTGAGTGAGGCAGGTTACCAGAAGGTATATTTAATGTAAAAATAGAAAAGAGATTGAAAAATAAATTGAAATATATACAAAAAGTAAACGAGAGGACGACAAACCACGTCTGCACTGCTACGCCATCTTGGTTTCTGTAGCAAACAACCATTCTGTTGTGTTATTGAGCCTCACAAATGATCAGTTGGGCATATTTCAAAATATTAAATACTCAAGATAAATTCCACAGTAAATCCAAGCTTGTTATAAAAGTACTATCCCCACTAGAACGAGTCCAGGTAGTTTATAGCTGGAACATTGAGTGATAGTCTGTATATTATTGCAGTCCAAAACTTCTTTGTTGTGTGTTCACAAGAATCACTCTAAAATTGTTTTTGATGTACACAGATACAGCCACGAATTAAAGCTTTGTGTGGGATTTGAGAGGCATACAGTGGCAGTGCTGAAATTACAGAAAAATTGAATACTTCTTGCTTTTGAGGACTGACTTCTATTCATTCAAACCACCGTATTCACCAGCCCCCCCAAACCCCAAACCCCAGCCGGCCATCCTGTCCATGGCCCTGTACTTTCTCTGGCCCGGGAGACCTGCAGTCAAAGCCTTTAAGAATGTGTGATGGCAGCTGAGAGTGTAACTGTGAGCAGAATGCAGTGTTCTCTCCTCTCCTCTCTCCAGCCCAGTCTCTTTTAATTGTGTTGACCTGGAGAGACCCTCACAGAGCAGAAACTCCTCCAACTGAAGTGAAGCTGACCACAATTAGCCTAAAAGGGAAAATAGCACTGCACAATGCGTTGATTACCCCTACAAAGATTTTTCTTTGTTTCTTTATGTGTGCAAAAATAGAGAAGGGTACCTGAAATACATTCAATTCATTCTTTATAGATGCAGAGCCCATATCCACTTTGTATATCTACCTCTTTGCTTTACTGATTTATCAAGCAGTTTTTCATGACTCTCCACCTGTCATTGTCTCCTTATCACTAATGTAACCCTGACCCATTTTCTCTGTTCTCAGCAAAAATCCAATATTTCCAAATACGCTTTCAGCCTCTGTAAATATGCTTTCAAAATCCTGTCTATGAACTTCTCTTCCTTTCTGTGTGGATGCAGGGCTTGTTTTTCTTTGCCAAACTTGATTTTAATCAAATTGACTATATTAATACATCTAGACTGAAATAAAGCCTCTGCAAAATAAACTCAGCTCTAAAAAGAAGTTGGTGCAACAGTACACCATTTACATACATTTCCATGCAGTGGGATACATAGCTTAGAGACAACGTTTCTATTGAATATAGATTTAGTCTATATTATGCATGCAGCAGTGTTGAATAAATCATGTTTGTGCCTTTGCTCTCTGCTTCTCTTCTGATCTGAGGCATTGGCGATATAAATCCATCTGTCGCTTGATAGAAGAAAATGTAAATCACAGCCCCTCTGCATATCATATCTAATTGGGCAGGGTCTTCAAACGGCTCTGCCTTCGAGATGTATCTTTATCAGATAGATAACATGGCCCTCTGATTTCATAACCCTCTGTCATTCAGAGGAGAGGATCCCGGCATGGGCGTCAGGCAGTATGAGTATCTATGTGCTAGGAACATTAGCATCTGGGCAATAAAGCATACTGCACTGCACTCTTGCAGACATCCCACTAGCGCTAGCTCATCCACTGTACTGTACCTCATCCAGACATGATGCGTTAGCTCTGTACAGTATTAGTCTGCTCTGAGGGTACTAGGGGGGAAAGGGGGCTACCTAGTCAGTTGCACATCTGAATGCATTCAATCTAAAGGTGTCTTATGCATTTAACCAAACCGCTCTGAATCAGGGGGACTGCCTTAATCGACATCCACATCATTGGGGAGCAGTTGTTGTTGGGGGTTAACTGCTTTGCTCAAGGCCAGAAAGGCAGATTTTTCCACTTTACTACAGTATGGCTGGGTACATACATACTGTATGAGTCCTCAGGATTCCTGCTGGGAGGATCCTGCTCTTTATTGCTCTTGTGGCGCACAGGCAAAAAGAGCTGCGAAATCGAATATTCTGCTTCATGGTCGTGTCGCTGACTAGGGCACTGTCCATGGTCTAGCGAACTTTAATTGCATCCATGTAATGTACATTTTCTCCCTAATGGCAGCCCATCAAGCGTAATGTACACATTAATGTAAGGAGCCAGCGTGGCTTCGACAGTCAGCAGGACCAGTAGGTGTTAGGGATTGTGGGATTGTGATGGAGGCTGGAACTCTGATTCAGCTCATCTCATCAAATCAAATGTATTGGTCGCGTACACGTATTTAGCAGATTTTATCACAGGTTCAGAGAAATGCTTGTAACTTTTAATGCGTGTGAATGCGTGTGTGTGTGTGAAAGAGAGTATGTGTGAGAGTAGGCTTAATTATAACACCACAACATGAAGCATGGTGGATGACAGGATGTTATAGTGGTGTATGCAGTTTTATCATTCAATTTGGAAAATCCTAAACCGCCATCTGTTGTTTCCTCCATAAATTATTCATGGGTTTAAGAAAATGCACACAAAGTATGAGCAAATTTAGTGTTGTACTTAGTTCTAATAAGTATAGTGAGTCCAGTTAAGATAATGGTCAGATTGTTTTCACATCACAGGTTGATTTAAGTACATTCCTATTATATTGCCATAAGGCTTCATGACCCAGATTGGGACAGATACTAAGACCACCATTATATAGATTTTAAACAACTCCAGGGATCTTAATATTTCATCGCTTCTTATGGTCTTTAAACTCCGGGGGAGAATGGGAGCCACCACAACTCAAATTAAGTGCTTTGCTGCTCGCCATTAAGCTGTGCATACAAAACGTTACTAGTGTCTTTGTAGTAGGGCTAATCAGCAATTTGGAGAAGCGCTGTGTTTAGATGGGCCCTATACCATCGCTGTGACAATCCTATTAAGAAAACACTGTGCGCTGTTAGTGTGACGCAAATTGGCTGCATGTAGCCTGGCAGCTCTCCAGGCATGATTCAAGGTGAAGGCCCAAACGTAGGGATTTAACTTACTGTCCAACAGCCAGATCGATACTGGCATATGCGAGGCATAAACCACATAGTGGCACATTAAACTACAGCCTATGTAATGAAAATAACTGAAAATAAAGGTTGTTGTGGTGTTTGGGTTGTAGAGATTTTGAAAGCCCTCCACAAGCCTGTTCACACCCTTCACCATGGCACCCCGTCCTCACCAGGCCTTATCAACAACGAGGAACTTGAGGGATGGCTCAATGAGCAACAAGAGCAGAAAATGTATGCACATGTCTTTATTAGGGGTTTTCCGATTTCAGACAGACACATTCCTGGACAACGTAGATTTAATACACAGATTTGATCATATTATGCACTGTGCTTGTAAAGGGATGAGAGTGAATAAATAGATGAGGGAAGTTTGAATTAAAGGAGTTTTTTGCAACGTTGATACATTTCCTGAGCCTGCGGAGTCGTCTGGGAGACTGTTGTGAAAGGCTAGTTAGTACAATAGAGAAAGAGTGAGAGAAGGAGGAAGGAGGGTAGGATGGTATCTCAGGTCAGTGTTTGCATCATGGAAAGAATTATAGATCATATCACGGCCGCAGTCCTCATGTTGTTGTTTGTATAAAATTCTTGTTCACTTTCTTTTATCTTTTAATGCACCCATTCGTCTCATTGTCTAACACTGGGTTGAAAAAAATAAGGCTATGCCAGGGTGAATAAATCACAACCTCTCTTCTTCAGAATCACTCAAAATGTCTTAATTTAGCAAAATCCTCCAAATATATGTCAAAACAGAGCAATCTATATCAGCCAACACAAGAGGATCTCTAGATATGATTATTCCTGAATAAAATGATAATAACAGTTCAAACAAGAGGTCAGATAAAGATGGAGGTTGTTGGTTGGGGTGTTAGGATGGTAGGGTGTTAGGATATTAGGGTGTTAGAATGTTACGGTGCTAGGGTGTGAAAGTGTAGGGGGTAAAGGTGTTAGGGTGTTATAATGTCAGGATGTTAGAATGTTACGGTGCTAGGGTGTGAAAGTGTTCGGGTGTTATGATTTTAGGTTGTCATGATGTTAGGGTGTTAGGGGGTTAGGATGTTAGGGTTTTAGGGTGTAAAAGTGTTGGGGTGTTAGGGTGTTGTAATGTTAGGGTGTTAGGATGTTACGGTGCTAGGGTGTAAAGATGTTAGGGTGTTATGATGTTAGGGTGTTAGGATGTTACAGTGCTAGGGAGTAAAGGTGTTAGGGTGTTAGGGTGTTATGATGTTACGGTGCTAGGAAGTTAGGATGTTAGGGTGTAAGGGTATTAGGGAGTTAGGGAGTTTGGGTGTTATGATGTTGTGGTGCTAGGAGGTTAAGGTGTTATGGTGTTAGACCAGACCACTGCACTGGCCTGCTGACTGTTACACAACTGCACTACATTCAGTACTTAGTACAGCAATGTAGTCTCATTCAGTCATTCGTCGTCTGAACCATCTAACCTATATGGAATAAAATGCAATATCTGATTTATCTGGCTATTACACAGTTCATGAGCCTTATTTTCCACCTTTATTGTTTTAACTGTTCCAAACTGATCTTCCATACAGTAGTGCTGTCTTCACATATTACAAGTCTCTTCACCATTAAGAGATTTAATAAAAAGCAACAGCTTCATTAGATTCACCTTCTCCAACTTCTCTAACCACTTTCCGACCACTTCTATCATATAAAACAGATCTAATGGCTGGTAATATCAAGGGTGATTAACTGTTGGGAGATCATTAGGACAATGTTTGCTTTCTAATGCCAATAATGTGGAGTTCGTGGCTCAGTGTTCATGTGCTCAGTGCCCATGTTGTATCAAAATGGTGCCCTTCCACCACAACCATTACCCCCTTGTGATCCTAATAAATTACAAGAATGCCTGGTCAAATGTTTTTTCCCATGTGTTAAATTAGATTAGGCTTGAGCACCGCTATTAATCTCCTGTGATAGCTATGCATGTATTCTATAGATTACGCAGCATGATGATTTCTCTTTATATTGTTTTATGATTCACTTTTATCAGCGTGAGATTAACGGGTGGGCGCTGAAGCAGAAAGTTGCAGCGTCAGCAGTTTGAGAACAAGATGACTTTTTTCATTGAGTATTTAGTATTAGGGATCACTTTATGGGGAGGTCTGAGGGCATCAATGACTCAGGTTTTAGATGTTATTCAATGGCCATCAGCGTACAACATCACTCCTCCCCGACCATTGGATTTACCCAGACATTGCCAATAACATGGTCAGTGTCAATAAAGTTTAGTGGTACTAATTATTGACTTTGCAGTGGGGAATGCTGGTGGGGATAGGGTATTGAATTGAGGTTGGTGCAGGGTTAACAGCCGGCTGATAGACATCAACTGTGTGATCTAAGTCACAGCACCAACGTAGCATTAACCAGCCTGGATTCCATAACATGCTCCAACAAACATGTATTCATACTGTTGTGTTTTTTAGCATTGCTAGACGAATTTGTCATTTAATAACAGTTTTGCTATATCTAGTTTTGTTGTTTCTTTCATTCTGTATGAACGGAGGATCCAATACAACAAGATTTGCAGACTGCCCTCCACATCTGAATGATAAAAACAGAGCAGACAATATGTTTAGTGAATGACATCCAGAGATGAAGTCGATATCAGTAGCATATTCTGAAATAGATGTGTCAATGGCAGCAAGTCGTGTGTGTGGCTACCATTCAAGTTATTGAGGTGTGATGTATGGTTTGATTAATTAATGTCACTGTGTCTCTGATGAGGCCTGGGGATTTTGTGGAGTGTGTGTGCGTGCGCATGTGCTCTCATGCTTACGTGAATGTGTGTGTGGGTGGTGGAAGTGTTGCTGTGTTGGGTATACACCTCTCTCCACTGTGTAACCATGACTCCGCAGTCATGGATTGTAACATTGTGTGATTGGGGAAGAGTGGGAGTGAATCAATAGGAGCTCTCATTAATGAATGCTAATCTCCTCAATGCAGCTCAGCCCTGTAGTTTAGGTGACAGGTGTTAAAAGCAAGGCATGTTGGCTCCTGATTTTTAAGATGTCATTTTTTTGTCTCACGCAGCGAGCTCGTTCGCAACTGACTCCTGTTTGGGCTTGATCTGAAGCTTGATATTAAAACTGCTATTTGGATGAATGGTCTGCTATTGCATATGTAATGGCTTTAGTTGAATACTTTCAACATTGACCGTGTAGGTAGGGGGGGATTTCATTGTGGCTTGTCTTGTTTAATCTGATACTGTAAAGCACTCTATTTACCTGAGCCATTTTATCATCTATAGTATTCTGAACATGTGTGCTGTCTGTGTTAAGCCTATCTAAGAAGAAGCCTGCCTTTCCAACACAAACATTACTAATTGAGGGAAGGGATGGGGGAACCATGCTATGGCCCAAGCCAGCAGCTGCAGCCAAGTGGATGAGGTACCAAGGGCGTTGGACACAAGCATTCCTCAGTCAGCCCAAGGCATGTGGCAGCAATCTCCTGGTGTATTGAGGGGTTAACGAGTTTAACTCTGGATAGCTTGGACCACAGCCACCCATTAGACAGACAGGGAAGGAGAGGTATTTGGTGATGGGGAAAGGAAGAGAAGAAGAGAGGTTGCGGGAGAAAGAGACAGAAAAATAAAGGGGGAGATGGAGAGGGAATTAGCTCGACTGTCTTGCCAGGAATGTTTTTTTGAAACATGATTAGTAATTTCATGTCCTTGCGTACGTGTAGATTCTTGGCATTGATGGGATACTACGTTATTATTAGTGTGTTGGCCAAGCTCACGAGGAGAGGTGATTGGGGGCATAATTGCAAGAGCTCATGCAACTGGAATTCTAGATGTTTCCTCCTTATCTGTGAGAAGGACCAAGGGAATGACATAGTGCACTAAATGTAGTTTACGTGCCACCAGCAAAAACCATGCTTCCAGAGTTGCTAGTGTAGCCTAATGTAGACACAGTTAACGCTTTTCCCATGCTATTTCTTCACCACAAAATTACTTCGCTGCATTTTAAGTAGAGTTGGGGAAGCTACTTTGAAAATGTAGTTTACCAAGCTACCAATAACTTCACACTGGAAATAAGTTAAGCTACGCTAAAGCTACCCATAAGAAAAATGTAGTTAACTTAAATAAAGTTACTTTGAAAAAGTAGTTCACTGCATCCAAACTACTTAGTGATAATTCATCATATCTAAATCTGAAATGTCATAGACAACAAGTTGCAAGAAAAAGTTCACTCTGGAGTCACATGTTTACAGAATGTGTAATTTAGCCTATTAAAAACTAAAACTGTGTTTCAAGGGAGAATTAGGCAGGTCTGATGCCATATACGAAAGGAAAGTATTGCCTACTTCACCCATATTTTATTTTTTGCTAAAAAGTAGCGTGTAGTTTCAGTAGTTAGATACACCGTTACATGGCTAAAAGTAATGAACTTCTGAAAACACTACCTAGATTAGAATTGTGTTCTAAGATTAGAACTACCACCAAGCTACTGCAAAACGTAGGTAAATTACTAGTTCAACTAAATGTAGGCCACTACTCCCCAACACTGATTTTAAGATTGAATTCAATCAAATAATCAAATACCATACCAAGACTGATAAGAATTATATTTCTGAAATTATCCTTTGTTCTTTTTTTAGTAAATGTGCAAGTGGCTCTTTCCATCGTCCGGTCAGAAATATTTCACACAAGCGGAATGGAAGCGTTATATGAACACATTCACACTTTTTTTCATAGGCCATTTGTACCGTATTTGTCTTTTCTGCTTGGTGTGACCAACATTTATTCACCAGAGGCTTGATGGAGTGAGCTTATTGAGTGAGGTCATCCAATAATGAGCCTGTCTGTCAGGCCCAAATGCTTGAATGCTGAGGGCAGTAATATTGGTTGACATTTTCCTTGATGTGTCGATATGTTCCAGACCCCGTCCCCCTAGTCCCTACACCCCAACTTAAAACATCTCAATACTTCATTCCTCTGTGACCATCAGCTTAAAATGCATAGATTGACAGGGATTGTTTTTTCCTATCCCTTGCATTATAACCTAAGCATTGAACAAGCTCTCCGGTCCCCCTGACACGTAAACAGCTTATTCATGGTTGGTTGGGGTTTTGCCTGCCGATCGATGTCCCTATGCAAATACTGAATGAGATGGATTGTCGTGAGCTATTTGTTTCACTGTGTCAGTTCAGTTGGCCTCTGGCTCATATCCTTTATTGGCCCTGGAGCCAGTAGAGCCTGCAGCCTCTGTCCTTCTCTCTGATGGAGGGGGCTCAGCCTCAGCCGCTCCAGCACTGCAAACTGCACACTAGAAATTAGTCTGTTAAGCAATTACAGCCAGCCAGCCAGGCAGCTCTGCCTGTGGCCCTATTCCGGACATGTCTCACCAGCAGAGTGGCCGTGTAACTATCCTCCCAAACCTCCAACCTAACACCTCTCGTTGAATACAAAGCAGTGCTAAGAGTCTGCTGGTTTTCATGTTTGTCCTCTTAACAGGGACATTGGCTTGGCCATTAAGATACTGAAGCCTTCAGGGGTTTACCCCTATAACTGAAATTGATAGAACCACGCTGTCTCTCTCTCTCTCTCGCTCTAATATTTTTGCATTCTCTCTTGACTTAGGAACTTTACACTGCAATTAAAACTCTTCTTTCGAATATGATTACCCTTATGTTTTTCCCTCTCATTCTTAAGGACTGTGTTTGGGACTGTACTAGTAATATTGATGCCATGTGCCTCTGGCAGGTGATGTCTGGGCTGACATATTACAGGTGTGCAACAGTCCCTCCAGCTTCACGGGGCATTGTGATGTATTGCTCGTCTCTGAGGAACATGGTAAAAGGCAGCAGCCCACAAACGTGATGTGAATTCCTTTAAAGTTTAGCTACAGAGAATATTTGCATTATTTATGCCAAACAAGGCTCTGAGAGAGTGCCAGGTAATTTGGGTAATGCATGGTAATGCATGGTGCTAAACCACTGTCAAATATTCCAGTCAGATGCCCTCCGCTCAAAGCAGTTCTTCCAGCTCAACCATCCAAAAAGAGAGAAATGCCACATCATCATGGCTGCTGTGAAGAAAGGCAGAAATGGAGCAGAAATGTATTCCTCTCATTTTGATAGCATCTGCTCTTCAGTTTCAGCTGCAAACAGCATCATTTGCAGTCAGGACCACCGCTAACAAAGCCCCTGGTGGAGACTGGGGGAGATATACCTGACGCCCGTCCGTCTCTGTGCCTGAAAAGCTATTTAGGCCCTGGGTGGCAACCCTAACTAAAACAAATGGTGTTTTATTTTTGGGACTGCAAGCGCTTGCTCAGCTATAGGCTAGCTCTGCACCATATAAACAAGAAACTAGGAACCAGGCAGCTGAAATCCCAGACAAAGACGTATTTCCTGCACAGACAGCACAATCCTAATCTGTTCTAATTCACAATCAAGAGAGGAGGAATCGAGTCTTTTCTGCTCCAGGCCATATTCACTGCATCTGTGTTAGAGGGAGGAGAAGGCTGTGAGAGGCTGTTAGAAAAAGAGTTGAAGTATCAATATGGCTGTGCACTGTGCTCATGTCTTGAGTGTAGTGCTTAAGGGGGGAAATTGCCTAGATATATATTTGTATATAGATGACTTAACCCTGGTCCTGGAGTGCCGCAGGCACTTCATGTTTTGATTTAACCGACCTGGAAGACCATGTGTGTTGAATTTACGCAATCACTGAACTGATCAATTAGCTAAGTTGCTCAGTTCGGTGCCTAGTTGGAACAAAATCCTGCAGTACCTGCTTCACTACCCCTTCACTCTACTGTCCGCCACCACCAGCTTCTTTCTCTAACTTATTTTCTTTGGCTTTTATTCCAAATTTGCAAGCGTGGGCATATTGTCTTGCTTCACAAGACACGAGTCAACTCACATTTTCTGAACGCAAGTCAAATAATTCAACTCATTACACATCCCGGCCTTATCAGTTGTTTATGTGATGTCAAGCATCAGAACTTTATTTGTCGATAATTCCCCTAGGCTCCTTCATGATTTTTATCACGTCAATCTCTCTGCATGCGCTTGGCTTACTGTCATTAACAACTGTGTTCTCATCTCTGTTCTATCCACAGTAGATATCGCTGTCCTTAATAACAGAGAGAAGCAGTGGGGGGGTGGGCACACATGCTCTCAGCTGATCTTATCAGGACCATGCTGGGGATAGACACTGGGAAAAATAAGACAGATAAGAGATCTTTCCATAAGTTAATTAGCTTTTTATCACACAATGCAATTACAAAATTGTCAAGTCTCGGGTTTAAGAAGCCAAAAGCACTTTGAAGGATCGAACAATAACAAAAAAGTGGTCAGCTCAACGGCGTAGAGAGAGTGTGAGCTAAATCAGACCGGAGGGAGTGCAGTGGTTTGTTTAGCTTCCGTTGAGCGACAGTGGCCCAATGCAAAGTGTACCATTCTGTACAGTCTAGTCAGACAGAGTACCCACTGAGATGCTGATAAGAGAGATGAATGGTGTTGTCTGACTGCCTGGCATACGATCAGTGGTGACTGTTATCTTAACCATCTGTATCCTAGTGAAGCACTGGGGTGGATGAAGTAAAAGGACAAGGTGTCGCATGAATAACAAATCTAGCTTTGTGCCTAGAACACTGCAGGCAGGTACAAGTCCATACACAACAACAACACCTCAGAGTGTCAAACCAGATAATAGGAAATAGATGACACCAGCAGTTGTACAAATAAAACAAAAGGTTAAGCATAAGAAGACGGAGAGCATTTGAGTCACAGTCACACTGAATATGGAAATACTTTTGTAAATGTGCTCTGAATTTGCATGGAAATTGCATTTCTCTCACATGTTCTGTGGCTGTGAGAGCAGAGGTCTTTTATCGCCTAGGTAATCTCTGCTCTCTGAGGTATTGAGACGCTTCCTGGGCAGCTGCAGGGAATTGTTTCCTCTCTGCTCATCCCATAGCTGCTTCTTGTCCTCCTCTAGCCACGTATATTCAGAACTAGTGAGTGAGCGGACCAGTGTGTTTCTGTGGTGAGAATGGCCAGCGGCTACTGACGAAAATAGATAGGATCTCCAATTGTAGTCAGCTTTATACTTTGTTTCATTTCAATTTCAAACTAGCTGTTTGCTTAAAGGCCTAGTGCAGTCAAAATGTGATTTCTTGTGTTTTATATATATTTCCACACCATGAGGTTGGAATATTACTTTGAAATTGTAAAAATTATGATAATGCCCTTTTAGAGAGCTGTTTAAAAGAGCTGTTTGAAAAGACCGCCTGAAATTTCAGACTTTTTGGTGGGATGGGTTTTTGGCCTGCCAGGTGACACCACCAGATGGTAAATTAGTTAATAGACCAATAAGAAAGAGTGTTCCAAACATCTCTGCCAATAACAGTTAGTGTTCAGTTTTCCCCTCCCCACTTAGACCACTCTTAGCAAAATTCTTGCTTGAGAAATTGCTCTTTGCTAAGAAGCTATTTTTGTTTAATTTGTACCATTTTAATTTAAAACAATCACAGTAAGGTTCTTAATTGTTAACCAGAAATGATTTGATATTGAGATAAAAACGGTTGCATTGGACCTTTACAGGATATCCATCCACTGGTCATTCAATTTGATTTCAATCCCTTTTTGAGGGATGAAAAAGACTTTCTATACATATTTGCCAATCGTAGAAGTGGTCAGAAAGGAACTTTTTTTGGAGGCCAAAACATTTAAGAGATAGAGGTGCTTAAAGTTGACCCATTTTGCATATCATGAGACATCCATGTCTTCATCACTGGAAAAGATAAACGATTGAGTTTGATATAATTTAAAAGCTCACAAACAGGGTTATCAAACTATTTGATAATTTATTTTAAAAAAAAAAGAATTTAATACGGATTTTTTTTTTACCTTTAACATCAATTGTTTTTTTATTTTCTCATTTGTTTTGCTTAGACCCTATTTTACATCATGTGACGTGTTTGTGTTGTGCAAGCCATTGGTTGAGAAACAGCATGCGGTTGAATACAAGGTGGGTGTCATGTTTTGGCTGACAAATGTACTAAAATGGGAATCAAACCAGAATTTAAACTTTCAAATGGTAGCACAAAGATGGTTGGAGGTCCACACATCAGAGAATGTTGACATATGAGAATATCTATTGTTTTAAATTATACTGTCAATCCTCCATGGGAAACCTATTGAAATCATAGAAATATAGATAATAGAATAGCCATTCCTACTTAAATTGGCATTCGATGGTGGGTAGACCAGCGCACATCTTTGTGATAGTAATTGGAAGTTAAAATGTAAATTCAATTTCAATGATGTACCAGTTAAATAGCAGTGGTCTGAAGGGATATGTCCATTCTATGAATTCTGTTTTCTGAATGATTGAAACTACATCCACCCTGTATTCAAGAGAATGCAGTGTCTCAACCAATGACATTTTGAGAAGCTTTTAAATTATATCAATCTCAATTGTTAATCTTTTCCAGTGAACAAGACATGCATGTCTCATGGTAGGGTATGCAAAATGGGTCAACTTTGAGCACCTCTTTCTCCTACATGTTTTGGCATTCAGGCCCAAAAAGTTACTTTCTGACCACTTCTACTATGGGCAAATACAGTTGAAGTCGGAAGTTTACATACACTTAGGTTGGAGTCATTAAAACTCGATTTTCAACCACTCCACAAATTTCTTGTTAACAAACTATAGTTTTGGCAAGTCGGTCAGGACATCAACTTTGTGCATTGCACAAGTAATTTAAAAAAAAATTGTTGACAGACATATAATATCACTTATAACAGTATCACAATTCCAGTGGGTCAGAAGTTTACATACACTAAGTTGACTGTGCCTTTAAACAGCTTGGAAAATTCCAGAAAATGATGTCATGGCTTTAGAAGCTTCTGATTGGCTAATTGATGTCATTTGAGTCAATTGGAGGTGTACCTGTGGATGTATTTCAAGGCCTAACTTCAAACTCAGTGCCTCTTTGCTTGACATCATGGGAAAACCAAAAGAAATCAGCCAATACCTCAGAAAAAAATGTGTAGACCTCCACAAGTCTGGTTCATCCTTGGGAGCAATTTCCAAGCCAGACTACGGTTTGCAACTGCACATGGGGACAAAGATCATACTTTTTGGAGAAATTTCCTCTGGTCTGATGAAACAAAAATATAACTGTTTTGCCATAATGACCATCATTATGTTTGGAGGAAAAAGGGGGAGGCTTGCAAGCCGAAGAACACCATCCCAACCATGAAGCACGGTGGTGGCAGCATCAAGTTGTGAGGGTGTTTTGCTGCAGGAGGGACTGGTGCACTTCACCAAATAGATGGCATCATGAGGCAGGAAAATTATGTGGATATATTGAAGCAATATCTCAAGACATCAGTCCGGAAGTTAAAGCTTGGTTGCAAATGTATTGGAGTGGCCATCACAAAGCCCTGACCTCAATCCTGTAGAACATTTTTGGGCAGAACTGAAAAAGTGTGTGCGAGCAAGGAGGCCTACAAACCTGACTCAGTTACACCAGCTCTGTCAGGGGGGATGGGCCAAAATTCACCCAACTTATTGTGGGAAGCTTGTGGAAGTCAAACAATTTAAAGACAATGCTACGAAATACTAATTGAGTGTAGGTAAACTTCTGACCCACTGGGAATGTGATGAAAGAAATAAAAGCTGAAATAAATCATTCTCTCTAATAAATCATTCTCTCGACATTTCACATTCTTTAAATAAAGTGGTGATCCTAACTGACCTAAGACAGGGAATTTTTACTAGGATTAAATTGTGAAAAACTGAGTTTAAATGTAGTTGGTAAAGGTGTATGTAAACTTCCGACTTCCGACTTCCAACTGTATGTATAGAAAATGTTGTTCAAAACAAAAGGGGTGTGTGCGGTCAAAAGGTTATTGAAATCAAGTGGAACAACCATGAGATTCTCATTCTCTGGCCATCATATCCTTTCAAAATGTTTTTTTAAGTTCATCCTCTGACAGAAAGAGATCATTTTAACTGGCATTAAATGTTAGTTTCACAGAGTGAGGTTGGATTTACTGGAGATTATAATCTGCTGTTGGATTTTAATAAAATATTACTATTTGACTAAATGGAGAATATAAAAAAAATTGTCCTGTACAAGGCTAAATCTGTGTCCGGGAAACGCCCCTATATGTCCCATAATCTAATTCAATGGCACAGCCACTTTCAGGATACTCTTTAGTCTTACTTTAGTCAAGTTCATCCTTGTCTTTGGTCTGTGTGTTTGCATCTGGAGATCACTCTTATAAACACTGTGCGAAGAATGAGACATTTATTCACAAACCCTATCTGAGGACACAGGGCTATGGTTAACATTGTTTCCAGCTAGGGGTCTTAGTAAAAATAAACATTATGTTCTTCAGTTAGAAATCTGTCTGTCTGGATTTCCTGGAAGAGAAAATGGAGTGTTCACAACCCTATTATTCCTCAGATTGCGTGAAGCATTCAGCGTCCCCTAGTTACACAGCATTTCTAACAAAGCCTGTCTGCCACTGAGAGTTGAACAGCTTCAACAGATCAAATCAAATTCTATTCGTCACATACACATGACTAGCAAATGTTAATGCGAGTGTAGCGAAATGCTTGTGCTTCTAGTTCCGACCATGCAGTAGTATCTAACAAGTAATCTAACAATTTCACAACAGCTACCTTGTACACACAAGTGTAAAGGAATTAATACGAGTATGTACAGCAGGTTCACTGTGTGGTAAAGCAGCAGCAAGCTAGCACCAAGCCTTATTCCCCACCACCATGGTAACGGACTGGATACTATGTCAGACAATTTTCAGAAATGACATTGTTCAAAGTGTTGTACAGTCTTTAAAAGCATACAGCTGAGCTGTGTTCTGTTGACAGATGATAAGAGGGTATTACTGTTGAAATACTGTCTTTAAAATGTGTACAAGTTAGACGCATTTAAAGTCAAGCACTTTATTTTGTTGTGGGCAAAAGTATGTGTATTACAGACCAGTAAGATTACATTTATTGATAAGTTTCGCAGGAATCTATGAATATTGCACTTAATTCTTGAATATGAAATCTGATGCAATTATTGTAAACCTGAGGTCAGCTTAGGTTGATCTCAAATAGCCTTGGAAGACGTATGTGTATTTCTCACCAGCATAAAAAAATATGAGTTCTCTGTGGTTCAGATATGTTATACATTTGAAATAGATGACTTTGGGCATGATACATAAAAAAAAATCAATAGTCGTCTAACTTTTTTATCCATTTGATATTTTTTGGGGGCAGTCCATTCACTCCTGTGCTGTGATGGAGGAGTTGGTTGGGCCTGTAAAGAGGCTGCTTTGAAAGTTAAACAAGGGAAGAAGAAGGCTTCTTTTCTCACCTGCAGAAGATCCAGCACTGCGTTCCCATTAGAGTTCTTTCCCTCTTTATCTATTACAGAAAGCACATTCATGGGTCAGAGCCAGTTCTTTTGATGGAGTGCAGGTCCCTGTGCCTTTATTAACTGCTCCTGAAAGAAACACTGTAAGCTGCCTCAAAGGCCCATTCTTGGGTTTTGGCATTATCTTTGATCTGCACCCCATCGGCGTTATAATTGAAGAGGCGGTTACAGTGATAACAGACTGTCCCACTGCCATGCAGAGGGAGAATGTACTTTGTCTCTGATTGATCGACTAACTCACTGCATAGTCTGTAGACCACTCAGTGTGGCGTCAGCACCCCCTCAAACACTCCTGATGGATCGCTCTTCAATAATAGCAATGTCTCGTCTTCAGAGACATAACTTCACTGATGGAGCTGCTGGTAAAACGAGACCTCATAGATACTGTATAATGTTACAATGTAGTACAGTCTTATCCATTTGCTTAAAATCCCATAGGATGGCAGATACTCAATACTGATTTGTTTAAGGATCTGTCCTCATCAAAATTCTATGACTACCTGAGAAGTCCTTTGACATTTACTTAGTTTATTGGGGATAAGCTTCATGGTTTACCCATACATTCCAATGATCCGTGTGGTCAAACGTGATATGTATTAAACATACATTGTCCAGCAATCTTTCCCCCTCTGTGGCCAGTCAGTGAGATGCTGCTCTGATTACCCACCATGCATTATTCATGTGCAGTGGTTCCTGGCTGACTGTGTGGAAAAACAAGGCGTTATTTAAAGGGCGGAGAGCAGAGGACTGGGTCTGTCTTCAAGAGCGGCCCGAGGAGGATGTTGAAATGAGAATCGGCCCTTTTGTAATCTGCGTGGCATTTATCAGAGGGGATAGCTCTAATGGGGATGTCAGCAGAGGAGGAGGAGGAGGAGGAGGAGGAGGAGAGCCATCTCACGTGGGTTCACGAGAGGAGAGGCACCATGACTAAGATGGAGAGCAGTGTAAAGATTAGCCCTGTCTCTAAATGAGACCCCTAGCCATTAGAAGAGAGCATTGTTCTCCTTCATCTGTGTCCAATTTATCATATTATACTGATGGCTGTATCCCATGGCTTATTGGCCTTGCATGGTAATGGAGGGGGGCTCAATCTGTCTGACTGTCCAGTCTGTTTCTGTTGCTTTCAGATGACAGGTCCGTTGCTGCTCCGTAAGGGGGATGACAAGCCGATTCGTGTTGGGGGGTCGCAACCGAAGCCAACTGATTTGACTGGCTGTAAAGCTGTATGTGTTCTTCAGGCTCTGTGTGTGAACAGCATGGTTCTGCTAGCTGGTTAGCTGGTGTCTGCTCCCTCCATTACTGTGACCTCTGTAGGGTTTCCTCCTTGCTGGTGTTCCAATAAATAGTATAGTGAACAGAATGAAACAGATGGCTTCTTAATATTCTCTGAAGCAGCCTTTATGATAAAGGACGACAGTAGCGCAGAGCTCCTCAGAGCCGGTGGAAGGAAGGACGCAACAACAGATGCAGGACTGTGCTGCTGAGTCACACCACACACACACATGCACTGTCATGCCCGCACAGACACACACAGGCCCCGGGCAAAAAGGTGACATTGTGATTTTAAACACAAACTGCACAGCCTGTGCTGTTAGAAATGGTGCTTAAGCTAAATGTCGCACTCCCATGTCCTGCTCAATACGTTTTCACTGTACTGTACCATTTGTTCTACTGCACTTTTTGTTGAGGTCAGGGCGAAACCCCTTTTGCTGTGTACTTGGCTCAGTTTCCAAGATGTCTCTACAACTCTGCTTCTTGAGGCACACAGAGGACTCTTGAGTGAACAGTTCTCTTGAGTTCTGCTTCCATTTCATCAGCGTGTGTCTGTCTTATGAAGACAGTGTGAGTAAGTGGCATCACCCTCCATTGCTGGGACAGCACAGCAGTGTTCTGCTGGGAACTTTAATTATGTATAGCCCTACTCCAGACATGGACCTCAAAGGATTGTGGCGCCGCTCTGAACTGAAACTCAAACGAGCATCTTATTATTACTGCAGTACCTGAAAGAAACCCTAGCCAACGGCTGTGAAGAGTCACTTAATGCACTGGAAATCAATTACCAGCACTGTGACTGGCCTGATGTTGTTGTTTTTTCTCCTCATCGCAGACCACATTAAAAGGAGCGTCTAGCGAGGAGGAGTGTTTTTTAATGATCAGGAGAACACTAGGATGTTGAGGCAGTCAAGGGTACTCCTGTGAGACGGACAGACAGCTTGGTGCAGGTGGTGCTGGTGGCAAGGGGGAAGTGACAAGGCTCTCCATGCTGCTCTGCTCAGCTCTCCTCAGCTGTGTCTGGGAGGACGGGAGGACCAGGGCTGACAGGGGGAATTAATGGAAATCACTCAAAGCCTGTGCCTGGATACCAGGGGAGATGAGACAGGGTTTATGGAGAGGTGTGCTTCACTATAGGTGGAGTTGCACATACGCACTCACATTCTGTCTCCATCTCTCCCTTTCTCTCTCCCTGTCTCTCTCTCCCTCTCTCGCACACAAACACACACACACAATTTAATAACCCCACTAACAATGACCCAGCATTACAAGTCTGTCTTCAGAATTACCTTTGATTCCAATAACATTCCCTGTAACTACAAAGAGTCTGAGAGACACAGAGAAGACTCATGCCCTGCTCACGTCTGTCTGTCCATTCATCTGTCTGTCCGTCTGTCTATCAGTGCATCCCTCAGGAAGCAGTTGAGGAGAGCCAGCAGCAGGCACCATGGTGACTGCCCTCCCCTGCCTTCATAAGAAACAAGGGCATTACCAACACACCACCCAGCCTGTTCAACTCAGCTGTCAGTTATGCTCTGCAGTCCGTACAACTTTATTCACTACAAGGGAAAGTAACCTTCTATTGTATGACTATTTAGGTTTGACCATATCTGATCTGTCAGAATCTTTGAAGATTATTCTTTGTATGAGTAGCCTTTGTATGAATGCTGAGCATGTTACAATCCCTAGAGACCACCAAAACATAAAAAGCTTTCACCAGCTGGCTTATAGGCCTACTTGGTGCACAGAGACAGCTTCTAGAAGAAATTCTTAAAGATTTACTCTGAAGTTGTGTTTAAGTATAGAACATTATAGATTGAGGAGAAGTCTGAGGTCAGCCAAACCTGACCTGTGAACCTGCTAGCAGTCTGTGGCTGCCAAGCGAGACTTACGTGATGCGAGCATCTGAAGCGAGAGAAATGGCAGCGTAACAAAAAGGCTTGGCAGACTGATGGAAACTCTTGTTCATTGCAGAAAAAGGCAACAGATGTTTGTTAAATCATTTGTTAAAGAATATATAGTGCCAAAACTCTCTTTAAATACCACAAGTTAATACCTCTCATATTTAATTGTTTGAAGAAAAAACAGATGCTGAGTTCTTTTAATTAAGCGGTTCCCAGGTTCCATTGTCTCTCAGTGCGTTCAAGTGTAAGCAACTTCATTGGAAAACCTGGGACGATAGATGGAGGAAATTCCATTTTCCACATTGCTGAGCTGGCTCTAATTGCTGGTTGATAATGAGCTATAACCATTTAAAAGCTTAATACCGGGGTGGAGTAAGCAGACTACATTCTACAGGTCCACTTGAAGTTGTAAAACTGAACTTGATCATGTGAATTGAAACATGACTGAAGAGTTTTGGCTAGGAATGATAGGAATGTTAGGAATGTTAGTAAAACACAAAGTGCATGCGTTCCCTCACAGTAACAATGCAGTGTTTGGTCTTTTATAACTTTTGATTAAATAGTTTTAGCCAAGCAACAAACACAAAGTACTTAATTAGTAGTAGCTAAAAAACAGTGATGATGAAATGCTGAATTAACATAGCCCGAGGCTGTAAGCATTCTTCTCTGTGTGAAAATGTTTTCTCAGTTGACTAAGGGAACATTGAAGTAATGGCATTTCCTTCACACAGTCAGACAGAGTGAGGTAGTGTAGCAAGGCTGTCCTCTTTGGTCCGTGACATTGTTCCCAAGGTTTAATTAACTCAGGCCCACTGCTGATGGAGTTAGTTAAACTCATAAGCCCTTATTGACTTTAGAATGGTTGACTGAAAATGCTTATTTTTTTGTTGTTGACAGTAGGCCTTTAGCACACCGCAGAATATGTGTGACATTATTTGTACGGAGAGAAAACGTGCCAGCTAGCTGCGTTCCCACTTCTATGATTGCAGGTGTCTATGATGACAGGTTGTTTGAATCTAAAAGGTCGAACAACATCCCGTCCCACAAACTTGTATGGATTGAGAACAAGTAAAGCCCAATAATTATTGAACTACTGGGGAATATCTATCCCTAAAGCTTCCTTTCCAGTATGCCATCATCATCGTTCCCTTCTCATCTACTTTCCTATTGTAATATATTCTGCAGGATCTAATGACTCCATATAAGAAGTCCACAGGGAGCTGCATGTGTAGTGGCGGAGATGAGATGCTGGCACTGACAATGACCCTACAATGAGTTGAGGATGAGTGTCTCTTTCAGGTGGTGAATGGGTCAGATTCACATTGAGCTCTGTTGAGTTTGTAATCCTTCCATTTACCCTGCAGATGAGTCCACATGGGTCTGTTTAGACTTGATGGGCTAGAGGTCTGTGATATTTTCCTCTAGGCGCCATGCCAGATCATCTCAGGGTGAATGGGAGTACAGAGGCTTTCTACCTCAGCCTCTACTTCTGTAGTAGTTTAGTAGTAATGTTCAGCCTAGTCTTAACTGATCCATTGGGTCTCTCTAACCCTATCACAGTTTGGAGTCTTGCCAGGTTGAATAGCTCCTGAATTCCTAAGTGCCACCTATGTTTCACTCAATATTGGAGTTGAAATGTAAGAGCCAGCTCGCTACCACAAAGTTGGTTACTATGGAAGTGTTTGTCAATAGCTTGAAAGTCTCATTTGGCTCAAGGTCAACAGGATTTTCTCCACTCCTTACTGAGGCTATTTTGGTTCAGCAGGCACAGGCACTTCACTCTAAGAGCTTTCCCTCCTTCTTAAAAAGCATTGTTGTCTTCTTACGTGATGGCTAGAACTGTTTTTAAAGCACAGTATCACTTCTGTTAATGTCTTTGAAATCATGTAAAATCACAAATCAGTCATGAAAAGCCCGTGTCAGCCAGTAGAGGCTTTCTGACTCGTGTACTCTGGTAACCCAGCCAGTAGAGGCTTTCTGACTAGTGTACTCTGGTTAGTCATACAGCAGAGCTTTGACAGCTGCCACTGAGGCCCATGGAGAGGAGAGAGAGGGGTAGTAGCAAGCTGTTTTAACCTTTTAGCAGGCTGAGGGAAAGTGTTTCTGTCTCAACATCTTGGCATTGGGTCAGCTTCCTGCTGCAGCACAGCTCAGCTCCACCAGAGTGCTGCCACTTATCAATGCAAATCTGTCCAGGTAACGGCATTATTAGCTGCAGCTGCATGCGTTGGAGACCAAAGAACACGGCACTGCTCCGACAACCCTTGGCTTTCTGAATGCATCATATGCATATAGGGAGAGAGGGGGGAGTCTTTACCCTGTGTTTTTAGAATGTTGTCCTTTATTTCGGTATTAAACTGACTGGCAGCTCCCTCTCCTCTCCCTTGCCCTCTGTGAATTCGGAAAGTATTCAGACCCCTTGACTTTTTTCACATTTTGTTACGTTACAGCCTTATTCTAAAATTGATTAAATCATATTTTTTACTTATCACTCTACACACAAAGCCCCATAATTGTCAGAATGCGTGGTGTAGTTGGTGCAAAAAGAGTCAAGCGCAGGACAGCAGAGATGAGCAACACAACATAGTTTACTCAAAGGAATTAACTTCTTTGGGAGCAGCGCACGAGGTGACCGTTTTGGAGAGCCTGGCGTGCCCAAAGTAAAATGCCTCCCATTCAGGCCCAGAAAATAGGATATGCACATATTTAGTACCATTGGATAGGAAACACTCAGAATTTTCTAAAAGTGTTAACATTTTGTCTGTTAGTATAACAGAACGGATATGGCAGGCAAAAACCTAAGGAATTTCTGTCCTGGAAAAAGTGATTTTGACACATTGCCTCATTTAGAACCCCTCCCTTATGAAAATGCCCATATAAGGGCATATGAATGCAGTACCTATCGCTTCCTCTGGATGTCAACAGTCTCAAGAAAGTGTTCTGATTCTTTTAGATGCATTAGATGGCAGAAGAAGAAGAATTAGGAAGTGGTCACACAGAATGTCAATAGAGGAAAAGGCGCGTTCACGGCTGGTGCGCTCTTTGGTTTTTTCCTTTCTTATCGCCCAGTTTATATTCAGGTTGAAATATTATACTATTTATACATAAAAGTGTTCCTAAGGATACATTTAAAATTATGTTTGATTGTTCTTGGACAAGTTTATAGGTATAAATTGAACGAGTTCTCTTCACGTTTCAATGGAGGAGTCGACGCTCTATTTTCTCATTATAACGCGCCAACCAAACGGATATTTATGGATATAATACATTACTTTTTCTAACAAAAGAACCATGGATTGTCTTCGTTGGACACTTGGGAAGCCCTCAGCAGAAGTTCTTCAAAAGGTATTTGATTTGTTTTCGCTGTGAAATGTGTTTTCTGTGAACCGTGAAGGCTTATGAATTCATGGTAATGGGAAAAATATGTTAGGTGCTACCCTCAAACAATCAAATGTGGTGCTTTCGCCATAAAGCATTTTTGAAATCTGACAACGCTGTGATATTGCCAAGAAGCAGAGCTTTTGATGACTATGAAGCACCACCGCTCCCTAAGAAGTTAACAAAGTAGTAACAATACCAAGCCCACCAATATAGACTGACATAAATTTGGAACAATAACACACACAAACCTGGGGAAAACAGAGGGTTAAATAACGAACATCTCATTGGGGAATTGAAACCAGGTGTGTATAAAACAAAGACAAAACAAATGGAAAATGAAAAGTGGATCGGCGATGGCTAGAAGGCTGGTGACGTTGACCGCCGAACACCGCCCAAACAAGGAGAGGGACCAACTTAGGTGGAAGTCGTGACAGTACACCCCCCTTGACGCGCGGCTCCAGGAGCGGGGACCTCGGGGACGACCCGGAGGACCAGGGCAATCCGGATAGAGACGGTGGAACTCCAGCAGCATTGAAGGGTCCAAAACGTCCTCCACCGGCACCCAGCTTCTCTCCTCCGGACCGTACCCCTCCAACTCCACAAGGTACTGAAGGCCCCTCGCCCGACGCCTCGAGTCCAGTATGGCTCGAACTGCATACGCCGGGGCCTCACTGCAGTGGTGGTCTGCGCTCGCTTTCTGACGCCTCACGGCCCGCTGAAGGTGCACATGAGCGGCATCCGATGTCTCCCCCGAGTGCCTAAACCAGTCGTCCACCGCAGGAGCCTCGATCTGGCTCTGATGCCAAGGCGCCAGAACCGGCTGGTACCCCAGTACGCACTGGAAAGGGGAGAGGTTAGTGGAGGAGTGGCGGAGCGAGTTTTGGGCCATCTCTGCCCAGGGGATGAACGCCACCCACTCCCCCGGCCGGGCCTGGCAATAAGACCGGTTTACCTGCCTGTCCACCTGCCCGTTACTCTCAGGGTAAAAACCCGAGGTAAGGCTGACCGAGACCCCAGACATTCCATGAACGCCCTCCAGACTCTTGACGTGAACTGGGGACCTCGATCAGATACTATGTCCTCAGGCACCCCATAGTGCCGGAAGATGTGTGTAAACAGGGCCTCCACAGTTTGTAGGGCCGTATGGAGACCGGGCAAAGGGAGGAGACGGCAGGACTTAGGGAAGCGATCCACAACGACCAGGATTGTGGTGTTACCCTGTGAGGGAGTAAGATCTGTGAGGAAGTCCACCGACAGGTGTGACCACGGCCGTTGTGAAACGGGTAAGGGCTGTAACTTCCCTCTGGGCAGGTGCCTAGGGGCCTTGCACTGAGCGCACACCGAGCAGGAGGAAACATAAACCCTCACGTCACTAGATGTCAACAGTCCATATACAAAGGTGACCATCCGAGTGAAATGTTATCGCTAATATTCATAAAAGGATAGCTAAGGATGCATTATAACTGGTCTTTGACTTGTTTAGGAAAGGTTTATAGGTATATTTGAACGCGTTCTCTTCACGTTTCAATGGGCGATTCGACGTTGGATTTTCTGTACATAACGCGCCAACCAAACTGAGATTTATGGATATAATAATTGACTTTTTCTAACAAAAGAACCATTGGATGTCTTCGTTGGA
Source organism: Brachymystax lenok tsinlingensis (assembly GCA_030435695.1). Lineage (NCBI taxonomy): Eukaryota > Metazoa > Chordata > Actinopteri > Salmoniformes > Salmonidae > Brachymystax > Brachymystax lenok. The sequence continues at coordinate 28,059,706 of CM059819.1, read as the reverse complement.
CACTTGGGAAGCCCTCAGCAGAAGTTCTTCAAAAGGTAAGGGATTTGTTTTCGCTGTGAAATGTATTTTGTGTGAACCGCGATGGTTTATGAATTTATGCTAATGCAGAAATATTGGAGGTGCTACCCTCAAACAATCAAATGTTGTGCTTTCACCGTAAAGCCTTTTTGAAATCTGACAACGCTGTGATATTGCCAAGAAACAGAGCTTTTGATGACTATGCAACACTTGTATATTGATGAATGTTTAATAATTCAACTTTTGGATTTTGAATTTGGCGCCTTGCATTTCACCGGGTAGTGTCGGGAGTGCCCCACCACTCCTTAAGTATTAAATGCTAGTAAAACTAAATGAATGCTCTTCAACCGATTGCTAAAACTTTTGACTGATAGTGTATATATATATTGCAAAGTGAACCTCAGACCAGTTTGGCTTCATTTCCAAGGCCAGCAACTTAATCCCCGGACCCTTCAGTGCAGAAACGGACATGAGTAGCATATGGAGGACCATTGATCCTTAGTACATGGCACAGGCTTGTGGAAAAATCTGGTCATTTTAGAAAGATGACGTTTTTTAAGCCTCTCTGCTCTCTTTTTCAGGATTTTCTCCTCACATCAGGGCCTCGCCGGTGTGAAGTCCCTTCCCTTTCCCCTTCTCCGCCACAATGTCCCCCAAAAGATCCTCACTCAGCTCAGCCGCAGACCCTAATCCACAGCTTTACTTTTTCTTAAATGTCTCATGAACAAGATCTTGTCTCATGCATTTATAATTTCTTTTGAGCCTTCAGAAGTTCCAAATGAGGGCAGAGTATTTGTTTTCCGCTGTGACATTTGCATAGCTAATCTGGTATTTGCATTCATCAATTGGTTCATTAATTAGGTCAGTGATCAAAGCTGGATTTCTCTATCACTGTACAGAAAGAAATAAAAAAACATTTTGGTGGCTCTATGATGGAGCTCTGCACATTAACAAAGAAAAAAAAAGAGAGGGACTTTCAGCAGAGATCTAAATGCATAATTTCTTATAGAGAGCCAGCCTGGTGAGAGAGAGTGAGAGGCATGCTGCACTCTTATGTAATTCAGCAACATCATTATAAAACTAGTAAAATGAAGGAAGCAGGAAAAAAACTCCAGTATGGCAGCAGCAGAGTTGGGACATCCACGCCATCTACTGGTGAAGATGAGATTATGTTTTAACCATTCTAACAACAGCCCTGGGAGCACTGGCGGGCCTCTGATGCAACTGTCCTCTCACAGACCGGATTTGAGTCTTCTGAAAGCATCTGGTTCGCACTGATTGCATGGATGATCAACCAGCACCGGGCCCAACACCATTACTCATCTGAGACAAATCCAGGCCCTGGGAGAGACCCACAATGCACCTTCCCTCTCTCCAACCCCTTTGTCAGTGTTGATGTGTAATTTGTCTGGCTTCCGCTTTCAGCTGACCTCTTTCTTGACAGGATGTCTAGTGTGTGTGGGGGGGGTAAAAACAGAGGGTAAAATACACAACAGATAATGATGGGGAATGCAAACCAGGTGTGTGAAAAACAAGACAAGACAAATGGATAATGAAAAGTAGATCGGTGATGATTAGAAGACCGGTGACGTTGACCGCCGGACGCCGCCTGAACAAGGAGAGGAGCCAACTTCGGCTGAAGACGTGACAAAAATATGTCAGTTATTGTTTATTAGCGATGCTGAAGATACCTGCTGAAATCTAATTGAGCAATGGAGCCCCTCTTCTCTGATGCAGCCCCCTACCCATCCTCTCTCCCACACCAGAGTGAATGGAGACCCTACATGGAGCCAGGCCCTTGCAGCACCATGCAACAGGCTCCCAATTAATCATCTTTGGTTCCCAGAGTCCCTCAAGCCTCCTGCTTGTCCCCAGTGGACCCAGGATTGGAGTCATTGCCCTGTGCCACCCGCTTCACATCCCCATCCCGGCTTGACTCCCGTCCCCGCGTCCAAACATGATTAATCTCCAAACAGAGGCCATTCCTCAAAATAGACAGTTATGGACTCTCCAAGACACAGGCATTATGTGAGGTCTGCATTATTGGACAAGTATTTATTCATGACTGCATCGATAAATGCATTATGCATTTACAAATGTTACAAATGCCCCAACAATGATTAAGATCCAATTTACAGTCATCATACCTACTTATTGACTTTTGTAGGAATCAGCAATGCTGGGTAGCATGTGTGACATAGCATAGCATAAGGCATAGATTGCTCAGAGACAGAGGCGGCCCTATCATTTTATCATTGGCAGTCATCCTAAATATAATGCATATAAAGTATAGACAGACTGTTTTAATCACGTGGACTGGAATATGTTCTGGTTCACCTCTGGAGATAATATCAATGAATGCTCTGGAGATAACGTCAATTAATGCGCTGACTCAGGCACCGGATTCATAAAAAAATGCATAAATGATGTGATACCGATAGTGTCTCTCAAAACGTTCATGAATTGAAAGGTGTGGATTGATAGCAGCCCTGTAGGAAAACTGAAAGAGAGAGATGCTGCTCATAAAAAGGGCAAGGTGACCGGGGACAATAGTTTGGTTAAACAACGCAAATTCGACATACACAGATCGATCAAGATGGCGAAACACAAGTATAAGTACAAAGTGGAGTAGCAATTAAGTGGGTTGGACACAAGGCATATGTGGCAGGGGCTCTTAACAATCGCAGATTGCAAAAAGAAAGCCAGCCACATCACAGTCACCAACGCCACCCTACCGGAGGAGCTAAACATGTTTTTCTTACCATTTGAGCCCAATGACCCTGAGCTGCCGAGGAGAGCCCCCGATGACAACGTGGGCTACACACTCACAGTCTCCACTGAGGACATGCTAACCCTCGCAAGGTTGCCGGCCCAGACGGCATCCCTAGCCGTGCCCTCAGAGCATGTGCAGACCAGCTGGCTGTTGTGTTTTCTGACATTGTGAATATCTCCTTAGCTCAGGCCGCTATACCCTCCTGCTTCAAGTTGTCCACTATCATCCCTGTGCCCAAGAAAGGGAAAGTAACTGAACTGAATGACTTCCGGCCAGTAACACTCACATCCGCCATCACTAAGTGCTTCGAGAGGTTAGTCAAAGACCATATCACCTACTCCTTCCCCAAAACACTCAACCCTCTCCAATTTGCCTACCGCCCTGACAGATCCTCAGACGACGCAATCGCCATTGCAATGCACACTGCTCTTACCCACCTGGACAAAAGGAATGCATATGTGAGGATGCTGTTCCTCAAATACAACTTGGTCTTTAATACCATAGGGACCTATAAGCTCATTACAAAGATCGCAGCCCTGCGTCGAACTACTCCCTATGCAACTGGGTCCTGGACTTCTTGACGGGCCGGCCCCAGGTGGTGAAGGTAGGCAACAATACCTCCTCAACACTGGTCTCAACACGGGGGCCCCACAAGGGTGCGTCCTCAGTCCCCTCCTGTATTCTATGTATACCCACAACTGTGTGGACTCACACAGTTCCAACTCTATCATCAAGTTCGCTGACGACACAATAGTAGTAGACCTGATTACCTACAAAGACGAGACAGCTTACAGGGGGGTAGGCACTCTGAAGGCGTGGTGCCATGTAAACAACCTCTCAAAACTATGCCGGATTCAAAATTATACAAAATTCTTGCAAACGATAGAATGTTATATATATGGGGGATGCAACCTTTCCACCTCTGCAGATTTTTCTGCGAAGAGACAGAGCAATTAGATCATTTATTTTGGTACTGTCCATGTAGCTTGTTTTTGGTCACAGGTCAGGGAACATTTCCCATGCACTAACTCTGCAGATAGCCTTACTGGGTGATTTGAAAAGTCATAGTCAATCGATCAATAATATAATAATACTTTTAGCAAAAATGTTTATCTTTAATTTACAATCTGTAGAAACGATGAGAATGGAAAGGTTCAGAACGTTGTGAAACATCACAGCACAGTTGAAAAAAAATATGGCAAATATAAATTAAAAGACAGATGGGAGGGGTTGAGAGACAGATGGGACGGATTAAGAGACAGATGGGAGGGGTTGAATGGATCGGGACTAATAACAACAAGATAACTAATGTAAAAAAAAAATGTATATAGGTTCAAAACTTTTGTGATACAGCACAGTTAAATATGTATAGAAAATAGAAATCAAACTGGATGGACAGGTTGAGGGTAGAGGAAGGACAGCACTAAAAACAAACAAAAATAACTATTGTCCGTAAAATGTATATAGTATGTATAAGCTTGAAGTAAAAGCATAAATGTTAATTAGTTTACTCCAATTAGGGGGAGAGGTGGTAGGGTTATTGGAAAATAATAAAGGAAAAATATTTAAAAAATGTATGTATATATATTTCTTTATTTTTTACTATTTTCTAAATTGTAGAATAATAGTGAAGACATCATAACAATGAAATAACACATATGGTAACCAAAAATGTGGTACTTCTTCAAAGTAGCCACCCTTTGCCTTGATGACAGCTTTGCACACTCTTGGCATTCTCTCAACCAGCTTCATGAGGTCGTCATCTGGAATGCATTTCAATTAACAGGTGTGCCTTTTTAAAAAGGAATTTGTGGAATTTCTTTCCTTCTTAATGCGTTTGGGCCAATCAGTTGTGTTGTGACAAGCACTATGATGAAACTGGCTCTCAAGAGGACCGCCACAGGAAAGAAAGACCCAGAGTTACCTCTGCTGCAGAGAATAAGTTCATTAGAGTTATCATCCTCAGAAATTGGAGCCCAAAAACAGACACATCTTAACATCAACTGTTCAGAGGAGACTGCGTGAATCAGGCCTTCATGGTTGAATTTCTGCAAAGAAACCACTACTAAAGGACACCAATAAGAAGATACTGGCTTGGGCCAAGAAACATGAGCAATGGACATTAGTACAGTGGAAATCTGTCCAAATTTGAGATTTTTGGTTCGAACCGCTGTGTCTTTGTGAGAGAGTAGGCGAACGGATGATTTGTGTGGTTCCCACCGTGAAGCATGGTGGAGGAGGTGTGATGGTGTGGGGGTACTTTGCTGGTGACACTGTCTGTGATTTATTTAGAGTTCAAGGCACACTTAACCAGCATGGCTACCACAGCATTCTGCAGTGATACGCCATCCCATCTGGTTTGTGCTTAGTGGGACTATCATTTGTTTTTCAACCGGACAATGACCTAACACACCTTCAGGTTGTGTAAGAGCTATTTTACCAAGAAGGAGAGTGATGGAGTGCTGCATCAGATGACCTGGCCTCCACAATCACCCGACCTCAACCCAATTGAGATGGTTTAGGATGAGAGTGAATAAAAAGCAGCCAACAAGTGCTCAGCATATGTGGGAACTCCTTCAAGACTGTTGGAAAAGCATTCCAGTTGAAGCTGTTTGAGAGAATTCCAAAGAGTGTGCAGAGCTGTCATCAAGGCAAAGGGTGGCTACTTTGAACAATCTAAAATATAATATTGATTTGTTAAAGACTTTTTGGGTTACTGCATGTTTCCATATGTGTTATTTCATAGTTTTGATGTCTTCACTATTATTCTACAATGTAGAAAATAGTAAAAACAAAGAGTAGGTGTGTCCAAACATTTGACTGGTACTGTATATATATAAAAAAATATATGTCTTCGAGGGCCCTCACAGTGTTCTACAGGAGCACAATCGAAAGCATACTGTTGGGCTGCATCACAGCCTGGTACGGCAATAGGTGCAGCTGAGGCTGATAGGTGCAGCCGAATGCACCATTGGGTGCACACTGCCTGCCCTATAGGACACCTAGAACACCAGGTGTCACAGGAAGGCCAAGAAGATCATCAGGGAACCCAGCCCTCAAAGCCATGCCCTGTTCTCCCCGCTTCAATCACTCAGATATGGGCAGTACAGGAGCATCATAGCAAAAACCGGAAGACTGGCCAATAGTTTCTACCCTCAGACCATCAGGCTGCTGAATAGCCACCGCTAGTCAGCTACCTGCTCCCTCCCGCTACTCCCCCTATGGACATTTCCCCGCTACTCCCCTATGGACATTTCCCCGCTACTCCCCCTATGGACATTTCCCCGCTACTCCCCCTATGGACATTTTCCAACCACCCCCCCAACAGTCTTTACTCTGCCTCCACCCCAATGGACATGTATTTATTGATCACTGCTACAGTTATGATCTATATAGTGCTATTTCTATTTCTGTTGCTGTTGTTTTTTATTACCATTTTCATTATTTTATTTCACTTAGTCCTGCAGCTCGGAGTCTAATATTTTAACTGTATCTTGCAATCCCACCTGCAACCCCTGTACATGTGACTATTAAACACAGCATTGCTCTAAGCCAGGGCAGTGGTGGAGGCCCAGTCCAGATGTAGTGAAGCATGACTGTACTTTCAGAACAAATGAGGGCCTTATGCATGGGCGGCTATACTCTTTGTTCTCCTCTCCCAAAAATACCCGCATTTCTCTGGGCTCAGCCTCCACTGCATTGGGGACAATCACAAAGATGATTAACTTGTTGAGACAAAGTCCAACTGGCAGCATGATCAGGCACAACAACCAGACGATCTATCCTAGCTGGCTCACCTTCTGCCCCCCTTATGAAATCAATTGCAATACTGACACATTAATGAAAAACAGCCATGGAAAAAAGAAATCCTGAATGTTTGGTCTGTTCAGTATTACCCAGGCAGACCATTGATGGTGAGTGGCGGAAATGTCTCTAATATTGTTGCTTGACTAATACCAGCTGGAATAAAGGGTGGTGGAAGGACATTACACCAGGGCTAACTTGAACGTGGAGAGTTGGAGACAAGGACTTAGAGTTGAGTCATGCTTTTGAAATGAACTTTGTCAGTGTTTTTGGTGCAGGTGCAGCAGGTAGGCAGAGCAGAGGAGAGGACAGACTGTGCTGCTGTTAGGGAGACTCATATAAAGTATCCATGCCTGTATCCCTGAGACTGGCAAGAAGAGATTAGTCATTTTTAAGTTGAACACCCATGCAAACCTGGCGTTTTCTTTCACTAAAACTGGTATAGAAGTGTCCAATCCAACATAGAACTCACCCTCACCACTCAATGAATGGTTCCTAACATCAAAATACTTATGCATTAGCTATCATCCATGATCATCAGCAAAATCATGCATTGTAAAATGATTATAAAGCCAGGGACAGTGGGTCCTAGTCTGTAATACTTTGCAAAGACTTAACTTCTGGCATTAGACGTCTTCCTCCATAAGCCTCTTTAAGAGCACAGCCTTCCCACTAATGACCACAGGAGATCAGAGGGCCAGAGTCGCCTAGTTAAATTGTGTTATTTTGATTATACTTTCTGCTTTTTCATAGCATGGTGTCTTTGGCCATCATCATGTAGTTTTGGGGAGAGAGGGAGCAGAGAGGGAGGAGAGTCAGCCAGGCAGCAGTGAGAGGCAAGCCCTACCCTGCTCTGCTCCAGAGAGCCAGACAGACACTGTGATCACAGAGCTGCAGTGCCTGTTTTCCCTCTCTGGGGGCTTAATGATGACCATGTCACTGCACAAGGTTATGCACTCGTATTCTCATGTGGGCAGCTGCCGTGTAATTGCCTGGTGTTTCTTATATCAAATCGTTCCGTAGGTCTCTTTGGCTGCGGCTGCGTTATTTCCTGTTACGACTAAGAGAGAGAAGAGAGAGGATCTTCCTTTTTTGCTCCTCTCCACTTTTGCAACCTCTACGGTTCTTGGAGGCCAAAATAAAGTACATGGTGTCATGTTAGGGCTAAGAGGGGCTCAGTAGAAAGTTAAGTGTTCTGTTGTTGAGTGTAGAGGAAGCAGGAAGAGCCCTCTGAGAGCCTGGGTGGGTGTTGCAATAGTCAAGTAGTCAATGCATACATGATGAACCTATGCTCTGCCCACATACATAGATTTCACTGGGGGCCTTTTCCAAGAACGATTGATATTCTGTCTAGTGCTTTGAGTACTGTACATTATTGGCTTGTTAGAGATTGCATTTCAGAACGATAATAACTGTCTGGCATTTTGTCCTCTCGACTGGGCATACTTAAAAGTAGGTGCTCTTTTAGAATTGTTCCTGTGTGGTGGTTACCGAGTGCTGCCTATTGATTATGCTTGGAGGCTTATTTCATTTCTTGGAAGAGGTGTTTCAATTCACAACAAAGGAACACCATGTAACTCCATCTATAATGCTATTTTAGTGTCCTGTAACTTTTTATAGAACGATATCATCCTATATAAATGTGTGTATGCGTATGCGTGTGTCAGAGACAGAGAGATGGAGCAGTAGGAGTGGCTAGACCTGCGTGTCTGGCGGTGTACAGATGTAAATAAGAGAGAATGACAGCCAACAGAGAATGACAGCCATGCTCCTTACTGTACTAAGTAAACACATCACAGGACCATGTGATTTATTGCCGGGTTGGGATGGCATTTCTGCCTTGGCGGGAGGGACGAGGAGCCAGAGTCTTGCGTTTTTTGGGGGAGCGGCGGGACGGGGACAAACGCCGCATTCTTATTCCTCAGGTGAAGAAAGGGCACTCGTCTTATCTCTCTGGTGGAGGAGAATCCAGGGGCTGAAAGGGCTGAGAGTGAATACTTGATCAGCTTGATAAAGACCCTAGAAGTGCACCATGAGAAGAATAATATGTCCTTCCCTTTATTGATTTATTTTTGTCCCAGCTTATTGTTTTGTCTCGAAGGGCACATTGAATCACACGTTCTCTGCTAGTCTTCACCCTCTCCAAATCCACACCTGCTGCCATTCCTGTAGACTGTCACCATGAAGATTTGGGCCTTCTCATCCTAAAAGTTGTCATCCTAATTCCCCTTAGGCCTTACATGTCCCTTAGTTATTACTGTAAGCTTGTGGGAGGAACCCAGGGTTGATATAACTGGATACAGCGACCTATAAGGAATATGAATCACCTGTTCATCAACGTCCCATTAATATGGTAGTATAATATGGACCACTTAGGTTCACTCACACTCATACATTCAGCCATACGCTAGTAACAGCATCGGCTATGACATTACGTGACCCTATAGTGAGTCACGGTGCTATTATTCATCCACTGCCGTGTCCTCCAACGAAATGCAGTAGTGTTATGTAGTCATGCACTGCATCGCGCCTGCAGAAGGGAGCTCTGGTGTAGTGTGTAGGTCATGTGTGTGTACGCTGTGAAGGTGTCCTATGAGAGGCGAAGACGGAGGGCAGGAGTATCACCTTACAGGAGGTGTGGCTGATTCATTGCAGAGGACATTAATATGCAGGGAGATACGCAGCAGCAGAGCTACACGCTCAGGGTTTGATAGTAGGTGCCGGGCGCACTGGTTTAAGTGTGTCAAGAACTGCAACGCTGCTGGGTTTTTCATGCTTAGCAGTTTACAGTGTGCATCAAGAATGGTCCACCAACCAAATATTGGAGTCAACATGGGTCAGTATCCCTGTGGAACGCTTTCGACACCTTGTAGTCCATGCCCTGACAAATTGAGGCTCTTCTGAGGGTGTTCCTAATGTTTTGTACACTCAGTGTATGACAGTGAATGTCTGAGAGCATCCAAGCATCTGCAAATATATCTTTCAACTAGTGTCAATCATTACACGTTTAACCACCATGGCAGCCACTAGGTGGTAGTAATTTGTAGGTTTCTTCTTTCAGCCTATTTGACTTGCAGTGAGATGGTTAATGCCATTAGTGTGAGTCCATTGTCCTGATAATGAACAGAAACAAAATACCATTTGTGCTCATTACAAACTTGGTCATTAGAGGACCCTTTGTATTGATGATGCATTTGGTCCAATGCATTTGTTCTGAGCCTTGCCCAATAGCCTGTCTCTAAAACGCTCAGCAGACAGTGGGGATGAGATTGGGCAGAAAAATGAAAGGGTTTCCAAAGAGCCGCAAGTCATTGAGTCCGTGAATAGTACCGTTGAGTCAGGCTTGTTTACAGCCATTACCGTTCTGCCTCTGGAAAAGTTCCTGCTCTTCTCTATCTTCAAATTGGTCTGTTGTTGTGAACATTGGTAATAGACTGAAGACCAGTCAAAACTCTTGAATCTGGAACTGTCTGGGGTAGATGTTCACTGTTTCCAGTATATTCTCTCTTTATACACAAATAATTGTCTTTGTAACTGTGTATTTACAGGACTTCTGGAGTGATGTCTTTGACAACAACATGTCAATGTACTCTTCCACTGCATGTGCCCATGTATATGTTAACCGGTTGTATGTGTGCCTTCAGGGATAGAAATAGTGGTGTATACAGGGTTAATGCCCTGCATTGTGTGGTGGGAACAGTATACTGTAGATATAGGATGTAGAAGGGAGATGTAGAGACTCTGGTTGTCTGTGTGTGTGTGACACTGTCTGGACCTACCACCATGCCTCTCCACAGACCTGGGCTGACATGGAGAAAGAACATGTCCCTCTGTCTAGCGTCTGTATCTATATCTGGTGAAGTGGAAGCAGCCAACGTTTATCCTCACACCGTGTGCCGTCAGGAAATGCCTGGACAATGTTTTAACCTGCCCATCTAAATCCCAAATGCCAGAGCTCTAAATCAGGCAGCCGAGAACAAATACTCTAGCCGTTTTTTGGCTTGGCCCTGCGTGTGGGTTTTCACAGCTCTCTCTCTCTCTCTCTCTCTCTCTCTCTCTCCTTTCCTCTCTCCCTACCTCTGAAGTAAAATACTTTGGCATCCGCCGCTCAGAACAGCATAGCTACTTCAATGAGAAATACTCTGCTCTGCTTTTTAGTCTGGGGAGAACAAGGACAGTTTTGTATTTATTGGAATAGTCTATTTTCTTATCATGCTTGTCAACTGAGACTTAATTGTGTTTTATAGGTAACATAAGACATGCATGGAGTCTAGTCACGGGAGTGAAGAATGTTGAGCACCTCTATTCATCATAGTCTACTGCCTGATGCAGCACAGTTTGGGAACACAGTCTGACTGAATTATATACGTGAAGCCAACCATTGCAGCAGATTAAAATGTGAACATATGCTGTGTGTTTGTCTGTTACTCAGGCCAATGGCCTTCTCTCTCCAAGCAGTGACTTGGGAATGGGGTTAGGTGAGAGGCTGAGAGAACGGGGTGAAGTTCCTGTGTTCACGCTTCTGACCCCTGACCTTAAAGAAGGCTGAGTTTAAAGTGGGAATTTCAGTATGAAGCTCCACATTCAACACATGTCCAAAATGAATAAAATGTTTCAATTATCCAGAGAGAAGGAAGGCAGACAGTTCTGCTGCTTGTATAACTGGAGTTTTGTAAGATGGTATGTGTGTTCATAATCTTCGGTAAAGAGCAAGCCATATTTGTGGCATTTGGCAGGGATTTCTGGGCTGTACTGTAGGATGTGTAGACTAATCATGACCTAAAGCCTGGGAACCATATGAATAATATTTAGCCAGGGTCCATAGATGTCTTTGTAGCAACACCACCCCACATAAGAGATAAAGAGAAAGAAAATAGTTGTATAGCTGTTCTCTTATCAATGAGACTCAATAATGAAGTGGCACCCAGGGCTGTATCAGATCAATCACTATGTCTGTAACAAAGGGCTGGTCAGTGTGCGTGTGTGTTTTCGGGTTAAGGTTAGGGTTAGGATTAAGGTTAGGGTACGGTTAGGTTAGGTTAGGTTAGGTTAGGTTAGGTTTAGGGTTAGGGGTTAGGGAAAATAGGATTTAGAATGGGAATGAATTGTGTGTGTCCACAAGGTTAGTTGTACAAGACTGTGTGTGTCTGTGTCTGTGCCCACGTAAGGAAAGCCTCTGTCTGACTGTCTGTTCATCTGTGGGTTTGTTACTCCCTGTCTGGATGTTATTAAAATAGACAAAAACAAACTATCTTGGTGAGTAAGCAAGCCATTTATGAGGCAGAGTGTTTGTTGGTCCTTGAGCAATATCAAGCTGCAGCGGTCTGAAATTTAAGATTCAGACCAGTAAGTGTCTGCTAACTCTTTATAACCACTCAGTCAGCCAGGTCCTTGTTGTGATATTGTCTGGAGAGTGTATAGGAGAGGAGGCTAGAGGGAAAAGGAGAGGAAGACGAAGAGGAGAGGAAGCTAGAGGGTGAGTGAGAGGAAGAGGGAGAAGAAAGGAGGCTAGAGGGAGAGGAAGAGGAGAGTAGGCTAGAGGGAGAGGGAGAGGGAGAGGAGAGGAGAGGAGGCTAGAGGGAGAGGAAGAGGGAGAGGAGGTTAAAGAGAGAGGAAGAGGGAGAGGAGAGGAGGCTAAAGGAAGAGGGAGAGGAGAGGAGGCTAAAGGAAGAGGGAGAGGAGAGGAGAGGAGAGGAGAGGAGAGGAGAGGAGAGGAGAGGAGAGGAGAGGAGAGGAGAGGAGAGGAGAGGAGAGGAGAGGAGAGAGGGGGAGAGTAGAGAGTTTCTGGGGTTTGCAGACAACAGCACACTGAACATCTGTGCGGACGACTCCCAAGGGAACAGCTGTGGATGTTGGGAGCTAATTGAATGGGCCGCTTCATCAAATTTACAGGCTCCACTTGCTTTGGGAAACACATGACAATGGAATTCTCCTATTCTCTTTTCTCTCTCTCTCTCTCCCCCTCCATTGTCTTTTTTTTCCCTCTGTTCTTTGGGATTTCGATTTCATGGCCAGTCATCATAACATGGCGTGTTAGCTAACTGTGCTGGTGTTGTGCAAGTGAAACCCACAGTGAGATGAGGAACCACTTACTATGCCAGTCACTCTCCTCGACATTTCCCCATCCATGAGACTGCTCATTAGTATTGCGGTGCAGTCAGAGCCAGAGTCTGGGGCTCACCTTAGTCATTAGAGAGACCCGCGGGGCTGTTTGTATTATTATCTTTGATTTTGATGTGGTGTTATGCCGCTGTCCTTCCCTTGAGCCTGTATGTGCCACATGTGATCGAAAGGCCACCATCCGATGGAACCCCATCTCAAATGAGCTCTAGGCGCAGAAAATTACATTGGAGGCAGAGGGCTGCAGGTCACAATATCTCAGTGAGAGGGACAGGAAAACAGTGAGGAGGGAGGAGAGGTGAGGAGAGGACCACCAGTGTATTCCTTAATTTGTCTGTCCAGTGAAATGTTCGACTGTAACATTTGGGGAGCAGATGGGGGAAGCGTATTGAGGTCACAACTGATGGGACATTGGGGGAAACCAGAAGGTCAGGGATCATTTTAATAACATGGTGGCCATGGGAGTGTGGGTGGGAATATGGACATGCCAGTGTTTTTGTGTTTGCACATGTACAGTGGGGAAAAAAAGTATTTAGTCAGCCACCAATTGTGCAAGTTCTCTCACTTAAAAAGATGAGAGAGGCCTGTAATTTTCATCATAGGTACACTTCAACTATGACAGACAAAATGAGGAAAAAAAATCCAGAAAATCACATTGTAGGATTTTTAATGAATTTATTTGCAAATTATGGTGGAAAATAAGTATTTGGTCACATACAAACAAGCAAGATTTCTGGCTCTCACAGACCTGTAACTTCTTCTTTAAGAGGCTCCTCTGTCCTCCACTCGTTACCTGTATTAATGGCACCTGTTTGAACTTGTTATCAGTATAAAAGACACCTGTCCACAACCTCAAACAGTCACACTCCAAACTCCCCTATGGCCAAGACCAAAGAGCTGTCAAAGGACACCAGAAACAAAATTGTAGACCTGCATCAGTTTGGGAAGACTGAATCTGCAATAGGTAAGCAGCTTGGTTTGAAGAAATCAACTGTGGGAGCAATTATTAGGAAATGGAAGACATACAAGACCACTGATAATCTTCCTCGATCTGGGGCTCCATGCAAGATTTCACCCCGTGGGGTCAAAATGATCACAAGAATGGTGAGCAAAAATCCCAGAACCACACGGGGGGACCTAGTGAATGACCTGCAGAGAGCTGGGACCAAAGTAACAAAGCCTACCATCAGTAACACACTAACACTACGTAACACACTACGCAGTAACACACTCAAATCCTGCAGTGCCAGACGTGTCCCCCTGCTTAAGCCAGTACATGTTCAGGCCCGTCTGAAGATAGAGAGCATTTGGATGATCCAGATGAGGATTGGGAGAATGTCATATGGTCAGATGAAACCAAAATAGAACTTTTTGGTAAAAACTCAACTCGTCGTGTTTGGAGGACAAAGAATGCTGAGTTGCATCCAAAGAACACCATACCTACTGTGAAGCATGGGGGTGGAAACATCATGCTTTGGGGCTGTTTTTCTGCAAAGGGACCAGGACGACTGATCCGTGTAAAGGAAAGAATGAATGGGGCCATGTATCGTGAGATTTTGAGTGAAAACCTCCTTCCATCAGCAAGGGCATTGAAGATGAAACGTGGCTGGGTCTTTCAGCATGACAATGATCCCAAACACACCGCCCGGGCAACGAAGGAGTGGCTTCAGAAGAAGCATTTCAAGGTCCTGGAGTGGCCTAGCCAGTCTCCAGATCTCAACCCCATAGAAAATCTTTGGAGGAGTTGAAAGTCCGTGTTGCCCAGCGACAGCCCCAAAATATCACTGCTCTAGAGGAGATCTGCATGGAGGAATGGGCCAAAATACCAGCAACAGTGTGTGAAAACCTTGTGAAGACTTACAGAAAACGTTTGACCTCTGTCATTGCCAACAAAGGGTATATAACAAAGTATTGAGATAAACTTTTGTTATTGACCAAATACTTATTTTCCACCATAATTTGCAAATAAATAAATTAAAAATCCTACAATGTGATTTTCTGGATTTCTTTTTCTCATTTCGTCTGTCATAGTTGAAGTGTACCTATGATGAAAATTACAGGCCTCTCTCATCTTTTTAAGTTGGAGAACTTGCACAATTGGTGGCTGACTAAATACTTTTTTGCCCCACTGTATGTGTGTGTGTGTGCATGTGTGTGTCCTTTTGCATGCTTGTGTTCCTGCTTGCGCCTACATGTTTCTCTCATCAACGTGTGTCCCTCAGGTGCCTTTACATCATAGTAACATGCTCATCAGTACCAAATGAGTCCTGCCACCCTGACAGCTCTATTCCCCTGAGTAACCTCTGTCTATGTTCAGCATCAATCATGTCACTCCTACATACAGCACATCAGCGCTACTACATACGCATTGGGGTCTCCAGAATCTATCAGTGTAGAAAATAGCCACTCTCTTCCCTCGCTCATTGATGTCCATCTTTCCTGTGTCTAGCCTACATCCTCTCCCTCAAGCATCTCTACCCTTCATTGATTCCGGTGACGTGTGTTGCATTCGCAGGGCTCCCCCCACTGACGTTAGTTAGAATATCTGGAGGCTTGACATGCCAATGAGAGGTTCCCGTCCTGGTTACAGGTAGGGGTCATGTCCTTTGTGTGCCGTGTGGTGTGTGACAGACAGACACAAGACAACAAGCACCAGGGGCCAGTGGTGCAGGTGGACTGAACCATGTAGTGATTATTGTACACCTGGAGCCCAAGTCAATCCAGTCAGATTGTCCATATTGAATGAACTGGGCTTAAGGCTCTCTCATTAGTTCAGCTAAGAGATTTGTTCCAGCAGCCAAAAAGGGATTACTTGATTTTGTCTGGTTTGTATGGAAAACTGCAAATCAGATGTTACAAGAAGAACAAACATAGTTTAAAGAAGAACAAGCAGACCAACACATGCTTTGTCTTGACAGAGAAACAATCTTCATTTGTGTATCATGTTGTTAATCTGTGTAACATTACCAGGCTAATTTTTGTATGCCTTGATAAAACCAAATGTAATAATTTGTTGATTGAGAGTGTTTGCCTGGTCGTCCTTGTGCTTAATGTAGAGCCAGGATAACTGTCTGCGGGTGCATCACGCCTTCTCACTGAATGCAAATGGAATGTAATTGAAAACATTTGGGTTCACTTCAAAGACTACAGCCTCTCAACCAGTACTGTATGACCAAACGATCTTACAATAGCCAGCCTCCCTCAGCTGTTGTATATATTACTGCAGTGGACATGCTGAAGTGAAACTTGGGCTCGTGAGTGGAAGTAACTAAATACAGGAGACTAGTTTCTTGTGAGCAGGCTAAGATCAAACCGACGTTAGTATTATGCTCATCAGGAGTCATCAAAGGAGCAGTAAAATAAGAAGTACTACCTACCGCTTCTCATTACCCGAATTAAGCCAAGAAGATGGACTTCTTACTTCTCATTTCACACTAACAATTCTTCAAAAGATTAACGTTCTGAGCTCAAATTCCAGGAGAGGCAGGAAAAGAGAGAGGGAGGAGTGGAAGGAAGGAACCAGAGCACTACTGAATGTGATTCCCAACAGACATCTTTAGAGTACTGACAGTATTCAAGGCATGGGAATCTATCTAGCACAGATGTACTGTAGGGACTTGGGTGAAAGAGCACACGCTGAGCAAATACTGTAGCTGAATTGAGACGTACCATTCAAAACATAATGTGACTATGGTAATACATTTAGTCTAGGGTAATTACATACAACCATAGACCCAACAACATGCAAGAGGACATAGAAGTTTCACCTAGATCATAAGCTGAGAACGTGACTATACTGTAGATGTGAGATCGCAGAACAAGAGCATCTACTTGTGTCCTGTTATGTGGAGCTCTTAGGGTTGTTCTCTCTCAGTGGGGCACCTGCTCCCCCAAGGTTTCCCCAGCCACACAGTCCCTTTAGATCAATGTCTTCTTTCACTGTTCTTCACAAAGTACACAGTGTTTCTACGAGACGGAGAATCTGCCACAGCTCAAACCAAATCTCAATGGAATGTATTAAAGATGGGATTTTAGGGCACTTAGAATCAGTCTTGTGGGTTTGCTATTGAAACCAACAAATTTTATTCTGCAAAGAACTTAATTTAAGCCTAAAAATGTTAATGATATGAAATTCTGTATGACTGTGGTAATAAAGGGATAAAAACAACCCAGTGTCCTCGGGGGAAATACTTGTCTTTAATAACAAAAGCTATGGCGGTAGCATAATTAGGACATGTCACAGAGTCATCAATTGTCTGCCACTACAGGAATCTTGCACTGTTCTTCCATGATGAATTTAATAATTTTATGTCAGCTTGATGGAGGTAAAATCCCCGCTAAGGCAGTCCCATGAAGAGTGTTGTGTGGTAATGGGGAGAGCCATGGGAGATGGAGAGATGGATAACTTATGGATGGATTGATCCTCAAATAACCTGTGTAGCTCTGTAGATTGGATGGATAACAGTGGTCTTGGAATGCATTCCCCCCAGGTGGGAGGAAAATGCTGGATCGTGGGATGATCAGGACAGTGAACTTCCATGCTATATCAATTTAATGGAGTGAGTGGAGAGTAGGAATGTGATGAGTAGAGGGGACGTACTGTATCACTCAGAAGGATGCATGTCAGAAGGATGCATGTAGATGTATGTCAGCTATATGACTACATAGTTGAACTACATTGCTTATATAGAATACTGGGAATCCTAGACACTAACTCGGCCCATTGAGACCACCGCCTGATCATTATATTCACAGTGGAGGTCCACTAACTCTGAACATGCAAACATTACCAACCATTAAGTACATTGAACTGAACCTTAACTTGGCTATACTTGATGTTAAAACCTCTTAAGGATTTGCCCCTTTTTTCAATGTTCTCCTAAAATGACATACCCAAATCTAACTACCATAATCTTTAAAATGCAAGAGAAAGGCCATAATGTATTATTCTAGCCCAGGATCAATTTATAATGTGGCCACTAGAAGGCAGCAGTGTATGTGCAAAGTTTTAGACTGATCAAATCAAATCCAATTTTATTTTTATTGGTCACATACACATGGTTAGCAGATGTTAATGGGAGTGTAGCGAAATGCTTGTGCTTCTAGTTCTGACCGTGCAGTAATATCTAACAAGTAATCTAACAATTCCATAACTATCT
Organism: Brachymystax lenok tsinlingensis; assembly: GCA_030435695.1. Classification (NCBI taxonomy): domain Eukaryota; kingdom Metazoa; phylum Chordata; class Actinopteri; order Salmoniformes; family Salmonidae; genus Brachymystax; species Brachymystax lenok. Next base: position 28,041,832 of record CM059819.1, on the reverse strand, counting down.
TATACACACAAGTGTAAAGGAATGAATAAGAATATGTACATATAAATATATGGATGAGCGATGGCCGAACGGCATAGGCAAGATGCAGTAGAGTACAGTATATACATATGAGATGAGTAATGTAGGGCATGTAAACATTATATAAAGGGGCATTGTTTAAAGTGACTAGTAATACATTTATTACATCCAATTTTTAGTTATTAAAGTGGCTAGAGATTTGAGTCAGTATGTTGGCAGCAGCCACTCAGTGTTAGTGATGGCTGTTTAACAGTCTGATGGCCTTGAGATTGAAAAACAGCTTCTGTCTCTCGTTCCCAGCTTTGATGCACCTGTACTGACCTCGCCTTCTGGATGATAATGGGGTGAACAGGCAGTGGCTCGGGTGGTTGTTGTCCTTGTTGTCCTCTTTCTTTCCTTCCTGTGACATCGGGTGGTGTAGGTGTCTTGGAGGGCAGGTAGTTTGCCCCCGGTGATGCGTTGTGCAGACCTCACTACCCTCTGGAGAGTCTTACGGTTGTGGGCGGAGCAGTTGCCGTGCCAGGCGGTGATACAGTCCAACAGGATGCTCTCGATTGTGCATATGTAAAGGTTTGTGAGTGTTTTTGGTGACAAGCCAAATTTCTTCAGCCTCCTGAGGTTGAAGAGGCGCTGTTGCACCTTCTTCACCACGCTGTCTGTGTGGGGGGACCATTTCAGTTTGTCCGTGATGTGTACGCCGAGGAACTTAAAACTTTCCACCTTCTCCACTCCTGTCCCGTCGATGTGGATAGGGGGGTGCTCCCTCTGCTGTTTCCTGAAGTCCACGAACATCTCCTTTGTTTTGTTGATGTTGAGTGTGAGGTTATTTTCCTGACACTACACTTCGAGGGTCCTCACCTCGTCACTGTAGGCCGTCTCGTCGTTGTTGGTAATCAAGCCTACCACTGTAGTTTCATCTGCAAACTTGATGATTGAGTTGGAGGCGTGCTTGGCCACGCAGTCATGGGTGAACAGGGAGTAGAGGAGAGGCCTGAGAACGCACCCTTGTGGGGCCCCAGTGTTGAGGATCAGCGGGGGGGAGATGTTGTTTCCTACCCTCACCACCTGGGAGCGGCCCGCCAGAAAGTCCAGGACCCAGTTGCACAGGGCGGGGTTGAGACCCAGGGTCTCGAGCTTAATGACGAGTTTGGAGGGTACTATGGTGTTAAATGCTGAGCTGTAGTCGATGAACAGTATTCTTACATAGGTATTCCTCTTGTCCAGATGGGATAGGGCTGTGTGCAGTGTGATTGCGATTGTGTCGTCTGTGGACCTATTAGGGTGGTAAGCAAATTGGAGCAGATCTAGGGTGTCAGATAGGGTGGAGATTATATGATCCTTGACTAGTCTCTCAAAGCACTTCATGATGACGGAAGTGAGTGCTACGGGGCGATAGTCGTTTAGCTCAGTTACTTTAGCTTTCTTGGGAACAGGAACAATGGTGACCCTCTTGAAGCATGTGGGAACAGCAGACTGGGATAGGGATTGATTGAATATGTCCGTAAAAACACACCAGCGCATGCTCTGGAGATGTGGCTAGGAATGCCGTCTGGGCCGGCAGCCTTGCAAGGGTTAACGCGTTTAAATGTTTTACTCAAGTTGGCTGCGGTGAAGGAGAGCCCACAGGTTTTGGTAGCGGGCAAGTCAGTGGCACTGTATTGTCCACAAAGCGAGCAAAGAAGTTGTTAGGTTTGTCTGGGAGCAAGACTTCGGTGTCCGCGACGAGGCTGGTTTTCTTTTTGTAATCCGTAATTTACTGTAGACCCTGCCACATACGTCTCGTGTCTGAGCCGTTGAATTGCGACTCTACTTTGTCTCTATACTGATGCTTAGCTTGTTTGATTGCCTTGCGGAGGGAATAGCTACATTGTTTGTATTCGGTCATGTTTCCGGTCACCTTGGCATGATTAAAAGCAGTGGTTCGCGCTTTCAGTTTTGCGCGAATGCTGCCATCAATCCACGGTTTCTGGTTGGGGAAGGTTTTAAAAGTCACCGTGGGTACAACATCACCGATGCACTTTCTAATAAACTCGCTCACCGAATCAGCGTATACATCAATGTTGTTGTCTGAGGCTATCCGGAACATATCCCAGTCCACGTGATCGAAGCAATCTTGAAGCGTGGGATCAGATTGGTCAGACCAGCGTTGAACAGACCTGAGCACGGGCATTTCCTGTTTTAGTTTTTGTCTATAGGCTGGGAGCAACAAAATTAAGTTGTGGTCAGATTTGCCGAAAGGAGGGCGAGGGAGGGCTTTGTATGCTTCGCGGAAGTTAGAGTAGCAATGATCCAGAATTTTGCCAGCCCGGGTCGCGTATTCGATGTGCTAATACAATTTAGGGAGCCTTGTTTTCAGATTAGCCTTGTTAAAATCCCCAGCTACAATAAATGCAGCCTCAGGATATGTGGTTTCCAGTTTACATAGAGTCCAATGAAGTTCTTTCAGGGCCGTTGAGGTGTCTGCTTGGGGGGGGGATATACACGGCTGTGATTATAATCAAAGAGAATTCTCTTGGTAGATAATGCGGTCAGCATTTGATTGTAAGGAATTCTAGGTCTGGTGAACAAATGGACTTGAGTTCCTGTATGTTGTTATGATCACACCATGACTCGTTAAACTTCTTAGGGATCGGTGGACCGCTAGCGTTCAAAAGCTTAGAATCTTGGTAATCTAACTGCGTTGTCAGATTTCAAAAAGGCTTTACGGCGAAAGCAGAACATTCGTTTATCTCAGGACAGCGCCCCACAACAACATATTATTCAAACCAGCACAGGCGTTACAAAATCAAATATAGCGATAAAATAAATCACTTACCTTTGAAGATCTTCCTCTGTTTGCAATCCCAAGGGTCCCAGGAACACAAAGAATGGTAGTTCTGTTCGATGAAGTCCTTCTTTATATCCCAAAAAGTATGTTGAGTTGGCACCATGGAGTTCTGTAATTTAGTCGTTCAACATGCAGACAAAGAAATCCCAAAAGTACTGGTAAAGTTCATCCAAACAAGTCAAACGATGTTTCTAATTAATCCTCAGGTTGTCAAATATCTAAATAAAGGATAATATTTCAGACGGAAAATAGTCTGTTCAATAGGAAAGAAAAATAACGTCGAGCGCACACCCATTCACGCGCGCAAAACAGTAGTGTCCGTTTCAACAGCCACTTGAAAGAACTTCAATTTCTTGTGTGTTTTTCAAAAAACAAGCCTGAAACCATGTCTAAAGACTGTTGACATCTAGTGGAAGCAATAGGAACTGCATTCTGGGAGCTAATTCCCTCTGTAGTCAATAGCAAGTCAATGGAAAAACTGTGACATCAAAAAAACAAATTTTCCTCGGGTTTTCGCCTGTCATATCAGTTCTGTTATACTCACAGACATTATTTTAACAGTTTTAGAAACTTCAGAGTGTTTATCTATCCAATACTACCAATTATATGCATATCCTAGCTTCTGGGCCTGAGAAACAGGCAGTTTACAGGCAGTTTACTTTGGGCACGTCAGACTCTCCGTAATTCCGAACACTGCCCCCTAGCCTGTAGAGGTTAATCATAAGGCATACACCCCCGCCCTTCTTGTTTCTGTCGGCGCGATGCGTGGAGAAACCGGGTGGCTGAACCAACTCTGATAACGTATCCCGAGTGAGCCATGTTTCCGTGAAACAGAGAATGTTACAATCTCTGATGTCCCTCTGGAAGGCAACCCTTGCTCGAATTTCGTCTACCTTGTTGTCAAGAGACTGGACATTGGCAAGTAGTATACTCGGGAGCGGTCTACGGAGCCTGACCAGAAGACCGCTCCGTCTGCCCCTTCTGCGGCGCCGTTGTTTTGGGTCGCCTACTGGGATCCGATCCATTGTCCTGGGTGGTGGTCCAAACAGAGGGTCCGCTTCGGGAAAGTCGTATTCCTGGTCGTAATGTTGGTAAGTTGACATTGCTCTTATATCCAATAGTTCTTCCCGGCTGTACGTAATAAGACTTAAGATTTCCTGGGGTAACAGTGTAAGAAATAATACATAAAAAAACAAAATACTGCATAGTTTACTTAGAACGCGAAGCGAGGCGATCATCTCTGTCGGCGCCATCCTAGATCCAATGAACCATTGCATTTCTGTTCAACATTTTATATCAAGACTGCCCCAATGTGCCTACTTGGTTAATTAATACATTTTCAAGTTCATAACAAGTTCATAACTCTCCTCAACAATAGCATGGTATTCTTTCACTGTAATATCTACTGTAAATTGGACAGTGCAGTTAGATTAACAATATTTTAAGCTTTCTGCTAATATCAGATATGTCTATGTCCTGGGAAATGTTCTTGTTACTTACAACCTCATGCTAATCGCATTAGCCTACGTTAGTTCAACCGTCCCGCAGGGGACCCACCGATCCTGTAGAGGTTTAACTATAATAGTGAGACGAGTGATAATGGAATGACCAGGGCAGTAGCATTCTACACAGTAGAAGAAAGCAGCAGAGAATTGGCAGAAATCATCGGTACTACAGTTTTAACAGCAAGAATAAAACCAGACGTTTTCTGCCACTGAACTTTGCCATAAATGAGCACTTGTCTCAACAGCAGCATAGCAGTGCACCCGCTGTTAAATAACATGGTAAATCGAGGGTAATTGCCTCCAAGCTGTAATAATTCTCTTTTGGTGAATGAAAGGTAGTTGACATTTTAACAGCCTGTGATAGCTGCACAAGAAAATAATGATCTGCTCATACCAGGCTATTAGAGATCAACTTTGTTGCAGTCAGGAGTGGGAAGAACAACAGAACGGCTGTGCTCCCTGTTCTGTTCTGTTCAGCAGGTAATCCACTTTGCAAGAAGGGAAAGCATGTGAGAAATGCTAGTGATTCCAACCAACTCTTCAAGTGGGGAGATATGTTGAAATTGCCTCCCTGTTTTCTCCTCTGGACTGCTTGCTATCTTGCTACTGATGTTTTCCGGTCTTGACCTGTTGGATGATCCTAATTCATCAATGACAGAACTAGCTAAACTAAGGCCGTACCAAGAATATCTGCTTGACGTGTGTAAGATGCAGTAAAGCATTTCAATACTCAAATGATTTCCCCTCTCATCCCTCTTGAGTTTGTGCTGGTTGCTCCATACAGCCTTGAACCACGAAGGTTGTGTAGAGCTTTAGCCAAGTGGCACCTGGGAATGATTTAGTTCTCTGCTCTGCTGTATACAGCATCACAGTATCACATACATATTGATGCCCTCTACAGGAACCTTGTGGCCCACTCCCTGGAGGAGCTCCTCTTACGTTTCCTCATTAGCGTTGACCACGGGAGGGGTGGCAGGTAACCTAGTGGTTAGAGCGTTGGGCCAGTAACCGAAAGGTTGCTGGAATGAATCCCCGATCTGAGAAGGTAAAAATCTGTCTTTCTGCCCCTGTAGGCCGTCATTGTAAATAAGAATTTGTTCTTGACTGACTTGCCTTGTTAAATAAAGGTTACATTTTTTTTAAAGATAGGAGTTGGAAAGACAGCACAACCAAATCTGGAACCAGGCTAGCTCTTTGCAGGACATTGATCTGACTTTCAGAAAATGTGAAGAAAAACGAAATCAGCTTGTTTTACTGAGTCATGTTTCAAAGGGAGCCGAACGGAGTTGGCAGATTCATTTAAACCTCTGATCCTGTCTGTGGTGGTGGAATGTTGTCCTTTCGTTGGTCTGTGGCACATTCTGCCCACTCCGGAGAAAGACCCATGCCAACTCAAACACCTTGGAAACCGCTGACTTTGATAACAGGAAAAATATAATATTGTCTCTCTCTCCCTCTCTTTCTCTCTCTTTCCACTCTGTCAAGGCAAGCAGGAACCAGATCTGCTGTTTATCCCCATGTTTGGAATGTGTTTACCATTCTTTGAGAACAGTTGTGTACTAGTGTTATTACATCAATACTACACAGGTATAAGAGCAACTTCATCTAAAATGTTACCCTACAATATCATTTAAAAGGGGGTACTATTAGGCCAGTGCACACAGTTTGATCTGGGAGCTCTGTATGGGTGTATTGTGCATTGTACTGGCCACAGGGGAGATGCTGGGTGGGTTGCTTAGTTAACCTCAGCTTCATTGCATAATAGGTCTTGGGGTGGGAAACACTTCACATTTCCAAACATGAGTACAACTACATAGTGGGTGGATTGTTGAGATTAAAAAACAAGACTTTCTCTATAACCAGATGGAAAATCCCCTCATATCAGGAAATAAGTATACAGAAGGCAATATTAGTTACTGTTTTCAATGGCCGTTCACTTTTAAGTATTGAATCAAAGACTATCTGATCCCTCTGTGTTTCTCTGAAAGCTGTCCCTCACACTCTCTCCTCTTAATCAATTCTCCAGTTTAAAGGAACCTGTTGCTCATTGTAACTGAACTGATCTGAGTGAGCAAGACTCTGTTACAAATTACTTTCTAAAGTTATTTTTGGTACGAGTTATTTCCCATCTGTACGTAGTTAGGAGGTTAAAGGGTTTGCTAGACACCTGTGTGGGTGAATCCAGGCCATGTTCAACGCATCTCTGCTTGTTCAGGATGATAAAAGAATTTGGGCAACGGAAAGTGAGCCGCGATATAAATCTGAATGCCTTTGCAGATGGTGATGTTGACTGGAAGCCTTACAGAGCGAGTCCTGGCTCCAGCAGTCAGTCCAGGAAACCGCTCTAGCACTAGGGCCATGTGGGACCTCTCCTTAAAAAAAAAGTTGAGAGTGCTTTTTTTCACAGCCCATTGTAAGCAATCAGAGAAGCAAATAGAAGGCTGCAGTTGAGGTGCACAGACAGGCACTCCTCTCCAGAAGGCTGAGTGAGAGCAATGCTCAGTCAACTGACAGTCACAGCGCAGATAGACAGCCAGGAAGACAGGGCATTCTCTCACAGCACTAACAGACACTAGCACCACCAGCGGGGCCTCAGAAACCCACTCCCCCCCCCTCCCGGATATGACTGCTCTTGGACACAGACTGATCCTCAGCCTCTCTAGCCAACTGTAAGGAGCAGCGAATGGACAGAACCACAGGCATATCCTCCTGCTATCCTCTCCACACTCCCACCACGCGCTGCTCCATGCTGTGTTGACATAGGCTACAGGTGGTTGGTTGTGTTTGAGCGGCTGTTGGTTGTTTTCTCTGTGTGGTGGTGAGTTGAGGTGTGTTTAGTGTCATGATGATGCTGCCTCTTGTTGTGACAAGCTTGGTGTGTGTACTACTGGGCTTTGGATGGGCCCAGGCCCAGGACCAGGCTGTGGGGCAGGATGGCGCTGCCACCCCCTGGAGACAAATGATCCAGTGGGAGAACAACGGCCGGAGGTTCAGCCTCCTCAACAGTGGAGCTGAGTACGTCCCTGCCGGAGCACAGGACCAGGAGAGAAGTCACAGAGTGGTGGTGGCTGACTCTCGCCCCAGAATCCCCCGCAGACCACAAGGAGGGAACGTACGCAGGCAGGCCCCCTCCAGGGGAGGCTCGGAGACAGTGAGAGGACAGGCCAGACATCCATTTGGCTTCGGACAGGTGCCCGACAACTGGCGCCAGGGCTCAGTGGGGACAGGCTCCACCAACCCCCGCTTCAGGCCGTCCACTGGGTCCTCTTCGTCGTCCTCATCATCCTTCTCATCTTCCTACAACGTCCCTGTCCAACCCTACCCGCAATACCCCTTCCCTCAGCAGCCCTACCCTCTGCCCTATGATCCCAGTGTGGTGGAGGGAGCAGGTCGGGGCTACGCGGAGCCACCCTTCCAGAGGGCCACAGGTGGAGGCTATGGTGCTGGTGGTGGAGGCTATGGTGCAGGTGGTGGAGGATATGTTGGTGTCGGGTATGGAACTGGTGCTGGTCTGGCACCTGTGGTTCCACGCTCCCCGCAGGACTATGGTGAGGATGGCTACCGTTACTACCAGTCCTATGGCTACGGGCCCAACCCTGCCGTACCTGCCGTGCCTGCTGTGCCAGCACGGGCTGCCCAGCCACCCTTCTCAGATGGCCTGGACCGCAGATACACACACAGCCTCTACAACGGAGGAGAGGATCCTGCTGCTGCCGACACAGTGCCCGCTGCCCCGGATAGGACAGTGGGTGGCGCTCAGCCTCCAGTACGAAGCCCCCAGTACGAGCAGTTCCCCCCGTTCGGTAGGCCACAGGTGCAGCCACAGCCTCCCTTCCTCCAGCCTGTGGTGCCAGGAAGAAACCCCAACACGGCCATGGAGAACCCCAGCGTCAACGTCGGGAGTGTCTACCGGCCGGAACAGAGAGGTATGCGCAGTGTACATGCACAAAGTTATTTAGTTCAACGTCTTATGTCTTATAACAAAGCCAGCTCTTTGTCCACTGTCGAAACCAAATGTTTTAAATCATCAGATGTACAGTATTTCATTTTGAGAGTATGAAAGTTTATCTGTATGTGGTCCTAAAGAAACTAGAGAGATTCGTCATCTTCTATTTAGTCAACTTTATAGACTGTTTGATGTGAGCAGTACAAGACAGTCATGCAAACCACAAAGGAACCGCCAGATCCTAATAGTAGAGCACATGTGAAGTGGATGATACACTTGTTGGGTCACATCCAAGGAGAGAAAACAAGAAGGGAATGTGGCTCCTCTCCTCTGCTCCTCTGCTACTTCCTGACAGCGGTGGACAGTGTGAGCCCAGGGGGAGCAGAACCCTTACCACCTGACTCCCCAGCTATGTGCCTCTGCAGCTGGAGAAGTACACTGTTTTCTAGAGGTTTTTCATTTCACATCTCTCAGGCCCAAAACACAGTGCATGGAAATCCCTTAAAATAACCAGAATAGCATTGTTATTTACTGGCTCAATTATTTCAAATTCGAATTTGCCAAACAAAAGCAAACTGTACTGAAGGACGGTCCATCTTTTCCCACTCACTCACAGGGGTTATTGAAACCAGGTGTTGAGAAAGGCCTGCCAATGTGGTGAGCGCACACACAAGGCTCACTGTGTCATAGCTTGGGGAGTAATAGTCTGCTGAAAATGGCTTGGCTCTTGGGGAGACCTGGATGCAGGAACTTGGGAATAGAGGTGACCTCGGTGTTGGGGCTGGCTGGAGGAGGGTGACTGGGGCCTGGGGGAGCGGGATGGGAGAGAGGGGGTGCTGCCTGTACCACTCCCAGGGAGGGAGGGAGAGGGAGAGCGGGAGAGAGAGAGGGAGAGAGGGGGAGAGAGAGAGAGAGAGAGAGAGAGAGAGAGAGAGAGAGAGAGAGAGAGAGAGAGAGAGAGAGAGAGAGAGAGAGAGAGAGAGAGAGAGAGAGAGAGAGAGAGAGAGAGAGAGAGAGAGATGGAAAGTCCCTGTAGCACATGGGGTCCATTGCCTCAGGAAATCAAACAAATATTTAGTATGAGCTGGGGTGAAGAGGGAGGGAGGGCGCATCAATGAGCTGCTCGTAGACATGAAGCGGCCCAGCCAAAAGGACCAGGACTCGTTTCGTTATTAAAAACACACAATTTCTTGAAAACCAAGGGTAATTCATAGACTCTGTTCTGAGAGCCAATCACAGGGCTGGGTTAGGGAGTAGGGTGAGTGTAGGGTGTGGACACCAACTTTATTAATGGAGCCCAAAGTTGGCAATGTGGAAAACATTTATTTAGAATAACTGAAGCCGTGTGGCGAAAAGTGACGCAATTGCCAACACGCGTGTGGGCATTTTCTCTGTTCTAGCTGCTAGGAGCCTCCATGGCCTGAGTGGGTGGGACATCAGATGGGATCCTCTCCTCTGGTTGGGAGCATGGAAGATTGACTTACACATATCTCTATTCCTCTGCCTGGCCTGGCCTGGCTGTGCATCAGGCTCTATAATGTTCCATGTGCTTCAGTTCCATAACTCAGTCTCACTCATTAAGACACTGGAATGTGGGAGCATTCTTCTCTGTCCAAGACGCAGCCAACATGTGTGCAGATGCCTCAGCTTTCTCATACTCCATTTAATCAATGTGATAGAAGTTCTTCCAATGGGCTGACAGTCAATAGAAGCAAAGGCAGGCTGCAAGGGATTCCAATTTAACTGACATACCTTCAAATGTGGAGACCGGTTCGCTTTGTTCCCAATCAAATGAATACAAGGACTTAAATCAAAGACAGATTAGATACAGAAGTATTGACAGTCACATTTTATTTGGATAGTCTGGCTAGTCCATCTGTAGATGCTCTACGGATGGTCATACTATCAACAAACTATCTGTTGATAAGCAACATTAGGGCAAGGGCTAGGGTTAGGGTTAGGGTAAGGGTTGAGTTTAGGATTACGGTTAGGGTTAGTAGATAGTTAATTGAAATGTTAGTGATAGTCTGTAGAGCATCTACATATGGACTATCCAAATAAGTTCACTGGGCACAGACATCAGTTCAATGGCAAGTTTTGGTTTATATTTGGTTGAGTTGTCAACTAACGTGAAACAACGTTGATTCAACCAGTTTTTGCCCAGTGGGAAGTGTTACTGTATTGAGTTATCAATAGAGATAAGTAGTAACTTGTCTTGTTTATTGCCAAATGGTCTTAATGGGAACAAGATAAAATGAGGTGGTGGAAAGAACCTGTGTTGGTGTGTTGCAATAGGCTTGGACTTGTCTTGTTCACATAGTGCTGTGACTGCAACCGTCACAGACTATTATATAGTGCAATATTTGTATTGCACTCTATTCTCTCACCACTCTTAAGCTCTCACATATTCTCACACGCACCCACTATAATGAAAGAGCTGTTCTCAAAAAGAAATGACATGCCATTGACTTAGTAAAAGGGATGAGTTTACATGTTATGTATTGTACACTTTCTCTATTTAGTTATCAATAGAGATAAGTAGTAACTTGTCTTGTTTATTGCCAAATGGTCTTAATGGGAACAAGATAAAATGAGGTGGTGGAAAGAACCTGTGTTGGTGTGTTGCAATAGGCTTGGACTTGTCTTGTTCACATAGTGCTGTGACTGCAACCGTCACAGACTATTATATACTCTATTCTCTCACCACTCTTCACCACTCTTAAGCTCTCACATATTCTCACACGCACCCACAATAATGAAAGAGCTGTTCTCAAAAAGAAATGACATGCCATTGACTTAGTAAAAGGGATGAGTTTACATGTTATGTATTGTACACTTTCAGGGAAAGACATTATTAAAGAACTGACAAAGTCCAACATCTTTTCTCTAGTGCCCCACTTAGAATATGATACAGTATGTATCCTTGTCAAATGCTTCGAGGGCTGATCAGCTTTTGGTTCAGACACACTTTATCCCTCTGAAAAATACCCAATTTCCAGTTTCCGGAGATTAGGGTGCTAGAGAACAAAGGCCATGCCGAAAGAAGAGGGAGAAGAGTCCGCTGCTGGATGGCAAAACCCTCCATTTCACACAGGCCTTACAGTGTTTACATGGTCTGCCCCAGGAAGCTTCCCGTGGCCTGTAAGTCTGCCTCAGAGAGAGATGACAAATAGGATGTGTACACAGTGCTGGGAAAGGCAGAACCCTCACTTGAACCTGTGTCTAAACTGGGGAAGGCTCACCTGGATGTTAAACAGGCAGAGGAGATAGGAAGTTTTCTCTGTAGAATTCCTATAAACAAACTGTATCCAAGGCCTGCTGTAAACAACAGAGATGACAGAGTGGGAATAGAAAAGCACAACGCTAAATATCATATCCCCATATGCCTTCAGTTATTTTACTGTTTTGTCAATTTTACTGGAACCAAAATGAAGCAGATGGTAGTTTTTTTAATGGTACCAGAGGTCAAAACTTGGGATTGACTTTATGTTGCTCCAACTGGTTCACATTTAAGTGGATGCCTGGCCTTTGAGGTTGAGGTAAAGGGGGAGGGAAGGGGGTGGTGATAAGGTATCCCAGTGACCCTTTCTGGCATGCCCTTTACTGGAAGTGGGACACACATTATCTCTGACAACTCAGGCCTGCTTTTTTATTTATTCTTCTGTTTCTCTGACAGAGTCGGTCACTGCCCAGTTAAGGAACAGCAGGGTGTGAGATCATTGTTGTTTTACCTTAGAGCCCTGCCCACCTCACTCTCTATTCAGTCTGTTCTCTCTCTCTCTCTCTCTCTCTCTCTCTCTCTCTCTCTCTCTCTCTCTCTCTCTCTCTCTCTCTCTCTCTCTCTCTCTCTCTCTCTCTCTCTCTCTCTCTCTCTCTCTCTCTCTCTCTCTCTCTCTCTCTCTCTCTCTCTCTCTCTCTCTCTCTCTCTCTCTCTCTCTCTCTCTCTCTCTCTCTCTCTCTCTCTCTCTCTCTCTCTCTCTCTCTCTCTCTCTCTCTCTCTCTCTCTCTCTCTCTCTCTCTCTCTCTCTCTCTCTCTCTCTCTCTCTCTCTCTCTCTCTCTCTCTCTCTCTCTCTCTCTCTCTCTCTCTCTCTCTCACACATGAAAGATCTTTCAATTTTTGATTACCAGGAGCCTACAACAAATATGGAACACTTTGGATACTGTAGCAGAACATAATTGTAAGTCTAGTATTCTGGTGATGTTGATTTTCTAATGCTTAGAAGTATCCCCTCCAGATACGAATAGTCTGAATGTATTTTTCATGCCAAAGGTTAACATGGAATGACAGGTTCATATTAGGATTAGTGTCATGAAATATCACATCATATTAGGAAAGCCCCAGTGTCTTAGCATAATTTCTCCCTGTGTGTACCAACCATGTTTTCACTTTCACATTCAGATTCGAGGGAAGAATTTTTTAAAGAATGAATGACTCGTTCATGTATCCTCATTTTATTTTTCTATTTTTCTTTCTTCATAAGTCTACACTAAATCTTCGGTCCCTCTTTAAATGACGTTCAGCTTCTAAAGGCTTCATAAAACCTTCGTAAGCGCTACATAAAAATATCACCAATGTCAACTGTGACATAACCCACTATGTCGAGTATGTGACTCACCACCTGGATTCGGTCTTATGTAGCAGCATTTGAAATTGTGTTTTTTACATTATATAAAAGTGGAGACTGGCTTTCTAGGCAGAGTTGCAAAGAAAAATCCATATCTCAGACTGGCCAATAAAAAGAAAAGATTAAGATGGGCAAAAGAACAAAGACACTGGACAAAGGAACTCTGCCTAGAAGGCCAGCATCCCGGAGTCGCCTCTTCACTCTTCACTGACATTGAGACTGGTGTTTTGTGGGTACTATTTAATGAGGCTACCAGTTGAGGACTTGTGAGGCATCTGTTTCTCAAACTAGACACTCTAATGTACTTGTTCTCTTGCTCAGTTGTGCACCAAGGCCTCCCACTTCTCTTTCTATTCTGGTTAGAGCCAGTTTGCGCTGTTCTGTGAAGGGTGTAGTACACAGCGTTGTCTGAGATCTTCTGTTTTTTGGCAATTTCTTGCATGGAATAGCCTTTATTTCTCAGAACAAGAATAGACTGATGAGTTTCAGAAGAAAGTGCTTTGTTTCTAGACATTTTGAGCCTGTAATCGAACCCACAAATGCTATGCTCCAGATTCTCAACTAGTCTAAAGAAGGCCAGTTTTATTGCTTCTTTAATCAGAACAACAGTTTTCAGCTGTGCTAACAGCTGAAAAAGGGTTTTCTATGATCAATTAGCCTTTTAAAATGATAAACTTGGATTAGCTAACACAACATGCCACTGGAGTGATGGTTGCTGATAATGGGCCTTTGTACGCCTATGTAGATATTCCATTAAAAATCAGCGGTTTCCAGCTACAATAGTCATTTACAACATTAACAATGTCTACACTGTATTTCTGATAAATTTAATGTTATTTTAATGGGCAGAAAATGTGCTTTTCTTTCAAAAACAAGGACATTTCTAAGTGACCCCAAACTTTTGAACAGTAGAGTATATATTTTTTTTTTATTATGGGTGAATGGAAATTATGCAGACAATTACATTGATGGAAGCCACAATCTATCTGCAATATTAAAACTGATTTACCCTCTAAAATCATAGTCGCACACGTCATGTAGCCTAGCCCAAGGTTTGAATCACAACTAAAGTGGCCAAATAACTTCTTAAAATTAAGCACATTAATTTGCTTTATAACCGGTGTAGAGCCTAGCTGGCATACATAGGCGGCGTGTGAGTTTCAAGTTTGGGGAAGATCATTTTCACCATAAAAATGCACCTTTATAATAAAGAATTACGTTGCCTGTCACTTTTGAGAATGATGTTTTCCCGCTAATTGATAACATTTTGGAACATTCGTGCTTATAGCCTACTGCCTTGTGCACATTGCTGCGCTTATAATGTGAAAAAATAGTCTAATAGTTTATCAACATTTTAAGCTACAGCAAATGTTCTGGTCTGTTGCATCACCCTCATTTCTTAAAAATAAAAAAAATGATGTGAGTGGTTGTTTTAATTTGGGATCTATCGCATCCCACAACTGTCCCAGACTATGTTTGAAAAATGTATTTCTCGCACAGAAGGATAAGTTGACCAATAGAATAGGTAAACTTTTGTACTATGGGGGATAGAATATTGACATAGGCTAGTGCTTTTGCTGTTCATTAGGCCTACTCATCTTGTTGGCTGACGAAAAGTAAATGTGGACAGTTATTCCAATATCTTCAATATGCGCCTCGGAATTCAATAAGAAAATAATTATGCAATGGAATTCTAAGCAAATCTTGTCTGCTAAATGTATGTCTTTTTTATATTTTTATTTCACCTTTATTTAACCAGGTAGGCCAGTTGAGAACAAGTTCTCAATTACAACTGCAACCTGGCCAAGATAAAGCAAAGCAGTGCGACAAAAACAACAACACAGAGTTACACATAAACAAACGTACAGTCAATAACACAATAGAAAAGAAAAATTGAAAAATCGATGTACAGTGTGTGCAAATGAGGTAGGCAATAAATAGGCCATAGAGGCGAAATAATTACAATTTAGCATTAATACTGGAGTGATAGATGTGCAGATGATGATGTGCAAGTAGAGATACTGGGGTGCAAAAGAGCAAGAGGGTAAGTAATAATATGGGGATGAGGTAGTTGGGTGTGCTATTTACAGATTGGCTGTGTACAGGTACAGTGATCGGTAAGATGCTCTGACAGCTGATGCTTAAAGTTAGAGAGGGAGATATAAGACTCCAGCTTCAGAGATTTTTCCAATTCGTTCCAGTCATTGGCAGCAGAGAACTGGAAGGAAAGGCAGCCAAAGGAAGTGTTGGCTTTGGGGATGACCAGTGCAATATACCTGCTGGAGCGCGTGCTACGGGTGGGTGTTGCTATGGTGACCAGTGAGCTGAGATAAGGCGG
Organism: Brachymystax lenok tsinlingensis; assembly: GCA_030435695.1. Taxonomy (NCBI): domain Eukaryota; kingdom Metazoa; phylum Chordata; class Actinopteri; order Salmoniformes; family Salmonidae; genus Brachymystax; species Brachymystax lenok. The sequence goes on along the minus strand of CM059819.1, from coordinate 28,026,572 downwards.
GGCTTTACCTAGCAAAGACTTATAGATGACCTTGGAGCCAGTGGGTTTGGCGACGGATATGTAGTGAGGAACTAGTGTAGCCCACAGCCATATGGCATAGCCAGATCAGGGCCTAACATAAGGAGAGCTCATAATATGCAATTCTGTTTTTCTGAAATAGACTACATTTTCTTCATATCATGTTTCTTTAGACTTGTCTAAAATAAATAATGGATTTATTGTGATGGTGTAGACTATTCTTTTATGGATTTATTAGACTTTTTAAAATGTAGATGTTTTAAAGGTCTGCATCAGTGGCTTGTATGCTATGCGTGGAAGCCAGGGGATGCTATAATGTTTATGTTAATTAACTCTATATGGGAAGGATGATGGAAAACCCTATTCACTTCGTAATATTACTATCATGACGTGACTATGAGACGTGGCTGTATCTAGAGGGATTTGTATTTTGCTGAGCCTGCTTGCTAGCTACATTTCAGCTAGCCAGAAAATCCTGTGAAGTCACCAAAATTATTTTAAATAGCAATTGAGGTAGCTATAGTATGTAATCTAACTCAACACTTAACTACTACAAATTCATTTAAATTACAATAAATAAAGGTTAACGTACTTGTTTTTCACTGTCCATCGGCAGCACATGTCACGTCCAGGCCAGAGTTTTAGGCTGGCGTGTTTAGGTTTCGTTTTTGGTGAAGGGTTTTTGAGTTCTAGGTGTTCTATTTCTATGTTCGGGTAATGGTTCCCAATTAGGGGCAGCTGAGTGTCGTTGCCTCTAATTGGGAACCATATATATGTTTGGGGTTTTCATTAGGAGTTTGTGGGTTATTGTTTGAGCATAGCGTTGTTTATGTTTAGTTATGTTCAGTATTGCGATCTTTGTTATGTTCATTTTGTTGTTTTGCCCAGTTACGTGGAGAAATAAAGCATGTATACTGGATACCTCGCTGCACCTTGGTCTGTCCCTTCAGGAGATCGTGACAGCACAAGTTGGCATTTGAACTCATCACATGATCAGCGTCTCGTCTGCATCACTAAAAAAGTACTTCCGTGTCACGGAATTTCCGATTTTTTAAAAAATAAATGTGCCCAACGTAATAGTAGAAAAGTGTCAATAATTGTCTAAACATTAACAATGACTCATATTTTTCATATTGAAGTAACATTTGCATTAAATGTGGGTTTTTAAAACATTACAAGACCTCAAAAGTCATCCCCTAATGTGGTTTAAGCATTGTTGTGAACACAGAAAATCCAATTTGGTTGTTTTTCCTATTAAAAAAGTGTGAAAAAGGCCCTACCAATGTGTTTTGCTGTGCATGACTGCACATTAGAGCGTGTTTCATTCTGCAGCACAGCGTTTTGGAGGAAGTTTAGTTCCTCCAATATTGGACATGAACTAAACTTCCTCCAAAATGCTGTGCTGCAGAATGAAACATACTCTAATGTGCAGTCATGCACAGCAAAACACGTTGGTAGGGCCTTTTTCACACTTTTTTAATAGGAAAAACAACCAAATTGGATTTGCACCCAAGAGGGAAAGAGGTTGAGCCATCCTAGAAATGTTTTAGTGAATTAATATATAACATTTAGCAGACGCTTTTATCCAAAGCGACTTACAGTCATGCGTGAATAAATGTTTACGTATGGGTGGTCCTGGGAATCAAACCCAATATCCTGTCGTTGCGATGCTCTGCTAAGATGCTTGACAGGGTTATAAATGTTTTGTGATGCCTCAATTTAATATGATTTATAAGGCCTTTATTAAGCGGTGCTTATACCACCCTTTATAAAGCGCAGGTTTGTGTCAAATTTGACATAGTGGGTTGTGTCACATATGACATTGGTGATTATGTCACACGGTTATGCCACATTTATGAACCATTTATAAAGCATGACATACGGTTATAGATGATTTGTAACACATTTTTGTAGTGTTTATGAAGGCTTTATAAGCTGCACGTCATTTAAGATCTGGACCTTCTATTGCATCTGTATCAAAGTCTTTATAATAACACGATGCAGGGGAATGAAATATAGTTGATGAACAGGTGTAAAGCTGTGCTGTTTTATTTGAGGAATGACCTCACTGGTCGGTGCACCACAGCAATACTCTATATTCTGTCAAGGGATGATGCATACCTGTAAAAGTTGACATTGGCCTCAAGGTACTGGTACTAACATGATTGAATCAATTGCTGTTGAAGGATACTATGTGTTGAGCCAAGTGTTTTGTTCTAGGTTTGCCAGACCTGGTTCCTGATCCAAACTATGTGCAGGCCTCCACGTATATCCAGAGGGCTCACATGTACTCTCTCCGCTGTGCTGCCGAGGAGAAATGCTTGGCAAGGTAAGAGACCTTTAAAATGTTTTAATAAGTGTCTGTATTTGCTTTGGATGAGGAGAACATACATAATGTTGTTAGTAGTCACTCTGCGTACTTTAATGTTATGAAAGATAATCACCAGCTTTTTGTAAGGCAGTATGCACATGCCTCCAGTTAGAACAGATTGAACGATTCCATGTGCCTATCAGTGAATATTAGAATTTAATGTCTCAGCTCCGGACTGTTTTATCTACCTGCTTAGTAAAGTTACTCCTTATCTAAGCTGCAGTATATAAAGTTTCGAACCCAGTTAGTGCAAGATCAATGACCTAAAATCTGGTCACCTATACCTGTCACTAAGGCTGCATTTACACAATTCGGATATGTTGCCACTAATTGGTCTTTTGACCAATCAGATCATATCTTTTGCCAATAATTGGTCAAAAGATCAGATTTGGGCTGCCTGTGTAAATGCATGCTTGTCTATCTAACCTGGCCTGTCAGTAAATGGTCCTCTGAGTGGTTTGGTCTGCAGTCGTAGCACACATAATGTGCCTCTGACTTTGGCCCCAGGGTTAGATTGGTACGGTACAATTGCCCAGGCTGCAGAGCATTTAAATGATGGCGATGAACTGTTGTCCCACTGGCTCTCCTGTTTGCCCTCCTTCCCTTCTCAAGCACAGCCATTCCTCAAAGCCCTCTCATATTCTGTGTTATCAGCAATCATGGACAGATGGCCTTGTATAATGTGCTATACACTCCAATGTCAACAACAGCCATAAGATAAATTACAAAGATTTTTACTGATACTTTGGAATGCAGGTTAATATTAAAACAATTCTAAAAGATGTGTTCATACTGGACCTCTCTACACAGTGTATGCTTGTCCACTACAAAGCTTTCCTTGCTACAAGACTGAAAACGTGTGCAGTAGGCTATGGAGATTAATCACAGTAATCTGTAGTGTGAATTATTTATTTAACATATTCCTTCCCTCCAGATTTTCAAGGCCCGCTCAATTCTGTCTAGTTGCTCACATTGTGAGCCTGAGGTATCAGAAAGTCACCGGGACAACCCTTGGGAGACTAGTTCTCTGTAGCCATCTGTACTTTCCTTCAGTCATTGTTATTCCATACTTTGTGTTTGTCTCCCCACAGCACTGCCTACAGCGGTGAGACTACAGACTATGACATCAGAGTCCTGCTTCGCTTCCCACAGAGGGTTAAGAACCAGGGGACGGCTGACTTTATGCCCAACCGACCCCGACACACCTGGGAGTGGCACAGCTGCCATCAGTGAGTAACCAGTGTCCCCAAACCCATATATGCTATTGGTTAATGATACTCAAAACAAATCAAATCAAATTGTATTTGTCACATGTGCCGAATACAACAGGTGTAGACCTTACAGTGAAATGCTTACTTTACAAGCCCTTACCTGACAATGCAGTTTTAGGAAAAAAAATTAAATAATAAATAAATAATTAAAGAGCAGCAGTAAAATAACAATAGCGAGGCTATATAAAGGGGGTACCGGGTCAATGTGCGGGGGCACTGGTTAGTCGAGGTAATTGAGGTAATATGTACATGTAGGTAGAGTTATTAAAGTGACTATGCATAGATAATAACAGAGATTAGCAGCAGCGTAAAATAGTGCAGTGGGGGGGGCAATGCAAATAGTCTGGGTGGCCAGTTGGTTAGATGTTCAGGAGTCTTATGGCTTGGGGGTAGAAGCTGTTTAGAAGCGTCTTGGACCTAGACTTGGCTCTCCGGTGTTCTTGTACTGCTTGCCGTACGGTAGCAGAGAGAACAGTCTATGACTAGGGTGGCTGGAGTCTTTGACAATTTTTAGGGCCTTCCTCTGACACCGCCTGGTATAGAGGACCTGGATGGCAGGAAGCTTGTCCCCAGTGATGTACTGGGCCGTACTCACTACACTCTGTAGTGCCTTGCGGTTGAAGGCCAAGCAGTTGCCATACCAGGCAGTGATGCAACCCATCAGGATGCTCTCGATGGTGCAGCTGTAGAACCTTTTGAGGATCTGAGGACCCATGCCAAGTCTTTTCAATCTCCTAAGGGGGAATAGATTTTGTCATGAAATTTTCACAACTGTCTTGGTGTGCTTGGATCTTGATAGTTTGTTGGTGATGTGGACGCCAAGGACCTTGAAACTCTCAACTTGCTACATGACAGCCCCCGTCGATGAGAATGGGGTTGTGCTCAGACCTCCTTTTCCTGTAGTCCACAATTATCTCCTTTGTCTTTATCACGTTGAGGGAGAGGTTGTTGTCCTTGCACCACACGGTCAGGTCTCTGACCTCCTCCTTATAGACTGTCTCGTCATTGTCGGTGATCAGGCCTACCACTGTTGTGTCATCGGCAAACTTAATGATGGTGTTGGAGTCATGCCTGGCCATGCAGTCATGAGTGAACAGGGAGTACAGGAGGGGACTGAGCACGCACCCCTGAGGGGCCCCCGTGTTGATGATCAGTGTGGCGGATGTGTTGTTACCTACCCTTACCACCTGTCAGGCCCGTCAGGAAGTCCAGGGTCCAGTTGCAGAGGGAGGTGTTTAGTCCCAGGGTCCTTATCTTTGAGGGCACTATGGTGTTGAACGCTGAGCTGTAGTCAATGAATAGCGTTCTCACATAGGTGTTTCTTTTGTCCAGGTGTGAAAGGGCAGTGTGGATCAGTTGGGGCCGTATGCAAATTGGAGTGGGTCTGGGGTTTCTGGGATAATGGTGTTGATGTGAGCCATGACCAGCCTTTCAAAGCACTTCATGGCTACAGGCATGTGTACTACGGGTCGGTAGTCATTTAGGCAGGTTACCTTAGTGTTCTTTGGCACAGGGACTATGGTGGTCTGCTTTAAACATGTTGGTATTACAGACTCAGACAGGGAGAGGTTGAAAATGTCAGTGAAGACACTTGCCAGTTGGTCAGCGCATGCTCGGAGTACACGTCCTGGTAATCCATCTGGCCCTGCGGCCTTGTGAATGTTGACCTGTTTATAGGTCTTACTCACATCGGCTGTGGAGAGCGTGATCACACAGTCGTCCGGAACAGCTGATGCTCTCATGCATGTTTCAGTGTTAGTTGCCTCGAAGCGAGCATAGAAGTTATTTAGCTGTCCTTCCCTTTGTAGTCTGTAATAGTTTGCAGGCCCTGCCACATCCGATGAGCGTCGGAGCCGGTGTAGTACGATTCAATCTTAGTCTTGTATTGACGCTTTGCCTGTTTGATGGTTCGTTGAAGGGCATAGTGGGATTTCTTATAAGCTTCCGGGTTAGAGTACCGCTCCTTGAAAGCGGCAGCTCTACCCTTTAGCTCAGTGCGAATGTTGAATGTAATCCATGGCTTCTGGTTGGGGTGCGTACGTACAGTCACTGTGGGGACGACGTCCTCAAAGCACTTATTGATAAAGCCAGTGACTGATGTGTTGTACTCCTCAATGCCATCGGAAGAATCCCGGAGCATATTCCAGTCTGTGCTAGCAAAACAGTCCTGTAGTTTAGCATCTGCTTCATCTGACCACTTTTTTATAGATCGAGTCACTGTTGCTTCCTGCTTTAATTTTTGCTTGTAAGCAGGAATCAGGAGGATAGAATTAGGGTCAGATTTGCCAAATGGAGAGCTTTGTACGCATCCCTGTGTGTGGAGTAAAGGTGGTCTATAATTGTTTTCCCTCTGGTTGCACATTTAACATGCTGATAGAAATGAGGTCAAATTGATTTAAGCTTCCCTGAATTAAAGTACCCGCCACTAGGAGCTCCGCCTCTGGATGAGCGTTTTCCTGTTTGCTTATGGCGGTATACAGCTCATTGAGTGCGGCTTTAGTGTCAGCATCGGTCTGTGGTGGTGTGTAGACAGCTATGAAAAATACAGATGAAAACTCTCTAGGTAGATAGTGTGGTCTACAGCTTATCATGAGATACAAAACCTCGAGACTTCCTTAGATATCGTGCACCAGCGGTTGTTTACAACTATTCATAGAGTGCCACCCCTTGTCTTACCAGGGGCTGCTGTTCTATCCTGCCGGTACAGTGTATAACCCGCCAGTTATTCACGTCGGTTATTCATGTTATTATTGTCGGTGAAACATAAGATATTACAGTTTTTAATGTCCCGTTGGTAGGATATATGTGCTTTTAATTTGTCAATTTTATTATCCAGCGATTGTACGTTGTCCAATGGTACCGATGGCAAAGGCAGATTAGCCACTTGTCGCCGGATCCTCACAAGGAACCCCGATCTCCTTCCGCGAAACCTCAGTCTCTTTCTCCTGCGAATAACGGGGATAAGGGCCTGTTTGGGTGTCTGGAGTAAATATCTCTCTTCCGACTCATAAAAGAAAAATTATTCATCCAATTCGAGGTGAGTAGTCGCTGTTCTGATGTCCAGAAGCTCTTTTCGGTCATAAGAGACAGTAGCAGCAACATTATGTACAAAATAAGTTACAAACAATGCGAAAAATCGAACAAAATAGCACGATTGATTAAGAGCCCATTAAACATCAGCCATCCTCTCCGTCGCCATTGTACACAACCTTGCTATGTTAAAAACGGTAAGATCCTTGCTCTACAGGGTTAATCTGATTTGCTGTTTCATGTGACACGTTGTCTGTTTAGCTCATTTGTTTTCTATTAGTTTGGTTAGCTGAGGTTGGTGCGTTCACATTTGTTCTTTTTGGTGAAGTCATGACTTTACTTAATACAGTATGTCATGACATCACTGATATGTTTGGACACCCTCTGCCCTGCCCTTCTCTATGACCTTGCGTTCCACAATGATTGTATTGGTCACAGTATGTCTGGGTTCATTGGGTTTGTGCAACAAGTCTCAGGCTGTACTTACTGTCCTCAGCTCTATGGAATGTTGACTGCCCATTAGCAGATTGGCAATGTTGCCTGGTGACATCACTGTTCGTTTATACATTGGTTTCCAGGGCGGGAGTTAGCCAATGCAACAGCTAGATTTGACTGGCCAATGGAAATGAGAATGGAATCCATAAATGTTCCTGTCAATCTGTGCCCTGCATCATAGGCCTGGTATTATATGATGACATGATTTTGTGTTAGTGGAGCAGCACAGAACTCATGGTCTCCTGAGTGGCACAGCAGTCTAAGGCACTGCATCTCAGTGCAAGAGGTGTCAATACAATACTTGGTTCAAATCCAGGCTGCATCACATCTGGATGTGATTGTGAGTCCCATGGGGTGGTGCACAATTGGCCCAGTGTCAGCTGGGGTAGGCTGTCATTGTAAATAGGAATTTGTTCCTAACTGATTTGCCTGGTTAAATAAATAAAAAGAACACAGTAACAAGTGTGCTTGTTTTGAGATAAGAACAACTCTTTACCAAATCATCTTTACTGTCCTATGTTGTGCCCTCCAATGGAATATTTTAATACAATGTGTAGTCAGAGTATGCCCCCTTAATCCATCCATATTTTAATTTGTGTATTGAGAAAATGTTATACGGTACAGAAAATCGAGGATAAAACCTTAGAATCAGTGTTTTATAGAGACAAACAGATAGCATGAACTCTGTTTAATTAAAATACAGCGTGCATCATTAGATTCAGATTTCTCTATTAAAAATGATGTACATCTAAGTATTACATTTCTGTCCATTTACACAATACAGTGATCAATAATGATCAAACAGTACAACAGATGTACACAGTTAAAATCCGGATGACGTACAGTGCCTTCGGAAAGTAGTCAGACCCCTTGACTTTTTTTCAAATGTCTTTTATCACATTCCCAGTGGGTCAGAAGTTTACATACACTCAATTAGTATTTTGTAGCATTGCCTTTAAATTGTTTGACTTGGGTCAAATGCTCCACAAGCTTCCCACAATAAGTTGGGTGAATTTTGGCTCATTCTTCCTGAGAGGCCTTTCAGGTTATGTCGATATAGGACTCGTTTTACTGTGGATATAGATACTTTTGTACCTGTTTCCTCCAGCATCTTCACAAGGTCCTTTGCTGTTGTTCTGGGATTGATTTGCACTTTTCGCACAAAAGTACGTTTATCTCTAGGAGACAGAACGGGTCTCCTTCCTGAGCGGTATGACGGCTGCATGGTCCCATGGTGTTTATACAAATTTCATTTGATTTGTTTGTTAACAAGACATTTGTGGAGTGGTTGAAATACGAGTTTTAATGACTCCAACCTAAGTGTATGTAAACTTCCGACTTCAACTGTACATAAGTATTCAGATCCTTTACTCAGTACTTTGTTGAAGCACCTTTGGCAGCAATTACAGCCTTGAGTCTTCTTGTGTGTGACGCTACAAGCATGGCACACCTGTATTTGGGGAGTTTCTCCCATTGTTCTCTGCAGATCCTTTCAAGCTCTGTCAGGTTGGACGGGGGAGCGTTGCTGCACAGCTATTCTCAGGTCTCCCAGAGATGTTTCAATCGGGTTCAATTCTGGGCTCTGGCTGGGTATTCAGAGACTTGTCCCAAAGCCACTCCTGCGTTGGCTTGGCTGTGTGCTTAAGGTCGTTGTCCTGTTGGAAGGTGAACCTTCACCCCAGTCTGAGGTTCTGAGTGCTCTGGAGCAGGTTTTCATCAAGGATCTCACTGTACTTTGCTCTGTTCATCTTTGCCTCGATCCTGACTAGTCTCATAGTCCCTACCGCTGAAAAACACGCCCACAGCATGATTCTGCCACCACCATGCCTCACCGTAGGGATGGTGCCAGGTTTCCTCCAGACGTGACGCTTGGCATTCAGGCCAAAGAGTTGAATCTTGGTTTCATCAGACCAGAGAATCTTGTTTCTCATGGTCTGAGAGTCTTTAGGTGACTTTTGGCAAACTCCAAGCTGGCTGTCATGTGCCTTTTACTGAGGAGTGGCTTCCGTCTGGCCACTCTACCGTAAAGGCCTGATTGGTGGAGTGCTGCAGACATAGTTGTCCTTCTGGAAGGTTCTCCCATCTCCACAGAGATGTGTCGAGGCACAGACCCCTTCCTCAGATCTGTGCCTCAACACAATCCTGTCTTGGAGCTCTATGGACAAAATTCCTTCGGCCTCATGGCTTGGTTTTTGTTCTGACATACACTGTCAACTGTGGGACCTTACATAGACAGGTGTGTGCCTTTCCAAATCATGTCCAATCAATTGAATTTACCACAGGTGGACTCCAATCAAGTTGTGGAAACATCTCAAGGATGATCAATTTCATATCTCATAGCAAAGGGTCTGAATACTTATGTAAATAAGGTATTTCTGTTTTTGTTTTTTTATACATTTGCTAAAATTTCTAAAAACCTGTTTTCACTTTGTCATTATGGGGTATTGTGTCGAGATTGAGGATTTATTTTTATTTAATCCATTATAGAATAAGGCTGTAACGTGACAAAATGTGGAAAAACTCAAGGGGTCTGAATACTATTCTGAATGCACTGTACATGCAAATATTCAGATTATGCTCCTCTTTTGTTCTCTGTATCTCTATGTAGCACAAGCATACAGTGACCCCTTACCTCTAAGGTCAAAGGCCATGGCTACTGTTTGCCCAGGTGTTATGTGATACATTTCTGGGATTCCTGTAATGGTTGCACTGTATGGCACTGTATGGAATGCAAACACCATCCACTAAATATTTCCCCCCGTTCTCCTGCCTGGCATCCTGGAAGTCTTTGTATTGCATTTTAACACAGCTGGAAAATGACTCATGGGTATAAAGTGCAAAGTGGGATTGGAATGTTTTGTATGTTAGGATTACAAGCCAGTCTTATTCCAGCCTTCTCCCTGTGTCCTTCCAAAAGTTAATTCTCTCTAGTTGACATAGTCACAGGGGGAGATCCAGGAATCCAAGGCGAGGGAAAGGGCCCTCCAGTCCAGACAGCTCTAGGCCCAGTGTCTCCTTGTCTGTCCCACTCTCACAGAGAGATAACAAACTCAAGGCTACCATCTAAGTAAACGTCTGTCGTAGGGAAAAGATTATGGCCATATTGTAAACCCCAATTGCACTGAACACCCGCCACAAAACCCCTGCCCATAGACACATTAACACACAAACACACACAAACACACTCACACACATCACATACAGAGGGTGTTTTGCAGAGAGCTGCCCTCTCAGGATACCCAGTGTACAGCCCTTTCAATTCCTCTGTGTTTACAGATTCCCTGTGTAGTCAGTGCAGATCCCCCTTAGAGAATCACATCGTGTAGCTTTTAGCCTGCGGAAACACACTGTTCCTCACCTGAGAGGAGCTGTTTACCATCTCCAACTGCTATGGAAAGAATGACTTCTTTCATTTGTCACCTTCTCCATTGGTGGAAAGTACCCGTCTGCCTTTCCCTCCAAGCCTCCATTCAATCTTTAATGACTACGCCAGTAAAAAGTTGTAGCTATGTTAAAACAGGGAGCATGAGGTAAGCAGACTATGTTATTATTTATACAGTCTGAGTCCTACTGACTGAACCAGCTCCAGCACTTACCACACCTGCACTACATTCACCAAAACAAACACTGACAAAATTCTTAGTGTCTGGAATCTGGAATGTGACTTTCAGTAAAAATTGCAAGAAAGGGTGATTCATTTCAATAATTAGGATTAGGATACATTTAAGTACCTGTGAGATGAATAGGTTGACAATGCACTCCAGCTTATCAGCCATTAGACACTGTTCACAGTTCAGATGATGTCTTTCATAGGACATCTAACTTGGCTGAAATACGAGGCCATTACTGTATCTGGGAATTGAGATGCTGTCACGCCCTGGCAATAGAGAGCTCTCTAGGTTTCTCTATGGTGTGTTGGGTCAGGGCGTGACTAGGGTTATGTAGGGAACTCTATGTTGGTTTTTGGTTAGGTTCCCAATTAGAGGCAGCTGGTTGTCATTGCCTCTAATTGGGAATCCTATTTAAGTTGGTTCCCTGCCCCACTTGCCTTGTGGGTTATTGTTTGTATTTGTGTGCGCGCCACACCTGCGTTACGGTCTGTTCTTTGTTTATTTGCCAGTTGCATTTAAAATGAAGTATGTATACTGGAACCCTCGCTGCATCTTGGTCCTCTCCATCAGAAAACCGTGACAGAATAACCCACCCCGAAAGGACCAAGCAGTGTGGCCAGATGGAGAAGGAGTTCTTGACCGTGGCGGAGATAAAGGCGGATTGGGAGGCCCTGCCTTGGCGGGAGTTCCTGGGGGGTTCGCGGCCACAGCAGCCCCAAGATTTTTTTGGGGGGGGGCACATGGTGCCGGCCCAACGCACCAGGTCCCCTGTGCGCATCCAGAGCCCGGCACGGCCTGTCCCTGCTCCACGCACCAGGTCCCCTGTGCGCATCCAGAGCACGGCACGGCCTGTCCCTGCTCCACGCACCAGGTCCCCTGTGCTCCTTCAGAGCCCAACACGTCCTGTTCCTGCTCCACGCATCAGGTCCCCTGTGCGCATCCAGACCCCGGCACGTCCTGTCCCTGCTCCACACATCAGGTCCCCTGTGCGCATCCAGAGCCCGGCACGTCCTGTCCCTGCTCCACGCATCAGGCCCCCTGTGCGCATCGAGAGCCCGGCACGTGCTGTCCCTGCTCCACGCCCCCCTGTGTGCATCGAGAGCCCGGCACGTCCTGTCCCTGCTCAACGCATCAGGTCCCTTGTGCGCAACCAGAGCCCGGCAGGGCCTGTCCCTGCTCCACGTACCAGGCCTCTAGGGTGTCGTCCCAGCCTGGTACGTACTGTTCCTGCTCCACGCACCAGGCCTCTAGGGTGTCGTCCCAGCCTGGTACGTACTGTTCCTGCTCCACACACCGGGCCTCCAGTGCGTCTTCTCGGGTTGGTACGGCCCGCACCGGAGCCGCCACCGCCAAAGGCTCACCCCAAGGCCCCATTGACTCTAGGTGGCGGTCAGAGTCCGCACCTTTGGGGGGGGGGATACTGTCACGCCCTGGCCATGGAGAGCTCTCTAGGTTTCTCTATGGTGTGTTGGGTCAGGGCGTGACTAGGGTTATGTAGGGAACTCTATGTTGGTTTTTGGTTAGGTTCCCAATTAGAGGCAGCTGGTTGTCGTTGCCTCTAATTGGGAATCCTATTTAAGTTGGTTCCCTGCCCCACTTGCCTTGTGGGTTATTGTTTGTATTTGTGTGTACCTGTGTGTGCCACACCTGCGTTACGGTCTGTTCTTTGTTTATTGTTTTTTGCCAGTTGCATTTAAAATGAAGTATGTATACTGGAACCCTCGCTGCATCTTGGTCCGCTCCATCAGAAAACCGTGGCAGATGCGATATGTTTTACATTTACCATGCTGCCATTTATTCCAAACAGCAAGAGACAGAATAAGATGGAAGCCTTCTTATTCACTGTGCAACACAGTTTCTAATGCATATTTAAAGGAATCCCCCATGTATGTCACTTATATTCTCAACCTTACAGTGTAACAGTATCTGTCTGATTTATCTGAGTACCACAGTGTTAACAGTTAGTATGGAAAGGATATTCACAACATGCTGGTCTGCAGAGGGCAACAGTAAACAGCCAGCCCTCTCAGGTCACTGTCTGACACTTGGCATTGGTCCACATCCCAGCTACAAGATGGTGCAAGGCTATTAGAGTAAATGATTTCAGATGGACCAGCACCAGCAGTACACTGAGATACAGAGTGGTGTAACTCATTTCACATTCTGAGGATATGATTTGTTCTCATGGGTAACCAGCAGTGGCAAAACCCAGCATTCCAACACTGTAAAATCTGTGTAAACACATTCACTCACACACGAACACATGCTCAATCCTTCACTTATCTTGCGGTAGTGATTAAAACTTTCCAGATTGACATAAAGTAATTAACGAGACCTCATTCATCAATAGATTGTTAATGTCTTGCTTCATCAGTGCTTGGTTGTAGGTATTAATTACATTCTAGTCTCCTTTGGTACGTTGTGATACGCTTAGTCAAGCTGCACCGAGTTGAAGTGTTGACAGGTGAGGGCAATGGGCTGTTCAAATAAACAAGCACATCTAATTTAAAGACTTTGGATGGTGGCCTGCAGTAAACAGTTTGCTTTGTGTTGGTTTACGGATTATCATGTAATTATCCTTTATCTAAATTGAGCACGTCTCTAGTATTGGCTGTTGTACCTGTCATTAACTGAATTTATAAATGTTAAAATTAGACTCTTCTTTGTTCCCTTGCTGACCACCCTGTGCCATGCCTCCTCTCTCTCCTGCGCTACACACAGACACCTTTTACCGGTCACACATTCATTTTTATATGGTAAGTGGACATTTACTCCCCTCTTTTTGCACTCCCGACCACCTATTTGCCCTTCTGTCTACCCACAGACACTACCACAGCATGGATGAGTTCAGCCACTATGACCTGCTGGAGGTCACCACAGGAAAGAAGGTGGCTGAGGGACACAAGGCCAGCTTCTGTCTGGAGGACACCACTTGTGACTTTGGTCACCTGAAGCGTTATGCCTGCACATCTCACACTCAGGTAGATGCACTAGCACATCTCTCACTAAGGTAGATTTGCCAATATACTTGGCATGGCATCATTAATTTGTCCGAAGACAAGTCGGTGTCTTGGTCTTGCAGCGGGTGCTGCAACAATGTATCATCTGAGTTTGGATAGCAACCACAAAATGACTCTTGTTTAACAGTTCTTCCACCCCACTCAGTCTTTCTATGAGTCAGAGATGGTGCAGGCACGTCTCTCTGGTGCTGAGCTATAAGCATAGTCTGATATTCAACATAAATAACTCTCCTCTATGTTCCTCCAGGGTCTGAGTCCGGGCTGCTACGATACATACAACGCTGATATTGATTGCCAGTGGATCGATATAACAGACATCCAACCTGGGAACTACATACTAAAGGTACGTTCTGATGTGTACTTGGTAATCTTCCAGGAAGACGACATTTCAAAGGCAACATTCCATAGGAAAAGGTGTGCCCGACCAGGTTACTGGAAAAAATGTATTGGAAAGTTTTACATTTGGAAAGTTGTCTAAAGCTATCAAACATTACATTTCCTAGACTGTGGCTCATACCAATCTACTAGTTTTGATTGCTGTTCAGTCCCATCGCTCTCTTGCTTGTCTGTGTTGACCTCAAGTGTTTCAATGAGGGACGAATCCTAACTTGGGTTGCATGTAGTGGACAGTAATATTTGACATGTCTATATACAGTATATATGATATTGTAAATACCTCACATGCGACTCGTAAGAAGACCAAACAATTAGCCTATTCAAATGTTTCTCTGATAATTAAAATATACAAGCAAGCATTAGGCAATGAGTTGACGTTGACTAGCAAGAATTGGTCTGAGAATTGTCTGGGGTGGCAGGGTAGCCTAGTGGTTAGAGCATTGGACTAGTAACCGAAAGGTTGCAAGTTCAATTCCCCGAGCTGACAAGGTACAAATCTGTCGTTCTGCCCCTGAACAGGCAGTTAACCCATTGTTCCTAGGCCGTCATTGAAAATAAGAATTTGTTCTTAACTGACTTGCCTAGTAAAATAAAGGTCAAAATAAAAAATATATCAAAGGCAGGTATTTAATTAACGTTGTACAAATAATAGATTCACCTACAAGCCATAAAGCTTAAGTTACAGGGCATTATTCTAAGTATATACAGTAGACTCAAGGCCACTGTGTGATGCCTGCTTAAAGCATGAACAGAAATAAGTTTACAAGTCCAGAGGCCTAGAATTCTAAGAAATTAGAATTGATCCTACA
Organism: Brachymystax lenok tsinlingensis; assembly: GCA_030435695.1. Taxonomy (NCBI): domain Eukaryota; kingdom Metazoa; phylum Chordata; class Actinopteri; order Salmoniformes; family Salmonidae; genus Brachymystax; species Brachymystax lenok. The sequence continues at coordinate 28,011,551 of CM059819.1, read as the reverse complement.
AGCTTCCTCCAAATCAAATTTAATTTGTCACATGCTCTAAATACAACAGTGAAATGCTTACTTGCAATGAAGCTCAAGAAATAGAGTTAAGAAAGAAAAAAAAAAAAAAAGATCAAAAAGCAACACAAGAAAATGACATAACGAGGCTATATACAGGGGGTACCGACACCGAGTCAATGTGTGGGGGTACAGGTTAGTCGAAGTAATTTGTAAAGTGACTATGCATAGATAATAAACAGAGTAGCAGCAGTGTAGAAACAAGGGGGGGGTCAATGTAAATAGTCCTGGTGGCCATTTGATGAATTGTTCAGCGGTCTTATGGCTTGAGGGTAGAAGCTGTTAAGGAGCCTTTTGATCCTAGACTTGGCGCTCCGGTACCGCTTGCCATGCGGTAGCAGAGAGAACAGTCGATGACTTGGGTGACTGGAGTCTTTGACCATTTTTTGGGCATGGACTGGATACAGGATAAGAGATATCAAAGGCATTTCATTCCATTTATAACATCTGAAGGTGTAACCTTTCAACCCAAAACCAACCACCATTGAGCACAGAGATCATACATACATATAGATAGCATCAGAGTTATCCTCAGTGAACAGTAACCACAGAGATCATGCGTACATATAGATAGCATCAGAGTTATCCTCAGTGAACAAGTTTCAGATAGAAAACATATGTAGATACTATATAGATAACAGAGATACAACAAAGGACAATGCCGAAGGACTAGTCAGCCCTTCCCCCTCTGAGAGGCCAAAATTATTGGCCCCTCAGAAGGGGAAGGGCTGACTAGTCCTTGGGCATTGTCCTTTGTTCCTGGACCATTTGCCATGCAACTCCAGGTGTCAGAGAGCACATAAATTAGCTTCCAGCACACATATAGCTATCTTAGTTCCTAATCAATTCCCCATTGACATCAACAAATGATTTAAGCAGCACTTCAAATGTTTTATTTACACATACAGTATCTCAAATCAAGATTCTCCCACCAGTCTCTGCCCAGAATTCCACTGGTAAAAGTACTGTGTAAGTTATTGTTTTATTCCTACCTGCCTAGCTGTAGTGGTATCATCTTGTGTCCTCCTCTGCCTCTCAGCTCCAGGTGAACCCTAAGTACCTTATCTTGGAGTCCGACTTCACCAACAATGTGGTGAGGTGTAATATCCACTACACGGGACGCTTCGTCACAACAACCAACTGCAAGATATCTCAGTGAGTGCAGCAACATCTCTTTTATGACACTAGTCAAAAGACAAGCTCTCATTATTATGCCAAACTACCTAGAGCTAATGTTTTTTAGTTTATTACCTAATGATTCTGTTCATGTTCATCAATGTCACCAAGATGAATGATTACTGATAGTTTTATATTGCCTCTCAAAAGGAGCGGTAAGGCTATTGGTACTTTCAATGGGTTCATTAGGAAGTGTATTATTACACTCCGAATTACTGCTAAATCCTTTTTATGAAAAAGACTCAGCTTTAGAGCATACTTTATCTGAGCAATGAAAATGTACAGGTGAGGTGGTAAATCACTTCTAGTTCTATGGAGTATATAGGGAGTACACAGATAATGAAATGGTGAGTGGGCTAAAGCATTCAGAAACCATGTTACCCATGATACAACAGTGATATGTGGCGTTTTATTTGACATTGGAATGATATATAAATGTATAATGACAGTATATACCCTCTGTGTATGTCCTAGTTGTGAATAACTAACAAACATGCTATTTCGTTTTTTTATTGTTTAGTTTCAGTTTTCGTTTTTGTGTTAGGGACAGAAAGTGGGGAGGATAGGAGCCATTTGTATTGTAGTTTTTTGGGCTGATTGATCAGGTCAAAGGTTAGGTTAGGTTTAAATGATGAACTCCATCTCAAGCGCTGAGACTGATACTAAAAAATATGGTGGAAGGAAACTCTCTCTCACCCATGTTTACACCAAGCCAATGCTTTTTAACTTTAGCGGTACATATAAGAAGAACAGGGGCAGACTGGGACCAGAAATCGGCCCTGATACACCAGACATTGTTTTTCGCTTGAGGCCCCCTCACCAGCCATTTTATTTATTTAAGGCCCCCATTATTAGCCAGATAATGATGATTTTGTGCAACAACAAAAAAGTTAGACAGGCCCACTGGGCTAAAAATGCACCAGCCCATCTGACATTTCAGCCAGTCCGTTCCTAAAGGAGAATCAAGTTAACTACTTAGCCAAATTTGTTCCTTGTTAGCTAGTAATAGCTAGTGATAGTGATGCACAAACTAGGCCTATTTGAAACTTCGCCATCTCCTGGCAGCATTTCAATAACTTTTAAAACACTTCAAACCATGAAAACCCCATTGAAAACCCCATTCGATTTCTGTCCAAAGTTTAGGGAAAAAAATGAAACTGAATATAATTCGTTATTGTTTTTATTTTAATTTGTTTTGGAGTCAAAGATAATAGTTTTAGTTTTTCAAACGGGTTTGTTCATTATTTTAATCAGTTTCTAAATAGTTTTTTCATGATTGGTTTTCGTTTAGCTTCAGTTTAAGTTTACTATAATAACCTTGCCTCGGTCAACAGAAAAGGCCTTTAATAAGAATGTGTGGACAGGTACACTAGCCTCTCTGTCTCTCTGTGTCATGAACACCCGCCTCATTGTTTTGTTTGTTCTGTGTCCATCCTGAAGGTCCTGATCGGACGTGGGAAGGCTGCCCAGCCAGGGTGAGTCCTCCAGGACAGTGCTGTTCCATTGAAATGTGAATGGAATTCATTTTGTTATTGTTGTTGCTGTTTTGTTTGTGCTGTTTTTGGTTTCCTGGGCCCAGAGTGAACAAGGGTTCCAGTGGCACTGAAGAGAACATGGGGATATTTACACAAGCACACAAACTGAAAAACCCACAGTCTCCATTGTTGTTTTCCTTGTATATTATCCATAACCTTCTCTCCCAGACCAACCCCACTGCTCTTATTTCTACTCTGACAGCCTTAATGAGGCTTTTGTCCATGAAATAGTAAACATCTTGGACATTGAATACGTTGCTCACAGCTGTGAGCAGAGTGGCTCGGTTTGGTTTTAAATAAGGTGTGAAATGGAGCTGGTGCTGAAATTAGTGGTCCCAGACGAGTCTGGGCTCAACTGCAATTCAACAAATATTGTGCATTCATCCATGCTGTCTGGGAGGAAGACATGGCAGCCCAGCCAGTGACTCACTAGGACCATTATAGTGTTTTTCTTCTCTCTGCCTCTTTGTGCCAGGTTGAAAAATTGTGATTCTCTGAGTACATTTGCATAGTGTAATATTATGGAGAGACTAGAGAGAGGGGAGAAGCCAGGTCTTGTTTGTTTGCATACGTTAGTCTCCATCAAGTAGTCACTCAACATAAAGAGGCTGTCAGAAACTAGAGCGTTACCGCCTCTAAATACCATCAAAGTCAGTTTTCGTCCTCGTCCTTTTTTGTATTTGTCTCACAGGAAAACATCAAGCTTAGTTGGCAGAACTGCCATTTATTTTCAGAGGTGCTTTCCAGAATGAAACTTACATTGGATTTTTCTTATTCAACAACCAACACTGGTCAGATGCCAAATAGGTTATCTGTAGCTTTGTAAGAAGAATGTACATGACAATTAACCCACTGATGCATGGTTTTAGCTATGGAGAACTGTACTTGTTTTAATTGATTGTATTGTCTTTTTTTAATGAAAGGGTCTTTAGTACTGTGTTTGAATTGTTGCTGTATTTGTGAAATTCCAGGAACTCATATAGTTTTTTATGAAAATCCAGATCATACTTTTGATTTGTTCAGTTGAGTGTGATGCGGCAGAGAGTGACTGTAAAAAAAAAAAGAAACTGATGTTGTAAAACCTATCATTGTGATGCATTTCACTAGTAGGTTTAGCTTGGCATTACAGACAGAGTGCCGAAATGCCGCCTCTACCTACCTCTGAAAGAGTGAGCTATTGTTTCCAGTTGAGTGTAAGATTTCTATTAGGCATCCCTGTGATGATGGCCCGCTATGGCCTCCCACACACTCCGTTGCAACACACACCTACAGTAAAACACTTAAGAGAAAGGATTTAGAAACACGAACAAATGCAGAACAGGTCTAGTCTTGTATACTGTTTATATACCATATTACACATTAACATTACCATTTTAACATTGTACATAGTAGTCTATCAATGCTATCATTGACCAACACTTCTTTGTACTCTGGTTGTTCTTGATATTGTATGTTTACCAAGACAGGTGGAAAGTATAATTAGGAGATTCTATTCAGTCAATGGAATGACAATATTAGACTTGTGGATTATAGCAGGTATTATTAAATATATGAGTATATGTTGATTTGCTTGAATTCTTCTGTTCTTGAACACCTGTCAAAAATGACATACCCAATAAAGACATACATTTACACCTCTATAAGGTGTTTGGACTGACATGTGAATGTTGTTTACAGGCTGTAGTTACTGATGTGGTTTCTGTCATTGTGTTAAAAAAATATGTAGTTTTTTATGGGTTAATAGCACAATAATGGATCAAAAATGTATTCAAGGTTTTTGGTCATCTGCATGCACGAGACATAAACATTAGGCAAAACTGTTAGGATTTGGACATACATCCATTTTTGTTATGGCACCTTCATTTTATTGTCCCTATTATGTCTAAGAATTCCATGGTCAGTTTGGGATTGTACTGCTCCGGAGTGTTCACATAATAGGCCACACATCCAAACAAACAGTGCTGTTGATTCAGAAATGCCCTGAGATTTGAATATTGAAAAGTTATTTATGGTTTCCTACTCTGAAAATGTCAGGTGCGGTATGTTTAATGCATTATGGCATTTACTGTAGGTCTGTCTGTGTAGTCGTGTACATTTATCATGCAGCATCCAGGCAGGAATGCAAAACAGACCTTTTCAGATTCACAAAAATATACAGTGAATACAAATATACAGACAGCTCTTCATGGCCAAGCAAGAGACACAGCTGTCTCATTTGTGTCATGCATTCATCATGTGATATCGTACAACTAATTATTTTGTGTCTCCGAGCAGGCTTGGTGGTCATCAGTCTCTCTCTATGTTAGTTAGTAAGCCTGAAACGGAGCACACATCTCCTGTCCGGAGACATGTTGTAAGATCAGCTTGACTGGGTTGGCTTTACAGATGAACATCATTACGGGCATCCAATGGATATGGACAATATGTATATGGACGCACAGCGCCTTCGGTAAAGAAACAAAAATAAGTGTAGCCTTTTTTATAAAAAGCAAAAGCTTTCTTAAATGACCCCAATACTGAAAAGTAACATTTGTTGACGTGTTTCTATATAATGAGGCTTTTCCAACAGCAGCTGAAGGGCTAAGGCTTATTTTACTGAGCATTCCTGACCCCACAGTACAGGCCAATCTAACTAGACTACAAATATGTGGGTTAGTGATACACACTTAAAGCAACAAGAGGTAACAGGAAAGCCTGAGTAGGGGGTATAGAACATATCACAGCAAGCAATATCCACCCTTTTGAAGACTTCCTAAAAGCAACAATCTACCTTCGGTAGAAAGGGTTATTAGAAGGTTTTCCAAACAAAGAATAGTTGATTTGGTTTCTTTGAAAAACCCAATGGAAGAGAATGAAAGGAGAAGAGAACAGATACAACCCACCTACATACTTACACACACACACACACACACACACACACACACACACACACACACACACACACACACACACACACACACACACACACACACACACACACACACACACACACACACACACACACACACACACACACAGAGGCTGAGGCTCAGTGAAAGTGTTTGAGGATATTTCACAGGCTTGTCTCACCAGGAGAGTGGAGCAGCCTAGATTCATACTGTGAGGGAGGGACTGTTTGCCTGTGTAACAGTCTGGCCGATACTTTTCCTGTATACTAATGCAGCAGGATAAGATTTTAAAAACATGGATTTGCCCTCTATTAAACTCACTTCAACTTTACTTTTACTGTAATACTTGAAAGGCCCGGTGCAGTCAAAAATGAGATGTACCTGTATTTTATATATATTTCCATACTATAAGGTTTGAATAATACTGTGAAATTGTGAAAATAGTGATAATGATCAATGCCATTTTAGTATAAGAGCTGTTTGAAAAGACCGCCTGAAATGTCAGCCTGTTTTGATGGGAGGGAGTTTTGGCTTTCCATGGTGACATCACCATGCAGTAAATGAGTTAATAGACCAATAAGAAAGAGAGTTCCAAACCTCTCTGCAAATAACAGCTAATTTTCAGTTTCCCCCTCCCCACTCAAACCACACCCAGACAGTCCTAGCAAAATTCTTGCTTGAGAAATTGTTCTTTGCTACCATTTTAATTTAAAACAATCACGGTAAAGTACTTAATTTGTCACCCAGAAATGTTTGGTATTGAGATAAAAACAGCTGCATTGGACCTTGAAGGCAATGTTTTATCATGATTGCGTAAAGAACTTTGATTTGAATATGTTGGGTGACGATAGTCAGTGGTGTTTGCTCAGGAAGCATTGTCATCCTTTGGAATGAAAATATTCTTCATCTCCGGAGAACAAAATGTCCAATATTTCCTGTGTCATCCCCATGGTTGTTATGTCCCTGCTGTTTGTCCCTGTATTACCCTGACCACTCTGATGGGACTTCCTCTCTGTGATGGCTATTTGTTCAGGCTGCTCTCAGCCTTTTCTTTACGGTACGCAGACACTTCCAAAAAAGTCCTCCAGATAATTGTGTGTGTGTCCGTGTGCGAGTGTGTGTTTGTGAGTGTGTGTGTGTGCGTGTGTATGCGTGTGTGTGTGTGTGCGTGTGTGTGAGTGCGTGTGTGAGTGTGCTTGCTTGAAAGAGAGGACAGGGTAACAGAATACACTGCAGTGAGTTACTGTACATAATTTGACAGCAGCTTTATAAACAGGGTGGGTAGGCATTTCTAGGCTCTTACATAAAAAATGGACAAGTGTGAATGTAATCCACGTTATGGCATGTGATTCAGTTTTGTGTAAACATTGGGAACACATTTTGGCCTCTAAGAACTCTTATGCTACAGGCGTAGCTCTATGGGGATCAACTGAGGTCTTGTACTTCTTAGGCTCTAGGAAAGGAAGCAGTGGGTGTGAGGAGGGTCGATGAGGGTGATGAGTGACTTGTAAAATACATGGTGAGCTGTACAGTGTTGCAGAGTTAAATCTGACATTATCCTCATTGTGAGGGTGTCACAGACCGTCACTCAGGACAAAGTTGAGGCCCATTCACACCCATAGGAGAGGTACAGGACAGCATACTGTCCTAGAGATCCATCTATTAAAACTCTCACGAGGCCAGAGGGAGTGGACAGGTAATTTATGTATCTAATAACCAGTCACGGAACACTTAATCATGTCATAGCTACATGGATCTTCATTCCATGGCCTGTCTATCTATCTCTGCCTGCCTCTGCCTGTCTGTCTCCTCTCCATCAATATTCATTAGTCCACCTTTGGTCTTTACCATCTTACTTCCTCTGACACAGTTACAAAGATTCTAAGTGTTCTGACTTGGCCTTAGCATTCTATCCTTACTTACTCTCAGATCAATGATAGAACTAACTAGCTACAAGCTCACTAAGCATTCCAACAGCTGGTTTGCAATGAGACAAGGCTTGAAGACACAACTTGAGACTGCTATTCTCCCCACTCAAGCAGTCTCTTGGTGAGGATAATTGAATTTAGAGGAAGGAGAGAAAAGGAATTATTATGCAACCTGACAGTGCCAAAAAATAACCCCCAGACATGAGGTCTCAATCTGCAGAGCCTGCCTGCTGCATACATATTCTGTGGCAGAACATCAAGGCCACAGGTAATTCATCGTCTGTTACTGTGCTTTTCAACTTAATTCAATGAATAAAGGCTCACCTTTGTTTTCAGGGAGGATAAACATGTTGCTCTGTGGTTAAAGAGAAAGGAGAGATTGTCTTTGGGAAAGGAGGGAAGAAAGAATGAGAGCAGGAGAGATGGAGCAGCCTGGTCTCATAGACTAGACGTAATATAGTAAATGTAAATCCAGGACACTCAAATTAGTATGATATGTTACGTTTGATATGGTTACATAATAAAGAAGGTTACTTAAGGCAAAAACTAAATGAGGGTGGTTGGTTGGGGTGAATGGGTCTGCCTATAAGTCAAACGTCTAGCAGGCCAACTTTAGCATTTTAGCTATTTAGCATTTTTGCAACTACTTACTACTTTTCAGCTACTTTTCAACTACTTAGCATATTAGCTAACCTTTCCCCTAACCTTAACTCCTAACCCTAACCTTAACCTTAACCCCTATCCTAAATAATGTTAGCCACCTAGTTAACCTTATCATTAGCCACCTAGCTAACATTAGCCACAAATTGGAATTAGTAACATATACATTTTGAAAATCGTAACATATCGAACAAATAGCAATTCGTAACATATCATACGAAATGGATGATGGCCATCCACAAATTAATACAGGCCGGTGGAGGTTCCTCAGAGGAGGAAGGGGAGGACCATCCTCCTCTTCGAATTTCATACAAATAAAAATAGGGAAACATTAAAAAAGTAATCTTTTTTAGATAAAACTATACTAAAATATATTTACATGTCACCAAATAATTTATTAAAACACACCGTTTTGCAATTAAGTTTCTACAGTAGCCTTAACAGCACTCTGTAGGGTAGCACCATGGTGTAGACGGAGGACAGCTAGTTTCTGTCCTCCTCTGTGTACATTGACTTCAATACAAAACCTAGGAGGCTCATGGTTCTCACCCCTTTCCATAGACTTACACAGTAATTATGACTTCTGGAGAACGTCCTTCAACCTCTCAGAGCTCTTGCAGCATGAACTGACATGTTGTCCACCCAATCAAAGGATCAGAGAATTAATCTAGTACTGAAAGCATAAGCTAAAGCTAGCTAGCACTGCAGTGCATAAAATGTGCTGAGTAGTTGATTCAAAGAGAAAGACAATATTTGAACAGTTTATAGTGAGGGAAAAAAGTATTTGATCCCCTGCTGATTTTGTACATTTGCACACTGACAAAGAAATGATCAGTCTGTAATTTTAATGGTAGGTTTATTTGAACAGTGAGAGACAGAATAACAACAAAAAAATCCAGAAAAACGCATGTGAAATTTTTTATAAATGGAATTGCATTTTAATGAGGGAAATAAGTATTTGACCCCCTCTCAATCGGAAAGATTTCTGGCTCCCAGGTGTCTTTTATACAGGTAACGAGCTGAGATTAGGAGCACACTCTTAAAGGGAGTGCTCCTAATCTCAGTTTGTTACCTGTATAAAAGACACCTGTCCACAGAAGCAATCAATCAATCCGATTCCAAACTCTCCACCATGGCCAAGACCAAAGAGCTCTCCAAGGATGTCAGGGACAAGATTGTAGACCTACACAAGGCTGGAATGGGCTACAAGACCATCTCCAAGCAGCTTGGTGAGAAGGTGACAACTGTTGGTGCGATTATTCGCAAATGAAAGAAACGCAAAGAACTGTCAATCTCCCTCGGCCTGGGGCTCCATGCAAGATCTCACCTCGTGGAGTTGCAATGATCATGAGAACGGTGAGGAATCAGCCCAGAACTACACGGGATGATCTTGTCAATGATCTCAAGGCAACTGGGACCATAGTCACCAAGAAAACAATTGGTAACATAACGCCGTGAAGGACTGAAATCCTGCAGCACCCGCAAGGTCCGCCTGCTCAAGAAAGCACATATACATGCCCGTCTGAAGTTTGCCAATGAACATCTGAATGATTCAGAGGACATCTGGGGTAAAGTGTTGTGGTCAGATGAGACCAAAATGGAGCTCTTTGGCATCAACTCAACTCGCTGTGTTTGGAGGAGGAGGAATGCTGCCTATGACCCCAAGAACACCATGCCCACCGTCAAACATGGAGGTGGAAACATTATGCTTTGTGGCTGTTTTTCTGCTAAGGGGACCGGACAACTTCACTGCATCAAAGGGACGATGGACGGGGCCATGTACCGTCAAATCTTGGGTGAGAACCTCCTTCCCTCAGCCAGGGCATTGAAAATGGGTTGTGGATGGGTATTCCAGCATGACAATGACCCAAAACACACGGCCAAGGCAACAAAGGAGTGGCTCAAGAAGAAGCACATTAAGGTCCTGGAGTAGCCTAGCCAGTCTCCAGACCTTAATCCCATAGAAAATCTGTGGAGGGAGCTGAAGGTTCGAGTTGCCAAACATCAGCCTCGAAACCTTAATGACTTGGAGAAGATCTGCAAAGAGGAGTGGGACAAAATCCCTCCTGAGATGTGTGCAAACCTGGTGGCCAACTGCAAGAAACGTCTGACCTCTGTGATTGCCAACAAGGGTTTTGGCACCAAGTACTAAGTCATGTTTTGCAGAGGGGTCAAATAATTATTTCCCTCATTAAAATGCAAATCAATTTATAAAAAATTTCACATGCGTTTTTCTGGATTTTTTGTTGTTATTCTGTCTCTCACTGTTCAAATAAATCTACCATTAAAATTATAGACTGATCATTTCTTTGTCAGTGGACAAACGTACAAAATCAACAGGGGATCAAATACTTTTTTCCCTCACTGTAATTTCTTCCAAAATGAAGGAGAAGCAAGAGAGAGAGAGAGAGATAGCTATATTTCGTTGTATTTTTTTTCTCACTTTTACTTAGCTAACGAATGCAGCTAGCTAGTTTAGCTTTCTCAAACACCCGGCTCAAACATAGAGGGATGCTATGTTAGCTAGCTGGCTACGGCTTTCCAACACTGGAACTCTTCCAAGTCACGGTAAGCTTTAGGTTTTATTAATTTATTGCCACCGGGGCCCGCTGGTGAAACTGTTTGTAGCGGGTTGTTGACAACAATGTAGGCTATGTGTAGTGGTTAGCGGTTATGATATGAAGGTTTGGCTTGGAAAGTTTTTTTTGCCTGGTCACAAGCGAAGAGAAAAGGTGAGAGGTGGAGAGCGCGTAGTTGCGAGAAGGAATTCTACAACAAGCAAAATGATTATGCTGTTTGTATGTGGCTGCTATGAAAGTCAACTGTGTTTGTGTGTGATCAGGGGTTTTGTAATTCCACCGATTCTGGTGAAAAACATTTCTTAAACGGAAGCAAATGGAATGAAACTGGGATAAACATATCGGAATTTGTCCAATAGAAAGTCTTGTTTGCAACTGTTAGACTAATGATTAAACCCTAGATCAGCTAGATGCAGGCAAGCGTGTGCAATATGGTATGGAATGTATCACTGTCTGTCACTTTGATTACTCAAACTTTCCTCTCGATCTGTGCACCTATATTGTAAACTTTCATTCATAGGCTAGGTTGTAGCAACCTCATGATAGGTACAGTGAAAATGTTTGTATCATGTAGTAGCCTAAACCTGTCAATGTTACATTGAGCTGGGGGAATGGAATGTGAATGACAGTCATCCAATATGCTATAATAGAAATAAAGCCATACTCATAAAAATGTATCCTCCTTCATCTTAAAAACGTTTCCTGCAGTGGGCTAAATCAGGTAGTCTTAAACAAATCTACTTTGAAACAAACGTATACACCTCACACACATGGTTATGGGCTTAACAAAAAGAAGAGCTCTGTAACATGTCAGATATACACTGAGTGTACAAAACATTAAGGACACCTACTCGTTCCATGACATAGACATACCAGGTGAAAGCTATGATCCCTTAATGATGTCACTTGTTAAATTCACTTTAATCAGTATAGATGAAGGGGAGGAGACAGGTTAAAGAAGGATTTTTAAGCCTTGAGAAAATTGAGACATTGAAAGCATTGGAGTCAACATGGGCCAGCATCCCTGTGGAATGCTTTCGACACCTTTTAGAGTCCATGCCCAGATTCATTGAGGCTGTTCTGAGGGCAAAAGGGGGGGTGCAACTCAATATTAGGAAGGGGTCCTTAATGTTTTGTACACTCAGTGTAGAGTTGAAATGTTTTTAAATGTTGAGATTGCATCCCAATATTACTGTAACGCTGTGCGCTGAGAGTCGGGAAGCAAGTTCAGGGAGTGAGTGTTTTAATAAATAATCGCAAACATAAAACAAAACAAGAAACACGAACAATGCACAGACTTAACACTGGATGGATGGAGCCCAGATGAGTCTGATGACGCGCAGGTGCGCGTAACGATGGTGACAGGTGTGCGCCATAATGAGCAGCCTGGTGATCTAGAGGCCGGAGAGGGTGCACACATGACAGTACCCCCTCCCCGACGAACGGCTCCAGCAGCAGGACGCCGACCAAAAAGACAATCCGGGGGATCAGGAGCGGACACCTCTGCAGAGGCGCAGGAAACCTGTCAATTCGGCTGAGACGCGGGAGCATGGCGACCTAGAGCGCCGGAGAGAGAGCATACCTGACGGTACCCGCTCCCCGGCGTGTTCGGCTCCAGTTGCAGGACGCCAACCCAAGGGACGATCCCGGGGATCAGGAGCGGACCGGTCACCCCTGCTGATGCGCGGGAACCTGTCGCCGGCTGGGATGCTGGAACCTGACAGACCGGCTGGGGCAGGGGAGCCTGGGGATCCGGCTAAGGCACGAGAGCCTGACGAGCCGGCTGAGGCAGGGGAGACTGGTGATCCGGCTGAGGCATGAGAGCCTGACGAGCCGGCAGAGGCAGGGGAGCCTGGCGATCTGGCTGATGCATGAAAGCAGCAGCTCCCGGACCCAACGTCATTCCACCTGACAATTTTTTTTTTAAACACTCCCTGATGCTTCCTTTAAGAGAGGCGTTATTCTGTAACGCTGTGCGCTGAGAGTCGGGAAGCAAGTTCGGGGAGTGTGTGTTTGAATAAATAATCGCAACATAAAACAAGAAACACGAACAACGCACAGAAACAAACACTGGAACAGAAACAATGACGCCTGTGGAAGGAACCAAAGGGAGTGACATATATAGGGAAGGTAATCAGGGAGGTGATGGAGTCCAGGTGAGTCTGATGACTCGCAGGTGCGCGTAACGATGGTGACAGAATCACAGAATGAAATATAACAAAACTGTTTGAAACACCAGATTTTCTGTGCAAAATATTAATAACATTCCACCCAAGAGGCCACTAGAGGACGCTTTGGTCATTCGACTGCAGGAAAGGGCGACATGTTACAGACCGCCACTGATACATACCATACCCATACAATACATATCATACTAATTTGTGTCCCGGATTTCCGTTTACTATGTTGCGTCTACCCCTGAGTCCAGGTCGGATGGAGAGAAAGGGAGCAATGACTGAGTGAGCACAGTGTAAGTCAAGAAGAAAAAACTGTTTCCATCATTTGAACCGTGAGAAAAAGAAATATTCTGATTTACATGCAGCTGCAGTCACTGGCTCATTTGTTTTGATAATGGCTCATCCTGCCTCATCCTGCACATATTTTATACAGAGCAGAGTGTGCCGTATAGATCTGAGATAACAAACATCTCACTTCTTGTGTTAGCACTCTGCATCAAAAGTGATGGGCGTTATACGAGGCTGGGAAGCAGCTTGAGTAGTAGACTGAAGACACACTCGAGTGCACAGCCTGACAGTTTAAATGCCTCGTGCCTCATCTCTGAAACATCTGGCCCCGGTTTTGGTGTCTGAGGCAAAGATGTATTCTTCTTAAAACTTGGGTTCTCTCACTTTCTCCACTCATCAATTTTAAGGAGTATGCAAATGTCTCGTTCCTTCGTATCCCTGGGAGTCCGAACGACTGCACGGCTGCAACAACAGGGTAATACATTCTCATTAAGACTCCCCTTCTTTGAAAGGGGAAGAAATTGAAGTTGGAATATTCGTGTTTATGGTCCCAGACAATTGAAACAAATGACTGGATGTTCAGGAGGCGAGATAGGACTCCCCCAGTTAGTGAGGGGTATATCTGTCTGTATGTATGTGTGTACAGAATGTCTGCGGACGTCATCCTTCCCAGTGAGCGCCGCACGGAAAGCTGATGAAGTCAGCCACAGGGAGTGATGAGGCCTCGGCTGCAGCCGCTCGCGCCACTCTGCTCAGCGTCTCCCCTCCTCTGACAGCGCCATATTTCAGTGGACTCATTCTACACCACAGCCTGTACTGTCCCTGTCTCCTCTGGGTGTCAATGGGACGCCTCCCATCATCAGATGGGTGATTTCACACCCCGGTGGCGGCAGCGGTCTTTGCTGTAGCTGAGTAACGTGGCCTGACTCCAGACAGCTTGGTGACCCCTCCTTAGTTCTTGGCTGGCTGCTCTGATCCATCTTGTGATGTGCGTGAGAAGATGAGCTGGGTTGGGAATTGTTACCACATGATCACTGCTACTCTTGGAGAGAGTGCGTGTGTTTGCCTGTGTCCGGAATACATCATTTTAAGTCACACTCAAGAAAATAAGAACAGGGGATGCCTGGGGGTTTGCCATACTGCCTTTCTGTGTGCCTTCTACTAACCATTAATCACTCTGTTCATTTACCCTGAGCTACTGATGTATTTATCCTAATGAGCCACTAAATGAGAGAAAACAAAGTCTGGCCTTCCAAGAGGCCTGGTCTACAAGGCCAACTGAGACCAGGTCACACCTAACCTGATCTTCAGCTCCACCATGGTCCAGGTGACTCACCACATGCCTGAGTGATCCCAGAGAGAGAGCCTGAAGTCCAGGTTTGGTTTAGGTAAGTGACCGCAGACACACACCTCTTAGAGCATGGTTTAGCAGTAGCCAGGGTGTGAGCCCTCAGCCCAGGTCCCTGGGGGTGTTTTGAACAGCATGAAGGGGAACTCTCTGTCTGTCTCTCTGCTGAATGGTAGCACATAACGCCCCTCTGTGTTTGGCCTACTCCAGGTCATACACTGTGGCCTCTGTGTGGACCCCCTCCTTCTTCACACTGCCCGTCACCGCCCTCTCCTCTCATGTACTGTAAGCTTGACTGATCATGGGGAAGAGATGTGTTTACTGTATGAGGGAATTTCTTTGCAGTTTGCCATGGTAACGATAATCAAAATATTGAAGGCGGAGGGGGATACACTGCCAGGTCAAAAGTTAATGCCGACACATTTTGAGGAATGGCTGTTGACTTTATGTTGTAAATTCGACACTGAGAGCAGTTTTCACATCTTCGCTAAGACCTGGGTGAGATGTTCCTTAGCTGACTTCCTGGTGTATTCATGTCTACTACACTATCATGAAAGCCAAAACAATATGTTTTAAAAATAGCAACTGTCTAAATACTATTAATATTACTAAATGCTTATAACGTGCTGATTATGATATGCACTATAACTATACAACCTTAGTTGTTTATGAATCAATTATGCAATTCCATAGCATGCCAACCAGAGCTATTTCATATTAACCAGAAGGCATCTATCTGACTTGTTCTTTCATAAAACATGGGCCCATTTCAACAGATAGCTTTTCATGTTTATACCAATAACAGGGCTGGTCCGTGACTGCTAGTGGGTCCTCTGGGTGCCTATATCACTGTGTAATTTCTCCTCCAGCTCCTCTGAGTGATTCTATCACTCTCAACACAGGGAGAACGGGAAAGCAAGGAGACATCCACAGATAAATCCATTTGAAGGGCTTTTGAATCTAATCTATGATGAGGCACCTTCTCAGAGGATTTCCAGGGTGAAATTGTGCTCAGTAAATTTGAGTTTACCAAGAGTAAAGTTATTAGCCAGACAAGTAAATGCTGGCCATATCGCTTTTATCACCTTGACTATCTGGGATTTCTTTCTGTTCGTGTTCAGGGCTGTGTATCTGGGGAAATCACACACTGGCAGAGCGAGAAAAACACAGATCATATACTGCCCCCAGTGGACAACTGGTTGAACAGTTAACAGCCCACAACTCACTCACACTGGATCAACACTGCCACCTATAGGCAGTCTCTGGTCACTGCCACCTGGATGCACAGGCTCAACCTAGGTTTTCTCACTAGATAGAGAAAAAATGTTTATTGGTTTCATTTGTTGTGTTTAATGTTTTGGAAAGTATTTCAACATCACATTTTAATTATGAAATGCAACTTTTTGATTCAAACGAAGACAAGGCAATTGCAACAAATAGGTGCCATACATTGTGAGATGCTTTAGTGACCGCAGATCAACGATCTGCATAGAGACGGTGGGTAAACAAGTAACATGAATAACTTCCAGACAGCAAGTTAGAGATTTGAACAAGATCTTAAAGCGGCAATCAGCAGTTGAATCAATAACAAAGTGATGTCCCCGCTCCCTGTTTCGGTAAAAAGCTGAGGGATGGGGGTTGGCGAAATTTAACCAGAGCTAACTCTGACCATCCATTATATAAAAATTATAGTTTTCGCCATGTTTTTCGTCTATATCGTGTTTGTTAACATTTACTTTCTTAACAAACATTGGAGTTAAACAAGCTTATATTTTGGGTAGTCGTACCGACAGTTGAACTAAGCTCATAAGGCATTTATAAGTTATATTCTTCAAGATGTAATGGGTACATATCAATAATTCATTAATTTAAGTCAACAAATTGATAGCAACTGCCGATTCCCCTTTAAGCACTTAACATATTGTACGAATTAGAATTCATAACATACCATACGGATCGCGGGGGAGGGGTGTCACATTTCATATGAAATGGATGACGTTGTACACAATACTGCACAATTTTCAGGGACCCGTTTTGGCTCGTGAGCGCTACTTTCAAAACTACTGGCTGAAATTATGCAACACCTTCATAACGCATATTTAACTGCCTGGTTCCAAAATCAGCATGGGACTGGAAAGCTATTGCAGTGACAGTAACTAATAGACAGTCCAACTAACATTCATACCATGGCTCCACCTCCCAACAACTCACAGTCAAGACACACAAAGACCAGAAAATATATATACATTCATGGCGTAAAATGGAATAGAGTTTGTTTAATGTCCGTAAGGGGAAATCAAAACAAGACAAATTGTATTTTTTAAATGTATGTAACAATTAAGTATAAAACATTTACACTTTAGAATAAAAGTCCCCTTCTAACTGTGCTTCAGAATACTGTCTAGTTGCCTCTCCGAGATGAACACGCAATCTCACATGATCAGCATAAGGAGGATATCCCACTAGTTCAATGATCTCACAAACATTGAATGACATAGACATGACAAAGAAGCAACAGCATCTGCTGGTATGAGCTGTGGTGGTTGCACATGAATGTGTACCAGGGGAACACTTTGGTCAATGCTTCTGCTTGATTACTGCAGAGATGGAGCTTATTGAATACTGATTATATCACCGTTTAAGCTAACAGTGCTCTACACATCTTTACATCAGTCGCAGGCTAATCGAAGCCCAAACAACTGTACTTGCAAACACATCCCTTCCATAGTCAAGGGTTATCTGCATAGTTTACATCACAGTTCCTACACAGAGTACATAGCTGATTCCTTTTAGATGTAGGAGAGAAAAGAAGTATAGGTTTGGGGGATTTCTCTAAAGTAATGTGCATACTGTAATAATGTTGAATACAGCTACTTGAGGGGTTAAGAGGCCTTGGTATATATAGATTAAGCCAGGTTAGTGATCTAGCTAGAACATGAACTAATGAACACCTGGGGAACACTGTTTTTCCACTGCTCGCTCTCTCTCTCTCTCTCTCTCTCTCTCTCTCTCTCTCTCTCTCTCCTTCCCTCAATACGAGCCCATTTAGGTCATTTTCAAACCCCTACTACACCAGAGAAAGTGTCACCCATACTGCTCCATGAATGTCTCTCTTTCCCCTACAGCATAGAGCACACTGTAATGTGTTCACAGGGACCGCCTGGTCAGCCATCTGCCCCTGTGAGAGAGAGAGGTGGCAGGAGGGCAGTATGAGCCAGGCTGAGGCTGACTGGAGCCCACTTAGATGTAAGGCTCCATCTCTCCCTTCCTTCCTAGTCACATGTAGCTACTACTTGGAACAGCAGGAACCATTGAGCTGTTGACTGAATACTGACTAAGCTATAGACCTAAAGTCTACTGTATTACTATACAGACAACTGAGTGCAGGCAGCTTGTATTTCAGGGATTTTCTCTCATACAAATAAAAGGAACCATCGGTGCCCTTCTGTGGTCAAACAACCATACAACAAGACATACAATACAACATTGCTGTCTAACATTGACTACCACAGACAAGACATTAAGTACACGTTTTAAAAAGAGCACCCTCTAAGACATGTAGACATTCAATTCAAAACAATTACATAACGAGAAACAAAAGTGAAATCCTAGCAATTAATTTATAGCTTTGATTCATTTACATTAGATGTCACGTCTATCTAAAGCAGGGCTATCCAACCCTGTTCCTGGAGATCCCCTCCTGTAGGTTTTCCTTCCAACCTCAGTTGTAATTTACCTGATTCAGATGATCAATCAGCTAATTATTAGAATCAGGTGCGCTAGATTAGGACTGGAGCGAAAACCTACAGGACGGTATCGCTCTCCAGGAACAGGCTTGGAAATCCTTGCTCTGAAGACATATTGTACAATAGTCCCCTAAAAAGAGTTCTGTGTTTTGGTATGTATTCATTACTTCATTCATTACATCATTCATTACTTCTCTGACTATTAGAAGAAAGTCCCATTTCCATGACTGTGGATAATGAAAATGCGACTGGCCTGTAATCTTTCAGCTCAGACCTGGGAGCTGGGAGCACACAGTTAGCTCTCCATTTGAATCTCTTTAAAACAGCCTCTGAGCTAGCCTGATGAAAGATATAAGCGTAGACAGTGAGCCCCAGGGACACCAACACCAACGTCCAGGCCAAACTCAAAGGAAGTGGAGTTCCACATTTTGCTTCCTCCTCAGTATTAAATCAAAGGTAGTGCATACTACGAATATGATCAAAACAGAAGTTATTGCTTCTTTCAATGGTATTGAAATTCAAATGTCTGCAGTAAAATGTGGAATACTGACATTTTGAGGACTTTCACACATTCAGTAGTTGAGTGCTGCTCTAATATAAATTTTAAAGGGTTAAAATAATATTGATAAATAAGAGAAAAGAGCGTACTTTTCTACACATCTCCATGTAATGTAACTACAGTACACACTGGCCTTCTTTAGCTCACAGTAATACATTTTTCAAGTTACAGAATGAATCAAATAAAACAAATATCCTTGAGGCAACAGGATTATGGTTTCATTTTAAATACATATTATATAAGCTATCAAAAACATACACATGGACATAAAAGGAAAAGGTTCACAGTTTGTGTCCAGTGTTTATAGCTTTGCTTTACCTGAGAATCACAAAGCACCCCGATGGCTTACAGGAGAGCCCTTTTTGTTCAATCAGCTGGCATTCACTTAATGAATAATACATTCTTAAAATACATATTTATACCCCAAATAAGCTATCTCCTACTGTACTTAAACACGCCTGGTAAAATATTAAAGTTATCTCAGTGCTACTTTCTGTAATAAAAATATTTTATACACCTTGACATTTCTGTAGATAAAAAAAATAAATGTACTGCACTCAAACACAGTCTTACATGGCTCTCTTCCATGTAAGAATACATTTATTTTACGACAAAACCTAGAGTCCAGTAACTTAGTGTATAAAACAAACAAAAATATAATTGAAATACTATATCATGAGCATGACTTTACAAGTCATGAGCAGGAGGAGGCTACCAAAAACCACCACCACTCCGAAGAGCCTTGAGGAGAGGATAGTGGGTGATCAGAATGAGCTCTGACAAGCAGAGTTGGTGTTGTCTGCATGTGGCCACAGGGCCCTGCTAACACAGTGACATAAGATAGGGACACATCTTTGATGTGACACTTCAAAACAAAGCAGCAGAAGCAGAAAAATTACATCAGACAGTAGAAACCAGATACTGTCATTCAGTGTAGACGCTGAGAACATGAAATGTCTTTACGTTATGGATGTTCACAGTCAGCTGGTGTAGTGTGGTATTGTAGTGTAGTGCCCTACAGCAGGGGTATATCGCTAGCAACAACATAATAAATGATTACATTAGAAAGAGGATAATATCTTCTTTCTAATGATGTCAACATTATTTCTTAACTCCTAATATTGAGCAAATTACACTCATTGGAGCCGATTATCAGCTGACACTGCAGTATCTGACATACTGTAGGCTACCAGTTCGTCAAGGGCCGCTGGCTGCTGGTAAGCTTTCTTGACTTGGACATACATTTTTGCAAACATATGGCTAACCTTTGTTTAACCAGCTAAACAGCTGCTTTTAGCAAAAAAAAATGTGGGAGTTACCTTTCTAGCTAATAGGCTATGTTAGAGTTTACACTTCCTCTTCCAATTATAATCATGAAAAACTATCTACCAAATCTATACATTTTTTAAATGTTGATTACTTCTCCTTGCCATTATCATTCACTTGATGCTAAGGCAAGACATGTGAGAAGAAAAAAAATTGCTTAAGTATGATTGCCGGGTTGCCTGGGAGGGGGTCCCTGGGTTGCCGGTTTGCCTGGGAGGGGGTCCCTGGGCAAAAAAAGGTTGAAGACCCATGGCCTATAGAAAGAGGTGCTGTGATGAAGACACATTTTGGGGGGATAGGATAAACAGATACCAAGCTCATGCTTTGACATGCTTCCCTCCCTCCACTTTATCCCCTACAACTGGTTGTCATTGTACTGTGGGGTGTTGCTGGAGTACTGCTGATCCGGCATCATGGCCCCCGTGGCGGCTCCCATAGCCGCCTGCTGCGCTGCCTGCTGGATGTGGGGGTTCTTCCAGGCCCCTGTGGTCCACTCCTCCTGGGCCTTGCCTATGCTGCCCCCGCTGCCACGGTAGAAGTTATGGACCTGGAGAGAGGGAGCAGTGGGATGACAGGAAAATGTCAGGCTGCACATAAAGATGACAGAGAGCAATGGAGACCTTTGTTGCTGCCCTATGCACCAGCCGGCACAATGGGCATGAGTGAGCGACATAAAGATCACCATGCACATCTTCATGCTCTACGTGGTTGTGACGTAACACAGATGATACAGACTTGCCTTGGTGAGGGCGATGAAGGACAGTGTTGCCGTGGCAGTGAAAAAGAGGGTGGGGATGAGCATCAGCAAGGCGATCCAAAGGTTGTAGCTGAAGAAAGAGATGGTGGCCAGCCAGCCGCTGAGAGATGTAGAGAAGAAGAAGACACTTACCATTTGCTCCTGTACACTGAGTATACCAAACATTAGGAACACCTTCCTAATATTGAGTTGCCCTCCTTTTGCCCTCAGGACAGCCTCAGTTTGTCGGGGCATGGACTCTACAAGGTGTTGAAAGCGTTCCACAGGGATGCTGGCCCATGTTGATGCTTCCCACAGTTGTGTCAAGTTGGCTGGATGTCCTTTGAGTGGTGGACAATTATTGATACACACGGGAAACTGTTGAGCGTGAAAAACCCAGCAGCGTTGCAGTTCTTGACACAAACCGGTGCGCTTGGCACTTACTACCATACCCCGTTCAAAGGCACTTAAATATTTTGTCTTGCCCATTCACCCTCTTAATGGCACACAATCCATGTCTCAACTCTCTCAAGACATTCAAATCCTTCTTTAAAAATCCTTCTCCTCCCCGTCATCTACACTGATTGAAGTGGATTTAGTGGCATCAATCACGGATCATAGCTTGCACCTGTATTCACCTGATCATTCAATGTCGTGGAAAGAGCATGATCACTTTATGTAGTAGGCTAATATCTTGGCTCAGGCTTTAAAAGATTTTGTGTCCCACACATAAAACCATCAATTTCTGAATGTTGACATTTATACACTTTATGGAAGCTGCCATTACAATTATATCTGCTAATCAAATTGAAGCCAGGTGACATTTAGCCCTTAACAGCCTTAAACTCTAATGATTGAAGTCATAAATGTCCTAAGTGAGGCTATTTCCTGACTGTCATCTATTGCATTGTTAATGATATGACAGGGTGTGGTAATGTAGGAGGTTATACTGCTGTTGTTTTAAAGACATACAGTGGGGAAAAAAAGTATTTAGTCAGCCACCAATTGTGCAAGTTCTCCAACTTAAAAAGATGAGAGAGGCCTGTAATTTTCATCATAGGTACACTTCAAATATGACAGACGAAATGAGAAAAAGAAATCCAGAAAATCACATTGTAGGATTTTTAATTTATTTATTTGCAAATTATGGTGGAAAATAAGTATTTGGTCAATAACAAAAGTTTATCTCAATACTTTGTTATATACCCTTTGTTGGCAATGACAGAGGTCAAACGTTTTCTGTAAGTCTTCACAAGGTTTTCACACACTGTTGCTGGTATTTTGGCCCATTCCTCCATGCAGATCTCCTCTAGAGCAGTGATGTTTTGGGGCTGTCGCTGGGCAACACGGACTTTCAACTCCCTCCAAAGATTTTCTATGGGGTTGAGATCTGGAGACTGGCTAGGCCACTCCAGGACCTTGAAATTCTTCTTACAGCCACTCCTTCGTTGCCCGGGCGGTGTGTTTGGGATCATTGTCATGCTGAAAGACCCAGCCACGTTTCATCTTCAATGCCCTTGCTGATGGAAGGAGGTTTTCACTCAAAATCTCGCGATACATGGCCCCATTCATTCTTTCCTTTACACGGATCAGTCGTCCTGGTCCCTTTGCAGAAAAACTGCCCCAAAGCATGATGTTTCCACCCCCATGCTTCACAGTAGGTATGGTGTTCTTTGGATGCAACTCAGCATTCTTTGTCCTCCAAACACAACGAGTTGAGTTTTTACCAAAAAGTTATATTTTGGTTTCATCTGACCATATGACATTCTCCCAATCCTCATCTGGATCATCCAAATGCTCTCTAGCAAACTTCAGACGGGCCTGAACATGTACTGGCTTAAGCAGGGGGACACGTCTGGCACTGCAGGATTTGAGTCCCTGGCGGCGTAGTGTGTTACTGATGGTAGGCTTTGTGGGTCCCAGCTCTCTGCAGGTCATTCACTAGGTCCCCCCGTGTGGTTATGGGATTTTTGCTCACCGTTCTTGTGATCATTTTGACCCCACGGGGTGAGATCTTGCGTGGAGCCCCAGATCCAGGAAGATTATCAGTGGTCTTGTATGTCTTCCATTTCCTAATAATTGTTCCCACAGTTGATTTCTTCAAACCAAGCTGCTTACCTATTGCAGATTCAGTCTTCCCAACCTGGTGCAGGTCTACAATTTTGTTTCTGGTGTCCTTTGACAGCTCTTTGGTCTTGGCCATAGTGTAGTTTGGAGTGTGACTGTTTGAGGTTGTGGACAGGTGTCTTTATACTGATAACAAGTTCAAACAGGTGCCATTAATACAGGTAACAAGTGGAGGA
Source organism: Brachymystax lenok tsinlingensis (assembly GCA_030435695.1). Classification (NCBI taxonomy): domain Eukaryota; kingdom Metazoa; phylum Chordata; class Actinopteri; order Salmoniformes; family Salmonidae; genus Brachymystax; species Brachymystax lenok. Next base: position 27,988,245 of record CM059819.1, on the reverse strand, counting down.
CAGAGGAGCCTCTTAAAGAAGAAGTTACAGGTCTGTGAGAGCCAGAAATCTTGCTTGTTTGTATGTGACCAAATACTTATTTTCCACCATAATTTGCAAATAAATTCATAAAAAATCCTACAATGTGATTTTCGGGATTTTTTTCCCTCATTTTGTCTGTCATAGTTGAAGTGTACCTATGATGAAAATTACAGGCCTCTCTCATCTTTTTAAGTGAGAGAACTTGCACAATTGGTGACTTCCGGCGCCGACAGAGATGGCAGCCTCGCTTCACGTTCTCAGGAAACCATGCAGTATTTTGTTTTTTTATGTTTTACTTCTTACATTGTTACCCGGAAAATATTAAGTTTTATTACATACAACCGGGAGGAACTATTGGATATAAGAGCAACGTCAACTTACCAACATTACGACCAGGAATACGACTTTCCCAAAGAGGATTCTCCTTTCGTTAACCCAAACACAACAACAGACTGGATAGCACGTGGCTACTTCAAAACAACGGCGGCGCCGGAGAAGAGGAAACGCGCGGTCTTTTGGTCAAGCTACGTCGGACGGGCGCATCGTGCACCTCTCCCGAGTATTTTAATCGCCAATGTACAGTCTCTTGACAACAAAGTAGACGAAATCCGATCGAGGGTTGCCTTTCAGAGAGACATCCGAGACTGCAACGTTCTTTGCTTCACGGAAACATGGCTCACTCAGGACACGTTATCAGAGTCGGTACAGCCACCTGGTTTCTCCACGCATCGCGCCGACAGAAACAAACATCTCTCTGGTAAGAAGAAGGGCGGGGTGTGTGTCTTATGATTAACGAGGCGTGGTGTGATCATAACAACATACAGGAACTCAAGTCATTTTGTTCACCTGACATAGAATTCCTTACAATCAAATGCAGACCGCATTATCTACCAAGAGAATTCTCCTCGATTATAATCACAGCCGTGTACATCCCCCCTCAAGCTGATACATCGACGGCACTGAAAGAAATTCATCGGACTCTATGTAAACTGGAAACCACATATCCTGAGGCTGCATTTATTGTGGCTGGGGATTTTAATAAGGCTAATTTAAGAACAAGGCTCCCGAAATTTTACCAGCATATCGAATGTGCCACCCGGGCTAGTAAAATCCTGGACCACTGTTATTCCAACTTCCATGATGCATACAAGGCTATTCTCCGCCCTCCTTTCGCAAGTCTGACCATGACTCCATTTTGTTGCTCCCAGCCTACAAACAGAAACTAAAACAGGAAACGCCCGTTCTCAGGTCTGTTCAACGCTGGTCCGAACAATCTGATTCCATACTTCAAGATTGCTTCGAGCACGTGGACTGGGATATGTTCCGATAGCATCTGACAACAACATTGATGTATACGCTGATTCGGTGGCGAGTTTATTAGCAAATGCATTGGTGATGTTGTACCCATAGCAAATATCAAAACCTTCCCCAACCAGAAACCATGGATTGATGGCAGCATTCGCAAAACTGAAAGCGAACCACTGCTTTTAACCAGGTAAAGGCTACCGAAACATGACTGAATACAAACAGTGCAGCTACTCCTCCGCAAGGCAATCAAACAAGCTAAGCGTCAATATAGAGACAAAGTAGAGTCACAATTCAATGGCTCAGACACAAGAGGAATGTGGCAGGGTCTACAGTCAATCACGGACTACAAAAAGAAAACCAGCCCCGTCGCGGACCATGACGTCCTGCTCCCAGACAAACTAAACAACTTCTTTGCTCGCTTTGAGGACAATACAGTGCCACCGACACGACACGGCCCGCTACCAAAACCTGCGGGCTCACCTTCACCGCAGCCAATGTGAGAAAAACATTTAAATGTGTTAACCCTCGCAAGGCTGCCGGCCCAGATGGCATCCCTGGCCGTGTCCTCAGAGCATGCGCAGACCAGCTGGCTGGTGTGTTTACGGACATATTCAATCAGTCCCTATCCCAGTCTGCTGTTCCCACATGCTTCAAGAGGGCCACCATTGTTCCTGTTCCCAAGAAAGCTAAGGTGACTGAGCTAAATGACTATCGCCCGTAGCACTCACTTCCGTCATCATGAAGTGCTTTGAGAGATTAGTCAAGGATCATATCACCTCCATCCTGCCAGACACCCTGGACCCACTCCAATTTGCTTACCGTCCCAATAGGTCCACAGACGACGCAATCGCAATCACACTGCATACTGCCCTAACCCATCTGGACAAGAGGAATACTTATGTAAGAATGCTGTTCATCGACTACAGCTCAGCATTTAACACCATAGTTCCCTCCAAGCTCGTCATTAAGCTCGAGACCCTGGGTCTCGACCCAGCCCTGTGCAACTGGGTCCTGGACTTCCTGACGGGCCGGTCCCAGGTGGTGAGGGTAGGAAACAACATCTCCACCCCGCTGATCCTCAACACTGGGGCCCCACAAGGGTGCGTTCTCAGCCCTCTCCTGTACTCCCTGTTTACCCATAACTGCGTGGCCAAGCACGCATCCAACTCAATCATCAAGTTTGCTGACGACACTACAGTGGTAGGCTTGATTACCAACAACGACGAGACGGCCTACAGAGAGGAGGTGAGGGCCCTCGGAGTGTGGTGTCAGGAAAATAACCTCTCACTCAATGTCAACAAAACAAAGGAGATGATCGTGGACTTCAGGAAACAGGAGAGGGAGCACCCCCCTATCCACATCGAGGGGACAGTAGTGGAGAAGGTGGAAAGTTTTAAGTTCCTCGGCGTACACATCACGGACAAACTGAATTGGTCCACCCACACAGACAGCGTGGTGAAGAAGGCGCAACAGCGCCTCTTCAACCTCAGGAGGCTGAAGAAATTTGGCTTGTCACCAAAATCACTCACAAACTTTTACAGATGCACAATCGAGAGCATCCTGTCGGGCTGTATCACCGCCTGGTACGGCAACTGCTCCGCCCACAACCGTAAGGCTCTCCAGAGGGTAGTGAGGACTGCACAACGCATCACCGGGTTAAACTACCTGCCCTCCAGGACACCTACACCACCCGATGTCACAGAAAGGCCAAAAGATCATCAAGGACAACAACCACCCGAGCCACTGCCTGTTCACCCCGCTATCATCCAGAAGGCGAGGTCAGTACAGGTGCATCAAAGCTGGGACCGAGAGATTGAAAAACAGCTTCTACCTCAAGGCCATCAGACTGTTAAACAGCCATCACTAACATTGAGTGGCTGCTGCCAACATACTGACTTAAATCTCTAGCCACTTTATACATAGGAATTGGATGTAACAAATGTATCACTAGCCACTTTAAACAATTTTGTATATAATGTTTACGTATCCGACATACTCATATCAAATGTATACACTGTACTCTAAACCATCTACTGTATCTTGCCTATGCCGTTAGGTCATCGACCCAAATCTCTAGCCACTTTAATAATTATAATTGGATGAAATAATGTATCACTAGCCACTTTAAACAATGCCATTTATATAATGTTTACATATCCTACATTACTCATCTCATATATGTATGTGTGTATATATATATATATATATATATATATATATATATATGTGTGTATGTACTGTACTCCATACCATCTACTGCATCTTGCCTATGCCGGTCAGCCATCGCTCATCCATATATTTATATGTACATACTCGTATTCATTCCTTTACTCTTGTGTGTATAAGGTAGTTGTTGTGAATTTGTTAGATTACTTGTTAGATACTACTGCATGGTCGGAACTAGAAGCACAAGCATTTCGCTACACTCGCATTAACATCTGCTAACCATGTGTATGTGACAAATAAAATTTGATTTGATTTGACTAAATACTTTTTTGCCCCACTGTACATGTTTTGGCTAAACAGAGTTTGTCGGTAACACAATCATTTTCATTTATAATACTTTATGGAACATTTCTAAGCATTTATACATCATTTAATCATTTATAATGGGCTTATTATTGAAGGTGATTTGAATGTGTAACCAGTTTACCAGTTTCCCCAGCCTGGGATCCCTATGCACTGGATAATACTGATGCCCACCTGGGCCATGAACACAAAGAAGAACGCCATGAAGTTGAACGAGCTGTCAGTCCAAGGAGAACAACAAAAGGAATTGTAAGTACACGGACACACAACACATTATACAGTGTGGTACTTCTTAATAAGTAAATCCTTTTTCAAGATTTCTCTTGGCGGTAACTGATTTCCCTTGACTGACGGTATATCACTATGACCAAGCATAATGGTGTCATAGTAAGACTGGGGGGTTTTCCTGACCACATAGCCTGGTCAAGAAAAACTATGGGCCCTAGTTATTGCTTAAAACGATCTAGTGGTAGTTGGATACCTTATGGGTGTGTCTGAAATCCACTTACTTGAAGGCCTTGTAGATGGGCCTGAACCAACACACATAGGAGCAGGGGGTGAAGAGAATCAACTATATGATGGCCATGCCAAAATTTGTCACGCCCCCTCCACCCAGCATCCACACAAAGCAGCCCACCAGATTCACAGTCAGGGTGACTGTATGCACTGTAAAACACACCACCAGGAGAACACACTGTTATGCACACCAGTAGAACAATGCAAAAGTATAATAATAACACCAGTCAGGGAACCAGCTTTCAGATAAATGTGCACTTTCTGTCCCCTCCGGTTCCTTGAGTTCCCTTACTGCAGGTGTCCATATTTTCTTTCTCTTCTCTGTTTTGCTCTAAGTCTCTGTAATCTAGCAAACCTACTCCTCTTAAGATCGAATTGGTTGTAATTAAAGTGCTGCGTGAGCTAGGGGTTCAGTAGCCTGCTCCACAGAACTGCCACAGGCTGCCAATCAGCTTCAATTACTGGTCCACAAAGGGAAGAGATATCCTTTCATCCGAACTACAAACCCAACCAAAGCTATAATAATAGACCCATTAAGTGATTAGTCTTTTTTCATCTCAGGCAAAGAAACGAAGTGAAGGCTAGAAGTATTTTAATTGGTTACTTTTGAGTTTTCTGTACAATTCTGTCTATTCTTGACCAACACATCTAATGTAACAAGGGTGACTATTCAATGAGATTAGTTAAATGGATTAAAATACATTTTGGAATGACTGAAATCATAGAAACATCAAACATGCAGATCAAGCACTACACACAAAAGGAATGACAGAAAGGATATAAGATATTATTGCATCAACACTGTTATTGGTGTATAAGTGCAAACGCAGAGGTTCAGAATACCTGTTTAAACGTTAAGCACTTAATGGGGGGATCTGCAAAGAGAATAAAATATAAGTCATTAGACGAGAAGAAGGGGCAGCGTATGCATAATCTCCCACCGGCCTGGATGAGAGACACACCAGTGGAGGCTCCTCAGAGGAGGAAGGGGAGGACCATCCCCCTCGGTGAATTTCAGAAAAATGTAAATAGTGAAACTGTAAAAAAGTTCCTTTTAGATAAAATTATGTAAAAATATATTCACGTCACGAAATAATTGATTTAGTCCATGCTCATAAAAAAAAAATGGTCTTCCCTCATCTTAAACGGCACCGACCACCGCTGACATACACATATCTAGTTACAGCAGAACACCCTCAGTCATTCTTTGTAGCTGTGGTGGATAAAGACAACCCATGTGGCATGGGAGAGGTTAACTGTCAGCTCTCGTGTGTTCACCACAATGACCTAATCTAAACAGTAGGCTACACTGGAGAGAGGGCTACACAGAAACTCTGCAGAGAGGGGAAACTGGTTCACACTATTGTGGCTTCCTGAACCGTACTGTCCTGGCACAGTAATTTTCCTTTTACACGTTCATTTCCAGCACAGTTCCAGCAACTATGGTTGATGTGTAATCAGGCCAGCACAGTGCATCTTGGCTAGGCTCTCTTGGCTCAGCTCAGTAGTGTGAAAGAAGTATAACAATGCAATAAGAGATCATAGCCCTAAATATGTGGACTCTATGACAGAGTGGCTGACTAGAGTTGTTCTAGTATGGGCTGTGGGTAGTGGGCAGTGGGCACTCACAGATCCACAGGTGGTAGAGTCTCTTGCACATGGTGCGATGCTGTTCAGGGATCTCCTCATCAAAGTCCTGGTAGAAACATGGCTGCAGGGGGATGAACCCCGGTATTGGAGGGAAGTTATTCTCTGCTGGAGAAATGACAATCATTTCATGAGTCAATAATATGTTAGTGGCATTGGCAGGTGTGTCATGTTAGGCTAGATACTAGTGTTTGTATGATTGGTTGATCAGAGACTAGCCAAACAATACAGTAAATGACTTTCATAGAACACCATGATTATGTACCAAAACATATGCATACTGTGTGTCAATTTCAATTCATGCAAATACTTACCAGCCATGACTGTTGGATTTGTTGTTCAGATTGTTTTGGTCCTCAATCTTTTGAACCTACAAATAAAGAAAGTGTATCTTTGTAAATACAGTCATTCTAAAACTCAGTAACAACACTAAACATCAGGTTTCACACTCACAGGTGAAATGTATTTGCACATTATGTTAGTAGGCCGAACATAATAATTGAACAAAGACTATTGACAGAAAGAGATGGATCAATTATGCCAGTGTGCAGCTTATGTGTGACACCACTTGTGACATACTGTAGCTATGCTTTTATCCAATGCAGTGGTTTCAAGATCTATAATCTCAACGTTGTCACTTGTCACATTCGACTGAAGAGATTTGCTGACACACACACAGAGACGTGTTGGTGGCATCGGCTCAATGGTGGCTCTTCAGGGTTTAAGAACTGGGATCCTTCCGGTGTGCGAGTAAAAGTGGAGACTCAATAAAGCAGCCAGGGTATTCACGAACACCCCAATCAATAGCCTAACATTCGTGGTGTTTTGATTTGAATTCGCTGAATATAACCATATATTACCGGTACTCGCTTCAAGTCAACCCGCTATCTTTGAAGTTAGTGCTATCCTGATAGGGATCATCTGACCCTAAAGGCATTACGGACTTCCATTGGAAACATAATCAGCTTACCTCCTCCTGTCCTGAGCGCACTGTTGCTATTTACAATGTTCTGTCCCTCGGCTGCATGCTATCAGTTCCACCTCGTCGAATATGACGAATGACAAAGCTGGACAATGAAGAGACAAAGTAAAATAAATCACTGTTATTTCACTTTTTTTATACGAGGTCGTGGAAGTAATGCATCTCCAATGCCGTAGCTGTCCTATCATTGTCAGTAAATCTGCTGTCCAATTAGTCCTGACCAATAGGCACACTGCTCTCTACTCGCGATATCTGCGTCTTAACATTATTATCCAATCGCTATCTTGCTCTCCCTCATTCCATGGCGGCTGCTCTCCACGGTGCTGAAGTTAATGGCCCGCTGTTTACAGCGAAGTAATATGTGACCTACTCTGGTGTTACTGGTGCACTTCGATCCTTTTTCTCATAATGATCACCAAATTAATGTTTATGAAGTTAATCAAATGCAGGATTACTATTCAATAATTATCAAGTAGTAGGTATTTTGGTTAATCATTGGCATAAAATCTTCCACTTAATGTTTGATATTCATATGCAGAAATTATGGTCAGCAATTACGGTCTGTCAGGGGTCTCATTTATACTGTTTGATATTCATATGCAGAAATTATGGTCAGCAATTACGGTCTGTCAGGGGTCTCATTTATACTGTTTGATAGGGGCCATGGGGTTTATGGGCAGGACTGACATTGTTTACTGTTTATTAATGTCTTCTATCAATAATGTACAAAACAGGAGGGGATGTTAGCCAGCAGATGGCAGTGTTGATATTGGTTGGTTTCTGGTTGGCCAGCTAGGGGGTTCCGTTCAGCACAATTTAACTGATTGGAGTTACAGTATCATCTATCTATCCCCTTGACATACTCATCCTATGAATGTTCCTCATCTTACAGAGTAATATGACATTCATGTTGTAATGCTTTATGATGGATGAATTTAGCATGCATACCTTTTCACTGTGCTTCTCTTGTTTTACAGTAAACCTCAACCTTTAAGTTCAACACTAGTTACACATTCTACACATCTCTTCCAACAATAATGACTGGCATACCCAAAATGTACTGTCTGGTATAGCCCTTCCTTTGTTGTCCTCAAATAGCTTAGCATGACACATTGGATGTATTGACCATAGAGCCTCTTCAGCCCTTTTCAACTACAGATCCAATTGTCCCGATGTTCAATTACGCATATCCACAACATTATTAATTCATACATATATGGTGCCCAATCAGTGATTACAATATCTTTCACAAAGTTAAAATATGCACATATTTGCATGTGATGAATACGTACTTGTGTCTTGGACTCTTGGAACACTAGCCCTTGGGCTAAAAGAGATCCTTACTAAAAATCCAATCAGGTCTAGGGACACAATTGAAGAAATCTACCATAAAATGTGTGATTTAAAAACAAATATTCTTCAACATATAATAATATTTATAGTGTATGAGTCACTATATTTGCTTCTAATCTTTTCCATCACTGAGATAAAGCCCTCATGTTTGCCCACCTGGACATGTCTCTCTTTAAAACCTTATCAGGATTTTTCCAGACACTTACATTTTCACAGAGATTAAAAAAAGAAGAAGGACATGGAATTATCAAACAGACAAGACAGTATAGCCTAGCTTAGCCGCTGAAGTTCAGTTCACGTAAGGACAGAGGCAGTCAGTCCGTTAGCTCCTCTCTGTAAGGCCAACCTGTGATTTATTTCCACCAGTGCTCATATGGCCCTGTGTATTTCATTACGGTGGCTGGCTGGGTGGTGGGGGCTAAAGGTCAGCCGGTGAGACAGGGACAATGAGTCTGTGTTCATCAGAGCTGGTGACATAAGCTAAGGTTAGACCTGACGTATGGCTGACCGGGATGTTAGTCATACAAAGTAAAAAAGTCCAGCTATATCTTGGTCCCTGGGCTGACCAGGCTCTGCCTGTCCCAGACACAGCATGAGACAGAGTCAAGTCCCTACAGGGCATCTAGAGAGGGTCCCTTGTTTGCATTGTAAGTTTACTGTGCTTTCCTGGAGGTTAAATCCTGAGTGCATTCTAACATGAATCCAGGTGAAACTTGCATGGTCCTTATTTGAAAGTGCTCGTACAGCAGCATGTATGGACATCTGGGGATTCCCAAATCAAAAGGCTAAGGAGCTTAACCTTGCAGTGGACTGCATGATAAGTTGTTCAATTGTAATTTGATTTCCACTACTTGGCTTTTATTCTGCATAACTAAAGCCCTGTAGTAACCTGATTCTTGTGTTGGCAGAAGGGGCCTTGCTTTGAAACTAACAGACTGGAGGATGCCAAGAGCCCCATGCTGAGAAGAAGGGTGTGGGAGTCATCACAACAAAGAAGGAGAACACAGGAATCCTGCAGTAGCACTTCTGTTCAACGACCTATAGGGGGCACTGTGATCCACTTTTCCTCAAACTGTGAATGAGTGTGAGTGAGCTCTGTCAGCATGCTACTGCTACTGCTGCTGCTGCTGAAGCTACTTGGGTGACTTTGGGTTTGTTAATTTTCCTGTGCTATTTTAGATGGAGTGGTTCACAAAAATGGCTTTGGCTTGTCGTGGTTAACCTATGTATAGTTTCTGTTCGTGAAAGTCACCTTTTTTTCAGAGCTGTGGGTTTCTACTTGTTGTTCAGAGTGTGGTCTCTATCTTCACACACACACACACACACACACACACACACACACACACACACACACACACACACACACACACACAGAGAGAGAGACAGGCACTCAGATGGTAGGTATCTCTCTCTCACTCAATCACTCACTCAATCACTCTCTCTCACACTCTTTCTCTCTCGCTCTCTCTCACTCATCTACTCTCACACACACATACTCACACTCACACTCACACTCACAGTATATGCAGGTATATGCAAAACTAACATCCACATACAGAGACACCATGTTTGCACATGCACCAGCGGAGGCTGCTGAGGGGAGGACAGCTCATAATAATGGCTGAAATGGAGTGAATGAAAATGGTATCCAAAATATTTACCCCATTCCAGCCATTATTATGAGCCGTCCTCCCTTCAGCAGCCTCCACTGACATGCACCCAGTATATGTGAGTTAAAAAACACTCCACTTGCACAAAACACGCACATACACACACAATTACACGCAGCACCCACATAACCCTTGAGAAGGCACTTGGTATGTGTAGAGCATGCATGGCTGCTCTCAGGCTGCCAGTCGTGTAAACCCCCAGCCTCTGTCTTGGAGGCCAATACAGTAATGTAAGATGCCACAGACCAGCCACTCTACAAACATGCACACGCACTCACACAAACACTCACTCTCTCTCTACCTCTCTCTCTCTCCCACTCTCCCCCCCTCTCTCTCAATCTCTCTCAATCTCTCTCTCACACACACACACATACAACACACACACACACAGCTTCAGGGAGAGGAAAGATTGGCCTGCACACTGTTTTCTCTACAAGAAGGCCGTTTGGCAGCACACCTCCCCTCTCCAATGACACAGAGAAGTATTTTGAGAGCAGTTGACACATCTGGCAACAACAAAAAAGCTGAAAATACTCATATTATAAAACCACAAGGACTATTTAATCTTCTTGGCATGTCACATTGAGAAGTAATGGCAATAACTCTCAGCGATGAAATCCTTAAAAATAGCACGGCTGGCATCTGCTTGCCCAAGGAGACAGTACAGTCATTGTCTAGTCTCCTCTTCTCAAAACGCATGACACACATCACATACTATACAATTTAGCCTGTGACAAACTTACAGTATCAGAGAGAGAGAGAGAGAGCTCTGGGAAATGAATAAACAAGACAATTAGTATTCAAAGGCCCCGGTCTGTCTGTCCACAGGGCTGCAGGTAGGCATCTGTCCACTTGTCCTCACTAGAGACAGGGGTGAGATGGGGGGAGAGTGGCCTGCGAGAGAGAGAGGCACCGCTGGGCATCACAAACCTCCCCCTAAACACCCTGGCCCCCTCAGCCTCCTATTGATCTGCAGTAGACGACTAAATGATCAATACATTTCTCTCAACACTGGAATAGTCGGCCTTCGTGAAACAGGGTTTTTCCCTCTACAATGATCATCTTTTCCTGAAGCATTCTTTTCGCTCTGACAGTATCTGTCCATCACCAACTAACGCAGTGGATGGATACGCTTTGGAGCGTTGAGGTAAACAGTCCGTATTTAGAAAAGCAACATTGTATTTGGAGATTTCACCATAATTGAGATGAGCTACTACACTCGTAGAAAAAAAGGTGCTATCTAAACCTAAAAGGGTTCTTCAGCTGTCCCCATCGGGGAACCTTTTCCACAGAGGGTTCTACATGAAACCCCAAAGGATTCTACCTGGAACCAAAAAGGGTTCTCCTATGGGGACAGCCAAATAACCCTTTTGGAGTGTATAGTCCCAAATGGGTGATGTCGTTTGAATCATTCCTCCAAATCTTCCCAGCCAGAGGAAATGTATTTTTCCAGTTCATAAGATCTCTATTTTGGAATGGCTCTGAAGCTTTCAGACGTAACAGGGGCCGAGTAGGGGTCAGCACATCTCTTGGGGGAGATCCTTCTTGCCTCCCTGACAGCAGAGAATGACCAGACATAAGCTCCGTTCTCTTTACGTCTCTGTAGCATGAACATATTCCATACTATACATAATCTCTATCAGAGACTCACAGATGGAAATGTGAATGTCTTTGAAATGTTCTGAACAGGCTTTCAGGAGCTCCCTGCTTCCCTTCTTAAGACCCCTGCAACTCTTCCACTTTTCTCTCCCCCTCCTTCCCTCCATCTCCCCCTCTCCCCCTCTCCCCCCGTCCTTACTCCTTCCCATCTGACCCTCTCTCCATGAATATTTACCAGCGGCAGGCCCAGTCTAGACAGTGCTTATTAAAAACCATCTCTAATAACATGTACCTTCAATAGAAAGCCCAAACACAGATAAGAGTTGGCTGGTGGTGGGGGCTCTCTCTCCCACCACTAACAAGGCCCCCATTGATGGGACACTTGAGACGACGACCTGTTAGCAGAGCAGGACCAAGCTTTCGATCCCAGAGCAGGAACGAGCTTTCTTTCCCAGAGCAGGACCGAGCCACACAGCCTTTTACTGAGATTTTAAATCTACTTTTAAGCTAATTAGGATACAAACCGCTTCCTTCACAGATGTTTGGTTATAGCCTGTGTTCAGAGGGATTCTGCCCACCCTGCTTCCCCTCTCTTTGCCCCTCTCAGCAGAGGAGATTAGGATGGGAAAGTCAGCTTTGCCTCATCAGCTTGGCCAACACTGCATTGATGAGGCACAATGAGCCTTTTCTTTTCCTGTTTGATTACTTGATATATCTTCCCCTAGACAGAGGGCACATACTGTATGAAATGAAGATGGTGATGAGATGGTGAATGGTGCTACTAGTAGGTGGATTCCCTCTAGTGGAGAGAGAAAGTGAGAGAGAGAACGGAAAGTGGGGGGACTGTGCCGACTGTATGTTCCACGGCCCAGAAAAGAAGATAGAGGACAGAGTTAATGTTTTCTCTCCTCCCTTCTTTGCTCCCTCCCTCTCTTCACCTCTCACCTCTCCCTCTGTAGGCAGATTGGTAGGAGTGGGCAGAAGGCTGGGCTTTTGTGCCTTTGCCCATGAGATCATAACCCAGGATGTGCTCAGAATAATGAAAAGAGGGAGGCATTACATCATGAACAAACACACACACACACTGGTACCTCATTGTGTGTGTGTGTGTGTGTGTGTGTGTGTGTGTGTGTGTGTGTGTGTGTGTGTGTGTGTGTGTGTGTGTGTGTGTGTGTGTAAGTACATGTTTGCCTTGTTAAACTCTGAATATGAATGTCCTCCTCCCACCCTGTTCCCCCTCAGTGCTCCAGGGTTGGGCATGCTGCCAGTGAGACCCTGGTGGTATTGTACTACTAAAGCAAACCATTTGCCCAGTCACCCTAAGTCTTGGTTTCTATGGAGACCCCTTCCTCCTCGCCAAGCATGCACTCAGCACCCCTCCAGCGGAACGGGGTGGGATAACACCAAGCCGGCCAATCACACACACAAACCTAATTTACATATGCAAACATGGACCATGAACTTCTCCATAATGCACAGTTTGCTCCCCAAATGATTCTACTAGTGTTGGTTGAATGGCTGTTCTGAGAAGAAAAAGAGGTAAAAAAAAGCTATTTATTTCACCCAAACCACTTTTGTTGTTTGAATTGCACACTAATTGCATCATCTGACGTGTAAATGAAAAAGAAGCACATAAGATACTTATTTTGGTATTTTCTCATCCCCTGTAGCATGTTCTTTGTTGACATAACTCATGGTGTTTGTCTGATGTAACATCCCCTCAGCTTTTCCACCAGAGGGCAGTGCTCTGTCAGTGTCCTCTCCTCTCCTTATTGTAGAGCAGCCCTGCTGCTGCCTGTCAGACAGATAGACCTGACCTTGGTGGGGATGAAACTCAGCCACTGTGGAGGCTACTGCAGTCAGCACGACCAAAATACAAACACCTCGGCACTTCATGAACAGTGAAACCTCTACAGAGCACAAAGGCCAGGGCAGGAACCACAGCCAGAGACAGAGGCCAGGAGAGATACGGGACCGTACAGGTGGGTGGGAGGGAGTGGGGGAGGCAAGAGAAGAAAATGGATGCTTATCTCAACTAATTTGCATGGCCTTTTTGGCAACCATTAAAAGTATACTACGAGACAGGACAGGGTTTGGGCCTATTTGGTTTTACAATCGCTCTGCCTCAGCCTCTCCTCTGAGCATAGTAATCCTGTCTACTACTGCCATCCATTGTCCAAGATGTAAAGTCCCACACACAACCAATTACATTTTAAAAGGCCTTCGGAGAAGAAGGAAAAATCTGATTTGTTCACACACAGGAAAAACACAAACGTTGGGTTCATTGCCAAAATAAAAACTACTTTCCCTGTTCACTGAAGCCTGACAACTTTACTATCCTAATTGGCCTCATTAAGTGGAACCTCAAAGTGTGTAAATAATTTGTCTGCAATAAGCTTGCCCTATCTTTAGCTCTCTTGGCTCGCTCTCTCTGACTTGTTTTCGTTGTGAAGAGAAAGGAGGCCCAGAGTTAAAATAGCAGCCCATAGTTCCTGGAGCAGATGTAGGATCTGAAATTGATCACCCTGTTGACTTTCCAGCTATTTAAAACCTGTAGTGTATTTTAGTTTAAAAAAGGCGTCTGAAGTTTGTAATTTCCACTTTGAAATTTCAGACTTGATTTTACCTTACAAAAAAATGTATCAACCCCTACAAAATGTCTATTGATTATAATCCACATAATAATTCAAATTCCGTGTTGTTGCAGGATTATTTTCTTGCTGTAGCAAACTGGCTCAAATTAAGATCCTACATCTGTATTGTATTATCCTTTGACAAAAATAACCTTTGATGTGGTAATGAGAGAGACCAGTGTAGACTCACAGTGCCACAGATCTCAAAATGCATTCCATCTGAACATGGTCTATTGCGAGGCTTGTTTCTGTAGTGTTAACAAATCACAGATGAGGTACTCTTGTTGTTGTTCTGGCAGGTTCTGTCGGTTTGTGGTTTGGGGGGGAATAGAGTGAATTAAGATCAGAGTAGAGTTGCTCAGGACCACGTCTCTTCTGTTAACTAGCTCTGTGGCACTAGTAGAACAAATCACATCTCATCACTTTGTAAACATGCATGTCTGGAGCACTGCGACTTTGTTTCTACCAATGGGCAAACTAACATTTATGTAGTGTAGGGATGGGCAACTGGTCGGCCCTTTTGTAGGCCCTGCGGATCAAAAATTATTTACAAATAATAATTTGCAAAAATGATTTATGAACTTGGTCATGGTCTCAACTTACTGGAATATTAGAATGCATAAGGAGCAATTTGAAAACAAATTTGTGCATCAGCAGTTTTTCACTTTTTATGTCAGTCACTGACAGTCACCCATGTCAGTTAACATTTTTTAGATTGGTAAATTAGTCTAGCCAGCTATATAAACTTGTAGTAATCATGGTCGAATTACCGACCTGGGGGCCCCCATTGATCTTGTTAGTCACTCTCACTCAGATATCATATTAAAAACTGCAAACATTTCTCTCCGATCCATGGCAGACTGTAGAATTGCAGCAAACTTGCTTTAAAACTGCAACATTGCACCCTCTGCTCCTGTCATGTCACATGTCACACACATATAAGTTGTCCTCTCTGTCTCCTTTTCTTTCTCAATATACTGTTTGAGATCCCACTTTTAACAAACAACTTTAAAAGGCATTTCTAAAGTCATATGCAAACCAGCTTATAAATGTTTTATAAAGGTTTCATTCATTTATGTTTTGGTTAAAGTAGAAACATATTCTTCCTGGGTAAGTAATCACTTTTAGAATGCAGCCTACTACACTTTGCATGGTAATGGAGAGTTTTAATTGCAGGGGTCATTCTATATACTGTACTGTACTACCTCTTACTGACAGCTGTTCCTGTATTGAAGTAACCATTGCACTCAGTATTTTATGATGGCTGGTGAAAGGAGAGAAAGCGTTGTCAGACCACAAGCACTCAAGTCCCAACCACATCTGGTATTACACTGAACTTTTCTAACCCAATAACAAATTATCCACATAACAGCACAATTCATCCCACCTGGCCCAAAACACCAATCTCTCTGAAGGTGGCCATAATCCAATCACACAGGACGCATTTCAACACCAGGCATAGACAGAGTGCATTGTACATTGGTTCTTCTTACCTATTCACCACAATGACAGGATGGACTCAGATCGACCCATCAGATCCCTGGAAACAAGGGGCTGCAATGCAAAGTGTCTGCGCAGACGCTAATCCCTCAGCCACATTTCCCCAACCCATCTCCTCCTGTAGGCTATACTATTCCCCTGGCTGCAGAGCGGAAATGGCACATGGGCTGCTGGGTATGCCACAGCATGTTATTGTCTCCTCTCTCTCTCAGATGGCTGGGGTCCAGCTGGCTCCTGCTATGTGTTTGCATGTGGAAACCAACGTCGGGTCCCTTAACACATGGTGCAGGGCATGGCAGGGCAGGGCAGGGCAGGCGGCGACTAGATGGGTGATTGGTATGCAGTCAGAGCCCCTTCACTAGTGAATGAGCACATGTTCAATCCCTGGTCCTCCTCTTTACCCTTTCTCTACCACCCTCTCTCTTCTCTCCCTCTCTCTCTCAGCCCTCTGGAAGGGGAGAGGGTGAGGCTGCATTCCCTGAGAGTTGAGATAAAAATGACCTGTCTTTTCAACTGATTTAAGGGTACTGGCTAAACCATGGAGCAACTAGGGAGAATGTATTATGTTGGCTATCATAATGATGTGTGATATGAATAGTTATCTGGGAGAAAGCTTGTTTTGCTGTAGGCTGTATGAGTGCCACGTGTGCATCTTGAACACATGGCAGGTGCACCCAACCTTGGACACCACCAGTGGCGACCCATCATTCAGGGCAGGTGGGGCAGCCTAGCTCAGTGCTTTCTGTGGTGGTGGGGCAGCCAGCGGAAAATATGGAGCGTAGGGGTTGGTAATGTTCTCTAGTTGCGCCGTGATTGGCTCAGTGGGAACTCGGGAACAACTGGGAACTCGGGAACTCGGGAACAAATGAGCTCCGACTGGGAAAATACGTTTTGAACAGTCATCCAACTCTGAATTGTAAGTCGGGAACTCTGTCCTCTTTCTAGAGCTACGACCTGAAGATCACTGACATCATCATGATTCGACCTTTTCAGAGTGCCCAGTTGTCTTGGAAGCAGCATAAATCCAGAGAATGCAATAACCTTTGATGACAAAATGTGCCCACGAATGACCGCCACGCCACCTTCCTGTTCAAGTGAGCACAGCACAACATGGTGAGTCCAAAAATGTATTGTATGTTGCTGCATAAGTGATATAATATGCCAGGGAGATATGTATTCCTTAGCTAAGAAAGTCATACTAAGTGTATGTTGTGTAGTAAGCTGTTAGTAGCCCATGTGCCTCACCCTAATAATTTGGTCTATTTTCCCCTCTTAATTTCGCTTACTGTTCTGACTTGTAGCCTATAACCTGTTATAGAGAAATGTAATCCTAGAATATTGTAAGAGCTTTCACTGTCTGCTTATATGCCCCCTTTATTTATACTACGGTTCTGACTTGGTGTACCAGGAGAACACTGTAAGAATGGCCTGTGTTCTGAATTCTGTTGCTGACTAGGTCCATCCTAGCTCGCTCATTAATGTCTTAATCAAAATTACGGATTGCCTCTTATCCCCTTGTCGTCCCCTAATGTCATAGTTTGTACATCTCAATTGTCAGTAGAAACCACATTTGTTTAAGCAGGTCAGCCATATACGTTGCTTTTTAAAGGCAGTAATTGAGTCTGAATTAACTGTTTCGCTTCCAGACAAGGCTTCGCTGATAGCCAGATGTAGCAGTGGTAAGGTGTTTGGACTGCTGTTGGGACAGCTTTATGTAGGCCCTAATAGTTAGTGGCCACCGTTTGTCACCACTTTAGTGCAATTCGTGTATTGTTTAGTATTGTGTAGTGGTTTTGCTGGCTTGCATTCCTATTATAATTTTTTGGTTTGCCCCACCAATATTTACATGCTAAAATCGCCACTGGACACCACTTCTGTTTTAAACATCAGTTGACTCAGTTGCCCAAGCTGTCTTCCATATGAAACTGCCGAATTATATTTGTATTATTTATTTAACCTTTATTTAACGAGGCAGAATAAATTATTATTTACAATGATGGCCTACCCCGGCCAAACGCGGCCGACGCTGGGCCAATTGTGCGCCGCCCTATGGGACTCCCAATCACGGCCGGGTGTGATACAGCCTGGATTCGAACCAGGGACTGTAGTTACGCCTCTCTTAAATTGAGTTCTTTAGACCGCTGCGCCACTCGGGAGCCCAATACAGCGAGTTTGATTCTAGTTTTTTGATGGCTATATAGCCACGGCTGCGGCACACAGCAGTCTATTCACAAGCGTTGAGCTCAACAACAAAGATAGGGGGTGTGTGAAATTATTGGCAGCGTTTCAGGTGACTCCAGTAGACACCTAAAGCGGGACTTGCCAGTGTGTTTGAGGGAGAGTGTGTAAATGTGCATACGTCCGTGCGCGTGTGTGGCGCAGCCAACACACACTTGCATTCGCTCACAACATGGCGATGAAGCGCGGAGAGACACGACGGCTCTCACCCCACTAAATGCGACCCTGTTCTAAGTGAAAGCAGGGGACTATGCCAAAGGGAAATACATTAACTAATAGCCAACTAATAGCCTATTTCAGAGAGGATATAATTGCGGATTCCATTGTATGCATGTTGCTAGCGGTATAGCTGGCTGTAGAGACCCGCACGTTGCGTTACCCCTCTACTGGAAATCAATGCTTTACATGGCGGTGGAGACTATCTGGTTTTTCTATCTACTTTCGTTGGGCTTCTGTGGACAATCCGTTCAAGGTAAGTCGCTTAGCTTAATATAAATGGTATTGTCTTGCGCATGCCTTTCAAGTTAGTAATGTATTCTATTATAGTTATCTTTCAGAACATGCAGGTGCGATAAGAAGAGATTGGTTAGTGAACACATTTTACACCTTGCTCGTTGCAGTGTTTGTATCTAACTGTTCAGTCTAGGTATCAGTACTATGGTAGGTCTATCTAGCAAAGGCTATAACATTCTTACTTTTTTTCAATAGCCCGTTCGTCTTCCAGCACACGCTGTCGGTTTTCTCTTTATACCCAATGCTGGACTGCCGGTTACAAAGTTAGTTGCACATCTGCAACTATGTAACCATTATCTGCCTATAACGTATTTAATGTTACAGTGTAGTCAGGCGTTCATTTAAGACGAGCTGTGGAGTTGAGTTTGAGGAATGTGTGTTGCGTTTCAAGAGGTTTAAAATAATGAGCGTTAAACATGTGGCCTGTGGGTTTTCTGCACAAATATAATTTTTCACAATTAAAAAACGTTGCCGGTGGGACAAAATCGTTTTTCAGATGTCACGATTTATAAATCGAATGCAATACCCCGTATTGCTACGACAGGAGTTTGTTTCCAGTAAGGTGTATGCCTAAATAACACTGTTATTACAATTATTTATGAGCTGCTCTCATACCTTACACACGAAAACGTTTCTTATCAATTGTCACATAATTGTATTTATGTTTGTGCTCTTGCCTCGAAACAAATGAAGGCTTATTATATTTTGTGATGTTTGAATCGTCATATCGAACATGTGCCTTGTGTTTTGGGGGTTTGGGAGAGGATGCACTTGGTCGCTGCCTTTCAGTCATTGCGGTGGCCTTCAGATGGAGAAGGGAAGCGGTGATTTGAGAGCCAGGGAGCCACCGATAGGCGGCGAGGGAGCGAGGCAGGCAGGCGCTGAGCTAGAGAGACCAGCCACAGAATTTCCGACAAAGAAAAGTGCAGGAGCACGGGAGTAGAAACATGAAATAGGCCGATGGGATTTTGTTCTGCTTTAGCCTATCTGAAGGTGCTCACGTTAGAGGAAAGGAAAACATATTGGATGATTGCTTTGAAAAACGTGGAAGAATAGTGGTATCAGGGCTGACAATGCTTTCCTGTTAATCAAGATGCATGGAGGAGCTTCCCTGTTCAACCTGTATATGTACAAGTGAGACTTCAAGTATGGCTCAGAAACCTATAGGATGGGTAAAGAGGTTGTTGATCATGTAATTTGGACTAATGCATTTCAAGGCTAGAGAGCACAAACTGTGTTCCATGATAATGCATTTTCTACCCATCATGTTGTCAAAATGAGGTTTAAGCTGGAGAAACAAACGACAGTACATTACCTTGAGGGGTTGTGTGTGTGCGCGTGTGTGTGTTTGGAGCAGGCAACAGTGGCATGTGCTCATCACAAGGCCCACAGTAGTGTGTGTGAGCATCTCCCTCAGCCCTCATACACCCTGGGGTGTGTTCCCACAGCCCACAGTGGAGCACTGTAGAGCCTTCGCTGGACTGGTGGGAGCTTTCCTGTGTGTGTGAGTGTGTTTGTGAGTGTGGTATGTTTGGAGAGAGAAAGAGGAATGTTGAGGGTGGTGGGTTGGTTGGGAGGGTATTGTGGGAACTGGAGCTGGCGAATGGAGGTTGCTGGGTGGGAGAAGGGGGTGATAGTGGGGCAGGGATGAATTGACTGGAGAGAGTTTGGGTGCATGGGACGTCGCTGTATCAGATCCACAAACAAAGAGCTTGTTTTTTCCATTCGAAAGATCAAATGAAAATATGTCAACTCCGCTGAACTCATCAGGAACAAATGAATGCTGTGAGAGTGAGTGAGTGTCTGTGTTTTTAGACAAGCTCTCTGTCTCTCTCGCTCTCTCTCTCTCCCCCCCTCTAACCCAGTACTCCTGCTAGGAGTGTCACATGCACACCGACCAAATTATTGGGGTTTCACTGAACCCTCATCACTACTTCACTCAAGAGGCCTCCTTTCTTTGGTTCCCAGCGTTGTCTCCCATTCTCCTTTTACTCTCTAATCCTGACTCCCCCTAGTCATCCTATCTCATCCATGGCCAATGATTTAATGCTCAGTGTTAATCAGCCCACTGACCCCTGCTTCAATTTGACTCCTCCTCACTCTTCCTACCTCTGTCTGAGGCTCGACTGACCTCTGCCCCTCCTAGTCCTTCATCATTGGCCCTGTTCAATGCCGTTCCTACCTTCCTCAATGTAATCACAGATATTAACTGGTTGTGATTGGTGAAAGTAGTAGGTTGGTAGGTAACCTTAGTTATCCATCCAATTGTATATAGATCTGTTTTTTCCCCAGGAATTGAGAAAGGGAAGATATCTAAATTGGAACAGGGCCTATATCCACCCAATCCATCCCTATTACATGCCACGGACTCAGTTCTAGTCTGCAGCACCCCACCTCAGCCCCTGTCTGCAGCAACCTCAGCACCCTACCTCATCCCCTGTCTGCTGCACCCTTCCTCAGCTCCTGTCTGCAGCACCCTACCTCAGCCCCTGTCTGCAGTACCCTACCTCAGCCCCTGTCTACAGCACCCTACCTCATCCCCTGTCTGCTGCACCCTTCCTCAGCTCCTGTCTGCTGCACCCTTCCTCAGCTCCTGTCTGCAGCACCCTACCTCAGCCCCTGTCTGCAGTACCCTACCTCAGCCCCTGTCTACAGCACCCTACCTCATCCCCTGTCTGCAGTACCCTACCTCAGCCCCTGTCTGCAGCACCCTACCTCTACCCCTGTCTGCAGCACCCTACCTCTACCCCTGTCTGCAGCACCCTACATCAGCCCCTGTCTGCAGCACCCTACCTCAGCCCCTGTCTGCAGCACCCTACATCAGCCCCTGTCTGCAGCACCCTACCTCAGCCCCTGTCTGCTGCACCCTACCTCAGCCCCTGTCTGCAGCACCCTACATCAGCCCCTGTCTGCAGCACCCTACCTCAGCCCCTTGTATGCAGCACCCTACATCAGCCCCTGTCTGCAGCACCCTACCTCAGCACCTGTCTGCAGCACTCTATCTCAGCCCCTGTCTGCAGCAACCTCAGCACCCTACCTCATCCCCTGTCTGCTGCACCCTTCCTCAGCTCCTGTCTGCAGCACCCTACCTCAGCCCCTGTCTGCAGTACCCTACCTCAGCCCCTGTCTACAGCACCCTACCTCATCCCCTGTCTGCTGCACCCTTCCTCAGCTCCTGTCTGCTGCACCCTTCCTCAGCTCCTGTCTGCAGCACCCTACCTCAGCCCCTGTCTGCAGTACCCTACCTCAGCCCCTGTCTACAGCACCCTACCTCATCCCCTGTCTGCAGTACCCTACCTCAGCCCCTGTCTGCAGCACCCTACCTCTACCCCTGTCTGCAGCACCCTACCTCTACCCCTGTCTGCAGCACCCTACATCAGCCCCTGTCTGCAGCACCCTACCTCAGCCCCTGTCTGCAGCACCCTACATCAGCCCCTGTCTGCAGCACCCTACCTCAGCCCCTGTCTGCTGCACCCTACCTCAGCCCCTGTCTGCAGCACCCTACATCAGCCCCTGTCTGCAGCACCCTACCTCAGCCCCTTGTATGCAGCACCCTACATCAGCCCCTGTCTGCAGCACCCTACCTCAGCACCTGTCTGCAGCACTCTATCTCAGCCCCTGTCTGCAGCACCCTACATCAGCCCGTCTGCAGTACCCTACCTCAGCCCCTGTCTGCAGCACCCTACATCTGCCCCTGTCTGCAGCACCCTAACTCAGCCCTTGGAGGATACTTGTGAACAAGTCCTGCTTAATAAAGATAATTGCATTTCTTTGTCCTTAATGAGCTGTTCTGTAAATGGAGTAATTATGTTAAGTTTGTTGCATCAATGACTATGCGCTTAGCAAAAGTCATTTGCATTATTTGAACTTTGTCTGGCAAACATCTGTCTGTAATCCAAGCTGTCTTATTTTATTTATTGTGCCCAAATCTCAATCCTTTGGTCCTTAAGGTGTAATTGCTGTGTTTCTGACAGCCCAGTGGGGTGAAAATGGCATGTCTATAAGCATGATGAGTGTAGTATGTGTCTTTGTGTGTGTCTGACTGTGCCTACATGTGTGCCTACTAGGATTGTGAGGTATCCAGATTTTCATACCGTCATACCGTTTCTGTACCTTACCGGGGTATACAGTATTACCGAATGTGCACACAAGGGGTGCACATTTTTTGACGCACATAACAATTTAGGCAACAGCGATCTTAATCCAGGAGGGGATTGAATGACTCTGCTGTAACCAAGAAGCTGGATCTTGACATCTAGCCACCTAGCTAGCAAGTCAGCAAACCAAATGCATAGCTGGCCCTGAGCCAGATATGATTTATTTGACACATCTTAGATTTCTTATAGTTATACTTAACTTATAGTTATAAGCAGTGGCATAGGACGCAACCCCCGCAACGGCATTGAAAATCATACCGTCTGTATTTCGAAATACCCCGGTATATGGTATAAACAGCATATCGCCCAAGCCTTGTGCCTACTCTATTTGTATGTGAGTGCATCTTGATCCCCCTGGAGATACACAGCTAAATTAGGATGCATATTATTTAAAGAGGCCCCAGGCTGAATTTGAGCTGCATATCTTTGTCCAGTGAAGATGTTGGTTTGCATGGCTGGCTGAGTGTGTCTGTTCATGTTTGGTAGTGTCAGAGGACCAATCCTAGTCTCAGAGGTGGTATAAAGGACTTTTCAGTGACAGAGGGAAGTAGCTTGAATGAGACAGGAACACTTTCACTTTTACTGTTTGTCTGGCCTCTGGTGTCTACTGGGCTGTGTATTGTGGTGGTCTTCAGGTTCAGGGTTTCTGTGGTTGCACAAGTTGGTGGTTGCCTGTAAGTGGTTCAGAGAGCTTCCCCTTTGACTTTAACCTCTTAGCGCGCCGATCCCTTTAGCGGGATCGTTTTCAGAGCAAACATAACGCGCCAAATTCAAAATACATATTCGTAATACATATTCGTAATATTTAACTTCGATATACAAGTGTTGCATAGTGTTGCATAGCCATCAAAAGCTCTGCTTCTTGGCAATATCACTGCGTTGTCAGATTTTAAAAAGGCTTTACGGCGAAAGCACTACATTTGATTGTTTGAGGCTAGTACCTCACATATTTTCCACATTAGCATAAATTCATATCCAGCTCGGTTCTCAAAATATCCATATCACAGCTAATATAAATCGCTTACCTTTCAAATAACTTCTTCTGAGGTCTTCCCAAGTGTCCAAACAAGATAATCCATGGTTCTTTTGTTAGAAAAAGTAAATAATTATATCCATAAATATCCGTTGTTTTTGGCACGCTACGTTCAGCTACTCCACCAAGCATTGTCAGTCTACTCGCCCGTTTACAGTGAAGGGATCGCGTTCAAATTATACCTCTCATCTTTTCACAAACAAATCAAATATCATTAATAATGCATCCTTATGTATTCTTTTATGAATAATAGCGATCATATTTTACAAGAACGTAAGTGAAACGTTAAAAGATTTAAAAGAAAGTTGGTCGCGCTGGGCGCGTTCCGTTTCGTGAACGTGCACGCCTGTTTACCTTTTCCCTACCCGTAGTAATTTCTCTCTCTAAGGATCTGGTCAGAGCTTTTTCCTCCATACCCTTTCCAGAGACTGTTGACATCTAGTGGAAGCCATAAGTACTGCAACCTCGGTCCTATTCCCCATAGAAAAATATTACATGGGCTTCAAAATGAGAGGAGAGCAACAAAAATAAATTCGGACAGAAATCTCTCTGGTTTTTGCCTGCTAAATCTGTTCTGGAATAGCCACAGACTATATCTTAATGGTTTTATAAACTTCAGAGTGTTTCCTATCCAATAGTACTAAATATGTAAATATCCTAGTTTCTGGCCATGAGTGGTAGGCATTTAACTTTGGGCACGTCAGACAGGCGAAAATTTGGAAAATGGGACCCTAGCTGGAAGAGGTTAACCACATTACTGTCAAATATTAGACAAGTAGTCAGGAAGCTTACGATGCAGAGGTATTGATGTTAGTAAACCCTGTCTTTGTTGTGGATTACAATGCCAGAGAATGTTATTCACCCAATTTTACGATAAAAGTTCCATGATTATTTCACTCAATACATTTCAGTATCTGGAAATATTTGACTGGTTACACTTCATACTAGAGGTCGACCGATTATGATTTTTCAACACAGATACTGATTATTGGAGGACCAAAAAAATGCCGATTAATCGGACGATTTTTATATATATATTTGTAATAATGACAGTTCCAACAATACTGAATGTACAATGAACACTTTTATTTTAACTTATTATAATAGATAAATAAAATCTATTTAGTCTCAAATAATTAATGAAACATGTTCAATTTGGTTTAAATAATGCAAAAACACAGTGTTGGAGAAGAAAGTAAAAGTGCATGTAAATAAGCTAACGTTTAAGTTCCTTGCTCAGAACATGAGAACATATGAAAGCTGGTGGTTCAATATTCGCAGTTCTTCAATATTCCCAGTTAAGAAGTTTTAGGTTGTAGTTATTATAGGAATTATGACGCGTCGACTATTTCTCTCTATACCATTTGTATTTCATATACCTTTGACTATTGGATGTTCTTATAGGCACTTTAGTATTGCCAGCCTAATCGCGGGAGTTGAAGTCATAAACAGCGCTGTGTATCAAGCATTGCTAAGAGCTTCTGGAAAACACAGTAAAGTGCTGTTTGAAGGAATGTTTACGAGCCTGCTGCTGCCTACCGCCGCTCAGTCAGACTGCTATATCAAATCATAGACTTAATTATAATATAATAAACACAGAAATGCGAGCCTTTGGTCATTATTATGGTCAAATCCAGAAACTATCATTTCGAAAACAAAACGTTTATTCTTTCAGTGAAATACGGAACCGTTCCGTATTTTATCGAACGGGTGGCAACCCTAAGTCTAAATATTGCTGTTACATTGCACAACCTTCAATGTTATGTCATAATTATGTAAAATTCTGGCAAATTAATTACGGTCTTTGTTAGGAAGAAATGGTCTTCACACAGTTCGCAACGAGCCAGGCGACCCAAACTGTTGCATATACCCTGATTCTGCTTGCACTGAACATGAGAAGTGACACAATTTCCCTAGTTAATATTGCCTGCTAACATGAATTTATGTGAACTAAATATGCTTCTGTGTTTTGATTTTGAGAAAGGCATTGATGTTTAAGGTTAGGTACATTTGTGCAACGACTGTGCTTTTTTTCGCAAATGCGCTTTTGTTAAATCATCACCCGTTTGGCGAAGTTGAAGTAGGCTGTGATTCGATGATAAATTAACAGGGACACCATTGATTATATGCAACGCAGGACAAGTTAACCTAGTAATATCATCAACCATGTGTACTTAACTAGTGATTATGTGAAGATTGATTGTTTTTTATTAGATACGTTTAATGCTAGCTGGCAACTTACCATGGCTCCTTGCAGCCACAAGGTCCTTTTGACGCTGCACTCGCGTAACAGGTGGTCAGCCTGCCACGCAGTTTCCTCGTGGATTGCTATGTAATCTGCCATAATCGGCATCCAAAAAGGCAGATTACCGATTGTTATGAAAACTTGAAATCGGCCCTATTGGCCGATTAATCAGTCGACCTCTACTTCATACTATCATGTGTGTGTAGTAACACTGTAATTGCCCCCTAGTAACAATATGGTATGTAATGGAGTGGAATGATTTTGTTGTTATTACCGGTGCACCAACTCAACCTTTCTGTGATATACTTTTGATCTGCACCAGAAAGTTTTATTTTGTATGTGTAACGTACGTCATGATGTTGAGATCCGTCCACCTGTGAATGTAAGACGTCCATCTTCCTGCACTGTTAGAGATGTCTGGTCTCTAAAGCCTCTTTCCTTGCTCTGATGGCTGCCAGCTGGAATAAGTGCAGAGCTCATTCTGTTCAATTAGACTGCACCTAAATCTCTGTAGGCTGACGTCTAGGATTCCTCTAAGTTTCTCAAAACAACCTTTACACTTAAGCCAACTCCGCATTAAAAAGGCTTATTGGTTGATGTATAGCTACTTATTTGCCTTATATCTGCAATCGGTTCGGAATGATTATTTAATCAACCACAACACATAGGCCTACTCCTTTTACATGGTCACGGACGACTGCTGCACTGCATGACCCACTCAAGTCCATTTCCCAGTGCTGGCTGTGGGGAGTTCCCACTGGCTGTGGGGAGTTTTGATGTTCTCTAGAAATACATATCAGTGCCAACGGGACTTCGAAGAGAGCGTTGTGAGTATTGATCCCCACCCCCGGGCTATAAACAGCCCAGGATCAATAGTGCTGGATCAATATGCTGTGTGATACGTTTATCACAGGGATGGGTCCAGTCAGGTGATCCCCAGAGTACAACACTACAGCCAGGGCTGAATGTTAAAACACTCAGGTGCTGCTGTGTGCCCACTGCCTACTGTCAGTTAGTTTTAACAGGACAATACTGCTATCTTGAAGAAAAGTAGTTGATTTGATGGATTCATTTTTGTATTGTATAATGCCTCACGGTAACTTCATCAATATATTTATTTTAGATTGTTCTTATTTATTATGTCTGGCTCATTATGGTTTGTCAGCTGTGTTATCTAAGGGATAATAATTGTGTCATTAAAAGACGTGTCTATGTGTGGTAAACGAGTCCCAAGCTACATGTTTTTGATCTGTTGCTAGTGTGTATGTGTGTGTGTGCTTTAGGCAGAGATGTTGATTTGTGTGTGTGTAAGAGCAGGGTCTCTTCCTCACGGTGCTGGTTGGGTAAACAGTCATGCGATCACATTCCTTCCATTCCGCACTGCTGTCCGCTCAGTCACATGACCAAGGAGGAGTAGCATGGGGCTTGCAGTGGGGAGGGGGACTGAGGAGGGGGGCCGCTGCATGAGAGGAGAGAACCCTGATTGAGTAGGCAAGGTGCAGAGTAGGGCCCAGTCCCAAATCAATCCCTAGCCCCTACCTCTAAACACTTTTTGCATATCTGAAAAGATAAGAAGAGTATTAACAATATGGTATAGATTGAGCCCGGGAATACTGATTGGCTGACAGCCGTGGTATATCAGACCGTATACCATGGGTATGAAAAAACGTTTTTTACTGCTCTAATTATGTTGGTAACCAGTTTATAATAGCAATAAAGCACCTCGGGGGTTTGTGGTACATGGCCAATATACCACTACTAAGGGCTGTATCCAGGCACTCCACGTTGTGTTGTGCTTAAGAACAGCCCTTAGCCCTGGTATATTGGCCATATACCATACCCCCTCTACCTTATTGCTTAATTAACCCTCTTTTATGCTAGGTGAGGTTTTCCACCATATTGCTTAATCCAATCAATGACTGTATATATGAATGGACAAAGCCATTGATCATGTGACACCATTCATTCCTACGTGAAGACTCAATAGCGCATTGAAGCCAAATGAAGTCGCTTAAGATGTTGTCTCATGGAGACATAGCATGCGTAATTTGAGCTGCTCCAGGAAGCGACGTTGCAGGCTAGCTCAGTGCTGCCCCCTCTTATTGAGTAACTCAAGTCGAATGCCGACCGGGGGTACAGTATCCTGCCATTAACAATTAAATTATCCTTATAGCTTCTTTTGGGTGCGATTTGAAAAATAATAATTTTAAGGACATACATCTGGTGAATTATAAGCAATTATTGGTAACATGATTGTAGTGTAATTTCAATTTATTTACATGAAGATTGACCACGAAGATCGCCATTTTTCCATTCACTATGATGAGGGATCCTGTTTTCTGTTAACAATGCCTGCAGTACCATGTTTGGCCTTGAACTTCGGTGGCTTCAATAAGAGGGGCAGTCGTTCTCCGCTGCATCCAATTTAAGAGACTGGAGGGGTCAGTCGGAGCAGGAGCTAGGGGTTTATATTCGACTTGGCGTAAGAGGTTGTACAGAGTACACATGGGCATACAGTACACAAATCCAACCATGATGTATGTACAGTGGGGAGCGCCAATAATTATGAAACCTTGATTTTGGTTAAATTTATTTTGTATTAAATAATTGTATGATTTTGGTTGGTTCCATTGAAACATTAATAAAGTACAGTATTTCTCATATGTTGGTATTTTGAGTTTATCTCTATAATTATATTGTTTATATTTTTTTAAGTATTGTTTGTGCATTGCTAGTCAGGGGTGCCAGTATTTTTGGAGCCCACTGTATGTACAGTTGCAGTCAAATATATTGTCCCCCTTGCACCATTCACTATTTCTTCTAAAATAAGTTTAAATTGAAAATACTTTTGGTCTTCACATGTATTTGTTTGGTTTACAACTGCACAGAACCCCCAAATTCTAAATTTAAATTGATTTATCTCACTTAAAAGTCCAAAAATGACCTGGACTAATTTATTAAAAATTTAAATTAATTTGGTTGGAGGCAAGTGTCTTGATTAGTATGTAGTTTTTGTCACCTGTGGCAAGTTGCAAGTGCCTACAGGGTAAATAGCAATTTAACCAGTTTTAAAAAGAGAAAACAGAACATTCTAACCAGTATATGACCAATGTATCATCTTGATTCATAACACACCACCACTGGGTTTCTATCAGTGCTGTTGATCTCTGGTTCGTGATACTATCAAGTGTCTCCCTCCGAAACCACTTGGTTGAATTGATCAAATCAAATCTCACAGACACAATAATAAAAAGTCAGTGGGGAGTTCTGGGTTTTTAATAGTCCGTGTCTCTCTCTCTCCAACCCTGCAGCTACAGTATATGACCTTGTGGTTGCCCTGGATGGGCTTTCCCCTCGTGCAGCTTCCCGTCCGTCCCATGTTAGTTTTGTTGCTGGTGTTGTTGACCCATTGATGTAGCCGTGGCCGCACCGAGGCCCCTAGCCCCATGCTGCTCTGAGGCCCATTGTAAAGCCTATAGGAACACAGGGCTGTGATTGGAGCAGCCCAATATTTGCATGAATGAGTACTGTACATAGAGCGAGCACACCAGCAGTCATGAAGCACTGGAGGGGAACGAATGCTAGCTCAGGCCATGTTTCTCTTCTCTGTTGTTTCTCTCCCCCCCTCCCTCTTCTTTCTCTTCCTCTCCCTCTCTCTCTCCATCTATGTATCTGTCTGCCTCCTATTGTTAATATGTTGCAGACTGTCCTTTTGAGTATAAATGTAAACATGAGTGGGAAAGAGTCTAGCTCCCTGGGCCTCTGCTACCTCTCCTGAACTGCATTATGATTGGTCACATTACTGTATGCCTGGCCTATTTGATAAACAGTATAAATATGATAAAAAAGTATAAATCCAGTTCTTGCCAACTTGAGAGCGGTGTGAAAACTCATGTGGGTGACTGTGAGAATCGGGCTGTAGCTGAACCGCTGGCGGGCGCAGCTGGAACGGCCAGCACCTGACACTGCAGCTGCTGCTGGGGTTGCGTGCCTTTCTCCACTCAGTGTGTGACTCAAACTCTACTCAGCCTGTCCTGGATGGAATTACAGCATGTGGATATTACTCTTGAGAATCAAACTGAAAATCACCACCAAGGCAATGTACTGTTTAGTGTTTCCCAACCTCTCCATTGTTGTAGTTTGGTCCAGAGCAAGACAAGGTCCATAGATGGAGCAGAACGAATATGACCCACACTGTTTGAAATGTAAGGCAATATGCAGTATATTCCATGTCGTATGCCAAAAATGGATTGGCCATAGGGCAGTTTTGGCAAATGCCAGACGGGTTGGTCCATCGTCAGTCCAGTGGGCCTGTCTAATTGCGTAGAATGATCATAATTTTGCTAATAATGCGGGCCTAGAGGAAAAATTTGAACTAAAACAAGAGCCAAAGTGTGTGCTAACAGGGGAAGGTCAGCTTTTACACCTGCATTGCTTGCTGTTTGGGGTTTTAGGCTGGGTTTCTGTACAGCACTCTGTGACATCAGCTGATGTAAGGGGGGCTTTATAAATAAATTTGATTTGATTTGATTTGCCTCCCCTTCAGAGAGAGATATTGATGTGATTTACCTCTACGCCCTCCACTAGAGAATGGCGACAGTGATTCCGTTTTTCTCCAGGAAGAATCTGAGAACATTACACCCTACTTCAGCAGGCCGTAGGTGACGCAGATAAAAGCTATTAGGTTAAATGTTTAGACAATTGTGAGGTATGTTTGGCTGTATAAAATTGGCGGCATGTCAATGTTATTGTACACGGAGCTCCCTAGCGCGTGGTGAAACTGGAGAGTCCCTCCCTGCCCACCTTGGTTTATGGCTGCTGAGACTTTCCTCCTTCTCGTTGCTGCAATGTTTGACAACTGATTTTAATGCCCCTTCCTACTACGCATACCTGTTATGATAAATGTCTTTATTGTACAGTTATTAATTTAGATACAATATCTGGTATTTGTGTAATAATTATGACGATATGGACATTAAAATTAAATAAAGGTTAAATAAAAAATATATATATATGGACATTAGCAGGTACCTTTTCCAAAGCCACATATAGTTGATATAGATGTTTTCAACTACTGTAGCTACGCCATTTGGACCACAAATTGAAGATGTCATATTCCTGTGAGTGAGTGGGTAGGCGTAAGCCTTTCGTCTTCATGCACATAAAGTTGGTTGATTTTTATGCTGACACACAGACACACACACACACAAACAGGGGCAAACGCATGTTCCAATGTCCTGCTGTTCGTCAGACTGTATTTGCACAGTGCTATCAATCACCCCATCTGTCTCTGTCCACCCATTCCGTAGGGCTGGCGCAGTGCACATAATGTTCCCTGCTCCTGTGGTTACACACATACATTCAAACACACGTACACACACACACACGTACCCACACATGTACACTTACACGCACACACACAGTCACACACAAACATGCACACGCAAACAGTCATGCACGTGCAAACGCACATACCATGGTTTCCGTTAACCGTGATAGCATTGCTGAGCTTATAATGAGAATGTCCGGTAAATTAAAATGCTACCGGTCAAATGTCTGGCGCCACATTTTCATAATGGAAACCCTAAGATAAACACACAAAAGTACAGGCACTCTTCCATGCATCATACATTCGCAGTTCAACAAGAAAACAGCTGTTGTGTGACAGATCCCAGTATATCGTTCCTGAATAGATATGGACAAATGTGTTTAAACTATTTCTATTGAAATATGACCCATTTTGTCAAACCAGAGCCACAGTTTGTGTGCAGTAATAATGTTTCTGATAACAATAGAGATTCATATCCAGACAGTTCATTGATTGAATGGCCCGTGTCTGTATGTCTGTATGGAAGTTACCCTATCATTTGCTTTGCTAAGAAATAAAGCCACAAAATAAAACCACAAAAGAGATCCTAGAAATACCATTATTTTGGGTTGTATATGCTGTAGAGTTCATCTATTTTATAAAGGCCTAGCTGATTGAGTCTTTTTGGTGTATGTCCTATACTGGTGTATGTCCTATACATTATCCACCTGTTTACTCTTTTTCTCCTCTCTTTCTCATATGAAAGGAACAGAACATTTCACTCTTCATCTCTCTCTCTGTCTCTCTCTCTCGGCTCCTCCTCCCAGTGACTCTGG
This sequence comes from Brachymystax lenok tsinlingensis, assembly GCA_030435695.1. NCBI lineage: Eukaryota > Metazoa > Chordata > Actinopteri > Salmoniformes > Salmonidae > Brachymystax > Brachymystax lenok. The sequence continues at coordinate 27,956,157 of CM059819.1, read as the reverse complement.
TATGCAGGACTTGCCATTTCCTACCATCTAGAAGTTATTAGAAGGGTGAGGTATTGTATAACTAAACAGCAGGCATGGAAACATTAACCTCTTACTCTCTGCCTCTACCCCTCTCAAATCAAATCAAATTGTATTGGTCGCATACACGTATTTGCAGATGTTATTGCAGGTGCAGGGAAATGCTTATGTTTCTAGCACCAACAGTGCAGTAATACCTAACAATACAGAACAATACATACAAATCCAAAGAATAAAAATGAAGACATTAAAAAATATCAGAATGGACTCTGGCATTGCCGTTCAAAAGTTTGGGGTCGCTTAGAAATGTCCTTGTTTTTTTTGTCCATTAAAATAACATCAAATTGATCAGAAATACAGTGTAGACATTGTTAATGTTGTAAATGACTATTGTAGCTGGAAACGGCGGATTTGTAATGGAATATCTACATAGGCGTCCAGAGGCCCATTATCAGCAACCACCACTCCTGTGTTCCAATGGCACGTTGTGTTAGCTAATCCAAGTTTATAATTTTAAAAGGCTAATTGATCATTAGAAAACCCTTTTGCAATTATGTTAGCACAACTGAAAACTGTTGTGCTGATAAAGAAGCAATAAAACTGGCCTTCTTTAGACTAGTTGAGTATCTGGAGCATCAGCATTTGTGGGTTCGATTACAGGCTCAAAATGGCTGGAAACCAAGAACTTTCTTCTGAAACTCGTCAGTCTATTCTTGATGTGCTGCACCATGAGCTGGGGCGTCTCTTTGGCAGAGGATATGGGGAGAGGAATGAAGTGGGCGGCTTTGGAAAACAAGTCCTCTACTGTCAGGATGGCGGTGTTGCCATCAGACGGGGCAAGACCTGTGACAAAGGGATATGTAAGACCAGGGACGGTGAGGGACAGGCAGTGGTTGAAGGAGACCAGCCCGAGCTTCCAGATGAGTGTTGTTCTGTGCACAGACCATGCAGGCGGCGACTAACGAGGAGACGTCCGGGTTGGTCACCAAAAGCGTTGCCGCATAAAGGCCAGGGTCCAACGGGAGCCTGGGTGGCAGGCAAGCCTGGAAGAGTGAGCCCACTCCAGGACTGAGGAGCGGACAGCATCAGGAACAAACATCCGGTTATCTGGACCCCTCGGGGTTCGACTGGGAACGCTGCGCCTCACAGACCTGCTTCCCTATTCCCCGGCTGAGTGCCAGGCACGAGGTAAGAGAGGAGAGGAGAGGGAGAAGTTAAACCGGGTGAAAAGCAGGGCCCACTTAGCTTGACTGGAATTGAGACGCTTGGGCGGTGCGGAGATATTCCAGGCTCTTGTGATCCGTCCACACAATGAACGGATGTTCTGCCCCCTCCAACCAGTGTCTCCACTCCTCCAACGCTATCTTCACTGCGAGAAGCTCACGATTTCCCACATCGTAATTCCTCTCCGTGGCCTTGAGGCGGTGGGAGAAGAAGGCACAGGGATGTAACTTGAGGTCCATGACAGAACGCTGGGACAGGACAGCCCCCACTCCGACATCCGAAGCATCGGCCTCCACCACGAACTGACGGAACGGGTCAGGATGAACCAATATGGGAGCCGTGGTGAAGCGGTGCTTGAGGTCCCGGAATGCCCGGTCAGCAGCTGGGGACCACGTGAACGGAACCTTGGGAGAGTTGAGTGCAGACAGGGGGAAGCCAGGGTGCTGTAGCCCCGGATAAAGCGGGAATAAAAGTTGGCAAATCCCAGGAAACGTTGCAGCTGCACTCTGGACGTAAGCTGGGGCCAATCCACCACCGCTTTCACTTTCCCGGGATCCATCTGTACATTCCCTGCAGCGATGATATAACCAAGGAAGGTGATGGTGGAGCAAAGGAATTCACATTTCTCCGCTTTCACAAAAAGCTGGTTCTCCAGGAGGCGCTGGAGGACCTGTTTGACTTTGAGAAACTGAGGATGTCGTCGAGGTAGATGAAGACGAACCGGTTCAGCATGTCGCGGAGAACGTCATTGACCAGGGCCTGGAACACAGCTGGGGCATTGGTAAGGCCAAATGGCATGACCAGATATTCGTAGTGACCGCTGGCCGTGTTGAAGGCAGTCCTCTACTCGCCCCCCTCCTGTATCCTCACCGGGTGGTAGGCGTTCCACAGGTCTTGGAACAAATGGTGGCCCCCTGGAGCGGCTCAAAGGCCAGGGGCAATGAGTGGTAGCGGTTAGCGGTTCTTCACCGTGATGTCATTGAGGCACCAGTAGGTAGTCGATGCACGGTGTCCTCGATGTAGGTCTCCATAGTCTTGGTCTCCAGATCCGACAGAGAGTACAGTCATCCCCGGGGCGGTAGGGTGCCTGGGAGAAACTCAATCCTGCAGTCATAGGGTCGGTGCGGAGGAAGTGAAGTGGCCCAGGCCTTACTGAAAACCTCCCGGAGTTCCTGGTACTCCGCAGGAATGGTGGAGAGGTCCGGGGCAACTTCCGAGCCCACTGGAAGACGTCCTGGGGCAGGCTGCGCTGACTTCAGGCAATGAGCGTGGCCGAACGGGCTCCAGCCCATGATGGCACCAGCAGTTCAGTCAATAAAGGGATTGTGTTGCTGGAGCCAAGAGAATCCCGATACACGGGAACCTGAGGAGACTTAATTAGCATGAATTGGATAGCCTTGCTGTGGTTCCCTGACACTCGTAGGTTGATGGGAGTGGTATTGTGGATGACCCGGTCTGTAGAGTGCCCATCGAGTGCTCTAACGTCCATGGGAATGGAGAGGGGCTGAGTGGGGATGCCCAGCTCGGACGCCAGGGCAGCGTCCATAAAACTCTCAACAGCCCCAGAGTTGATCAGTACCCTGAGAGATTTTGACTGTTTCCCCCACAGCAGAATGCATGGAAAGGGGTGCGAGTAAGGGGAGAGGAAAAGTTTCCCGTATGCCCCACCAGAGTACTTGCCCCTACTGGTGAGCCTGGTCTTTTAGTGGACAAGAGGACACGAAATGACCAGTAGTTCCGCAATACAGGCAACTCTTCGTGTGAAGCCGGTGTAGAAGTTTGGCTGGGGACAGCCGAGCTCTGCCTAGTTGCAGGAAGAGGTGATTCGGCAGACTTCAGGAGACTCTGGGGGGGAACTCGGGTAGCCTTGGGTCCTCTCGGCAACAGAGACGTCGGGGACTTCCAGGATGCCTTAGAGACGAGGTGGAATCCTTGGGAGGGCGAGTGGAATCGGACCCCCTCTCCTTCCTGCGTTCCCGTAGCTGCCCATCGGTCCAGATGGTCAAGGCAATGAGCAAGTCAAGATCCATCGGTAGTACCCGGGCTGCTAGGTTATCCTTAACCTCCTCTGATACTCTGTGCAGGAACGTGTCAAGCAGCGATTCCGGATTCCAGGCACTCTCAGCTGCCAACGTGTGGAAATCCACTGCATAGTCTGCAGGTCAAGGGCAGGAAGAGGTCAGTAGTCCAGAGCAGAGTCCGAAGGTACAGAACGGCAGGCAGGCTCAGGGCAGGCAGAGGTCAGTAATCCAGGGTGGTGTGACAAGGTACAGAATGACAAGCAGGCTCAGGGTCAGGGCAGGCAGAATGGTCAAAAACCGGGAAAGCTAGAAAACAGGAACTAGATACAGAAAGGAGCACAGGAAAAAATGCTGGTAGGCTTGACAGAACAAAACGAACTGGCAACAGACAAACAGAGAACACAGGTATAAATACACTGGGGATAATGAGGAAGATGGGCGACACCTGGAGAGGGGTAGATACAAGCACAAACACTTGTGAAACAGATCAGTGTGTGACAGGATGCCTGTATCTTTGTAGTGACTGGGTGTATTGATACACCATCCAAAGTGTAATTAATAACTTCACCATGCTCAAGGGGTATTCAATTTATTTTTTTGTTGTGAACCCATCTACAGTATCCTTTAGGTGCCCTTATTTGCGAGGCATTGGAAAACTTCCCTGGTCTTTGTGGTTGAATCTGTCTTTGAAATTCACTAGTCGTCTGAGGGACCTTACATTATGTGTGGGGTACAGAGATGCAGTAGTCATTCAAAAATCATGTTGAACACTATTACTGCACACAGAGTCCATGCAACTTATTATGTGACTTGTTACGCATGTTTTTTAATCCTGAGCTTATTTAGGCTTGCCTTAACAAAGGATGTTGAATACTGATTGACTCAAGACATTTCATCTTTTCATTTTTAATTCATTTGTAAACATTTCTAAAAACGTAATTCCACTTTGACATTATGGCGGATTGTGTGTAGGCTAGTGACACAAAATCTAAATTTTGTCAATTTTATTTTCAGGGTGTAACACAACAAAATATGGAAAAAGTCGAGGGGTGTGAATACTTTCTGAAGGCACTGTATGTACATATAGGTAGGGGTAAAGTGACTAGGCAACAGGATATATTATCAGCAGTAGCAGCAGCGTATGTGTTGAGTCAAAAGACTAAGCACAAAGGGGGTCAATGCAGATAGTCTGGGTAGCTATTTGGTTAACTATTTAGCAGTCTTATGGCTTGAGGGTAGAAGCTGTTCAGAGTCCTGTTGGTTCCAGTACCACTTGTCATGAGGGAGCAGAGAGAACAGTCTATGACTTGGGTGGCTGGAGTCTTTGACCAGTTTAGGGCCTTCATCTTATCTTTGTCTTTCTGTTGTCTGGAGGTCAAACCAAGAGTGTTATAACAGTATGAGTCTGGACAATCTCCCTTTCTCTCTCCCTCCAGTTAATGTCACATCTCCCAGCTCTTACTGACACCTACCCATGAGCCCCCTCTCTTTCCACTTACTTTAACCAGCATTCTCACCCACTGAGCACCCACCCGTTTCTGACAGGTGTATAAAATCGAGAACACAGCCATGCAATCTCCATAGACAAACATTGGCAGTCGAATGGCCTTACTAAAGTGCTCAATGACTTTCAACGTGGCACCGTCATAGTATGCCACCTTTCCAACAAGTCAGTTCGTCAGATTTCTGCCCTGCTAGAGCTGTCCCGGTCCACCATAAATGCTGTGATTCATCACTCCAGAGAACGCGTTTCCACTTCTCCAAAGTCCAATGGCGTCTAGGAGCAACAACGACTCAGCTACGAAGTGGTTGGCCAGACAAGCTCACAGAACAGGACCGCTGAGTGCTGAAGCCGTAGCGCGTAAAAATCGTCTGTCCTCGGTTGCAACACTCACTACCGAGTTCCAAACTGCCTCTGGAAGAAAAGTCAGCACAATAACTGTTCATCGGGAGCTTCGTGAAATGGGTTTCCATGGCCGAGCAGCCGCACACAAGACTCTGGAGCAGTGGAAACGCGTTCTCTGGAGTGATAAATCACGCTTCACCATCTGGCAGTCCAATGGACGATTCTGGGTGTGGCGAATGCCAGGAGAATGCTACCTGCCCCAATGCATAGTGCCAACTGTAAAGTTTGGTGGAGGAGGAATAATGGTCTGGAGTTGTTTTTTTTTTTCATGGTTCGGTCTAGGCCACTTAGTTCCAGTGGAGGGAAATCTTAATGCTACAGAATATAATGACATTCTAGACGATTCTGTGCTTCCAACTTTGTGGCAAAAGTTTGGGTAAAGCCCTTTCCTGATTCAGCATGACAATGCCCCCATGCACAAAGCAAGGTCCATACAGAAATTGTTTGTCGAGATCGGTGTGGAAGAACTTGACTGGCCTGCACAGAGCCCTGACCATAACCCCATCGAACACCTTTGGGATGAATTGGAATGCCGACTGTGAGCCAGGCCTAATCGGCCAACATCAGTGCTCGACCTCATTAATGTTCTTGTGGCTGAATGGAAGCAAGTCCCAGCAACAATGTTCCAACATCTAGTGGAAAACCTTCCCAGAAGAGTAAGGGCTGTTATAGCAGCAAAGGGGGACCAACTCCATATTAATTCCCATGCTCTTCGAATGAGATGTTCGACGAGCAGGTGTCCACACACTTTTGGTCATGTAGTAGGTACAGTATAGTGGAGAAAAGTAGAGTATATCACTGTAGAGTACAGTATATTCTACTGTACTGTACTGGACTATACTTTACTGTACTCTATTCTACTGCACTGTACTGAACTCTTATCAGTGATAATTCTGTGGACCAGACCAAGTTGAATTAATACTACTCTTTTGTCCGCCAGCCTAGCTGCTTAAAATGCTTGACCAAATGAGTATGAGGGGGAGTTGAAGTACAATTATTTTGTCTTGTCTGCTGGTGAACAATGATGTGCAGGCATAATCAAAGTGACGACTAGCCACTTGCAAGAGTCTTTAGGGTGTCTATAGCTAGGTTTCCATTCAATTGGCGACAGATTTTAATGCGACTTTTCTAAAATCCTCATAAAAACAATATGCTAATTTCCCCATCAGAGTTGTTTCCATCAAATTGACTTGTTGCGGATAAAGGTATTTGCATAAACACGTAGTGCACATAAATAAAATACAAATTAAATGGGTTTCCATGGCATTTTCAACTCTCGGCGCTACTTTGTCACTAAAAATGGACAAAGGTGCAAGATCATTTTTATTTGTCAAACGGCAGCCAAGCATCGATCATCATGTCACCAGAATAAGACCCTCGATATTTAGCATTGAAAGGAGCATCAAGCTGTGAAATTCATCATAATTTATGTCATCTGTAGCTTAATAAACTGCATGTTTTCCTGAGTCGTAGTGGGAGGACCACACAACATATCATCGCGTGACTCCAAGTTTACTTCGATATGATGGTTATTATATCAATATTTGCGCATATAAGCGTTTCCAGTGACATTTCTCGCATAATATTTTTTAGACACAAAAAGATCCCACCTTGTAGTTTTTGGTTTTGTCAACATTTGAAAGTTTACCGACGAATTAGCTGTTTCCATCCCCAAAAAAATGTATCCGACATGTACTTTACTCGCATAAAAAGGTTGGATGGAAAACTGATTTTGAGGATGCTGGAATTATATTTTGGATGAACCTGCGCATGCCAACAGGATACTTTTGAAGTTGCCTAATCAGATTTAAACATTGTGACTGGTTGTGTTTATGCCACATATTAAAGGTCATACATTTTAAAAGTTAAACAACAAATATTTAGGCTATATTAAGGTGTTAGGTTCTATGTGTGTAAGGAATAGCCGCTCGGATTGGAGAGGAGGAAGAACGAGTGTTAAACTTTCCTGAATAACTGGGCCTGCCGGGAGCATGTTTGATGTGAGTCTGGAAGGAGTGTTTACAATCTAACCAGACACCTAGGTATTTGTACTTGTCTACATATTCTAAGTCAGAATCGTCCAGAGTAGTGATGCTGGACGGGCGGGCAGCGATCGGTTCAAGAGCATGACTGGTGGATAGAGGGCAGGATAGACAGACTGGTAGACTATATTGACCTTTGGTATAGTAAAAAATAGCATGTGGAAAAGCATAGTGCACAAGGGAAGTACCAAAACACCTTGATATAGAGCAGGCTCTTGCAAGGAGATGAGGAAATGTGGCTAGGATGAAAGGCATTATATAGTCAAACCTGCAAAAGAGTGAATATAAACCAGGGAAAGAAACGCACTACCTTCCCCTGTGCCCAATAAAAAACCCACAACCCTCCCAAAGCAAAACCATTTTGTTTCTGTGGAAATTGTTAAAAGTAGTGATTGTATGGTTTGTTAAACTTTGAAATCAATGGTTTTTATTTGGCATACATTTAAAGTTACCGTGGAGTTCTCTCTCTCTCTCTCTCTCTCTCTCTCTCTCTCTCTCTCTCTCTCTCTCTCTCTCTCTCTCAGGCAGAGTGTGTGCGTGTAAGCTAGGAGCTCCCTGCCATGTTGTCCATTCACCATGGCTCAGTATAAATGCCCAGCAGGGGTCTTCTGAAGTGGACCCCACCCCCCTGAGCCCCCTGAGCCCCGACTCTACTGCACATGCTCAGATGGATACCTCATAGCCCCCCTATTCGCCGTCTGTACTGGACAGGCATAACATCTCTGAGTGATGATAACTGTGTGTGTGTGTGTGTGTGCGTGCGCGTGTGCATGCGTGTGTGTGTGTGTGTTTCTGTGTCTGTTAAGGACAGTCTCCTCTGTAGTGTAGTCTGTCTCAGTGCTGTAATATGTTGCGGTTGCGGTCTGTCTCTCTTCACAGGGTGGTTGATGTGATTACTGTAGCTAGAGGTGGTAGTGTGGGTCATTGTGTGTATGTGGGGTAATGGCTTCCACACAGAATGGTCCAGTAAAACCTCTGGCAGTGAGCAGGGAAATGGCAGCAAACGATTTAATGACTTAATAAGACCTAATTAGTGTAAATGGAGGAGAAGAGAGAGGAGCAGTGGAGGTGAGCTGGGGTGACTGAGTGTGCCTTGGCTACAGCAGCCAGACATACAGCAGGCAGCCCTCGTTTCTTAGCTGATGAAAAGTAGGCCAACTCCTCTGATGTGTTTATTCATCCCAGGAATACCTCTGGATAACAGAACAGCACACTGCTGCTTTCAGGTGCTCTCGTGCTATCTCTTACACACACACACACACACACACACACACACACACACAGGGACAACGGAGCTTTGTGTGTGTAAGTGTGTGTGTGTGTTTGTCATGTGTGTGGTGCTTGTGTGGCAGTATGCCAGGGCGTGGTGTGTGTAGTGTGTAGTGGAGGCTTTGAGAGCATTACCCTGCTCTGAGACAGGGGTGGTGGAGGGTCAGCCCTCATTTTATCAAGGAAATAATTCCATCTCCCATTAAGTTAATTCATACAAGGCCTCGCTCAAAACAGAACCAGAGGGAAACCCACCCGGAACACTACTGTGTGTGGGTGTGTGTGTGTGTGGGTGTGTGTGTGAGTGAGATGTGCATGTTCACTTTTACAGTATGTTCACTACGAGACAGTTCTATATGGTACATTGATCGTGGCTTTAAAAGCCAAACAACAGAAGGAGATCCACTGACACCAACAATACAGAACAATAGATACAGTGCATTCGGAAAGTATTCAGACCCCTTGACTTTTTCCACATTTTGTGACGTTACAGCCTTATTCTAAAGTGTATTAAATTGTTTTTCCCCTCATCAATCTACACACAAACCCCATAATGACAAAGCAAAAACTGCTTTTTAGAAATGTTAGAAAATGTATTACAAATAAAATACTTAAATATCACATTTAAATAAATATTCAGACCTTTTACTCAGTACTTTGTTGAGGCACCTTTGGCAGAAATTACAGCCTCAAGTCTTCTTGTGTATGACACTACAAGCTTGGCACATCTGTATTCTGGGAGTTTCTCCCATTCTCTGCAGATCCTCTCGAGCACTGTCAGGTTGGATGGGGAGCGTCGCTGCACAGCTATTTTCAGAGATGTTCGATCGGGTTCAAGTCTGGGCTCTGGCTGGGCCACTCAAGGACATTCAGAGACTCATCCTAAAGCCACTCCTGCGTTGTCTTGGCTGGGTGCTTAGGGTCGTTGTCCTGTTGGCAGGTGAACCTTCACCTAAGTCTGAAGTCCTGAGCACTGTGGAGCAGGTTTTCATCAAGGATCTCTCTGTACTTTGCTTTGTTCATCTTTCCCTTGATCCTGACTAGTATCCCAGTCCCTGCCGTTGAAAAACATCCCCACAGCATGATGCTGCCAACACCATATTTCACAGTAGGGATGGTGCCAGGTATACTCCACACATTCAGGCCAACGAGTTCAATCTTGGTTTTATCAGACCAGAGAATCTTGTTTCTTATGGTCAGAGTCTATTAGGTGCCTTTTGGCAAACTCCATGCAGGCTGTCATGTGTCTTTTACTGAGGAGTGGCTTCCGTCTGGCCACTCTACCAGAAAGGCTGGATTGGTGGAGTGCTGCAGAGAGGGTTGTCCTCCTGGAAGGTTCTCCCATCTCCACAGAGGAACTCTGGAGCTCTGTCAGAGTGACTCGAATCATGTTGTAGAAACATCTCAAGGATGATAAATGGAAACAGTAAGCACCGAATCTGAATTTGGAGTTTTATTTATGTAAATAAAGTATTTCTGTTTTTCCTTTTTATAAATTAGCAAACATTTCTAAAAACCGGTTTTCGCTTTGTCATTATGGGGTATTGTGTGTAGATTCATGAGATTTTTATTTATTTATTACATTTTAGAATAAGGCTGTATGTAACGTAACAAAATGTGGAAAAGGGGAAGGGGTCTGAATACTTTTCGAATGCACTGTACAAATCCTTGTTATTTGTTGCTTGCAACAAGCTGTGTTTTTTGACTTTTCGATCTGGGAATAGTCTCTCATTTCAAAATGTATGATAGTTGGTTGTTGCTTGCCCAACACTTTTCTGGACATATTACAATTCAGTAAACCTGACAGTACACAGGTTGATCAACAGGATGTGAAGTTCACCTATGCCGCTGTAAACGGGGTATGCATACAGCCAAAGATAAACACTGGAATGTACAAACTACAGGGAAGAACCTTTAAGCATTCTAAAGCTATGCAGTTGTGTTGCATGTTTTCTAGCAATATGACATTTTCTGGTTTCGCACCTTCATTCCTTCACTCCCTCCTCCATCTCTCATGCTAACCTGTCTCCCCATGCACAGAAAATCTCAGACCACTCATGTCAGTGAGGATTTGGAGTCTAACTCTCTCTCTCCCCCCTTCTCTCCTCCTCCCCAGAGAAGCCTGTGACGGTGGAGCTGAGCTGTGGGGCGGGGCCTGTCCTCGTGGTGCTGGAGCCGGGACAGCCCCTACTGCTGGATTGTCACCTGGGGGCCACGCCCCTGGACACGCCCCTCAATGTCACCTGGCTGCAGGATGGGCTCCCCGTGCTGGAGGGGGAGGAGGACTTCCTCAGGACCCTTGCCAACGGATCACTGCTGGTGCTGCCCAACTCTGTGGATGGTCGGACACCTCAAGGGGTGGAGGGGGGCTACAGCTGTGTGAGCGCCGGCCCCTTTGGAGCCCTGACCAGCCGCACCATCGCCGTTCACCTGGCCAGTGAGTATTACTATTTCTCAGACAGGGCGGGACGGGGCTGTGCCCGCTCAACTCCACCAGGGTCAGACTCACATGGAATGGCATGATGGTCTGGTGTCCCCACATAGGAGCACAGCCACATTCCTCAGGGGGATTTTCGTGCTTGGTCCTCCTCTGTCTCAGGCAAGTTTGATTGTGTGGCTGGTCGGCCGCACCGGTGGTGTCCTGGGAACAGGTAGGCTCCACACCGGTGGTGTCCTGGGAACAGGTAGGCTCCACACCGGTGGTGTCCTGGGAACAGGTAGGCTCCACACCGGTGGGCTGAGGACAGAGAGGGGGAAAGGGGGAGAGCGAGAGAGGGATGAAGAGTGGAAAGATAGATAGATAGAAGGGAGCAAGAGATCCGGTTTACCCCTTCTCCTCCCTCTCCCCTCTCCTCTCCCCTCCCTCTCTCATCTCCCGCCACTCTCTCCTCCCGTAGAGCTGCTTTCATTATCCTCTGTACAAGTGGCAGTCTTTGTTCAGTCATTAGCTTTGTGTAAATTGGGACTGTAACCTCTATGGAGGTCCCTCCTTTTGTCAGCTGTCACATGCCTATTTATGAAGATGCCTTGTTTGGGGGGAATGAGGGGACAATGAGGGAGGGAGGTGATGATTGAGAGGGATTAAGGGAGGGAGGGAGGTGACTGAGGACAATGAGAGGGATGGAGGGAGGGAGGTGGCTGAGGAGTTAGGACTGGTGAAAAGAGAAGGAAGTAGGAAGGTAGGGGAGGATATGTTGGGGAGGAAGGGAAGGTGGGAGATTTGGATGGGAGGTGACTGAGGAGTTTGAGATGGTGAAGGATGTTCTGGGAGAGAGACTAATAAGTGTGTCCTTCAGAAGGTGTCTGTGGAGGGAGCTGGTAAATGTAATGTGCTGCAGACTGCTACTGCTGTGAGATGGATGGGCTGCTGGAGACAGGCAGGGCCAGGGGCCTGCATGCAATGGGCCTCAATGAGCACACTGACATTGAGCAGAGAGAGCAGAGGCCCATGTCTGTCTGTCTTTCTGTCTGTCTCATGTCTTTACCACCACCAGTTAGGAAGCAGAACATCACATGAAATTGTGTGACCGTCCTTTGTCTTTAATACTCTAAACATGTTTAATGTGCATGGCTGTTCTGAATGCTCCCTTCATGTGACTTTGTCCAAAAAGCGAGTGAGTCAGTTAAAGAGAGAGAGGGGCGGGTAAATTGCGGTAGAGGAGGAGGGGAGGAGAGGAGTTGGTGGACATGCCGACAGACAGAGAACAGGGAAGCCATGTGTTGTGGTTGGAAAGTACAAGGGGAGGGGAAGAAAGTTGCAATCTGATCGCTGAGGGGCCAAAGAATGGGGCAGAGACAGAAAGAGGGAGAGAGAGGGGGAATAGAGAGGACAGGAGAGAGAAAGAGAGGGGGGGGGCACAGAGAGAACAGGAACAGACAGGGAGAGACTAAAGATAAACGTGCTATGGATTGAACTCATATAGAGCACAAGACATGCTAACAGATTTAGTAGATACAGTAATCTATTTCATCTGGTCCATTCACTCAGTAAGTTAATCATTAGCCCAGTTGGCCACAAGAGTTACAAGTGCTAACTTACTTTACAGTATTGGATGACCTGTTATCTATCTAGCTGCTCTGTGGAGCTCTGCTCTGTGTGCTCATTGAGAAACTTTGCTCCATTTGTGCTTTGTGTGTGTGTGTGTGTGTGTACAGCAACTAGTTTTTGCCATGACAGGTGCTGAGCTTATTTGTGCTGTTAGTCAGTTAACAATATGTGGCTTTCTGAAGAACTTTGCCATGTGAGAATCAGCTCAGAAGTAGTTGTGACAGATTAATGTTTGGTCGCTAGGTAGGATTAGCCCTTACATGTTTTATGAAGCATGGCTAATGCGTCACATTTTCAAATCAGTTCAAAATAGATTTTTAAGTGCATGTCTTGGGCTTTTACAGTCCAGTGGAGGAATTAGGAACAACTTCCGAATGTAAGGATGTCACCTTTTCCTCAAGTGCTTTATGTATGACTTTATATCTAGTCTGTCACAGCGGTTTGGTGAGAATCCAATTTGTAGGTAATCTTGGATTGGTATGTTCAGTTCATTAGGACTGCAGGCTGGACAGAACAGCTTGCAACCCTGGAGCTGATTGATGAGGTAGTCAGAGCTCTTGTGTTCCCCCATAATGCCCCAACTCAATCTGGCCTGAGGTCAGGGGCCCCGTCAGCCCTATAAGACTCAGCCCTAGGACTCACTGCTGCCCCCTGCTGTTAACTACAGTTATTACGTGTGGGCTACAGACTAGCTGACTGGATCTCTCTCTCTGTCTCTTTCTCTCTATCTCCCTCACCTTTCTGCCTCACTCCCAGCGCTGTCTCGTTTCCATCAGGACCCAGAGGCCCAGGTGGTGCCCCGTTGGGGGTACTTCCCGCTTTGAGTGCCAGATAGACGGAGTGCCCACGCCAAGGATAACCTGGGAGAAGGACCAGGAACCCATCCCCAGCCAGCCTAGGTGAGATGCACACACACGCACACGCACACGCGCACACGTACACGCACACATGCACACACACACACACGGTGATGCACTCCAGTAGAGCCTGGCAGTAAGTGATTGTCTGTTCTACTTGGTCCCAATGCTGTCCCCTGAGAGAGCTCCAGCCGGCCAGCAGAGACTGGATCTGTTCTAAGGTCCATACTGACACTGATCATGTGAGGGCTGTGCTCCCTCCACCATTCTACTTCATTGCATAATGGCAGTCAGGGAATAACCTGAGAATTTGGTAGGAAGTTAAATGAAATGAGTACATTTTGGTCTTTTTCAGTAGTGCAGAGTTCAGAGATAAGGGATGGACACAGATCTGTTGGTTTCCTCTCTGTCTGTCAGCCAGAGGCTGAAGGTCAGGGCCACAAAGTGCAGCCTAGTCACTTTCTCTCTTCTGTTTGTTCTACTCCCCAAAACCCTCCTGCATCTCCCTTTCACATTGCTACAGGCTGAGGCCAGTCCAGTGCCTGGGAACTGATGTGCTTTGAATCAAATTGGGTGGAGAGATGCACATAATCTACTGCACATGACTCTGCTCCCTCCATTCTCCTCCCTGGCCTTTCCTGTCTCCTCGCTCTCGCTCTCTTCATCTCCCTCATGGGAGAGATTTGGCCCTTTTTAAATTAAGTGACACTTTTTTTCCACCTGCTCTGTCCTTATCAATCATAGAAAGACTGGCAGCTGTTTGTTAGTAATTTAGATGCATATCGCACACACACAGTCTGCATGTGTGTACGCGCGTGTGCACACACACACTTATACAGTATACAGTGAATTACTCTTCATGACTTGCCTCGGAGTGATCGTGTGCTGAGTTGACGGCCTGTATATTTTTGCCCTTCAATGGCCATGGCCCACATATGGCTGTTCACATGACTACTTGTTTAGATGTGTGTCTAATGTTGAAGGGCCAGGAAAGTGAAGCTTTTCTTCATTAACATGGTTAAACTGACTAACATTATTATAACGTTTGAGGACACTTGCTGCTGACCACTCTTGACCACACAGAGTGGACAAGGGCATCAGAGGAGCAGAGGGGGGGCAGGACCAGTGTGCTAACAACACCCTGTGCATTGACATCCAGGGCTGAACAGCGGAGAATCATGTAGCGTTACTTATAGAACCCCCCAATGTAATGCCTTCTCGTCTGCCTGAAAACTCAAATGCACACTCACAGCCGAGCAGCGACTACACACACACACACACACATACACACAAACACACACACGCACTCTCACTAGTCACCAGAAACGGTCACACTCTCATGCTCATTTACCCAAGCACTTAACACTATTGACGTTTCTGCCTCAGCTCTGCTGTTGCCTATGCATTTGTGCCTGCCTGACATTATTAGAGGCATCTGGCTCAAAAACAGTCTATCCTTGTGTGACCCATAGCCCAATGCTGAACCAAGCTGTACAGTGCTGTGATGTTGTTGTGCTGACACAAAGTGGTACTAATGGGCAGCAGCGGCTACACCCAGGCCAGAGACCAGTGTTGTGTTCAGTCTCTCTGTTGCAAAGATGAGCTCTCTGTCTGTCTGTCAGGGCATTACTAGTCCATCATCATTGAGTTAAAAGGCTGTGGAATAGGAGTTGAATAGTGGAAAGCGCAGGCCTCAGGCCCCATCCGGGTTTGTTTGTGTGTGTATGAGGGTGTGTGTGTGGAACCTGACCTGTCTTCCATGGCAGCAGAGGGGGAAGGAGGGAGGGAGGGAGGGAGGGAGGGAGGGAGGGAGGGAGGGAGGGAGGGAGGGAGGGAGGGAGGGAGGGAGGGAGGGAGGGAGGGAGGGAGGGAGGAAGAGGAGCTGGTGGGTGAAAGAGAGATAAATATTGACAAGAGTCGGCACAACCAGCAGCCATGGCTGCTTCTAAATGCTGTTTTGCAATGCACAATCTCTCTGACCTAGATTGAGAGCTCTTTGTTCTCTTATATCTATCAGTAAATATTTCTAAATATTTCTTTCTTTCTAGTCTCTTCTTTTTCTCCCCTGTTTACGTCTCCTCTGTCATTAGGAATACAATGTATTTAGTGTCATTTCTTTCTTCTTCCTTTCTTTTGTCTAATTTTATTTTAGATTCTACATTTTTGGACGGCATTATGCTAAATAGCTGTTAGACATAAGGATAGTGTAGCCTAATGGCCGTCACTGGAGACCTACTCCTGTAGTTCTGTATGGTGGTAATGAGCGTGTACACAGTTGGAGATTTCCAGTGAAGAGTTATTATATCTCGCTAAGCACTAGTTTTCGCTCTCTCCCCCTTCCACACACTCTCTCTCCCACTCTCTCCTTCCCACCCTCTCTCCCTTTCCCTCCACCCCTCTGTCTCCAGGTTCATCTCTCTCCCTAACGGTGTGCTCCAGATCTTGGGGGCGGTTAGGGAGGATGGGGGTGCGTACCGCTGTGTGGCCTCCAACTATGCCCGGAAACGCTTCAGCCAGGATGCCATCCTCACTGTCACTACAGGTATGTTATGCTCTCTCAATCTCTGTAGGCAAGTGATCCCTTTGGATGTGCTTGACCCCTCTGTCTGGGTGTGCTCTTTAAATGGCCCATTTAGTGGATGGCTTCCTGCTTATATATATTTCCTGGAACTCTGCTGGAATGAGAGGTAAAGAGACAGAGGTGGCTCCAGATGGTCTCATGTCTGATGTCAGCAGCCTGCAAGCAGTATACACAGCATCGCTCTGCTCTCCACACCCACGTCTCTTCCCTTCTGACAAAAGGTGAATTACTGATGGAGATCAATCCTGGCCTTCAATTGGCTCCTTCAAACTTTAGTGTCTGTGGGAAGGTCTATGTCTAGACCCGCTTCCTTGTGAGTGTTAGCACACACAGAGAGAGAGACAGAGAGACAGTCTGAGCATCAGAAACATATCTGAGTCTTAACACCTATTGGCCCTATTGAGCTTGTTGCCTGGACACAAGACTGCACTGTGTGGAAATGCCTGCACCCTGTGGAACAGCTAGGGGAAGAGATGAATCAACTCTCTGCACCCTGCAGCATGTCCACACACACACAGACACGCACGCACTATAAGGGCACAGGGTGAGACCTGTGACACGGGAGGCAGAGTCTCTGATATTTATTATAATCCAAGGGGCAGGCAAGAGAATGGTCGTGGACAGGCAGAAGATCATAACAAGGTCAGCG